>CM060934.1:218902902-220152902 GCA_030765085.1 Allium cepa | reverse complement strand
CAGGGGAAATCTTGTCCTACTTGAGCGTGACTCACTTAGCGTTGCTACACCTCCCATGTTTTAGCCATTCCCGGTTGAAGGGGCTTGAGGCTGCGATTACCTTAATAGAACACATCTATCTTAGAATTCTCATCATCCACCTGATGATGTGCTGAAAGTATTCAATCCATACAAGTTCGTTCCAGGATCGAACGAAACCGAAGGCATTATCTCATTACACTCATTTTGGAATCACCCTCAGAGTTAACGACAACAACCCTTGCACTCTGAATCTTCATCTTTACCTGAGACGTCACGACCTATCATTTAAGTTGGATCGATGTGGTTTTCAGATATCCAAATTTGGAAATCCGATCCCGGTCTCATCGAAATCCAAAACGCCATCTTTTAGGTCCAAGTTGTTTTAAAGTTAAAACATTTCAATTCTATTATCTATATACACACAGATAGATAATTCACAATATCACAATAGATAATCTACAATATCATCACAAATAGATAATTTACATTATCATCATAATTCAACCAAAGCATCCATTTCACATATCAGCACATATCTCATATCAAAGATATCAAATAATGCAAAGCATTCAATATCATTCAGCATCCATAAACAATGATTTATTAATCACCATCTATAACTAATTTAAAAAGAATTAAATTAATTACTTCATCTCGAATTAATATAAAATAAAATAAATTAATTACTTTCATCACTGTAAATCTTGCTTACTTAACCATTAATTAATTACAAACTAATTAATTAATCACCCTTTAATTATTCATCTTAATTAATCATCCTTGATTAATTATCCTCAAATTACATAAAATAATTAGCCTTTAATTAATTACCCAAATCAATTATCCTTCCATTTACAGTAATTAATATTTAATTACTTTAAAAATTAATTAATTATAATTAATTACATTTATCTTTAATTAATTACATTAATTAATTATCCTCTAATCAACTATTATTGAGTAATTATTCCTAATTAATCACATCTAAATTACATTATTAATCATATTAATTAATGATCCTAATTACTTTATTAATTATTAATCCAATAAATCACATTAAATAAATAATTAATCATTAATTTTCCTTATTTCTTTAATCGTTCTTGATTAATCACAATCAGTAATTAATAACCTTTAATTAATTACATCACTTAGTTATCTTTAAATAACTTTATTAATCAATTCTTAAATTAATTACACTAGGTAATTAATTATTAATTACTTTCATTAAGTAATTATCCACCTTTATTAATTTCACTAAGTAATTAAACCCAAAACTATTTCCAATCTTCAATTAATTACATCCTGTAATTATCATCACTAATTACTTCACTAAGTAATTATACATTAAGTAATTATACTTAACCCATTATCCAATGATTATTTTAAATTAATCAAACTAATTAATTAAGTTAAACTAATCACATTAATTAATTAATTACATTGAGTAATTAATTCCTCTAATTACTTCCATTAAGTAATAATACTTAAACAATTTCCACAGATGATTATCCTAAATTAATTAATATAATTAATTATTAATATTAATCACACTAATTAATTATTTAATAATCCCAAGTTAATGATCTTCATTAACTATTAACAATTCTTTAATTACTTCTCTTACGTAATTAAACTTAAATTGATCATTATTAATTTCAAATTAATTAATCTTTAATAACCAATTAATCAATCTCTAATTATTTAATTAATTAAGTGCTTAACTATAACTTAATTTATCTTTAATTACTTGATTAATTAATTTCTAATCATTAATTTAAAATATAATCTTATCTAATTAATGATTTCTCAATTACAAATTAATTATTCCTTAATTAATTAACATAAACCTTAATTAATAAATTTGAAACCCTTAATTACTTGATTAATTAATACTAAATCATTTATTAATTATCTTATTTAATTATTAATCATTAAAATCTAAATTATCTTTAAGATAATTCATTTCTTTTATTAATGATCTAATTATCATTACTTAAGCATTTGAAAACATTTTACTTTCAAATTTATTTTAAAATTTCATTTCAAACTTAAAATTTAAAATGAATACAAATTTAACTTAACAAAATTTAGAAACAATTTACAAATTCTTTAAATCACATGGTTAAAGACACACTTATCTTATAAAAGGATTTTACAAGGATTTAAAACCAATTTATTTTAAGTTCAATTCACTTTAAATATACTTTAAACATTTAAACTTGGTTTAAACATTTAAATTTATAGAACTTATTTAATTCAAAATTAGGATATAAAGTAAAACTTGAATCCATACTTTAAACTTATATAAACTTTGTTTAAATCTTGTTTAAATTTTAAAATCCATTTAAAATTCAAAAACAGACGGGTTTTAAAAGAAACCTTTAACCAAAACATAACCCGAGCACACCTATAATGATTTCAAGTCAAAACCCACACTACTTCGAGTAACCCACACTAAATACTCGAGAAACTCGAATTTCCTTCTCCTACTTCAACCCAGATCATCAGAAAACACAGTGCACCGTGCACATGCACGGTAGCTTTGACCATCGTCGGTCATCCACGATAGTTCATCACATCAGAAATCAACCTCGCACACCATCACGACCATCAGATCAACACCACAAACTCGAAAACAAAATCGAGCAGACAAACCCAAAACTGAAACAAAACCCAAAACTGAAACAACACTTAAAACCTGGAATTACCTTAACCTCGTCTCTTCGACCCACAGAGTGATAGCAATTCCAGCCACACATTTGTCAACCACCATGCTTCCATTCCCCAAAGGCCAATGACAATCGATCCACCAGAGCTATTGTCTCGATCAAAACTGTATAACCTATCCAAACTAGGTTCACAGGCTTAATATGATCATCGTCGCCACCATGATCATCTGCACACCCATCCAATATTTTTTTCCTTGATTCTCCGGTCACATTTCTACCTCCCGAAAGAATCACGACACCCCAAATCAACTGGATCCTTAGGAACTACTCAAATTCCATTTTCTGGCCAACCCAAAAATGCAAACTCAAAATCCAACTAAAGGTTTTGATTTCTCTTTTAAAAATCAAGTTTTTGATTAAGTAATTAGTTTTTAAGATTGAATCAATGAATTATAATGTTTGAATTTAGACTCATTTTAAATTCTCTCTACTGTTCTTGATTTCCATAGTTAATACAAAATTATTTTAACTTGAATAAATTTTTAAACTTTGCGTTATCATATAACAAACAAATTTCATTCAAATCTTAAGTCTTAACAGCAACCAGATCAAGAGAAAAAGAATTTTGTTCAAAATTTGAGTTTGAACTGGAAATAGATAGTGTCTCAGGTGAAACAGACATGCAAACTCATCCATACATTCATATATATACACAGCAATGTACTTATCGATACATATACAATCATACTTATTCCATAGATAATCAAGCAACCAAGTTTATATACTTAAAATTTTAAAATGTGATGTTACTCGCCAAAGAATTTGAAAACAGAGACAGAGCCCTTTTATTTCGATTTTGAAAAAGCTAGAAACTTTAAAACTTGAATTGCTGAAGCTTGTTACTAGAAACTTGCAAATTGAAATCACTTTGTTCTGAGATGTTCTAGCTTTCAAAACAGAATTGAAGTTTCTTTTTAAAACAGAAAAAAATTGCTTGCTTTGTTGAAACTCAGGTCAAAGAAGAAGCATTGTAGGCTCTTGAAAATCTTTAGATTTGAAGAAAAAGTACAGGCTTTGATCTTTGATTTTACTTTTGAAAATGGTTAACAGGTTTCTGGTTTGAGGAGAATGTTAATTACAGATTGGTTTTGAGAGAAGTTTGTACAAGGTTTTAATTTTCTTAGTTTTAGAATTGAAGAATAGAATGAAATGAAGAGGAGGAAGAATAGGTTTATATGGGCTGAATTTGATTTGAAAAAAATAAAAGAAAAAAAAATTAAAATTAAATCACACTTGTAAAATCTCTCTACATTTGTCTTTTCACTAGTTAATTGTTTAACACTTGTATAAACAAGCCTTTATAAACTTACATTTGTCATTTGATATCTTTATTTATTTGCTAAATGTTAATAAAAGCTTTTTACTTAATTTACTATTTCTTATCTAAATTTATATATATATTTCCTTAAAGAAAATATGAATAAAACCAATGATATATAAATAAAAACTTATACTTACAATTTGTATCCAAATATTTTTAAATATATATATATATATATCTTTTTTAAAATTAAATCCAAATTCAAATTAAATTCTAAAATCCTATTTAAAAATCAAGTTATGTATATACATATATAACTACACATTAAATATTAAAAATAATAATTCTATTTCTTTAAAATCTATATATATATATATAAATATAAACAATACATTAAAATTATTGTTTGAAAATAACACATTTGTCAAATTTTAAATAATTTATAAAAGATATTATCATATTATCAAGCAATATTTAAAAAGAAATAAAACAAACCTTTTTGTTAATCTTATTTAAATTTAAAACTTGAGTTAAAATATAATTAAACCATTATACACTTACCTTAAATATTTTTAAACAATATGATTATTTATTTAAATAGCTTTAAAAAGTTTAGTTCTAAATTAACCATAATTTCCAAATTACTAAATATATATATTAGAATTTGAAACGTGATTTATTTGTTAAATTCACTAAAGCTTTTCTATTTACATTATATACAAATATATATATAGTTATAAATAAAAAACATTTTATTAATCTTTAAAAGATAAAATTTACCAATTAAATATTTATTTGCTTTTAAAAGAATAAATTTGCCAATTTAAATCAAAATTATAAAAGAAAATTATCAATCAAATTTAATTTTTAATGCAGATTATTAAATTGATATTGCCCAAAATTCTGGATCATCACAGAGGGTGAGAAGAAAGAGGGAAGATAGAAGAAGAGAAGAGATGAAGAAGAGAGAAGCAGAAAGAAAACAATACAGAATCTTACATCGCACCGGAATAACATATAATATAGATCAATAATCTTTTCAAAGAGAAACTGCAATATACATAAATCAATATCAGAGTACACAATAAATAATCATCAGGTTGGTTAGTTATAATATGCTGTCCTCACAAATGCTGAAAATTTACAACAGCAACAGTGCAAAGCAACGAAAAAATAAACAGATATGTATATACGACATGAAGATCTCCAGCTCTCCGGCTGAAGCTCCAAAAGGACCAAATTTGAACCTGTTAATATACTCGGTCTGGCTCGAGCATTGAAAGGGAAGAGTGCCCATATCAGTCTGGTAAACTAGTGCGAGAAAACACATCTCAACTGAATTTTAAAGTTATCAAAACCTTTCTTTATCAAAACAAAAGGTATCTCGTAAGACATGCCCACACATAAACACGGACGAGTTTTTCCCTTACGAAAACCAAAACCTTTTCATATTAAATCACGTTGTATTATAATAGTGTTTGCTATACAAATAATAAATTAAATAGTTGAAATTTTTACCATTATTAAATTCCAGCAATACTAGGCTCTACAAAACAAAATGGCGGCACGTAGTGGATTTTGGATTTCTATAAAAATGACTAGGTAAAGGGACAACCTTTCTGAACCAAATCTTTGTACATATCTAGAGTGATGTACCTAAGGTCGAGATACTCGGCGCCTAAACTAACATAAGACTGGCCTACCCCTCCTTGGAGAGTACCGAATATGCCATCACTCCAGTCGTCACCGTCCTATAATCCGTGGCTACAAGCATACATCAACAATAATTAGATATACAACATCATATCATGTAAAGTTATATCTAGAAGAGTGATGACATCTCCTAATGGGAGCGACCCACTTAGCCTTGCTCCTTCTATCCCTTGTTTCTGTCGTTTTTCGGGGAGTGAGCACAAAAGAGGTATTGATTGCCTTTCACATATCACATATCACATCATTTTTGAATGCCACATTGCCATTTCCGTTTGACTACTAATTGCCTTTCGCAAAAATACGACCCTCGAGCTCGTATGTCTCAAGGAAGGGTGTTAAGCTAAGAGAAGTTGCCTTCTTCGCCACCAAACATATGTACATTTGTAAAAGCCAATGTACATAATCTTAGAAATGCAATATCAGACACTTGTTTATACAAGTTGTCCAGAAACAGGACAAACCGAAGGTAATTTCCTACAACATCCTGTAGGGAAATCCTTAGGTTTAGTAACAAATAGTCTTTGCATTGGATATTTCATAACGAAGAGACTACTGCTACTAGATGTTTATTAGGATTTTAACCCAGACGATCAACATGCAATCCTTCACTATGAAAATCCTAAATATCAATATAATCGAACAACCTGCACAATCGTCGCATATATGTTGGTCCGTAGTGATTTTCAGATAAATCTGGTCTCAGTCTCTTCGCACCAACAATGCAAAACCGTTTCTCAACCTTACAAAGGAACTAAGTCTCGTAGACTTATCACGTCTCTAACTTTCAAAGTGCTATCCTTCAGCCAAGAAGGAAGCTCGATAGATTGGAGTAATCACTCTGCACTACATGAATCAACATTCTCAACATAAACGATAGTCAAGCCTACACAGTCAGTCACATACTAAATGTACACCTAATTAGTTTCTACATCAAGTCGAGAAACTAAAATGACCAAATTCGATAGTCGGTCATTTGGCTATCAAAGTAACAAACAAAATCTAGTACATAAGTAGTCATTAGGCTTGATTTTATCAATCGTTTATACATCAAATCACTTTTCAATTACTTACTTCAAAATATGTTTAAAAAGATAAAATTCACTACCATTTCACTTATTGGATATTTGGAAAACATTTTCGTATAATTATTTAATAATAAGTAAATTCACAACTTATTTTATTTTCAAACCATTTAACTCATTTTACAATATCACTTTCCCAAAACATTCATTTCATTTAAAGGATTATTCACTGTCCAAAATCGTGAATATAATTCCTTTACCAATTTCATTACTTTTACACATTTAATTTAAAGGATTATTCACTATCCAAAATCGTGAATATAATTCTCTTACCCAATTTCATTACTTCTAAACATTTTATTTAATGGATTATTCACTATCCAAAATCGTGAATATAATTCCTCTAACAAATTCATCATTTCTACATATTTAATATAAAGGAATATTCACTGTCCAAAATCGTGAATATAATTCCTTTAATAAACTTTCATATTCAACTTATCAAATTGAATTGATTTTAGATTTATAAAACAATGTTTACAAATTCCATTTATATGTCAAAATCCAATTTACAAGTTAATTTACTTATAAATATCTTATTTACAAATTCATTCTTTTCAAATCTTATTATTTATAAAATCCATTATAAATTCATATTTAAATTTCAATTGCAAATCCATATAAAAATTTGATTACAATCCCATTTCTAATATTTATAAAACTCGTAAATTTTGATAAATAAATTGACTAATTTAATTGGATCTTTGTAATTAAAATTAGGAAGAAATAAAATTTTGTAATTAAATTATTGACAAATAGTGTTAATAATTTCACTTGGGTATAAAATATAAAATAAGCAAATACAAGTGAAACATTTAATTAACCAATGCAATGATAATATTGATTTAAGGAAACTAAATGTAAATTAAGGTAGTAATGTTAGTGACAGTTAATAAATAACTAATACAATGCAATACCAATTAATTGGGACTAATGTAAGGTTATAATTGATTGAAATTTGGTGATTGTTGTAACTTGGGTCTGTAAACAATAAACTTATAAGTTTATAGTTAAAGGTAAACGGTGATGACAATTATGTGTTGCCCGTTTATTAAGTATATTAATTGAAATGACAAGTAAAATTTTATTAAATATAAACAAAAGTTACATGAATGTGAGAAGTAATACAATGTTTGGAAGTTGTTGAATTAGAATATATTAAGAAATAGAAATTGAATTTGGAATCTATTGCAATAAATCTAAATGTTATGTTTGGTTATAAATTGAACATAAGTGAATGAAATTAATGGGATGAGAATAAATGACAACATTAAGGGTAGGTAATAAAAGGTTATTTACGTAAGAAAATGAAGACAAACATTAAAAGTTGTAAATGTTATAATTAAGGAATGAAATAAGTAGATAAGTGCAAGGGTGGTATAATTAAAGGAATATGTATATAATTTATAGTGATTAAATGGAATTCCAATTTGTTGAAATAAGGAGAATGTACACTTGGTAATAAATTTAATATAAGATAGACAAACTTAAATATTGAATTTATCAATGAATTAATAGTAGTGAATAGTAAATGAATTGATTTAGAATGTTAATCGCAATTAGCATGTATATTGGCAGAAATAATAAAATGGGGTTAGAGTAATCAATACAAAGGAAAGATGAAAATTTGAGCGTACTATTGTAATAAAGGGTAAACAAATGTTGTCTTTGTTTGTTGAATAATAATTGATTTGATAAAAAGGATTGAAGTTAAATCAAGTAAATTTATTTGGGAATATTAAAAGTAATTGGATGTATATTAATATAATAATATTATCGTTATATATGGAATTAATGTAGAATCTATTCAAAATGACTGTTGGCTGAATAAAAGGAATGCAAAAAATAAAGTTTATCAATATAGGAATTTAATGTATGATGATAGGATTAATTGCAATAAAAGGTAATTAAATAGTATGTTAATTGGAATTAAGTTAAAATGGGAGAATATTAAGAACCAAGATTTAGAAGCAGTGTTAGTTAAATTCTTATTGTAATAAGACTCGGATAACAAGGTTTAAAGGTTTAATAAATGGATTTTTGGCATCTTAAATATATAAATTTTGAATAATAATGGAATTGAAATTTAATACTGAAATTGAAGAATCAATACGTACGTTTGTAAAGTAATGATTAAAAGGTGTATAAATGTGATTTAAGTTAAAAGTTATACTTGGTTATACATGAAATATACGAAACAAAATGTAAGTATGGAATGGACTAATGTAATACCACTAATCAAATGGTAATTGGATAAAATTTATATCATATGAGTCATTGCAACATTTTTTGTAAACTATGAACCTATAAATGTGATCTAGGGCAAATAGTGACCGTTATTATTTGTTACCAGTTTACATAGGCTATTAAAATTCGATTGGAAATCAGTTGGTTTTAAAATGAAACTTAGTATTACATTTATGAGTTTAAGACAATATGTAACGACCCGTAGGTTTCGTGAGTTTAATTGGGTTAAATTAATAAGTTTTGTAATTAAATTTAGTAGAGAAAAAAAACTTATAAATTAATATTGAAATGAAGGCTAAAATAACATATATTAATGGTAATTTAAGTCTTTGCTTGTAATATGAACAAATTTTTCAATAAATAAAATGGTGTAAGTATTGTACCTGAATATAATATGAAGATAGAAAATATAGGGTAGGCATTAAATTTGTTAAGTGTAAATTTATGGGTATGATAACAAATTCGTATGCATTATCTAAATAAATTGGTCAATTAATTTGTTAGAAATCAAAACCTTTTTAATTGGTAAATAATTTGATGTGTATTGATATAAACGTTACTTTAATGATTATTTATAAAGTAACGGAAGTGTAAATGGAATAAATGAAGTTATGCAGTAATGAATGAATAAATAAAATTTATTGCAACAAAATAGGAAACTGACATAACATTTATAGATGATAATGAACATTGGCAAGGAATAAATGAGAACAATCGAAATAAAATTTAAGGGTAGTTAAAAGTTGAATAATTACCCTTGTAAGATACCTATTTGGGTAGTTGATAAACTTTAATGTGGAATGGATTGAAAACTTTTGGCCAAGTTTGGGTAGTTAGTGTAGTTTTGATTTGTCATTGTAGTTTCTTAATTCTATAAGATGCAATCAATATTAACTTTATTTTTTTATGACGTTTGGGTGATTTAAGAAGTGAAAAACCAAGATTTATTTATTTATTTGAAATTTGAAATCCAATTAGTGGATTCATTGCAAATAAGTGAAATTAATGTTTAACTATTACGTTAATAGGGATTAATCTATTTAAGGTTATATTAGTATAAATTTGGGTAAAAGGATGTTGGACTAAGGAAATAAGATAAATTGGTTTTAGAAACCTTAATTTAAAATGTGAAGTAGACAAGATTTCACGTTATAACCATTTATACAAATCCAGGATGTATGTACAAGTATTAAAGGAATAAAACGTAAACAAATGTTGTATAAAAGAATTGGAATCAACATTTATTTATTTAATTGGATTTAACTACGATAGTATGATTTATTGCAATTAAATGAATCTATATAGACTGTTAAGTTATATTAAATAATAAGAAATTGGATGTCTTGTACGAAGTTTAGTATTGTGTGAATTATTAATAAAGAATAACTAGAATGGGATTCGAATTGGTATAATAATAGAAAGTGTTTATTTGTTGCTCTTGAGAAATAAAAATTTACAATAAAAAATTTAAAGCAACCATTTAATTAACTAAATTCAATCAAATCCAATTTATTGAAATGACAGTTAGGCTATAATTGAATATAAGTTTAAATTAGAAACGTACACTTAATGCAAGATTTTAAATTTGGGAAATTTGGTCATTGCAAGTAATTGAGATTTAATGTTAAATATTACGTAAATTTAAGGTTAGGGAAAACTTTGAGAATATGGAGGAAATAACTTTGAACCCAATGTTAATCTCATCCATTCGACCATGATAAATTGAATAAAAAGAATGAATGGTGATTTCAGTGTAATTATTGAAAGTATAATTTTTAATTTGATGTATATAATAAAAATTGAATTTACGCTGAAACATATGATTGAATCAACGTTTATTTGACATCTAACTTTGTGTAAAATCATCGTAAGTGTTTGAGTAATATAAAGATGATAAATTGTAAATTTTAGAATTTAAAATATAAAATTTGATTTAATCAATTTATTTAATTAATATAAAAATAGCCATTTTGGTCACCGACTCGGATTTCGACGAAACCAGTTTCATCGGATCCGTATCGGTGAATTATTGTATGATTTCAAGTTTCGTAGCGATCGGACTTGTCGTTTGATCGTACGAACGCGAAACGCCTTGAAATCGATTTAATTGAAATCAATTTGAAAATATTGTTTTCATCATAACTTCTTCATACGATCGAATTTTGACGTGAAACCTTTTCCATCGCGTTTAGAATATTTTATATTACCTATTTTGATATATGGGTTTAACAAATTTCGTTCCGAGGTCAGAACGGGCTTTTTGGGCCAACTTTCGTGTAGCGCGTTTATAGTTCGTGCCCCACTATTCTATTGCAGTTGTCTATAAATAGGCTGTTATAAACCCTAGCAGCCTCTATTCCTCACTTCTATACATATAGGAAGCTCTATACTCCTCTTCTTCAATGGCAACAAACAATTCTAGATCCATTTTCAAATTTCAAAAATCAAATCAAAAGTCAAAAATTCAAACACCTCAGAAAATTTCCAAAAAAATATATGTTGAAGTTTTTGACAAGGGGAACTTAGATCTAAAATTGGTTTCTCGATTCGAGTTATCATTTGGCCTAAAAACAGAGATTTATTTCCGGCCGTTCGTTTTAGCTTTGTAATTCAACGGTGGATCTACGTTCTTAGGTCGATCGGGAAGCATGGATGCGTAGAGGAGGACGAGTAGGTTCGATCTATGTGGTTAGTCGTCGCGATGGTGTTTGGAATCGCCAGTAATTGGCTCAAGAAGGAGCGGCGGTCGCACGTGCAAGGGGGCACTGGAGGTAGCCGGTCGGCCTGGGGTGGAGTGCCTCGGCGAGGCCAAGGCGATGGCAGTCCTTGAACGTGGCGGTTTGGTTTGTGGAGGAGGCGAAAATTGCTAGTAGGGTTGGATAGTGGCAGCCAAGTTTTCCCTATAGGTTGCGAAACGCGTGAAGGAAGAAGGGCCGTGAGTCGTTGTTGACATGGCAGGTGACTTAGTTTGTTTTGTTTATTTATTTATTTATTTATTTTTTCAAATTGCAAATCGTTTAATTGCGATAACTTTCACTTGCAAACTCCGATTTACGCGAGATTTTTTTTGTTAGGATCGTAATTTATTTTCGGACTGATTGATGCCAGTTTGGACAGATTTGGAGACTGTCAAATTTTTGAGTTTAAATTGAATTTAAATTCGATTTAAATTCAAAAGGTGAGTGTTTTAACCCACTCACAACTTCTAAAATTTCTTGTGTTTGTTAAATTAATTTTAGATATGAGTAGAAATTTATTTATGACTGTTTGCCATGATTTATTCATCATCTCAGTTAATTCGCATTTATTTAATTTAACTGTTAATTTATTTTATTTATTGCATATAGATTGACAGTTAGAATTTATTTGTTTGCATATAACTGCTAGTTCAATAGTTAGAATTTATTTATTTGCATATAAACTGCTAGTTTAACAGTTATTGAATTTATTATTGAATATAAATTGTTGGTTAATACATGTTATTTATTACCTGTATAATTTATATGCTCTATATCGATGATTGTTTAAATTGGATGATGATTGCAAATGATGGTTGATGATTGATATTTGGATGAATAGATGCTACATTTATATTGTATAAACTGCAAGTCATCATGCATTTTCATTTCATTCGGGATTGCAGTTTGAAATGATATACAACCGCATTTTTATTTTAAATTGCGGATTGAAATGATAAACATCTGTATCACTTGACCTTAGGGTAGAAAATTTTATACAGGCACCGCGATATATATATATATATATAATTACTTTTGAAATGTTTTTCTATGGTTTTGTAAAGCTATATATATATGGTTTATGGATATTGATTTGGTTATTGATAAAGGTTATTTATATATAGTAATTTCCGGTTTTAAGCTTTGTATAAAATTGATTTGAAGTATAAAATAAAGTTTGATTTTTAAGATCAAATACGATTAAGCATTTATCTAAAATTTAATTTATGTAGTTTTAATGACTTAAATGAGAATAAGGTTGGAAGATGAATATTAAGTTAAACCGGAATTTTATAAAAGTTAGAATTTCTAAAGGATATGATTTTTATAACTTGATTTTTGTATGGAGTGATTTAAATGAATATCAAGTTGATTTAAATGAATATATCAAGTTTAATAAATAGAAAGATTTTCCAATTATGTGAAATTAAAGGTTTTACTTAAATTATATTGAATTCGTTAAGTAAATATTTCAAGTCTAAAAAATAAATAATTGAATTTGATATATATGGGTTTGTCAAATGAGTTTGTTTTTGAAATAGTGAAATATTTAAAGCTTTGAAACATAAGAATGAAAAATGGTATTTGGAAGTTTAAATCGATATTTGGAATTGATTGTGAAATGTAAAGAAGCTATTTTGTTTTATAAAAGAAATTTAATATTTAACCATTTGAGAGGTGGAAATTGGTTTCAAAGTTATGTTTCAAGGTAGTACAATTTGGAAATATTATATTCAAGAGTTTTGATTTCTAAATATTTTACTTTGGAAACCCAATGGTTTTGGAAAGAATATATATTGGAAAATAAAATGATATCGTATTGATTTGGGGTTTTAAGAATAAATGATATCGTATTTATATGGGTTTTAAATGGATATTTTATTTTGGTTTTAAAAGAATAATTATTTTTAAATGACCGCGGTGTTATAATAACGATTGGTTGGCAAAGAGACCGGGATCGGATATGGACATACTCTCTGTCGATACCGAAAACCACTTTGACTAACCGTGTACGCGGTGGAGATTCCAGAATGAAGTAGGTTGGTGGCGGCGTTTCCTGTAAGGTAAATACGTGGACCCGACTCCCGTGAGTTGGCATAAGGTGGCTAAAACAGGAGCGATTCTCGGGCCAATGAGATCATTCCTCTGATCGGACACTCCTCTTCGATATTAAACTTTGACTTTGGATTGATTCAATGGCCACTTTTATTTTTTTTGGGGGAGTTTGTTCGAGGTGGGCGGTAGCTGCGCGCTGCGCGTTTCCATCAGCCCGGATAGCAATTGGTATATCTACCCTAGCATTGCCTAGTTGTGCCGTATCACCTACCCTATCGCACCTTGTACGAGTTTGGATTTCTCCCGTAGCCCGTGTGGTATCCTCTTGTGGCTTCCCAATCAGGAGGGACTATGATATTGGATGGACTACTGGGACTATTACGTGTTAAGGTGGAAAATGTAAAGCCTTAATGTTATTCAAAAGTATGTTTATTTTACTATAGACACTATTATAATAGCGCAATATACTACATAGTAAATAGTTTAACGGATCCTTAGGAGATGTAAATCCCGAGCATCTCTTGAGTTGCTGCACTCATATTTATTTCTGTTAATTTAACTTACATAAGATCTTTTAGTTCTGACTCGAGTGTTTTTGTCTTTTCAAATTCGCTCGGGTCAGTCCGAGTGTTTCAGGATCGAAGACTTTAGCTCTGGAGGACGAAGACGGAGATTTCTATTATTATTATTATTAATTATATTCCACTACACTCACATTGTTCCGCTGCATTGTTATATGGTATGTGTACTCTGATATGTATTGTATAAATATAATCAAAGGTTCTGTAAAATAGATTTATGAACTGTATACTTTATTATTATATTTTATCCTTCCGCTATAAGATTCTATTTTGTTTTTATTTCTTCTCTGTTTTTCTTATTTACTCCATAACATTCCGCCTTTACGTATGGTTTGAAATGGCATGTGTGTCGATTTGAAGCGTGCAAAAAGACGGGATGTTACATCTAGTATCAGAGCTTTGGTTTAGCGATAAACCTTAGCTTTGTGGGGTTTGACTCTTTACTAATAGGGTAGTAATACCCTATGGGAGTCGACGAATGTATATATATGAGAGAGCGTATTTGTTAGTGTTATAAAAAGATTTTAATATTGTGTTAATCTGTTCCGTTTCGTATTTATAAATTCTGGTTGGTGCATGGGACGCTATGACATCGATAGGGATTTCTAAACACTTAATAGGACAGACCGACATAACATTTGTTTTTAATATAGGTGAATGAAATAATTTTTCCTATTATATTTTCTATATATAAAATAAAATTTTCAAATGATATCCATATTTGATTGCAATGTATTGGTTGTTAGGAATAAAATTTATAAATAATAGGTAAATAAGGTTAAAAATAAATAAATGTAATTTGTGAATTTAGAACTTAAGTTCCGGGGTTTTTAAAAACTTCTTTCAAATGATTTGGAATATAATAATATTGTTATAAGTATTTTCTAATATAAATATTTAATATAATTTAAAAGAAATTGTTTTAAAGAAGATTTTTGGAGAAAATAAGTTTTGTACTTTCCTCTCTGTCGCTGGAAAAAAATTTCGGTGATGAGTGCACGCATCACTGACATTCATTTTCGAGTTTCGAAGTGGGAAGGCCACTGTAGTAATTTACTACAGAATCGTTAAGAAATTTTATCGTTTTAATTATAATTGGATATATATGTTAAGTGTAGATATCTATCTATTATTTTAAATGATTTAAAATTAAACCCGTATTTGGTTCTTAGGTTCCAGTTAATTAATAGTACAATTAAGTGTAGCAAATTTGAACCTTTAAGCAAAGTAAAAATGGTATTAAATGAAATTGGAAATTTGTAACCTATGAAATAAAGATTATTATTGTTGAACTTTAATTTAATTTAAGGAAATAGAACAAACTTGTATAACTTTCAATTATACTCTTAAATAACATATATAACTTACCAAATATTAAAAGTTGAAATGCTTAATAGGAAATGTAATGAAAATTGTACAAGTAAAGGTAGGTAATGAAGTATTCAATGAAATTGCTGTTAAATGAGAATTTAATGTTATAAACTTAAGTTATAATAGAAATTTTACCAAGTAAATATAATTAAAGGTAAGTATGGTAAATAAACGATTATAAACTTAAGTAATTAAAGTGAAAATAAATGAATGTAATATAATAAAGAGAAATTGTAAATTTAAGAAATAGGGTAGAGTCATTTCTGAATATAATTGAAAGAAATAAAATGGAAATAAAATTGAATGAAATAAACGAAAATAAAAGATAAACTGTTATATGAATGAAAAAAATCATACAACTAATGTATGAAATAAAATTTTAATAAGTTAATTTGATTGTTGATTGAAATTGTTGTTTGGCGTGGTTTGGAGTTGTTGGGTAAGGGAACTTTAATCTTGTTGGGATGGATGAATAATCCATTGTGTTTAATCTAAGACTGTTGAGTAAATGATGCACTTGATGGTTTATTCTTCATTCCGTATAAGTCAAAAGTTTTGAACCCGAACAACTATTTGTTTGTTGTTTGAATGGTTGTTTTATTTGTTGTGCATGCTGTTTGTTGAAATTGATGGTTGTTGTATTTATTTCTTGTTAGTAATTGAAACCACTTAAATACTTCACTTTACATAAACAATTAACCCTTTGGATTTTTATAAGTGAAATGCAGGTTATGGAAGCAATTGCTACTGCTTTTGGTTCTATAAAATAAGCGTAATATGCCCGACAAATAGGTATGTTTCGGATTACGGTTTTAGCGCTATTTTATATATTTTCCCGGGTTGGGATATAATATTTTGGATAATATATGTAATATAATTGTTATATTTAATATTATATTTTCTCCCGAGCCTCTCCGTACAAAGGAGACTCTGCCAAAATTTTCTGTAAATTTTGGACTTAGAAATTTTTGAAATGTTTTTCCAAACTTTATTTAGTTAAGTATAAAAAGATATAATGATTATAAAACGGGTATATTTTGTTTAAAGTAATAAATTTAGTAAATTATTGGTTATAAGTTAAATATTTTGAATAAGATGTAGTGTTATCTAATTCTTCTTTTCCCTTCTTTTCCTTTCGGGGACGAAAAGTTTTGAGTGGGGGAGAGTGTAACGACCCGTAGGTTTTGTGAGTTTAATTGGGTTAAATTAATAAGTTTTGTAATTAAATTTAGTAGAGAAAAAAAAACTTATAAATTAATATTGAAATGAAGGATAAAATAACATATATGAGTGGTAATTTAAGTCTTTGTTTGTAATATGAATAAATTTTTCAATAAATAAAATGGTGTAAGTATTATACCTGAATATAATGTGAAGATAGAAAATATAGGGTAAGCATTAAATTTGTTAAGTGTAAATTTATGGGTATGATAACAAATTCGTATGCATTATCTAAATAAATTGGTCAATTAATTTGTTAGAAATCAAAACCTTTTTAATTGGTAAATAATTTGATGTGTATTGATATAAACGTTACTTTCACGATTATTTATAAAGTAACGGAAGTGTAAATGGAATAAATGAAGTTATGCAGTAATGAATGAATAAATAAAAATTATTGCAACAAAATACGAAACTGACATAACATTTATAAATGATAATGAACATTGGCAAGGAATAAATGAGAACAATTGAAATAAAATTTAAGGATAATTAAAAGTTGAATAATTACCATTGTAAGATACCTATTTGGGTAGTTGATAAACTTTAATGTGGAATGGATTGAAAACTTTTTGCCAAGTTTGGGTAGTTAGTGTAGTTTTGATTTGTCATTGTAGTTTCTTAATTCTATAAGATGCAATCAATATTAACTTTATTTTTTTACGACGTTTGGGTGATTCAAGAAGTGAAAAACCAAGATTTATTTATTTATTTGAAATTTGAAATCCAATTAGTGGATTCATTGCAAATAAGTGAAATTAATGTTTAACTATTACGTTAATAGGGATTAATCTAATTTAAGGTTATATTAGTATAAATTTGGGTAAAAGGATGTTCGACTAAGGAAATAATATAAATTGGTTTTAGAAACCTTAATTTAAAATGTGAAGTAGACAAGATTTCACGTTATAACCATTTATACAAATCCATGATGTATGTAGAAGTATTAAAGGAATAAAACGTAAACAAATGTTGAATAAAAGAATTGGAATCAACATTTATTTATTTATTTGGATTTAACTACGATAGTATGATTTATTGCAATTAAGTGAATCTATATAGACTGTTAAGTTATATTAAATAATAAGAAATTGGATGTCTTGTACGAAGTTTAGTATTGTGTGAATTATCAATAAAGAATAACTAGAATGGGATTCGAAGAGGTATAATAATGGAAAGTGTTTATTTGTTGCTCTTGAGAAATAAAAATTTACAATAAGCAATTTAAAGCAACCATTTAATTAACCAAATTCAATCCAATCCAATTTATTGAAACGACGGTTAGGCTATAATTGAATATAAGTTTAAATTAGAAACGTACACTTAATGCAAGATTTTAAATTTGGGAAATTTGGTCATTGCAAGTAATTGAGATTTAATGTTAAATATTACGTAAATTTAAGGTTAGGGAAAACTTTGAGAATATGGAGGAAATAACTTTGAACCCAATGTTAATCTCATCCATTCGACCATGATAAATTGAATAAAAAGAATGAATGGTGATTTCAATGTAATTATTGAAAGTATAATTTTTAATTTGATGTATATAATAAAAATTGAATTTACGCTGAAACATATGATTGAATCAACATTTATTTGACATCTAACTTTGTGTAAAATCATCGTAAGTGTTTGAGTAATATAAAGATGATAAATTGTAAATTTTAGAATTTAAAATATAAAATTTGATTTAATCAATTTATTTAATTAATACAAAAATAGCCATTTTGGTCACCGACTCGGATTTCGATGAATATGTGTTGAAGTTTAACAAATTTCGTTCCGAGGTCAGAACGGGCTTTTTGGGCCAACTTTCGTGTAGCGCGTTTATAGTTCGTGCCCCCCTATTCTATTGCAGTTGTCTATAAATAGGTTGTTATAAACCCTAGCAGCCTCTATTCCTCACTTCTATACGTATAGGAAGCTCTATACTCCTCTTCTTCAATGGCAACAAACAATTCCAGATCCATTTTCAAATTTCAAAAATCAAATCAAAAGTCAAAAATTCAAACACCTCAGAAAATTTCCAAAAAAATATGTGTTGAAGTTTTTGACGAGGGGAACTCAGATTTGAAATTGGTTTCTTGATTCGAGTTATCGTTTGGCCTAAAATCAGAGATTTATTTCTAGCCATTCGTTTTAGCTTTGTAATTCAATGGTGGATCTACGTCCTTAGGTCGATCGGGAAGCGTGGATGCGTAGAGGATGACGAGTAGGTTCGATCTATGTGGTTAGTCGTCGCGATGGTGTTTGGAATCGCCAGTAATTGGCTCAAGGAGGAGCGGCGGTCGCTGCAAGGGGGCACCGGAGGTAGCCGGTCGGCCTGAGGTGGGGCGCCTCGGCGAGGCCAAGGCGATGGCAGTCCCTGATCGTGGCGGTTTGGCTTGTGGAGGAGGCAAAAATTGCAAGTAGGGTTGGATAGTGGCGGCCGAGTTTTCCCTGTAGGTTGCGAAACGCGTGAAGGAAGAAGGGCCGTGAGTCGTTGTTGATGTGGCAGGTGACTTAGTTTGTTTTGTTTATTTTTTTTTTCAAATTGCAAATCGTTTAATTGCGATAACTTTCACTTGCAAACTCCGATTTATGCGAGATTTTTTTGTTAGGATCGTAATTTAATTTCGGACAGATTGATGCTGGTTTGGACAGATTTGGAGACCGTCGAATTTTTGAGTTTAAATTGAATTTAAATTCGATTTAAATTCAAAAGGTGAGTGTTTTAACCCACTCACAACTTCTAAAATTTCTTGTGTTTGTTAAATTAATTTTAGATATGAGTAGAAATTTATTTATGACTGTTTGGCATGATTTATTCATCATCTCAGTTAATTCGCATTTATTTAATTTAACTGTTAATTTATTTTATTTATTGCATATAGATTGACAGTTAGAATTTATTTGTTTGCATATAACTGCTAGTTCAATAGCTAGAATTAATTTATTTGCATATAAACTGCTAGTTTAACAGTTATTGAATTTATTATTGAATATAAACTGTTGGTTAATACATGTTATTTATTACCTGTATAATTTATATGCTCTATATCGATGATTGTTTAAATTGGATGATGATTGCAAATGATGGTTGATGATTGATATTTGGATGAATAGATGCTACATTTATATTGTATAAACTGCAAGTCATCATGCATTTTCATTTCATTCGGGATTGCGGTTTGAAATGATATACAACCGCATTTTTATTTTAAATTGCGGATTGAAATGATAAACATCCGTATCACTTGACCTTTGGGTAGAAAATTTTATACTGGCAACGCGGTATATATATAAAATTACTTTTGAAATGTTTTTCTATGGTTTTGTAAAGCTATATATATATATATATATATATATATATATATGGTTTATGGATATTGATTTGGTTATTGATAAAGGTTATTTATATACAGTAATTTCCGGTTTTAAGCTTTGTATAAAATTGATTTGAAGTATAAAATAAAGTTTGATTTTTGAGATCAAATACGATTAAGCATTTATTTAAAATTTAATTTCTGGAGTTTTAATGACTTAAATGAGAATAAGGTTGGAAGATGAATATTAAGTTAAACCGGAATTTTATAAAAGTTAGAATTTCTAAAGGATATGATTTTTATAACTTGATTTTTGTATAGAGTGATTTAAATGAATATCAAGTTGATTTAAATGAATATATCAAGTTTAATAAATTGAAAGATTTTCCAATTATGTGAAGTTAAAGGTTTTACTTAAATTATATTGAATTCGTTAAGTAAATATTTCAAGTCTAAAAAATAAATAATTGAATTTGATATATATGGGTTTGTCAAATGAGTTTGTTTTTGAAATAGTGTAATATTTAAAGCTTTGAAACATAAGAATTAAAAATGGTATTTGGAAGTTTAAATCGATATTTGGAATTAATTTGTGAAATATAAAGAAGCTATTTTGTTTTATAAAAGAAATTTAATATTTAACCATTTGAGAGGTGGAAATTTGTTTCAAAGTTATGTTTCAAGGTAGTACAATTTGGAAATATTGTATTCAAGAGTTTTGATTTCTAAATATTTTACTTTGGAAACCCTATGGTTTTGGAAAGAATATATATTGGAAAATAAAATGATATCGTAATGATTTGGGGTTTTAAGAATAAATGATATCGTATTTATATGGGTTTTAAATGGATATTTTATTTTGGTTTTAAAAGAATAATTATTTTTAAATGACCGCGGTGTTATAATAACGATTGGTTGGCAAAGAGACCGGGGTCGGATATGGACATACTCTCTGTCGATACCGAAAACCACTTTGACTAACCATGTACGCGGTGGAGATTCCAGAATGAAGTAGGTTGGTGGCGGCGTTTCCTGTAAGGTAAATACGTGGACCCGACTCCCGTGAGTTGGCATAAGGTGGCTAAAACAGGAGCGATTCTCGGGCCAATGAGGTCATTCCTCTGATCGGACACTCCTCTTCGATATTATACTTTGACTTTGGATTGATTCAGTGGCCACTTTTATTTTTTTTTGGGGGAGTTTGTTCGAGGTGGGCGGTAGCTGCGCGCTGCGCGTTTCCATCAGCCCGGATAGCAATTGGTATATCTACCCTGGCATTGCCTAGTTGTGCCGTGTCACCTACCCTATCGCGCCTTGTACGAGTTTGGATTTCTCCCGTAGCCCGTGTGGTATCCTCTGGTGGCTTCCCGATCAGGAGGGACTATGATATTGGATGGACTACTGGGACTGTTACGTGTTAAGGTGGAAAATGTAAAGCCTTAATGCTATTTAAAAGTATGTTTATTTTACTATAAACACTATTATAATAGCGCAATATACTACATAGTAAATAGTTTAACGGATCCTTAGGAGGTGTAAATCCCGAGCATCTCTTGAGTTACTACACGCATATTTATTTCTGTTAATTGAACTTACATAAGATCTTTTAGTTCTGACTCGAGTGTTTTTGTCTTTTCAAATTCGCTCGGGTCAGTCCGAGCGTTTCAGGATCGAAGACTTTAGCTTTGGAGGACGAAGACGGAGATTTCTATTATTATTATTATTAATTATATTCCACTACACTCACATTGTTCCGCTACATTGTTATATGGTATGTGTACTCTGATATGTATTGCATAAATATAATCAAAGGTTTTGTAAAAAAGATTTATGAACTGCATACTTTATTATTATATTTTATCCTTCTGTTGTGAGATTCTATTTTGTTTTTATTTCTTCTCTCTTTTTCTTATTTACCCCATAACAATCCGCCCTTAAGTATGGTTTGAAATGGCATGTGTGTCGATTTGAAGCGTGCAAAAAGGCGGGATGTTACACAATAATTACAAGATATGAAGATAATAGGATGAATTGAAATGTTAGTTTATTTGTAAAGAAATAGGCGATGTAATAAAGGAATGAAATCAAGTAAATTGATTGAGACTTTAATTTCAAATAATGTGTGAAATTGACCAAAATACAGTAAATGGAAATATGATAGTCAATAAATAAAGGATGGAATGGGAGCACTAATGTGATGAATGTAAAACTTAATAAACGGATAAATTGAAATGAAAGGTCAGGTGAAATATTGAAAATTGTTATAATTGGTTATGAGATTGAAATGTAAGAAACAAATGTAAATAATTAATTAGCTAATGGAATAATAATAATATAGTTAATGGTAATTAAATAAAAGCAGAAGTATTTAAGAATTGTAACATTTGCTTGATAATAGGGAATTCATAAGTGTAATTAAAGTCATGGTAACACTTGTTATAAGTTACCCGTTTATTTGGTTTAATAATTAAAATGGGAATTAATTTGAATTAAATGAACTTTGATGTATATTTATGAGAATTTATGCATCAACTAAAGTGTGAATGAAATAAATACAAACCAAGGTTAAATTATGACACAAATTTGTGTAGACAATTTATTTTCCTTTATTGCGTGTTAATTAAATCTTTAAAGGATGTTAATTTTGGTACGTTTATGGTTAACAAAATTAATTAAGTGAACGATTTTTTTGAAATTTGAATTCTAAAAATTTGTTTACAGTATAGAGTTGGTCCACTCATTCCCTTTCAAATTAATAACTACCTCTTTTTAATACCTGCTACATTTAAAAAGGTTGTTCATATTTACTATATTTCAATACCAAGTTTGTTCATATTTACTTTCTTTTTTTTCATTCATTTTCCAACTTCATTTTACTGAAACGTTATTTCATTATTACTAATTGATAGAGGCCTTTCTTTTCAAATCTCTTTGGCCCTAAACCTAACTCTAACCTTATAAATAAGATATGATGCAAATGAAACCACAACCTCCATTCTAATCTTCTTCTTTTTTTCCTTTCTTTCATTTTATTTTTTTCTTCTTCTTCTTCTTCAAATCTCCTTATTATCTCTCATTTTAATTTTTCCTTCCTCTTCAAATATTCTTCTTCTTCAAATTTTATTCTAGTTCAAACTTTCTTCTTTCTTTTCAAATCTTGATCTTCTCTTCCATTTTCAGTTCTTCTTATTTTAATCCTTTTCTTTTTCAATTCTTCTTTTTCAAATCTTTTCCAAACCTTTTAAAAATACATACATAAATACATACATACATACATACATACATACATACATACATACATATATATATATATATATATATTAATATAATAAGGAGGGAAATTAAAGTAAATCATAATAAAAGAGAAGTTATGGAACAAAGCTAGCAATCAAGAATGGAACTAAGGAAACATAGAGCGAAGCTATTGATTAGAAGTCTTTTTTTTTCAGATTTGTAAAAAAGGTGAGTGTTTTGACCCACTCACAACTTCTAAAATTCCTTATGTTTGTTAAATTAGTCTTTGATGTGATCAAAAATTTATTTATAACTGTTTGGCATCTTTTAATCATCTTTCCAGTTAAATTGAATTTATTGAATTAAATTGTTATTTGATTTATTATTATCGCATATAAATTTCCAATTAAATTTCTATTTAATTTATTATTGAATATAAACTGCCAGTAATTACCTGTATTTATTATCTGTTTATATTGATGTATTGATTTAATAAGATGATGATTGTGATATATGATTGATGGTTGATATTGGATGAATGGATGATGTATTTTATATTTTATAAACTGCAAGTTTTATGCATTTCATTTCATTCGGGATTGCGGTTTGAAATGATATATAACCATAATTTTTATTTTTAAATTACGGATTGAAATGATAAATATTCGTATCACTTGACCATAGGATAGAAAATTTTATACAGACACCGCGGTCTATATATAAAAGAATTTTGAAATGATTTCTATGGTTTTGAAAAGAAATATACAGTTTATTTAATATTCATTTTGATGTTATATAAATATTATTATATATATAGTAAATTCTTGAATTTAAGCAATGTATAAAATTGTTTAATAAAAATGAGTTTAATAATGGAGTTTGATGGTTTATATTATATGGGTAAGTATCTATTTAAGGTATTATATATATAGAGTTTCAAAGGACTTAAATGAAATTTAAGTTGGAAGATAAACATGAATTTGGTTTAAATTGAATTATTTAAGAATTGAATTTGAATAAAATTTGATTTGGAATTTAAATAAAAGTTGAGATTTTAAAGGGTATGATTCTTATAACTTGATTTGGTTTAAAGTGTTTTAATGAATACAAGGTTGAGATAAATGAGTATATCAATTTAAATAAATTTAAAGAATATCCAGTTGTTTGAAGTTAAAGGTTTACTTAAATTTATTGGATTTATTAAGTAAACATTTCTAATCTAAATAATAGTAATTGTATTTGATATATATGGAATTATCCAAAAATAGTTTTGAAATGGTGGAACAGTTAAAGCTTTGAAATATATGAATTGGAATGTTTTATTTAGAGGTTTAAATCGATATTTGGAATTTATTGTGGAATTTGAAGAAACTATTTTATTATATAGTAATATAACATTTAAACCATTAAGTATTAAAAGTTATGTTTCAAAGCTACGAGTTTCCAGTTAAATAGATTTGAAAGGGCTGTGATTTTGGGAAGAGATATCATTTCAAATAAAATGATATCATATTGATTTGGGTTTTAAAATAGAAATGATATCGTACGTATAGTTTTTGAAATGGGTATTATATTCTGGTTTTAAAGTATAAACTATTTTGAAAAGGACCGCGGTGTTATAATAACGGTTGGTTGTTAAAGAGACCGGGATCTGAAGTTGTCATACTCTCTGCTAACCCCGAAAACCACTTTAACAAACGCGGTGGAGATTCCAGAATGAAGTAGGATGGTGGCGGCGTTTCCTTTAAGGTAAATACGTGGACCCGACTCCCGTGAGTTGGCATAAGGTGGCTAAAAGAGGAGCAATTGGCGGGCTAATGAGGTCATTCCTTTGATCAAACGCACTCCTTCGTTATTATATTCTGACTTGGAGATTTGTTTGTGGCCACTTTTGAATCTTTTGATTTGGGGGTGTTGTTCGAGGTGGGCGGTAGTAGCTGCTACGCGTTTCCACCAGCCCGGAAGTGTAATTGGTATATCTACCCTCGCATTGCCTAGATGTGCCGTGTCACCTACCATAGCGCGCCTTGTACGAGTTTGGTTTTCTCCCGTAGCTCGTGGAGTATTTAGGGTAGTCTCCCGATCTGGAGATGCGCTGATACTGGATGGACTATTGGGACTATTACGTGTTAAGGTGGAAAATGTAAAGCCTTAACGCTATTTAAAAGTAAGCATATTTTATAATAGACATTATTATAATAGCGAAATATTACTACATAGTAAATAGTTTAACGGATCCTTAGGAGATGTGAATCCCATGCATCTCTTGAGTTAATGCACTCATATTTATTTCTATTGATTTAACTCACATAAGATATTTTAGTTCTGACTCGAGTGTTTTGTCTTTTCAATTCACTCGGGTCAGCCTGAGCATTTCAGAATTTCGAAGACTTTAGCTCTGGAGACGAAGATGAAGATTTATACTATCATTATTTATATTATTCCACTACACTCATACTATTCCGCTGCATTGTTATTTTATGTGTAACTCTGATATGTATTATATAAGTAAAATCAAATGTTTTGTATAACACCTTCATGAACTATTATTTGATTATTATATTTTATCGTTCCACTGTGAGATTCTGTTTAGTTTTATTTCTTTCCCTGCTTTTTTTATTTACTCCATAGCAATTCGCCCTTCTGTATGATTTGAATTGGACATGTGTGGTTTATTGTTGATTTAAACCGTACAAAAAGGCGGGGCATTACACACAATAAACAATTATATTTCGTATAGTATTTCGTTTCAAATGGTTCACAAAATTTCATCGTTACTTTTCTTTTTCGTTTCCTACGTACGCGCATTTGTGTACAATATAGGAAATAAAAGGGAAATGCGGCCGAAAGGTTGTTGAGTCGTTTAAAACGAAACAATGTACGAAATATAAGCGTTTGCCGTGTTTGTAATGGGAAGTAGGATGACTGACCAGGAAAAAAGATAACCAAAAACCAACATTTCTATATTGTATTCTTAAGTGGGGTAAAATTGACGCGTATAAGTTTTGTATCAATACATTGAAAAATAAAATGTTAAAATCGTAAAAGGACCAATATTTATTTCTTAATTTGTGGCATATTTTTTAAATTAGGAAAAATGATCGATTATTTTGTTGATCGAAGGAGATAGATGTATTAAAGACCGAGATTGAAAGGCTCAATAAAAGAAGAAATTTATAATGGTATAAACGTATTTGTTGAATTTTCTTTAAGTAATAACGGAAATGATGTTGAAATTTGTTGTCCCTATAGAAGGTGCAAACATTTGTAGTATTTGTTATCCGATATTGTGAAAGTCTATTTGTGCAAAAACGGTTTCATGTCAGAGTATTATGTTTGGGATCGTCATGGAGAAGTTCTTGCGCATACTTCTGCAGAGTCTGAATTAGAGATTGTTGGTAATGAAATTGTTATGACAAACCGTATGGAGAATATGTATAAAGATGTAGCACGATCAATGTTCCCTATGGTTGAAGTTAACGATGATGATGAAAATGTTGAAGAACCAAATGTTAAAGCAATTTTTTTAATGATTTACTAAATGCTGCTAAGAAACCTTTTTGGGATGGTTGTAAAAGTGGCACCCAAATATCAGTCACCGTAGAATAGATTGCGATGAAGTCAAAATAGAACATTACCAAAGTAGGATTTACAGCCGTTGTACAAGTGGCAAAAAGACATATGCCACCCGATAATTTAATGTTCGAAAATCACTATAAAGTTAAAAAACCTTAAGTCGGCTTTTGGTTTACCTTATCAGAAAATAGATACATGTTTAAATGGTTGCATGTTATTTTGAAAAGAGGACATCACTCTAAGGAAGTGTAGAATATGTAACAAGGAAAGATACACACCAAGAAAAAAGAAGGGAAAGTAAATTCTATGCAAACGTATGCATTATTTTCCCATCACTTCTAGGCTTCAAAGATAATACGCATCTTCTATAACTGCATCTCATATGAGATGGCATAGTGTGAGAACAAAGAAAGTAAGTATGTTGACACAACCAGCCGATGGAAAAGCATGAAAGCATTTCGACAAAACTTATCCTAATTTTGCAGCGGAGAGTCGTAGTGTTAGATTTAGATTATGTATGGATGGTTTTACCATTTTCTCAATTTGGTGCTAAATATTCATCTTGGCCCATTATCATCACACCTTATAATTTACCTCCGTGGATGTGTATGAAACACAATATATCTTTCTTACTGTTATCATTCCTGGCCCCGACGATCCGACACAAGGAATCGATGTTTATTTACAACCGTTGATTGAGAACTTAAAAACGTTGTGGAACGAAGGAGTAAAAACATACAACATTTCAAAGAAAAATAATTTCATATGTTTGCTTCTTTATTGTGGAATATAAGTGATTTTCCTGCATATGCAATGTTTTCAGGATGGATTGCATCTGGTCGTTTAGCATGTCATATTGCTTGGAAAAAACACGGGCATTTTCTGTACCGAATGGTAAGAAAATTTCATGGTTTGACTGCTATCGATGTTTTCTCCATGTCAATCATCTCTGCAGAGAAGAAGGAAGAACTTTTTAGCTGATAGAGTAGAAACCATACAACCACCAACGATATAGTCAGGCGAAGACATATACGAACTTGTATAGGACATTCCAAAGATATATGAAACTGGAATGCAAACAGAAATTGCAGGTAAATCGACTATTCATAATTTGTGCAAACAATGTATATTTTGGGAGTTGCATTATTGGAAAGATCTTCTACTTCGTCATATTATTGATGTGATGCACAATGAGAAAAATGTCTTTGATAATGTTTTTAACACAATTTTGAATGTCAAGGGGAAGACTAAGGACGATTTGAAATCAAGATGCAATATAAAAGAATTATGCAAACGTCCTGAGCTTCATATGAAACCAAATGACTGTAAAAAACCCAAAGCATGTTACGAGTTAGATAATAATCGAGTTAAAATTGTGTTAAAATGGGTGGAAGGATTATGATTTCCTTATGGGATTCCATCAAATCTTCATATATGTGTTGAATTTAAAAACGGTAGATTGAGCGGAATGAAAAGCCACGACTATCACATGATGAAGGAAAATTTATTACCCATTCTATTCAAAGAACTATTTCCTTTGAAAGTTTGGAAGGTAATAACGGAGCTTAGTCTGTTTCACAAAGGGCTTTGTTCGACTACTTTAAAGTGTAAAGTTTACGTAAACTTGAGGAAGATATTTCTATATTGCTCTTTAAATTCGAGAAAATATTTCCACCGGATTTTTTAATGTAATAGAACATTTACCTATTCATCTCCCATCTGAAGCACGACAACGAGGTCCTGTGTAATATGGATGGATGCATCCATTTGAGAGGTATGTAATATGTTACCTATTAATTAAATTAATTACATTCGAAAGTTAAAGTTAATGTAAATTAATTTTGCATAGATACCCGAATCATCTGAAGAAAAAAGTGAGGCAAAAGCATGAGTTGAAGGTTCGATATGTAAATCTTACATCGAAGAAGAAGCTTCGTTCTTTTTCTCTCACTATTTCAGTGACCATGTGAACATAAATTGAAAATGTTCCTCTAATGATGAAGGTAATGAACAAGAGTGCTCTCAAACAATATTATCTATATTTAGACAACTTGGTCGACCTTCTGGAAAATGTGTAGAACTATGGTTAGACGATAGAGATTTTCATGTAACACACACTTATTTCTTCTTAATTGTGCTGAGGTTGCACCATTTGTTAGGTAATCTGAAATAATGATTTATGATTTATTCATTTCCATAATGCGTTCGTGCGTAGAATTTAATGCAATATTTTATTCATATATGCAGTATTTATGAAAGTGAACGTCCGCACAGAGAACTCAGTAAAGAATTCTCCGATTAGTTTTCAAAGTACGTTTATGAACCGAGAAACTATGTGGTTGACGAAGGGTGAAACATCTTGTGTTGGGACCAAAAATAAATGTTAAGACATATCCAATATATTTCGTCAATGGATATAAATTTAACACCAAAGAATACGGTGTAGAAAATTAACTAATAATACAAGTGTATTTGTTAAAGGTAGTGATGATCCAGAAAATCACATAAATAATCTTTATGGCGTTTCAACACAAATTTTGCAACCGAAATATTTCTCACGACCCATAGAGGAGGTGTTTCTGTTTAGATGCAATTCGTTTAGCAATGTTCCAGGTTCTGGAATTAATGCGCACAAGGATTATAATCTTATTGAAATAAAGCACACATCGCATTATCACAAATATATTCCTTCTATACTAGCCAAATAAGCATTGCAAGTTTATTATACTCTTATCTGTCTCTAAAAAGAGATAAAGAAGATTGGTCGACAGTTTTTAAAACAAAGGAAAGATTTACTTTTGATGGGAAGAGTATTCCAGACGAATAAGCTTATCAGGCATATCTTAAGAAAATCAATGAAAGAATAATAATAGACGATCGTACTGATTTTGGACCTTTGAACGATGAATCAAACGTTTTGGTAGAAGCGTTCAAGAGTAGGGATGAAAATTACTTAGAATATGAGACCGAATCTGAATCAGAAGAAGATGATGATTGATGTAAATATTGTGTTTAATTCTTATGTATTATGTAATTTATGTGATTGATGAGATTTATTTTTTCTAGTTATGCAATTTATGTCATTTATGAAACCGAATCTGCTTATCGTCATTCATATCATTCATGCCATTACCATTTCTGACATTTATTGAGCAATTATGTTAATAATGCAATGTTTCTGCTTATTGTCGAAATATGGGACCCGGTCTGAATAAGGTATACTTTGCACTTTATGCACTTTATCTCATTTATGTCATCAAACTATAAAATATACTTCATTATTATGTTATTGTTCTCTTTTAAAATGATGTATCTGTGATAGGTATCATGTCCTCCAGATTGAGGAGTTCTTCCCATTCTTCAGGAGGCGATGGCAGCGGTTCATTGCAACCGCCATAGTGACCCACTATGTATCTAGTACCTAGAGCGTAGGGGTAAGTATTAAAATACTTTCAACATCTTAAATATTTTGTGTACAATATACTAATCTGTATCATATTTAACTTAACCTACAACCGTCAGCTGTAGTTCTGTCAGTTTTAAGAGATTCATACAAGAGTAGGATGACGGCTTATTGGCCGAAGTGGGGTAATATCCCTCCCCACATCTTAGAGTGTATATGATAGGATTTCCTTCTAAATATAATCTTCTATTTTCCATGTTTAATTTTTTTTGTTGCTTATTTATTGTTCAACTTTTATTGTTTACTTTTTGGTCGCTTGTTTATCACGAAATGCAGGCCGCAGTAGACGTACGATCAGATGACCTGCAGCTGGTACGACATTACTGGATGCATAAGATGAGGAAGAAATATAGGGATTCCATGTCGGCAGTGAAGCATAAAGGGAAGAAGCCGAATTCGATGGGGTGAGTGTGTGGGAAGGGTGGTTAGCACATTGGGATAGTGATGAGGAGAAGGTAAGTGTAATAAACTTTTATTAATTATTTGATTGATATGTAAATATCAAAAAACTTTTATTAATTATTGGAAGAGCAGAACCGTCGCCAGGCCATCGAGATGACACAACTTCTTGACCAGTGTATTGCTGAGTACATGCAGTAGTATGATGGCCACTTTCAATCCTCAACTGGTTCGGGAGGTTCTGGAGGTGATTGATCGGAATGATAGGTATGTTTTTTTTGTTTTGCGTCATTGTTTAGTAAGTTTTGATGACACATTGAGTTAGTGGAGTTTGATTTGAAATGTTGTGTATATTGTTTGATGATACATTGAGTTAGTGGAGTTGGATTTGAAATGTTATGTGTATAGTTCGTTGATACATTTGGTGGTAGTAATTGTGACATTTGGGATTTGATGATGATAAGTTAATGAAGGATTGATGTATATATTGTACAATGAGATGTACGTAAACTATGGTAGCAAAGTTTGGTTTGATTTTATATGAATTATGCTTGATTTATTTTTTTATGTGATTTGATTATGTTTGTATGGCTTGATTTCATATTGAATATCTGAATTGGACATATGTTTGTGGGGTGGAATATATTGTGTTTATGGATTGTAGAAGGAAGGTTAAAATGCAGTAGGAAAAATGAAAAAAGCTTTAGGTTTTCCGATGGCTCCCGACAGCCTCCAGGCCAAGAAAATTTGACGGCTTGGGACTTCAAAATTCCAACGGCTCTCGATGGGTTCTGGCACCCACCGTGATCGTCCACGTGTCTTTCGATGGCCGTTGGATGGCTATATGTAGCCGTCTAAAATTGGTCGATGGACTGTGTCGAAAGCTATTGGAAATTTTGTAGCGGATTTTTCCAACGGCTCCCGATGGGTTCGGACGGCCAATGACGGTTCTAAGCCATCGGAAATTGCTCCAATTCTTGTAGTGCTAGTTGCATGGAAATAAAAAAAGAAGTTTGATTGTTTATTTTTAAAATCAATGAGTTAAGTAGGCATGTTAACGGATGTAAACAGATGCCGATACGGCTACATCCGCATCCACGAACAAAAATTTAAATCCGCATCTGAATCCCACCTGTTAAACAAGACCAATAAAGCATAAGACTTCATCGTATGGATGAACTTTTGAAGTTCTATTATCCCACCTGTTAAAGAAACATTAGACTTTTTGAAAATAAATGCGTGCAATAAGTTAAGAGATTTAGTATTTGGATTTATATAAACATTGTTGTTGTCTGCTAATATTTTCCCAAAGACCTCTTTGGCGAAGGAGTGGATTTTACCTTTTGGAATAATAAGATTTAATCAAGGGTGTGGCACATCCAAAAGTCCTTTTAATCTTAGGTGTAGTGCAGAAGTATGCACTCTGTTAAGAAATTCGAGATCTATGACTGCATATTGAAATAAAGTTGATGATATATGCCGAAGCTGGGATAGAAGGTCTTCAACTTTCTGTTAAAAAGAAAACAATCAACGGTGTATTATCAGAATAAATTATCCAATTATTGAAGTAGTATTATATCTACTACATTGTTGTTCGGAATCACAGGATACTATCATATCTCTTTTTTTAAAGTTAGAAAATCAGAATGGCCCAAGGCCAATCGGGCAAAGTATAACCAACATATCCCTCCTGTATCAAACACCTCGTAATACACACGCAACCCTAGCTGCAAAATCTCACATATCAGCTACTATGAGAAAATTCTAAAACCCTAAGAAAATAAGGGTTAATTCAGATTGAAGGGGCTCATGTGTATCCTTCACAGATCTTTGATTGATCAATTTAAGGAGGCTTCTACTACTTCGCTTCACCATTATTGTTTGCATCCCAACTCTCTACACCCGATTTGCTTTTGAGATTGCTAGATCCGTTATAATCACTAATGAAATGAGCTTTCTTGCTATAAAATTTGCTGCTTTTCCCTTTCTTCTACATAGATAATTGATCAATTTGACCATTAAGCTTGCTAATATAGTTGTTATCCTCGATTCTATGAATATTTGTGTCAAATTGTTTTGCTCTCTCGTGATTAATGTATTGCGAATGCTCTTTCAATATCACGTTAGATATGTGATAACTCCATCCAAAATAAGGTAAATTAAAGTTTGTGTTTACATTATATCTATTTGTATCTTCTGAATTAAAAAGATTAACATTTTGTTTACTTCCCTTGTAGAAGGAATACTTGGTTTGGGAATTGGAGTGGCCGCCTCTTCCATTGATGCTAACGAGTTTCCTGGCTGCCTTCCCCAAAGTCTTGTTTGAGCAGTGATTATTGCTGAGTTGAAAAGACCTTCCACGGGAAATGCTAGGGTTGACTTTCCCGCTTTGTAAGTATGACACAACTCTTTCCTTATAATTGTTGAGATCATGGATGACAGAATTGTGATTTTTAGATGATGATTTTTTCTTATCATCTTTTCGATTTAGAATTTGAAAATATGCTTCTACGAGTTTCCATAGCGGAATGATTTCTGTTTCCTTTTGTTATCCCGCCTTTTGGCAAGGCCGTGACACCAAAGAATTGGTTGGAAACCAAAGATCGCTCATCCCGAAAATCAGTTATACGTAGGTCCACTACGGATACTGACAAACTTTTCCGCATCTGGATCAAGCTACAATTGATATGGAACAACAAGAAAAGCTATGAAAGCCAACGTTCCAAAGTTCAAGTCAATCGGAGTTCGTATGCTCAAGATATGATAGATGCAAGTCACCGAAAATCAGTTATACGCAGGTCTACTATGGATACTGAAAAATTATGTCTGAATCCAGATTGAGCTACAATTGATATGGCACATCATGCAAAGCTATAAAAGCCAATTTTCCAAACTTCAAGTCAATCGGAGTTCGTATGCTCAAGATAAGATCGATGCAAGTCTCCAAAAATCAGTTATACGCAGGTCTACTATGGATACTGGCAAATTTTGTCCTAGTCCGGATCGAGCTACAATTGATATGGTATAAAAAGAAAAGCTATGAAAGCCAAAGTTCCAAATTTCAAGTCAATCGGAGTTCGTATGCTCAAGATATGATCGACGCAAGTCAAGGAAAACAACCACAATTCATATCCATCAATGCGAACAGAAGCGATGCAAACAGAAGCGATACGAATAGAGGCGGTTCTAACAGAAGACATAACGATGCAAATAGAAGCGATGCAAACAGAAGCAATATGAGTAGAAGCGATGCGAACAGAAGTGATGCGAATAGAAGCGATGCGAATTTGACAGCCTTTAACAAATTCAAAATTGCATCGATCATAACTCAAAATCTACAAGTCCAAATGCCACCAAATTTTCACAGGAGCTTACATACAACCTCGAGAATGTCCATGACCGACCCAACCCAAACAGAGCAATTTTGGATCGATATGAATTTGGTACGTATCGATCATGGATCGAGTCGAAATGTCAGGGGATCGATCACGTGGGCCCACCCACGTAAGAGGAGTCTTTCGAGATCTGGGCGAGATATTTGCAACCTACACCTATAAATAGCAGTCCAAGAGCTTTAAAAAAGGGATCTTTTGGCCCTTCTACGCCTATACTCTATCAAAATCTTCATTGTTTCTGGAGTGTACTGTTGTAATCAATTGTAACTAATGAGAACCGTCAATAAAAGAGAAAATCCTGCAAAGTGGACGTAGGCTACAGCGCCGAACCACTATAAATCTTGTCTTTCTACTTCTTTCCTTTTAATTTTTTGAGTGTTCTTCTTATTTAATTCTATTACATACAATCTACCTGTGAGCTATGACTTGATTTGGTGCTTTCATCTGCAAGTGGGTGTATGTGACCATTTTTGGTGCAAACATTTTGGTGCTTTCACTGAGAATTGAACTCAGAGATTCTATAACCTGGATTTTGGATCTGAAAGCTTAGAGACTTGGATCTGGAAAGCTATGGCAAAGTAGTCAATAAGGAGACAAAGAGTGGACAGAAGTCAGCATGAAGGAAGCCAGGAGCATCCTCAGGAGCTAATCAGACCTCGGCCTTCATCACCAGAGGTGAGATGGAGATAATGATGATGGGAGCTATGGATGAAGAATTGTTGAAAAGGAAAGAGGAAATGTGTGACGACCGCCCATGACTCCCGCACCAAATCAAGGAAATAATGCTCTAAAAGGTGTGCCAGGCAGCCATGGACGATAGTCAGGGTAAAACAAAACAGAAGAATCTCTATCGCATAACTCACAGCGCATGGATAAAATACAATAGAGAAATATAATATAGTGAAGCTCCATAGAACAGAACATCATCATATAAGCATCACAGTAGTTTTATACAATCATCTACTCAAATCCATACATGAAAGCCTCACTACAAATCACTCAACCAAATACAGCAGCGGATACCCAATACATATAGTGAGAAAACTAATATGCAAAGCCTCCTGCTCGTCTTCGTCATCTTCAACGTAGAACTCCTAGCACAGCACCTGTCACCTGCTACCTAGTCTGCCCATCCCAAACATGGATGAACAGCCCAAGGTAATAAGAGGAGACATAAAACCTTGAGTCAGACAAAGTCTTAGTGAGCAGTAAATTAACTATCAAACATACCAAAAGAGCATAAAGGATAAAAGGAATAGGAACCAAACCATCCCACTCCACCTCTTTCTACAGTGATAGCCCCAGACTTACACTAAGGAGAAGCAAGCATAACAACATAGGAAATTAAGGTAAAGCAAATACCACTCGAGTCAAGGACGATGTTTTCCAAATACAAACTCCCAAGGCCTAAACCAAGATCAGATAAGCACCCAGAAAACACCGCTCTTGAAGCCGAATGATAATACAACCAAACATCCATGACTCTGGCTATCACTGTTATCCTTGCCTCGATTTCATCGTTAGTTGAATGACCATCTGTCAAGGGCTAATGGTAACCCCGGTTCTAGCCATAACTCCGCACACTGCCTTGTGCCTAGGACTTATCTACTTTGCCCAGAGTACTCAACTACCTACCTGTAGTCTTTTGGGTGTCCCGACTACCTACCTGTAGTCGTTATGGGCGCCCCATGTACTCTTGCTTTTGAGCATGCTAGAACCTTCAACAACGACGAGATCCAAGCCTCCTAGCCATCCTTCTTGACGACTATCCTCATACAAGCTCAAGCTACCTCTTGAACAATCCATTATCAACCAACTTGAACTACCCTTCAAGTTATCAACATGCTTGGAATGATCCCTTCTTGGATTAAGCCAAGACTCACATCATACTTCGCTTCATCGCATCAAAGCAAAGTCTCAACTCAACAACATGGTTTGCCTCATCAAATCATGGCAAAGTCCCATCTCAACATCATCCAATCTATACATATGAGCTTCAACATCCGCTACATATGCCTTAAGCAGCTTTCACCATTCAAGAGCCTTCTTCCATAGCTTTTGAATCCTCTTCCATCATCTTGTTCCAAATCAACTACTAGCTAACTTGGAAACAATCAAATCAATCATACATTCAAATAATCAATCATTCAAACAAGATCTATTAAGCAATTTAAGCAATATCAACTATAATGGCAATTTCGTAAATAAACGAGCAAAAGTCCAACATATGTGAAATCATGGTTTTTAGCATAGATCTATCAATTATAAAACACGGGTTTTGTCTCTAATACTTATTAAACAAACTTGCATAAGTAAACATCTTCAAAAACCATGGATCTAGACTTAGATCTAAGAAAAATGCATGAAATCTCTAACTTTAACACCCAAACATGCCACCAATCCAATATACTCTTTTGGATCCGCGTGAGAGATAACTACCACTCACCAAATCACCAAAACAACCTAAAATCAATCAACTTCAGATCTGGACAGCAAGGACTTGAGCTTGATCCGGAGAAATTTCACTTGAAACGGTGAAATCTAGCTTCTTCGGATGAAAATCTTCAACTTTGGATCTTCGATCTTCGATCTTGATCTTCAATCTTCAATGGATGTTAGCACTTGATAGAAGTAGAGAAAGAAGTGAAGAAAATACTGTAGTCGAGTTTCCAAAATGGCAGCACTTCGTCGCTTCGAAATCCGGTGCCAAAAAGTGAGCCAAACACCTCTATTTATAGGCTGGAACCACCCTTAACTCGGCCGTCCCTAAGTCGCCACCGACCTAATCCTCAGCCGACCTAACACTCTGCCGACCCTACGACCTAACCATACACAGGCCATACGAGCTAACTATCCTGCCGACTCAACTACAAGTGCCGACCTAACCCTTATCGACTCAACAGCATAACCATCCTAACACACAGCCGACTTAACGACCCAACTGACCAACGACTCAACACTAAGTCGGTCCATCGACCTAACTCCACACAAGCTAACTCTAGGTCGAACTCTTTATAGGTTGAACACGACTCATCCCGGTAACGACTCAACCTATCTCGCCTATGACTCATCACTGAGCCGACCTACGACTTAAGCTATAACTCGGCATAACACTAACACACTAACCCGTTAAGTCGCTACATCCTTATCTCGGTCACCCCTATGAGTCGTTCACACTATGAGTCGGTCCAACCCACTAACTCACTAACTATTAGACCGGTCAACTCCTTAAGTCACTATCCCCTTAAGTCGGCCAGTTCCTATAACTCAAAAACGACTTATCCCCTTAACATGTTAGCTCGCTCATACCACTAGGTCGCTCACCCCTACTCACGGCCTAACTCTCTAACGACCTAACTCCTTAAGTCGTTCACGACTTATAACTTAGGTCACGAGTTAACTTTCTAAACGACTCAGGTTAGAGACAACACAAACAACACTAACAACCTGCAAATTCTACGATTTATCGACACGTAAAATACGGGTCGTTACATTCTCTCCCCCTTAGGAATTTCGCCCCTGAAATTCCAAGCAAACAACAGCAATCAAAATTATTCCGCATGCCTATCATCCTTAGCAATCAACAATCCATGCAACCAATTCTAACTTAGCATGCAGAATTCTAAGACTTAGAACAAGCTACAAATTCATGAGATGTCACGACACTTTAGGGCCATACCTCGAAGAGTCCGGGATGAGCTGCCTTCATCCTCTCTTCCTCCTCCCATGTACAGTCGTTAACATCATCACTCCATTGTACCTTGAGCAACGTAATCGTTTTCCTCCTAAGCTGTTTCGTATCGGTTTTAACGATACGAAGCGGCTTACGAGGTCTCGAAACAACTGGATCAACCTCCAAGTCTTCACAGCTATCAGCAGAAACCACCGTACTCGGGTCATGCACATACTTCCGTAGATAGGATACGTGAAAAACATTGTGCACACCCGCCATCTTTTCCGGTAACTCCAATCTATAAGCGAGCTTTCCAATACGCTCGATAATCGGGAATGGTCCAACAAATCTTGGAGTTAACTTTCCTTTCTTCCCGAATCTAATGACACTCTTCAGAGGAGAAATCTTCACAAAAACCATATCACCTACGTCGAATTCCAAATCCTTACGACGATTATCGGCATAACTTTTCTGACGATCTTGGGCTGCCTTCATTCGTTGCCGAATGATCTCTATACATTCCGTAGTTTGACGAATCATCTCTGGCCCAAGTATCAGCTTTTCTCCAGTTTCCAACCAACATGTCGGAGAGTTACACGGTCTTCCATATAATGCTTCATAAGGTGCCATACCAATACTCGACTGATAACTGTTATTATAAGCAAACTCCACCAAATGAAGGTGATCCTCCCATGATCCCCCGAAGTCCAAAACACATGCCCTAAGAAGATCTTCCAAAACTCGGTTGACTCTCTCAGTCTGACAATCTGTTTGAGGGTGATAAGCTGTACTCAAACACAACTCAGTTCCCAAAACTTCCTGGAAGCTCTTCCAAAATCTACTAGTGAACAATGGGTCTCGATCGCTCACTATACTCTTCGGAACACCATGGAAACGAACTATCCACTTCACATACAGTTCAGCCAACTTCGATGCAGTCCTAGTTGATCGAACAGGAATGAACCTTACACTCTTGGTCAAACGATCTACAATGACCCAAATCCCTTCATTCCCTGCTCTTGTCCTAGGTAGACCATCAATAAAATCCATCGACACTTGCTCCCACTTCCATGTAGGAACCTCCAATGGCTGAAGCAATCCACTGGGCTTCTTCTGCTCAGCTTTCACCAACTGGCAATTCATACACTTGGAAATAAAATTTCCAACATCCTTCTTCATACCTTCCCAGTAGTAGGTTCTCTTCATATCCCGATACATCTTATTTCCACCTGGATGAATTGTCAACTTCGAGTGATGACTCTCCCTTAGAACTTCATCTCTCAATCCATCTACATCGGGAACAACTAGTCGTCCTTGCTTTCGAAGCCAACCCTCTCGATCGACCTCGAATCCTTTATCCTTCTCCGGGTCCAATCCGGATTCCAAATCACGGATAATCTTGACAAGCTTATCATCTCTCCTTTGGCTCTCGCCAATTCTTTCCCCAAGAGTAGGCCTTATCGATAAGTTTGCCAACATTTCAGGTTCCAATTCACACCTTGACCTGAAGTCAAACTCAGCCAAATACTCGAGACTCTTCCACTCTGAAAACATGACTCCTAATCCTGCATGTCTTCGACTTAACGCATCAGCCACTGCGTTACCTTTTCCCGGAGTATAGGCTATACCAAAATCATAAGATGCTAAGAACTCTAGCCACCTTTGCTGTCGAAGATTCAAATCCTTTTGGGAAAACAGATACTTCAACGACTTATGATCTGTAAACAGCTCGAATCTAACTCCCAATAGATAGTGTCTCCACATCTTCAAAGCAAACACAATCGCCGCTAACTCCAAATCATGAGTCGGATAATTCCTTTCATGCGGCTTCAGTTGTCGACTAGCATACGCAACAACTTTATCCTTCTGCATTAGCACCGCTCCTAGTCCAATGCCACATGCATCGGTGTAAACCACCATCTCATCATTCCCACTTGGAATAGTCAAAACAGGAGCGCTCGTCAGTCGCTCTTTCAGGATTACGAAAGCTTGCTCACACTTATCATCCCATCTGAACACTTGGTTCTTCTTCGTCAATCCTGTCAACGGTGCAGCTATCTTGGAAAAGTCTTTGATAAACCGACGATAATATCCTGCTAATCCAAGAAAACTTCTCACATCAGATGCATTCTTAGGCCTAACCCAATCCTGCATCGCTGCCACCTTAGCGGGATCAACCGCTATTCCATTTCCAGAAATAACATGACCTAAGAACCTCACTTCATTCTTCCAGAAGTGACACTTCGAAAACTTAGCCTTCAGCTGATGTTTCCGTAAGATTTCTAAAACAATCCTCAAGTGCGTCTTGTGCTCTTCCTCAGTTCTGGAATAAACCAAAATATCATCCACGAACACAAGCACGAACTTATTCAACTGATCTCTGAACACTCTATTCATAAGATCCACAAAATATGCTGGCGCGTTAGTCAACCCAAATGGCATTACCAGCCACTCATAAAACCCGGATGGTGTCCTGAAAGCAGTCTTCGGTACACTATCCTTTGCCACTCTCAACTGGTGAAATCCCGTTGCCAAATCCATCTGAGAAAACACCTTAGCCTCGTGAAGCTGATCAAACAAGTCATCTATTCTCGGCAATGGATACTTGTTCTTCCTAGTCACCTTATTCAGTTCACGATAATCAACACACAACCTCAACGATCCATCCGTTTTGGTTGCGAACACAACGGGCGCACCCCATTCGGACACACTTCTCCGAATGAATCCTTTCCGCAAAAGGTCATCAACTTGCACCTTCAGCTCTTGCTGCTCCCTCGGTGCCATCCGCCTAAGAGGCATCACAACAGGTCTGGCTCCCTCAACTAGATCGATACGAAACTCGATCTCCCTATGCGGCGGCAACCCTTTGACTTCCTCAAAGACATTCTCAAACTCATTCACAATAGGCACCGATGACAGTCCATCCCGTGGAACAACCAGCGAATACATGAAGCTCATGAAGACACCTTCCTCATGCTTACATCGTATCACAACCTTTCGCCCTTCCACATTCCCGACTGTCACCTCAAGCCTCTCACAATCAATCCTTGCCGCATACTTCCTAAGCCAGTCCATACCCAAAATAATTCCGAACCCCGCAAAGTTCAGAACAAAGCAATCACAAACAAACGAGCAATCATGACTCGACACAACTAGACCACGGCATAACATACACAAACATGACGAACCCCCTACCGGATTAGTCACAACCAATGGCCTATCAACAATATCCGGTTTCATACCTAACCGGCTTACCAAATCATCACAAACAAAAGAATGCGACGCTCCAGTATCAAACAACACTCTAACTGGAACACCACAAATAGAAAGAGTACCTTGAACCACCACACTCTTCCCCTTCTCTTCAGCTGTAGGAGCTTTCGAAGACGATGGAACAGCCCCCAAAGCATAGGCTTGCACAACCTGCCTATCCTTCCTTGGCTCTGGACAATCCTTCTTGATATGTCCCAACTTATCACAGTTGTAACACTTTCCCGGCACTTTGGGATTCTTACAATCTTTGGAAAGATGGCCCCTCTGCTGGCAGTTATAGCAAGTCACTTCGCCCTTCGGCTTCTTCTGGCCATCCTTACCTTTCTGTTGCTGCTGCCTCCTCTTCCTATTTCCACTCTGCTGTGGTTTAGATCCTTCCCTGGTTACAGCAACGACAGAACTTTCCCTAGGAAACAAACTCTCATGCCTAAGAGCTTTTTCCACAAGCTTCTCAAATGGATCGTCCAGATGATCCACTAACTGCCTCCCAAGATAAGCATCCAGACCAGTCACAAACTTTTCATTCTTCTGGTAGGGAGAATCAATATATGATCTGGCATACTTAGACAAAGCTTCGAACTCAGAAATATACTCAAGAACAGGCCTCCCACCTTGCTTGAGCTCCACAAACCTCTTAAACAAGACAGACTTCTGAGCCGTAGAGATGAACTTAGCTTCAAATCTAACTTGGAATTGCTCCCAAGTAATCTCTTCTTCTGGTGTATCTATGGTGATAGAATTCCACCAATCAGCAGCTCTCCCTTGAAGCTGTCTCGATGCAAGCTTCCTCTTAGTTGCATCCTCAATCCCTAAGTCACCAAAGATCCTTCGGCAAGCATCAATCCATCTCTGCACTTCAATAGTCGACTCTGTCCCCAAGAAAGCTTTTCCTCCAAGGGAAGTATAATCCTTGCAAAGCTTAGCAAAATCCACCGGTCTTGGAGCTTGAACTTGAACTCCAACATCTACAGATGGCCCTGGAGCTGGTATCCTTCTCATGATCGAAGTCATCATCGCTTCGAACATAGTTCCATAATCAACAGCTCCTTCAGTAGCACGGCTTTCCCTTGCAGCTGGTCTCCCTCTTCGACTCATCCTTAATATCTGCAATAAGGATGATTAGAACACCTTGAGAAACAACTGCATAAGGAGTTCAAATCCTTCTAGGCTACTATATTATATATAGTAATCATCCATCAAAATACAATTACGTCTCTCATACGTAGCTACGTCAGCGAGCGTTGGCTAAAATCGATTAACCAAAGCTCTGATACCAAATGTGACGACCGCCCATGACTCCCGCACCAAATCAAGGAAATAATGCTCTAAAAGGTGTGCCAGGCAGCCATGGACGATAGTCAGGGTAAAACAAAACAGAAGAATCTCTATCGCATAACTCACAGCGCATGGATAAAATACAATAGAGAAATATAATATAGTGAAGCTCCATAGAACAGAACATCATCATATAAGCATCACAGTAGTTTTATACAATCATCTACTCAAATCCATACATGAAAGCCTCACTACAAATCACTCAACCAAATACAGCAGCGGATACCCAGTACATATAGTGAGAAAACTAATATGCAAAGCCTCCTGCTCGTCTTCGTCATCTTCAACGTAGAACTCCTAGCACAGCACCTGTCACCTGCTACCTAGTCTGCCCATCCCAAACATGGATGAACAGCCCAAGGTAATAAGAGGAGACATAAAACCTTGAGTCAGACAAAGTCTTAGTGAGCAGTAAATTAACTATCAAACATACCAAAAGAGCATAAAGGATAAAAGGAATAGGAACCAAACCATCCCACTCCACCTCTTTCTACAGTGATAGCCCCAGACTTACACTAAGGAGAAGCAAGCATAACAACATAGGAAATTAAGGTAAAGCAAATACCACTCGAGTCAAGGACGATGTTTTCCAAATACAAACCCCCAAGGCCTAAACCAAGATCAGATAAGCACCCAGAAAACACCGCTCTTGAAGCCGAATGATAATACAACCAAACATCCATGACTCTGGCTATCACTGTTATCCTTGCCTCGATTTCATCGTTAGTTGAATGACCATCTGTCAAGGGCTAATGGTAACCCCGGTTCTAGCCATAACTCCGCACACTGCCTTGTGCCTAGGACTTATCTACTTTGCCCAGAGTACTCAACTACCTACCTGTAGTCTTTTGGGTGTCCCGACTACCTACCTGTAGTCGTTATGGGCGCCCCATGTACTCTTGCTTTTGAGCATGCTAGAACCTTCAACAACGGCGAGATCCAAGCCTCCTAGCCATCCTTCTTGACGACTATCCTCATACAAGCTCAAGCTACCTCTTGAACAATCCATTATCAACCAACTTGAACTACCCTTCAAGTTATCAACATGCTTGGAATGATCCCTTCTTGGATTAAGCCAAGACTCACATCATACTTCGCTTCATCGCATCAAAGCAAAGTCTCAACTCAACAACATGGTTTGCCTCATCAAATCATGGCAAAGTCCCATCTCAACATCATCCAATCTATACATATGAGCTTCAACATCCGCTACATATGCCTTAAGCAGCTTTCACCATTCAAGAGCCTTCTTCCATAGCTTTTGAATCCTCTTCCATCATCTTGTTCCAAATCAACTACTAGCTAACTTGGAAACAATCAAATCAATCATACATTCAAATAATCAATCATTCAAACAAGATCTATTAAGCAATTTAAGCAATATCAACTATAATGGCAATTTCGTAAATAAACGAGCAAAAGTCCAACATATGTGAAATCATGGTTTTTAGCATAGATCTATCAATTATAAAACACGGGTTTTGTCTCTAATACTTATTAAACAAACTTGCATAAGTAAACATCTTCAAAAACCATGGATCTAGACTTAGATCTAAGAAAAATGCATGAAATCTCTAACTTTAACACCCAAACATGCCACCAATCCAATATACTCTTTTGGATCCGCGTGAGAGATAACTACCACTCACCAAATCACCAAAACAACCTAAAATCAATCAACTTCAGATCTGGACAGCAAGGACTTGAGCTTGATCCGGAGAAATTTCACTTGAAACGGTGAAATCTAGCTTCTTCGGATGAAAATCTTCAACTTTGGATCTTCGATCTTTGATCTTGATCTTCAATCTTCAATGGATGTTAGCACTTGATAGAAGTAGAGAAAGAAGTGAAGAAAATACTGTAGTCGAGTTTCCAAAATGGCAGCACTTCGTCGCTTCGAAATCCGGTGCCAAAAAGTGAGCCAAACTCCTCTATTTATAGGCTGGAACCACCCTTAACTCGGCCGTCCCTAAGTCGCCACCGACCTAATCCTCAGCCGACCTAACACTCTGCCGACCCTACGACCTAACCATACACAGGCCATACGAGCTAACTATCCTGCCGACTCAACTACAAGTGCCGACCTAACCCTTATCGACTCAACAGCATAACCATCCTAACACACAGCCGACTTAACGACCCAACTGACCAACGACTCAACACTAAGTCGGTCCATCGACCTAACTCCACACAAGCTAACTCTAGGTCGAACTCTTTATAGGTTGAACACGACTCATCCCGGTAACGACTCAACCTATCTCGCCTACGACTCATCACTGAGCCGACCTACGACTTAAGCTATAACTCGGCATAACACTAACACACTAACCCGTTAAGTCGCTACATCCTTATCTCGGTCACCCCTATGAGTCGTTCACACTATGAGTCGGTCCAACCCACTAACTCACTAACTATTAGACCGGTCAACTCCTTAAGTCACTATCCCCTTAAGTCGGCCAGTTCCTATAACTCAAAAACGACTTATCCCCTTAACATGTTAGCTCGCTCATACCACTAGGTCGCTCACCCCTACTCACGGCCTAACTCTCTAACGACCTAACTCCTTAAGTCGTTCACGACTTATAACTTAGGTCACGAGTTAACTTTCTAAACGACTCAGGTTAGAGACAACACAAACAACACTAACAACCTGCAAATTCTACGATTTATCGACACGTAAAATACGGGTCGTTACAAAATGATGCAGATATTATCAGATAGTTTGGATAGGCAGGAACAGAACGAGGAGCTGGAATTCAGATACATGGTGTTGTACAAAAAGGACCCAACAGGCAATCAGATAGAGCAAAACCATTAGGAGCAGCACCTGAGCTGGGGGGCAATCCCCAAGAACATGTTGATCCAATCTCAAGTAGGATACTAACCGAGACTATATAGTATGGCATTGATAGGGCAACGGATCCCCGTCTAGGAGAGCTCGTGAACTCAAGGGGCAGATTGGAGGCAACAGACAAGGTCTACAACTTGGAGGTAGTGATAGATTGGCGGAGATGGTCAGACGAGCCTTGAGGAGGGGACTAGTGAATAGAGAACTGGAAGATGTGAATAGGAGCCCCTTCTCTCCCATAATCAGGTAGGCCAGGAACCCACCTGAATTCATGCTACCAACACTAGAGACATATGATGGAAGGACGGATCATGCTGTTCATCTGACAAGGTATATGAGGCATATGGAGGTACTGAGGGCATCGGAAGGGGTCATGGCTTGGTGTTTCCCATTGTATTTGATAAATATAGCAGCACTATGGTTTACGCAATTGGAGAGCGGCTTAACCGGAACATGGACCGAGTTGACTGAGAAGTTTATGAGGAAATTCAGTGTTCACATTTCGAGATCAAAGAACGTAATGAGTTTGATAGCGCTAAAGCAAAGAACTGGGGAATCTTTGAGGAGTTTTCTATCATGATTCAATGCTATGGCAACATCAGTGGATCGACCAGATCCATCCATGTTTTTGATGGCAGCTGTATCTGGCATAGCTGATGGAACATAATTCAAGATTTCTCTAATAAAGGATCCATCTATAGATTTGGGAGAATTTTATCATGAGGCCGAAGGATTTCTGCGATTAGAGGATGCAAATGTTGAAAGAAAGGAAGGAGGGGGAGCTGAAGTTAATGCAGTCAAAGGTGGAAATCATCCCGGAAAAGATTCAGACAAGGATAAAGGGAAACAAAAAGCCGAGGATAATGGTGACGGATCAAAGCGACCGCGAAAGGAACTGAGATTCGCCTCTTGTGCGGAGTTGAATGAAATTTTGGAATGGATCTACTAGGACACCAAGGGGCAGGTTCCTTATCGAAAGCCAATGAGGAGGGATCCGACCAACAATGAAAGAAGATCAAACAAGTATTGCTTATTCCACAAGCTAAATGGTCATAGTATGAATGATTGTAGGCACTCGAAGGATGAGATTGAGGGACATAGCCGGAATGGTCTGCTATTGCAATATGTGAGAAGGCGAGCAATAACAGTATAACGAGAGCAACCACCGTCTGCATCAAATGAAGGTGGCTCCGGATCGAGGCGTCAGCTTGTCATCAACTGATCAGAATAATGACGAATAAGTGGAAAACTCCACGCCAACACGATTAAGTCATTTACACATGTACATGCTCACGAACGATCCTCGGGCATGCTCTGATACAACCATCAATCGCATCAGTGTATGTGTTTGCACTTTGACGTCTCTGTTTTGCTTTTGTTTTCTATTTCTCACGTTAGGACTTGATTTTGTTAGACATTTCTGTTGAAAGACTCATTTGAATGTATGTAATTCCATAACGGCTAAGTCATTTACACATGCACCGAATCGCGAACGGTCCTAAGGCATGCTCTAAGATGGCGATATACCACCATAAAAAACAATTTAGAAACTAACTCAAACGTGAAATCTGACATTAATGATATTAAGTCCCCCAGGCACACGTAACTCGCCTCGAATAGCATCCGACCACGAACAGTCACAATTCGCCTCGAACGGCGCACGACCACGAATGGTCACCATTCGCCTCGAACGACATCCGAACGCGAACGGTCACAATTCACCTCGAACGGTCACATACCACCCCGAACGGCATATGATCTCGATCATCAGCATTCACGGTCTGGCATGATTATCATTTCTTTACAGGTCATTAACATGATACGAACATCCAGCTTGTGGCACTACAAAACACACCTTTCAATCTCAAGGCATGTTTTAGGGAGCAAAATGTCATCGCGCCTTTTGGCAACGCTATGACACCAAGGAATTGGCTGGAAACCAAAAACCATTCATCCTGAAAATCGGTTAAACGCAGGTCCACTATGTATACTGATAAATTTTGTCCAAGTCCGGATCGAGCTGCAATTGATATGGCACAACAAGCTAAGCTATGGACGCCAACCTTACAAGTTTCAAGTCAATCGGAGTTCGTATGCTCAAGATATGATCGATGCAAGTCACCAAAATTCAGTTATACGTAGGTCTACTATGGATGCAGACAAATTTTGTCTAAGTCCGGATCGAGCTATAATTGATATGGCACAACAAGAAAAGCTATGAAAGCCAAAGTTTCAAATTTCAAGTCAACCGAAGTCTGTATGTTCAAGATACAATCGATGCAAGTCACCGAAAATTAGTTATATGTAGGTTTACTATGGATACTGAAAATTTTTGTCCGAGTCCGGATGAGCTACAATTGATATGGCACAACAAGCAAAGCTATTAAAGCCAATGTTCCAAATTTCAAGTCAATCAGAGTTCGTATGCCCAAGACATGATAGATGCAAGTCAAGGAAAACAACCGCAATTTGTATCCATCAATGTGAACAAAAGCGATGTGAACAGAAGCGATGCGAAAAGAAGCAATGCAAACAGAAGCGATGCGTGAGCAGAAGCGATGCAAATAGAAGCGATGGAATAGAAGTGATGTTTGAACATAAGTGATGTGAACAGAAGCGATGCGAACAGAAGCAATGCGAATTTGATAGCCTTCAACAAATTCAAACTTGCATCGATCATAAGTCAAAATCTACAAGTCCAAATGCCACCAAATTTTCATAGGATCTTGCATACAACCTCAAGAATGTCCATGATCGATCCCAATCCAAACGGAGAAATTTTGCATCGATATGAATTTGGTACGTATCGATCATGGATTGAGTCGAAATGTCAGGGGATCGATCACGTGGGCCTACCCACATGAGAGAAGGAGTCTTCCGAGATCTAGGCGAGATATTTGCGGCCTACGGCTATAAATAACAGTCCAAGAGCTTTAAAAAAGGGATCTTTTGGCCCTTCAACATCTATACTCTGTCAAAATCTTCATTGTATCTGAAGTGTACTGTTGTAATTAATTGTAACCATCGAGAACCATCAATAAAATAGAAAATCCTTCAAAGTGGACGTAGGCTACAATGTTGAACCACTATAAATCTTGTCTTTCTACTGCTTTCCTTTTAATTTTTTGAGTGTTCTTCATATTTAATTCTATTACATACAATCCACCTATGATCTGTGACTATGATTTGGTGCTTTCATCTGCAATTGGGTGTTTGTGACCATTTTTGGCGCAAACACCTTTGCAATCTATCATTCCTTTCTTTCCATATATATGGCTGTTGTTAACATTATGCTTACATTGTTGAACTCTTTTGATTTGATTTTGAAGCTTTATGGGAATGCTGGACAGTAGTTTTGATATTCAGCATTGGAATATTTTGTCTTGTACTGAGGGTTTTTTTGGCAACGAACCATAGATGTCTTGAGTAATTACAATCAAAGAATAAGTGCTCTGCTGTTTCATTTTCTGTTTTGCATAAGAGACATTCAATTCCCAAATTTTTACTCCATTTATTACATCTATCTCTAGTTGGCAATCTATTTAATAAAGAAAAATACGCACAATGTGCCATCTTTGGGCGATTTTCTGTAACATCACTGAAATTTTAGTTGAGATAATTGGATAACTAATTTAATCTTTGAAGTTAAATTGTGAATTTAATTATGAATTAATTAGAAAATTTCTAGAATGAATAAAAATTTTAGATTTATAAATAAAATATAATTTGGAATTTAGGAATAAATAGAAAAGTTTTTAAATTAGAATTTAAAATGATTTTAAAATATTATGTATGACTTTTATTTTAATCCTGGTTGGTATATATTATATTTTCTTTAAAGATTTTATTTATATAAATTTAGAAAGCATTTATGTATTTATAAATGTATTTGTTAATTAGAAATTTAATAAGAAAAACATTTATAATTAATATGTGCATTAATTAATTAGGGAAATCTTATTGTAAAAAAAATAAATAAATAAATAATGACATGTGTTAAAGTTTTAAGCATGTTAAAACATGTGTTAGGTGATTAACATACCTACATGACAAATGTTTAAATTTACGACAATTGGCATTTTAAAATTAGCTTTTTCTTTTATTTTATTAAATAAGTATTTCAGTTTTTATATAAACAAATTTTCTTTCATTTAATTCTTTTTCTAAATCTAAAATGCAAAGAAAATCTGGAAAAAAAACTTACTTTGAAACCAAAATCAGAAACTAGAACAAGCTTGAGAATTTCATCTTCATTTTTAAAACCTGAAACATTTAAAACCTGTAACCCATCTCCAAATCAAAGCCTATCAACAAACTTTCAAAGAAATCTGTAACTTTTGCAAAAATGCAAAAGATCTGTAGCCTGCATTTTCAAAGAAAACTTCGTTTTTAAGCACAAGTTTTTAAGGATGGAAATCTGCATTTTTTTCTCTCTTAAATCTGGAAATTGGCTTTGCATGCCACCTAAAAAAAAAGCAAAATTGAAATCTATTCTAAAGTCTAGACGCATGCAAGCAGCTTTTGAAATCAAAGAGGCAACTACATCATTTCAATTCTGGGATTCAAGCAGCTGCATGTATGAAGTTCCTTTAAAAAAATCAAGATCTAAAGCTTCAGTAACTCAAGTCTTCAACAAAGCAATTCAAAGTTCTTGAGTCAAAAGATTTTCAAATGAAGGCTCTGTTTTTAAAATTCTTTCAGGTGAGCAACTTTAATTTTTAAAACCCTTTCTTTGAATCTTGTTGCTTGATTTTATCTGAAATGAATCTATTATGTGAATATAAGAGAAAATTCAAACTTTTAAATTCATAAATTCAGGAAGATTAGTGGAATACATGAACCAAATCATGAATTTTAAAACTAAAATTAAGTTTTTTAGAATTAGAAACTAAGTGCAGTTCATGCTTGAACTGGAAATGGAAAATTTGAATTTTTTGGTGATCTGCTTGATCTTGGAGGTTGAGTTTGCTCCTGTAGGAAGAGGAGTGATCCGTGAGGATAGGAAAATTATCAGACTTTGGTGTATTTCATTTTGAAGGTTTTGATAGTGATTTGAAGATTAGAAACCTAGTTTTACTGTGGCTAGGAAGAGTTGATCACCTCAGCAAGTATAATTGATCGGGTTGCTTGGGGTCTTGGGTACTGGAAGATGGTGAGTTGTCGAAGACTTCGTCGGAGTTTCGAAGGCAATGGTGGTCGGAGTTTCAAATGGAAGGAGCCGACAGGTTAGGGTTGAAGTGGGTACTATTGTTCCTGGTTTGGGACTTCAATCTTGATTTTGATTTGAGGGGAAAACAGGGTACTGGTGATGGATTTGTGTTGCATTGGTGATCGATGACTTGTTCCAGTCATCAGGGTTGGTCGGAGATAGGTGGATGGCCGGTGCATTTGCACTATGTATCATTTTCTGGTGAAGTTTTGTTTTGGGTTTTAATTGTCTCGAGTGATTCTCGGGTGTTGGGAGTGATTAACCCAAAGGAGATTAAGTTTTACTCGATGAAAAATATAAGTTGCTTGGGTAACTTGTTGCAGGTTTTAGTATCAAATCAGAAACCTGTTCTGTTGTCTTTAAATTTTATAGTAAAGTTTAAATGCAAGCTGGAAATTTAAATTAAGTTTAAAATCTGAAATTGAATAAGAATTCAAAGTAGTTGGATCTGAGGTTTGAAATAATTTAAATTTTGAAATTTAAATTTGGTTTAGAAACTTTTAAGTATAAAAGTATTTGGGTTTTAATTTAAACTAAAAGTATAAATTGTAAATAGAAATTTAAAATAAGTTTAAATCCGAGTTTTTAAAATCTGGAAATTTGGTTTGAATTCTAGTTTTTAAAATAAAGTAAGTTTTTAAATTTAATTTGCTTTAACTATTTTTAGGAATGGTTAAATAATTTTAATTTTAAAATGAAGTTGTAAAATGAAGTTTAAAATGTAAGCAGGCTTTGAAAAAGTAATTTGGAATCAAACTTAATTTGAATTCCAGTTTGAAATAAATGGAAATTTTTAAATTCAAAATGACTTAAATAATCTTGTTTGTTTAAGTGTATTTTTAAATTAATTTTGAATTTTAAAAAAATAAATTGGGTTTTAAATTCTTTTCAAACTTCTTTATAAAAATGGATATTTCTTTAACATATGGATAAAAAGATTTTTAATTATTTTTAAACCTTGGTTAGATAAATTTGTATTGATTTTAAAATCTAATATTTAAAATAAAATTTAAAATGGAATTTAAGGCATATTTAAAAACAAATTGCTTTTAAATACTTTGATTAAGTAAGAAATGTTTATCTTAAAGATAAATAGAATTTTATTGATTTAGATTCATTTAAATTATTAAGTTAATTTAAATGGGTAATTAATTACTTAATTAAGTAATAATATGGTTGATTAATTAAGTAATTAAGAGATTTTAAATTAATTAATTAAGACTTAAGATTTATTAATTAAAGTTAATTAATTCGTAATTAAAGATTACTAATTAGATTTTAATTAATGATTAAAGATTAATTAATCCAGTAATTAAAATTTTATTTAAGTTATAGATTAATTAAATAATTAGAGATTAATTAATGGGTTATTATAGATAAATTAATTTGCAATTAATAATGATTAATCTCAAATAATTACTTTAGAGAAGTAATGAAGTTCATTAACTTAGGATCAATTAATGTGATTTATTAATTGGGTTAGTTAATCATTTGAGAATTGTTTAAGTATAATTACTTAATGAAAGTAATTAGAGAGATTAATTACTCAAGGTAATTAATTAAATTGATATGATTAGTTTAATTTAATTAATTAGGTTTAATTAATTTAAAATAATCACTGGATAATTTTTAGAAGTAATTACTCATTGTAATTAATGAAGAATAAATACTTAGTGGAGTAATTAAAGAGATAATTACTGGATGTAATTAAATTGAAGGATAATTAGGTAATGGAAGAGTTTTAGAAATTAATTACTTTGTGTAATTAATATAAAGAATAATTAATTAAGAAATGATTTAATTATTGAAAGTGATCAAGACTTAATCAATTGTAGTTAATGATAATTAATCATTGATTAATGATTACTAATGAAAGTAATTATGTGCGTAATAAGTTTTAAAACCCCACAATTTATTCATCTTACTAATAAGATGTTTGATTTCTATTGGATGCTATATTTGATATGTGTTGTGATGCTTTGCAATACTTTGTGCTGAGTTGCTATGTTTGACGAGTATATTGTTATATGAATATGAAAACCTTTGACCAGTAAATGACATTTGAATTTCGATGCGACAGGGAGTCGGATTCCAGTTGGTTATCCGAAACCCACATCGAATTGTATTAGTGAATCCTTTTGATTGATAAATTTATTTTATCTATGAATCTGTGAATGAAGATGAGCGTTACGGGTTACACCGCTTATCGATATTGATATATCAGTGATGATTGATGTTATGCACTATTGTGTAAAAAACCCTGGACCACACTATACACACACAAATATGAATTGCACGTGGAAATCGGTTAAGTCATAGATGATTTAAAATTTAATATTTTTGAAATTGAAATTTTAATTCCAATTGATTTTGAAAATGGATTTGGAAAAGCTTTTGAAATGGAGTTTTGAAAATAAGAGTTATTTTGAATAACTTAATAAAGTTTGGAATTCAAATAACTTGATTGAATTTAAATTCAAGGTTTGAAATGGAATCCTCTATTTTGAAACTATGATTTAAAATGTTATACAAGTTATAAATATGATTATGTGGATTTAAACCATTTTTAAAAGTATTGTTTTGGGAATTAAAGTTTAACCAAAGATTTTAACTTGTATAAATGAAATCGGATTTTTCAGAAACAAAAAGTATTTGTTTTAAATAATAAAAGCTTTCATATAGGATATGGATTTCCAATTTGTGTTAAAGGGATTTTCTCAAGTTTAAAATGAAAAAGTTTTCCAAGTTATCTTTGGAAACAGTTTTGAAAGCTATAAATTAAATTTTGATTCAAAAATTTGAATGAGTTAACCCTATTGAAATGGAAATTGTTTGAAATCTATGAATGGATCTTTATGAAACTAGGTGAACTTTGTGAAATAAATCTTTTTATTTAAAAATGATTTAAAATGGTAAATTGTTTAAAACATTTAAAGAAAAGTTCTGGGTTATAAGTTGTGACTTAACTGAAAATCCAATATCCATATGTTTTAAAGATATTGCGCTCGTTATTCGGTTTAGCCAGGAGAGGGCCTTTGTGTCATATAACCCATTCCGAATAATGATACGACGATATGGATAGCATTTGAAGACTAGTGGTGAAGATCGGGTATTTACGAGAATGAAAGGATAACTCGTCGATTGTCCCTGCACCGAGTCGCGCCGGTATAGAGATTTCCTCAGTGATGGGAAGTCCGATCGGGATTGTGAATACCCGGATATACAAGGGTTCTTCCTTTATTGGATGAAGTGCCTTCGGCTCTATTTGAACCCGGAACAGACTTGTATGGTTGCGTGTCTGACACTACAGTTTGAGATATAAAGTCGATTTCTTTCAAATACATTTCTGTTTGGTGGCGGAGATTTATTCTCTTAGCTTAACACCCTTCTCTGAGACGTACGAGCTCAGAGGTTATGTAGTAGAAGGTTATCGGCGATATACTCCCAATTTGTTAGTGTGGCATGCTGAGTGCTGCTATGTGATGATCATTTATTGGTCATTTGTTGATCAAAGCATGGCTTTGTGAAAAAGCGTAGCTCTGTGGTCGAGACCTCATCAGGACCTCACACCCTGGAAATGGTCGAAACAGGAAAGATGCGGCACGGTTATGAGGGTTGCTCCCTTTAGGGTATGTCATTCCCTTCTGGAAAAGGGTGGTATCAGGTATGGAGCCCTAATTCTTAACCTATGTGGTTGCTCCAATCTGATTTCTATGTGTGCTTGTTGCTTTGTTGAGGCGCCTCGGATAAAGTTCCCAAAGGACCAGGGGATGGCATAGTCATGTAGTAGCTACCTAGTAAGAGGTAACCTGGCCTTATGATGGCAGAGAGCGGGTTACGCTCTCGGGATGTATAGCCATAGGCATACCCATGTGGCATAGGAAGTTCCTTAGCCTGATCATTTGTTGGAAAATCCATTCACCAATACGAACCATTTACGATTGCAGTTGTATTACATCCCACCTCAGGTGGTAGCTATAGTAGGCATAGTATCATGGTACCTATGTTGGCTAAGATTTATATTATACTTTCGAACTGTTTTCCACTATGCACTAGTAATAATATCAAATGAATTTACGTAGTAAGCATGTTTGACTATCATAAGGAGAAATCTCCCCCATGTGTGTGTTTGCATTGTGTGTGTGCTGGGAGGCCTTGTGGTAGTTTCATTTTTCGAATCATATTGCAGATTTCATTTTACTTCTTTGTTTCAGACCAAATGTTTTTGTTTGCTCGTACCAGTCCCATGACTGACCTGGAGTTTATTGTTCCCTTCCTAAATTCTGGGTGCCCACAATTTCTCCACACGGGCAGTCTAGAGTTGGGTTTTCAGATAGTCTGGTTGTTAGTAGATTTCTGGTGTCCGTTCAGTTTTTGGATCACGATCGACCATGCTTATCTTTATGCAACACTTGATGGTGGTTCGAGCTAGTTGGATTGAGCTTTGGTTGTAACAGCCCAAATTTTTAACAAGTATTTTAAAAACTTTGGGATTTATTATATAAAAATTTAAATTTTTAAAGTGATTAAAAATAAAAATAAAAACAATTGACCAAATTTTTAACTAAATAATAAGATCTCTGAAATTTTGACATGGTTAAGAATTAACTTTAATTTGGAAATTTGGGGTTTTTTTGAAGATGGTAAATAACTTAATTTCTAGCAAAATCAAGTTTTAATTATGAAAACATTAATAGCTTAGGTAGTTAAGACATCTGGGCTATTCACGACAGGTCACGAGTTCGAGTCTCGGCATGGTCAGAATTTTGAATTTTTTTAGTGTATAGATGAACTGGGTAATTACACGTTAAAAAGGGCGCGTAAATTTAGGGAATAAATACCGTATATATATACATAAAAAACATATAGAATTTTAATCCGTTATTTTGGTATATTTTGGGCATAAAATATTATGGCTATGGTACACATTCTTAAAAATATGACCTTAGTGTAAATGAGTAAATTTATCAGTGGCATGTGTTTTAGAGGGAAGGAATATTCTAGCATTCAAATCAAATATGTTGCCTCTAAATTCAACGCATTACTTTAAAAATTTGATTTCATAGATTTTTTTTTTCCATTCAACAAAATTTATTTCTTGCATTTTTCAAAACATAGTTTTCTCCTAAATCTCAGTCATGCGCAGTATCCATTCTTCTATCTGCTTGCCTATTTCATATGTATTTTTCTCTTTTGCTCATATCTCTTACGTTATTTTTCCCTTTCCAGTAAAATTTACTTCCCAATTTATATACATATTAATTTGATTAAATCATTTCCTAAAAGTCTAAACATAAACTGAAAGTTTTGAAGTTTTTAAATTTTGTTAAAAGACAACTCAAATTCGCAATGTTAATAAAAAATGAATTTTGTATATTTAAAATACAAAAATTGTAAGCGAATTTAATTTAAGTAATAACTTTGTAAAATTCAATGTTTTACAGACTGTTAAATTTCGCATTTAAAAAGGGCATGCATTGTAATGATATAAGTAACGTAAAAACGTATAAATTAAAAATGTTACTTTTGTATAAATTTTTGGGCGTATAGTAATGCGTGAGTTTGGCGTATTTTAAAAATCATATTTATATCTATATGGATTAAAATATCAGCCAGTAGTTTTATAGTAAATGTTACCTTTTCCATAGCTTTCAATTGGGTTTTAATTTTTGTATATGACTTTTTCATTCCAAAATCTTTGCCAATTCTTGCCTTCCATTTAATAAAGATCAAAATTTCATATAGCTGATCATGCAACTATTAAATGGTATAAAATGTTGAAATCAAATTTTCATAAATTGGCAGCATAAATCACGCATATAAAATAACGTTCAAACTAAAGAAACTGGAAAGTAATCAACGCATGCATTTAATCAAGATTTTCGTATAACTGGGAATAGTGAATCACGCTCCTCTATTTCATAAAGCACGAATCCATATCTCTTGCTTCTTGTTTCCCACTGCAATTTGTTTTGCAAATTTTCATACAACTGATCAAGCAAATTATGTAAACATTTATTTCATTTGCCTTTTCAGAACAGAGCCAATTTATATTCGCTGACCGTTTTGCCTAAAATCACGCAAGCTTATCCATGAATTCAAAAAAAGAAAAAAGAGAAACAACGTTCAAGCATAACAAACTGGAAAGTAAATCGTGCATATTTTTTTCTAGAGATCTCTTGCCAATTTTCACCTATTTGTTTCCCTGCATGCCGTGCCTATGTTCCATTTTGGACCGAGTATATTTTACTTCCTTGCATACAAAGCAACTCCTCTTTATAAATACATAGCCTCGTCCAAAACTTTCCTCTACATCTCATAGTTTAGCCTTCTTCTTCTTTTGTACTGAAGCCTCTATCAGGTAATGGTTTTACTTTTTCTTTTCTTCTTCCAGTTTTTCCCTTTCTTCTTCTTGTTGTTCTCTGTTTCCCTTTTGCATTGCTCGGCTACTTCTCCACCACGTCACGTCCCTCTAAGTTTTCATAACCGAGCTTATATCCCAAACAAGCCCATGGTTAATATATTATAATATTTTTCTAAAAATTATTACGTATTTTTGAAATAAAATTTATGTAATTTAACTAAAAATTTGACTTAAGGCTTTAAAATTTTAAAGGTGTTTTGTTTTTTTTAAGTTAAATTTTTGTAAGTTAATAATTGGTTTTAAAGTGAATTTAAAGATTTTATTTACGATAAATGACATAATAATTAAATTTGATTTAATATGGAGTTGAAATCTAACCTAGAAATTTTAATAAAAGTTATTTCCGAAAATGGATATGTTTGGTATAATAAATAATGTACTTTGAATTGATAAAATGAAAGACGGTGAAATGGAACATTTTGGAATAACTTTTATTTAACTTGAATCATAGTTGAATTGATGTCTAAATGAATAAAGTTGTGAAGAAAATTTAGTGTATATTAACTATAAAAAGGAAAAAAAAAATTATGGAACGGATGTGTTTTGTAAGTAAATAATTGAAAATGTTGTTTTCAAATGGAAAGGTGAAATTTCAATTTATGACTTAACTTGAAAATTTGAAATTGGGTTTTAAATAAAATTGTTAAGTTAAGTAAATAAATGAGAATTTAGTTTTATTTAGGAAGTGGGTATTTTTAAATTAAGTGTAAAGTTATTTGGAAAAATATATATACAAGTTAAGTAAAATTGGGAAATTCTGACTTACAAATGATTCATAGTAAATTTGGATATTTTATTTATAAAATTTATTTTATTTAATCATAAGATAAATGGTATCCAAATGAACATTTTTCTGAAGTAGGAATATGATTTTTAAAGTTAGGAATGGTTAAAAATTTAAATTTTAATGTTTCTGAATTCGACAATGTTTTGAAATTGAAGTGGCAGAGACGTGTTGTAATTAAGAAACAGAGAGAGTTTGCATTGAAGAATAGTTTAGGCAGAGACGCAAGTTTGTGTAAATACATATTTTTCAAAACTAGATAAGTTAGGGTATGCCGGTGGAAAATAATAATAATAATAAAATGTATAATAATAATAAATAGTATTGCCAAGCCTATGAAGTTGGGGTCGGGATGTGGGGTGAGGCAGTCGAGCAAAAGCTGAACCAAAATTTCTTTTATTCTATTCGTTCCAGTTGTTTCGAAAATTTTGCTTTGACCGTAATTTTAAAAGTCGCGTATTTGGTATTTGGATCTTATTTTAGATTTGAATCAAGGCGTGGCATCTGCGGAAACCTAATCGTGCCATTTGTACGATCCTTTATCAAGTGGTAAAATCGTTTGAATCTGATTATCTGCAGTTTAAGGTGAGTATTTCTCACCAGACAACATACCTATATTTATGTGAATTATCACAAGTGTATTTGTAAATTATTTATTAAATGTCATCTGTCTGTAATATAACGTATGATGTTAAACCCCATTTTAAATTGACACCTCATCAAGTTGTTTATCTGTTGTAATATAGTTGCAGTTATATTATTTAATGCTTATTTACTGTTAAATCATCACTGCAAGTTCCCTGTAAATTGAGATCGTTATAGGCTGAAATGATAGGCCTGAACGATAATTATTTATTCATTTATTTATTTAATTGTTTAATTTTAAATATTTACTTGGGATTGCGGGTTTGAAATGATAGAACCCGGGGTTTTGTAAATTGCGGATTGAAATTATATATATCCGTATCACTTGACCTAGGCTAGAAAACTATATACAGACCCGTGGTTTATATAATATTTTTATGAAATGTTTTAAAAAATATTTTTAAATAGAAAGTTTATAATTTTCTGGTTTAAATGTATTTGAAGGATTTTATTTTTTTATTTATTTATAATGATTTTTGAATGAGTCAAATGTTAAATAAATGAATGTTTATGTAAAATTTTGGAGTATAACTTATTTGGAAAATTATGAATTTTTGTTAATGTGAGATTTTAGTTAAGTAAAATAATTGATATTAAGTTTTATTTTGGGAATTTAAAACTTAATGGTTAAGTTAATAAATTACAGCACTTAAATGCTGTCTTTTGTAAATAGACTGTTTTAACCTATAACTTTAGGTAGCATTTTATAAGTGCTACGGAAACTGAATTTTGATTGTTTTAATAAAATTTATGGAAATAATCTTTGGAAAAAAAAGCTTAAATTTTGGAATATAATATGAATAAATAAGAATAAGGAATTGACTTTAAATGGTTTTAAATGGAAGAATTTAACTTTTAAATGTGAGTTGAAAGGCAATTAATTCCTAAATAAATTGAATAGATTTAAATGGTATTTTATATTAAATGAAGTGACTGATGTTTAAATAAATGATGTTTGAAAGGATATTATGATATTGAAATGTATTTGAAATTTATTTTGATTTTTAAAGCATAAATACCATTTTTTTTAAAGTTGTAACCACGGGTTATAATAACGCTTGGTTGTTAAAGAGACCGGGATCGGATGTCTGGCATACTCTCTGTCGATACCGAAAACCACTTTGACAACCGTGTACGCGGTGGAGATTCCAGAATGAAGTAGGATGGTGGTGGCGTTTTCTATGAGGTAAATACGTCGACCCGACTCCCGTGAGTTGGCATAAGGTGGCTAAAACAGGAGCGATTGACGGATTAATGAGGTAGCACCTCTGATCCGACGCACTTCTTCGTATGCCATTCTATTACTTATGTGATTGTATTGGTGCGCACCTTTGATTTGGGAGTGTTGTTCGAGGTGGGCGGTAGCTGCGCGCTACGCGTTACCATCGGTCCGGAAGCGTAATTGGTATATCTACCCTGGCATTGCCTAGTTGTGCCGTGTCACCTACCATAGTGAGCCTTGTACGATTTTGTTTTTCTCCCGTAGCCCGTGTGGTATCCTCTGGTGGCTTCCCGATCAGGAGGGACCATGATATTGGATGGACTACTGGGACTATTACGTGTTAAGGGGAATATTGGGTCACTCCTTAATGCTATTTAAAAGTAAGTTTATTTTAATATAGACACTATTATAATAGCGAAAATATTACTACATAGTAAATAGTTTAACGGATCCTTAGAGGATGGGCGGTCCCAAGCATCCTTTAAGTTACTTGCCTTATATTACAGTACACTTGAATTAGCTTACACTATGTAAGTATGTATGTCCTGACTCGAGTGTTTATGTTTTATTTTACGCTCGGGTCAGCCTGAGTTGCAGTTCAGTCATCATCCCGGAGCTAGGACTTCTGTAGATCCTTTCAAGTTGCTGGCTTCTTTCTGTCCGCTATCTTATTTATGAAATCAAGACTTTGGGATTTTTATTTGATGATTTAAACTATATTTGGGATGGAAGACTTTGTAATTTGTATTTGTTGAGACTATTTATAGTGGCTTCATGAACCACTAAGTATTTTTAAATTCCGCTGCGGGTATTCTGATTCTGTGTCTGTGACTCTGTGATTAATTATTTACTGTATATTTTGAGATTGCCAAATTTTATTTACAACGCGGTATTTTGAACAATTCAAGTCCGACATGTGCGGATGCGATTGGTTGAAAATATCGAGTCGTTACATTTGGTATCAGAGCTTTGGCTCTAGGCAAAACCTAGAATGTATGGTAAATTTGATCTACATAATCACTTTCATTTGAGCTTGAATCTCTTCCTTTTGATTCAATTTCCTTTGAATTTTGGAACGTTTCCTGCGGTTCCGAAGTTCATTCGTGTCCCTCACTATTCATTTTCTTTCGATTCTGAAGTATCCCATAACTCCACTTCGGATGATCTTTATAGTGAATTGGCGGTCTCACCAATATTCTAATAAAGGGGTGAAACTCCTTTACAATTAGCATTGATTCACCAAAGATTTATATTTAACCTCGGTTTAGATGCTAGTATCTTTGGTTATTCCAAACTCTATCTCTTCGGATCGAATGGTAAATCTACATTCGATCTGACTCTTTAAGTCACGGTTGACCAGGTTAAGGTCGCCTGCGATTTATATAAACTTATCTAGTTCCTTGTTCTGTTATGTAATCATCGGATCTTCTGATTCCAATTTATCTTTAAATCAAAATTCTCTTTGATTTGAATCCATAAAATTTGAATCTCTATCCTTGTTTTGAAAAATTTATTCCTATATTTGGGAAAAATCTAATATTATATATATAAGTATAATTTTCAGAATTTAACTAGTTGTTTAGAGATAATAGTGTTTGATTTTATTTATGGTTTTGTAAACCATTGGTTTTGTCTTATATAAATAATTGAACTATAAAACATGGTTATAAATTTATTTGGAAACAGAAATGGATTTAAAACAAGAATTTAAGAATTTAATTTCTGATAGTTTCAAACCTTGTGTTTAAAGTCTTAAAAGGATATATTATTATTGAAATTATTTTCGAATATAAATTTGTTTCCAAAGAATTTTAAAGTTTTAAAAATTAGAGCTCTTCTCTTTGTCGCTGGAAAATAATTTCAGTGATGACTACAACATCATCGACATTCATTTTCGAGTATCGAAGTAAAGAGACCACGTTGTAGTTTTGCTTCAAAATTTTAACTGATTTGAATTTCTAAAATATGACTTAATTAATAATATATATAGATATATGATTTAAATTTGATCTGACATTTGCTATATGTATGTATTTATTTATCTCTAAAGGGTTTGAAGTTAATTGGAAATTTAATTCATAAATTTATGTTAAAAGGTGATTCTAATGATAAAATAAAGTCAAATTTGGAATGAATATTTAAACTTGAATAATATAGTTTGAAAATTTTTACTTGTATAATTGCATGCCAATATAACTTACCTAAATCATTCAGAAATTAACTATGTAATTGGATAATGTATAATATAAAAGGATCTTATAAATAAAAATTTGAGTGGTTATAATAAATGTTATATATTTAAAGTTTCAGTTACAACAAGACAAATAGAGGTAAATAGAAATAAAATAATAATTGAATAATATACAATATCAAATGGTGTTAAAGGAAATTTAGAAATATATTGGAATAGTTATATTAAATATAATCTACTTAATATGTGCGATAAGATATATTAAGTAGAATATATTTAATAATAATCTGGAATAAAGAAGAATTAAATTTGTTGAATAAAAGATGATTATTATAAATGACTATACAAATTTCTGATTTTAGAAAATAATTGGATAATAAGATAATTAATTTGGAAATAGTTAAGATTGATTTAACTTCTGTAAAAATCAAATGAATTAAATCAATTATTGAATATTAATTAATTTAAACTGAATTTATATGGTTTAGATATTGAGAAAAATATTTGACATAGATGAGAAAAATATTGAGAGAAATAAATTTAATTATAGTTTGGAATAAAGAAGAAACTAAATGGGAAATTTAGTTTATTTTGGGAAATGGTAAATTTACTTTAAAAATTAAGTTAAATTACCATTTCAAATTTGGACTAAAATTAAAATTTTTAAATTAGAATGTTATAATACCTTGTGTAAAATTTGGAAAAAAAAATGAATGATTTTTTTTAAGTGTAGGGATATTATACAAGTAAATATGTAAATAAATAAATGTTAATATTTTAAGTATAAATAGATGAAATCAATGATTAATTCAAAATTGAATTTTTATTGTTTAGATTAATGATTCTAATTTAAGTTTCAATTTAGTTTTCTTTCAGGTTATTTCTATTCCCCTATCTTCTTCCTTTTCGAGGACGAAAAGTTCTGAGTGGGGGAGAGTGTAACAGCCCAAATTTTTAACAAGTATTTTTCACTTGTATTTTAAAAACTTTGGGGTTTATTATATAAAAATCTAAATTTTTAAAGTGATTAAAAATAAAAATAAAAACGATTGACCAAATTTTTGATTAAATAATAAGATCTCTGAAATTTTGACATGGTTAAGAATTAACTTTAATTTGGAAATTTGGGGTTTTGTCGAAGATGGTAAATAACTTAATTTCTAGCAAAATCAAGTTTTAATTAAGAAAACATTAATAGCTTAGGTGGTTAAGACATCTGGGCTATTCACGACAGGTCACGAGTTCGAGTCTCAGCATGGTTAGAATTTTGAATTTTTTTAGTGTATAAATGAACTGGGTAATTACGCGTTAAAAAGGGCGCCTAAATTTAGGGAATAAGTACCGTATATATATATATATATATATATATATATATATATATATATATAAGAAAACGTATAGAATTTTAATCCGTTATTTCGGTATATTTTGGGCATAAAATATTATGGCTATGGTACACATTCTTAAAAATATGACCTTAGTGTAAATGAGTAAATTTATCAGTGGCATGTGTTTTAGAAGGAAGGAATATTCTAGCATTCAAATCAAATATGTTGCCTCTAAATTCAACACATTACTTTAAAATTTTGATTTCATAGATTTTTTTTCCATTCAACAAAATTTATTTCTTGCATTTTTCAAAATACAATTTTCTCCCAAAACTCAGTCATGCGCAGTATCCATTCTCCTATCTGCTTGCCTATTTCATATGCGTTTTTCTCTTTACTCATATCTCTTACGTTATTTTTCTCTTTCCAGTAAAATTTACTTCCCAATTTATATACATATTGTAACGAGATGAATTTTGCCCGCTCGAAAATCGACATCCATACTTCAAATCGTATTCGAATGCCATAGATCCGATCGTTCAAATCCGATTCGCCGGAGCTTATAACAATCATTAAGTAAACAACACAGCGGAAAAAAAGAATAATACATTGATATACAGCTTTGATACAATATCTGATACAACAGATGATCCAATAGATATCAATATACATCAGAGATATGATACAATAAAATAGCAGCGGAAAAAAAAATAGATAACATCTAGCAGCGGAACAAAATAACTCTAAGATAGTCTTCAACGAAGAACTCCAAATCTGAACTCCATCTCCAAGAACCAATCCAGCAATAGCTCGAAACCCCCATAACAATGCACCAAGCTAGGAAAGACTGGTGCGAACCAAAGACTGAACTAACTCCAGATAACCTACTAATCTGACTATCTGAAAAACCCAACTCTAGACTGCTCGTGTAGAAAATAATGAGCATCCAGAGTTTAGGAAAGAAACAATAAACTCCGGATCAGTCGTGGGACTGGTGTGAGTAACGAAAACAGTTTATCCTTTAAAACATTCAACAAAAGATTTTCAAAGTCAATTCGCAATGCTTTTTAAAAATGAGACTACCATAAGGCCTCCCGCACACACACACAATGCAAACGCAGAATCGGAGGAGATTTCTCCTTATGATAGTCAAAGATGCTTGATACGTATTAAAAAGAACATTTGATATTATTACTAGTGCATAGTGTAGAAAAACATTTCGAAAGTAAAGATATAAATCTTAGCCAACATACGACCATTATCGTATGCCTACTATAGCTACCATCTAAACAGTGGGGCGCCACCATAAGTAAATGGCAGGTTCTACAACTAACACTGTACAGGGTTTCGTATTGGGAATTGGATTTCCAACAAATGGTCAGGCCAAGGAACTTCCCATTGCCACATGAGAACGCCTCTGGAAGGACGTCCCCGAGAACCAAACCGGATCTCTGCCAACACAAGGCCGGGTTACCCTAACTGGGTAATTACTGACACGAGTATGTCATCCCCCGATCGTAAACGACCTTTCTCACGGGATCCCGATAACCAACAACCACAAAGTAATAAATTCGTAGTAACCACATAGGTTAAATATATGGGCTCCATACCATGATACCACCTCTATCCAGAAGGAAACGCACATACCCTAAAGGGAGCTACCCCTCATAACCTTGCCGCATCTTTCCTGTTTTGACCATTTCCGGGGTGTGAGGCTCGACGAAGTCTCATCCACAAAAACATACTTTATACAAAAGTCATGCTTTGGGTCAACAAATGATCATAGAAATGATCACCCAGATAGACGATCAAACAAATGATCCTATCATAAATAATCAACACAATGATCATTTCACAGCAACACTCAGCATGTCACATTACCAAATTGGGAATATATCGCTGATAACATTCAACTACATAACCTCTGAGCTCGTACGTCTCAGAGAAGGGTGTTAAGCTAAGAGAATAAATTCTCCGCCACCAACAGAAATGTGTTTGAATGAAATCTGCTTTATATCTCAATCTGTAATGTCAGGCATACAATCCATACAAGTCTGTTCCGGGCTCGAACAAAACCGAAGGCACCTACAAAGAAGTCCTTACAACCCGGATATTCACAATCCCGATCGGATTTCCCATCACTTAGGGAGTTTCTATACCGGCGCGACTCGGTGCAGAAACAATCGATAGGTCATCCTATCGCTTTCGCAAATACCCGGTCTTCATCACCGGTCTTCAAATGCTATCCATAACGACGTATCACATATTCGGAATGGGTTATACGACACAAAGGTCCTTTCCCGGCTAAACCGAATAGTGGGCGGAAGTATTTTCAAAACATATGGATATGGGATTTCAATTAAGTCACAACTTATTACCCAAACTTTTCTTCAAATGGCTTAACAAATTACCATTTTCAATCTTTAAACAAAAAGATTCATTTTCACAACCTTTCACGGTTTTAAACAATTTTCACATTTTAATCTTTTAAATAAAAGATTCATTCACAGATTTTCCAAATCAATTTTCATTTCAATTTGATTAACTCGTTAAATCTTTAAATCAAAGATTTAACTTATAGCCTTCAAAACAATTTCATTTCAATTTGATTTAAACAAATCATCAATTTATATCTGTTAAAAATAAACAGATTTAATTCATAGTTTTCAAAAAGAATTCATTCATAACTTAGGAAAATCATTTCTCTATTCAATCTTGAAATTCCCCTAATTAACTGGAATCTCAGTTCTTATCTAAAAGTGTTTATCATTTGAAAACAACAGTTTTCATTTTGGAAATCTGATTCATTTATACGAGTTGAAATCCTTGGGTTAAATTCAAATTCCCAAAAATAATACTTTAAAAATGATTTAACTCATAATGACTAGTATAATATCATTAATCCCTAGTTTCAAATTAGAGAATTCAATTTGAATATTGAATTCAAATTTAAATTAAGGTATTTAAATTCCAACACTTAATCCAGTTATTCAAAATAAATTTCCATCTTTGACATTCCATTTCAAAAGCTTTTCACTTCTATTCCAATTCCAATTCCAAAACATTTGAATTCAAATATTCAAATTTAAACTATTTCAAAAATCTGTGACTTAATCGATTCCCTCGTGAAATCCATATTGTGTGTGTATGGTGTGGTCCAGGGGTTTAACACAATAGTGCAACATCATTCAATCATCACAGATCAAATACAATAATATATTCGATAAGCGATATAAATTTATAACGCTTCTATTTCATACACAGATTCGCAGACATATATATATATCACAGATAATAAATTTCATCATAGATCACAACACAAATCAGGATAATCATAAAGCATCATATAACAGGGATATCAAACAGTTTAACATCCAATATAATCCAAACATGCATAAATAGGATTAATTTAATTATCTGATTAATTTAAATCAGATTAAATTTCTATGAATAATTCTTCTCACATTTATTATCAAAATAAATTTCAAGTAAATGATCCTCATTAACTATTCATAATTATTTAATTACTATTCTTAAGTAATTAACTCATTTAACTATTGTTAATTATCATTTAATTAACCTTTAAAATCATATGTTTAATCACTGATTATTTAATTAATTAAGTTCTAAACTGTAACTTAATAAATCTTAATTACTTGATTAAATAACCTCAAGCATTTGTTTAAAAGACAACTCTTTATTAAACCAATGAATCTTATTTACAAATTTATTTACCTTAATTATTTTAACTCGAATCTTAATTTCTTGATTAAATAAATTTATCAATTATTCACTTAAACTAATTTAATGAGTGCATATCATTTTATCTTTACTAATTCAATTTTAAAACCTTTTCTAACTAATGTTTTAATTATCATCACAAATCAAATTTAAACAATTTAAATATTAAAACTTCTTTGATTTCAGACTAGGATTCAAATTATCTTTAATTCAAATTTAAATTTAATTTTAAACTTTTAATTTCAACTTGCTTAAATTTTTCATTTAAAATTTCAACTTCATTTCAAATTTCTTTAATATATTTTGAATTGTTTTTAAGTTATTAAAACAATTTAAATTTAAAACTTTATTTATGTTCAAACTAAGCTCTACATTCAACTTGAATTTATATTAATATTTCAATTTGAACTAAGCTAAAAAAAAATCTTGGTTTAAAATTTAATTTGGGTTTTAAAATTTCCAAACCAAAACAGCTTCAGGTTTCAGGTTAAAAATTGAAACAGGAATTCGACCCGAGACCCCCTGCTAATGCTTCGAGTTAGAATTCGAAACGCACGTGTATTTCCCGAGTCTCTCCCCTGTCTTCACGCAACCCCTTTCCCCCGATCCTATCTTCTTCCCTCTTTTTTTTTCTTCTTTATAACTGTTAAGTAAAAAAAAAACAAAAAGACACGAAACAACTCACGCAAAACTCAAGCAAAAACCCATGTTCCTTCTCCTTCCCCAAAGACGCAACATCATCAGGCACTGAACAATACCATGTGCACGTGCACAGGTGATCGAATCACCTCCGATCAACTATGACGTCTTCCTCAAGTCAGCCATCACTCTCGAAACCCATTCCAATCATCAGATCGACGATGCAATCTCGGAAATCAAATTTGAGTCTTTAGACTCAAACCTGGAATAAAGAACGCAAACTGGAACAAACAAATCATCTCCTAAACCTTCCTCATCCAGGCACTCTCGATCACCAGCTCCCTCAAAATTCTGGCCACATCACTGCAACTTTCCTACGCAGCCATCCCCCTCGGTGCGATCGCCCCAATTGCTTCATCGACGTCGCAGTTATCAAATTCCGATCATCTCTCTAAACTTATGGTTAAACCCTAATCTGAACTCGTTCGACCAACTCACGTAGTACAAAATTCTTTCGACAATTTTCCTGAATTCTACGAAGATCAAGCAAGCTTCAGACAAAATTTCAACATTTTAAAATCATTCAATCACTGGGAATTTGGTAAAAAGCAATTTTAGTTCAACTTGAAATTGCTCTCAACATACTTGATGAAAAATCGAAATTTTTGTTTTAAAAATCTAGTTTTCGAATAACAATTCCCAATATATACTTGAAGCATCGATTCATCATGTTCAAATTTTTCATATATTTGAGTTACTCTATAAAAATCAATTTTTTCACTGTATATTTATATTCTTCTTAAATCTATTTTTAGATTCTAGTTCATACTTCAATACGTAACTTGCTTTTGAAACCAAAGCCTAATGATAATTTGATAATATGAGTTTGAGTTTTGTTTCTTGTTTTATAGCAACCTGTAAGCTCAGAAAGGAAGAAAACAAAAGAACAGAGGAGAAATGAACAACAACTCACAGATCAACTTCACAAAAACAAACAGAGCTTCATACACCAAGTATTTATACTCAAACTTGATGATATTTAAGTATAAATATAAATTTCTTTACTCACAGTGATTTTTATTCAAACATAAGTTACTCACTTGCTTAGATTGAACAGGGCTTTTACTTTGAATCAGGCTTTTGAAATTGCCAGCTGAAATCACCTTCTTCGATTTCTCTGGTTGTAGTTTGTTTGAGTTTTGAAATGATGCCACTTTATTTTTGTTTATGATGGACTAAACTGATGAAATGAAGAAGTGGATGTATATAAAGAGAAGTATGCAGGCTGTAGTTAGTACAACAGGTTCATTCATTTTTATTTTTATTAATAGGGTGGCTGAAAATACATTATGGCATGCTAAAGATTCAAGCATTAAATGTATCAGTACTTCGTTCCCATGCTTGCCTACACTTGCATGTATTTGTTTTGACTGGGAAAATAAAATTTTGTGTACTAAAGGTAATGGCATTGCATGCCTTAGTACTTATTGTTCCCTTCAGCTTGTACATAATATGAAAATACTATTAGCAGACTTATACAAGCTTTCACACTTTGTTTTGTTCATTATACTTACGTTCTATTTGCCTGCATATACATCTCTTTTATTTTCTTTGTATATTATGCAAGCTTTATTACTTATATGTATTTTTGTTTTGGAATACTTCATTTATATGTTTACTTGTTTCTTGTCTTGCTTCTTCATTTTATTTGCTCACACATTTTGTTTTAATGTTTAAATATAGCTGGTTTGTTTCGCAAGTTAATTCATATATACGTTTTGTTCCACTGCTTTGTCTTATTACTTTATAGTATAAATAACTTCTATTTTAACATGTTGTTAAAATTTATTTATGAGTTACTATATATATATTTTTCTTAATTTATTTTATAACTCAAATATTTATTAAACCATTCATCTAAGATTTAAATTCAAATCAAAATATATATATATACACACAAGATTTTATACTTTCAAATTGACTCATATATACCCAAATATACATACATATATATATATATATATATATATTCACATATATACATATATATATACAATATATAAAAATTTAAATGATTTATATAGAATATATTTGAACTTGGGGAAACTCGCTTCCATTTATAATCAATTTATCTTACAATTTTATTCAAAAATTTATTCAATTATCAATTTAAATTAAATTAAAATCTAGGGTCGTTACAAACTTCCCCCCTTAAAAGAATTTCGTCCTCGAAATTCGCAGGCACGAAAACAACACAGAGACAGACAGATTCGATCTCCTATAATTCCTCAAACTTAAGATATGAATTCCAAACTCAAGTCGGAATATCTCAAAATATATACCAATTTGTCCCTCTTCGGACTTCAACCAACCCAAGAAATTACAACAGAATTTCCAATTTGGCTTTAAACGAAATCGTTTTATCAATACAATTCAAATTATCTTTCATATTCTATTAATAAATTTTAACTCAATTTAAAATTTTCAATTTATTTAAATTTCCAATTTACTCAAATTTCAAATTCAAATTCATTAAAGTTTAAAATCAAAAACTGAAAAGAAACCGATGAAATATGAAGTAAAAATTTCCTACAACGATTCGTAGAGCATCACCGCACCAAAACTTCTTCTTGTAGTTGGTATGAAGCAATCAAAAGAATTTGGAAACGAATCAAAAAGAGATTGATAAGAAAGATGTTCCCACTGTTGTTACAGAGTTTTGACTAATTATAGTCGTATTTTCCCGTCCCCTATCTCGTTTTCTTCTTGCTACTCATACTTACTATCAGTGGATAGTAAGAGAATTTACTAAGGCGTTAAAACAGATATCTTAGGGATTACTCATTCTAGGGTATACTTCACCCTATCTCTAATGAGCTACTTAATGTGTTATACTCCTGAGCTAAAGTTTAACCTTAGCTCTGATACCAAATGTAACGAGACGAATTTTGCCCGCTCGAAAATCGACATCCATACTTCAAATCGTATTCGAATGCCATAGATCCGATCGTTCAAATCCGATTCGCCGGAGCTTATAACAATCATTAAGTAAACAACACAGCGGAAAAAAAGAATAATACATTGATATACAGCTTTGATGCAATATCTGATACAACAGATGATCCAATAGATATCAATATACATCATAGATATGATACAATAAAATAGCAGCGGAAAAAAAAAATAGATAACATCTAGCAGCGGAACAAAATAACTCTAAGATAGTCTTCAACGAAGAACTCCAAATCTGAACTCCATCTCCAAGAACTAATCCAGCAATAGCTCGAAACCCCCATAACAATGCACCAAGCTAGGCAAGACTGGTGCGAACCAAAGACTGAACTAACTCCAGATAACCTACTAATCTGACTATCTGAAAAACCCAACTCTAGACTGCTCGTGTAGAAAATAATGAGCATCCAGAGTTTAGGAAAGAAACAATAAACTCCGGATCAGTCGTGGGACTGGTGTGAGTAACGAAAACAGTTTATCTTTTAAAACATTCAACAAAAGATTTTCAAAGTCAATTCGCAATGCTTTTTAAAAATGAGACTACCATAAGGCCTCCCGCACACACACACAATGCAAATGCAGAATCGGAGGAGATTTCTCCTTATGATAGTCAAAGATGCTTGATACGTATTAAAAAGAACATTTGATATTATTACTAGTGCATAGTGTAGAAAAACATTTCGAACGTAAAGATATAAATCTTAGCCAACATACGACCGTTATCATATGCCTACTATAGCTACCATCTAAACAGTGGGGCGCCACCATAAGTAAATGGCAGGTTCTACAACTAACACTGTACAGGGTTTCGTATTGGGAATTGGATTTTCAACAAATGGTCAGGCCAAGGAACTTCCCATTGCCACATGAGAACGCCTCTGGAAGGACGTCCCCGAGAACCAAACCGGATCTCTGCCAACACAAGGCCGGGTTACCCCTAACTGGGTAACTACTGACACGAGTATGTCATCCCCCGATCGTAAACGACCTTTCTCACGGGATCCCGATAACCAACAACCACAAAGTAATAAATTCGTAGTAACCACATAGGTTAAATATCTGGGCTCCATACCATGATACCACCTCTATCCAGAAGGAAATGCACATACCCTAAAGGGAGCTACCCCTCATAACCTTGCCGCATCTTTCCTGTTTTGACCATTTCCGGGGTGTGAGGCTCGACGAAGTCTCGTCCACAAAAACATACTTTATACAAAAGTCATGCTTTGGGTCAACAAATGATCATAGAAATGATCACCCAGATAGACGATCAAACAAATGATCCTATCATAAATAATCAACACAATGATCATTTCACAGCAACACTCAGCATGTCACATTACCAAATTGGGAATATATCGCTGATAACATTCAACTACATAACCTCTGAGCTCGTACGTCTCAGAGAAGGGTGTTAAGCTAAGAGAATAAATTCTCCGCCACCAACAGAAATGTGTTTGAATGAAATCTGCTTTATATCTCAATCTGTAATGTCAGGCATACAATCCATACAAGTCTGTTCCGGGCTCGAACAAAACCGAAGGCACCTACAAAGAAGTCCTTACAACCCGGATATTCACAATCCCGATCGGATTTCCCATCACTTAGGGAGTTTCTATACCGGCGCGACTCGGTGCAGAAACAATCGATAGGTCATCCTATCGCTTTCGCAAATACCCGGTCTTCATCACCGGTCTTCAAATGCTATCCATAACGACGTATCACATATTCGGAATGGGTTATACGACACAAAGGTCCTTTCTCGGCTAAACCGAATAGTGGGCGGAAATATTTTCAAAACATATGGATATGGGATTTCAATTAAGTCACAACTTATTACCCAAAACTTTTCTTCAAATGGCTTAACAAATTACCATTTTCAATCTTTAAACAAAAAGATTCATTTTCACAACCTTTCACGGTTTTAAACAATTTTCACATTTTAATCTTTTAAATAAAAGATTCATTCACAGATTTTCCAAATCAATTTTCATTTCAATTTGATTAACTCGTTAAATTTTTAAATCAAAGATTTAACTTATAGCCTTCAAAACAATTTCAATTCAATTTGATTTAAACAAATCATCAATTTAAATCTGTTAAAAATAAACAGATTTAATTCATAGTTTTCAAAAAGAATTCATTCATAACTTAGGAAAATCATTTCTCTATTCAATCTTGAAATTCCCCTAATTAACTGGAATCTCAGTTCTTATCTAAAAGTGTTTATCATTTGAAAACAACAGTTTTCATTTTGGAAATCTGATTCATTTATACGAGTTGAAATCCTTGGGTTAAATTCAAATTCCCAAAAATAATACTTTAAAAATGATTTAACTCATAATGACTAGTATAATATCATTAATCCCTAGTTTCAAATTACAGAATTCAATTTGAATATTGAATTCAAATTTAAATTAAGGTATTTAAATTCCAACACTTAATCCAGTTATTCAAAATAAATTTCCATCTTTGAAATTCCATTTCAAAAGCTTTTCACTTCTATTCCAATTCCAATTCCAAAACATTTGAATTCAAATATTCAAATTTAAACTATTTCAAAAATCTGTGACTTAATCGATTCCCCCGTGAAATCCATATTGTGTGTGTATGGTGTGGTCCAGGGGTTTAACACAATAGTGCAACATCATTCAATCATCACAGATCAAATACAACAATATATTCGATAAGCGATATAAATTTATAACGCTTCTCTTTCATACACAGATTCGCAGACATATATATATATATCACAGATAATAAATTTCATCATAGATCACAACACAAATCAGGATAATCATAAAGCATCATATAACAGGGATATCAAACAGTTTAACATCCAATATAATCCAAACATGCATAAATAGGATTAATTTAATTATCTGATTAATTTAAATCAGATTAAATTTCTATGAATAATTCTTCTCACATTTACGATCAAAATAAATTTCAAGTAAATGATCCTCATTAACTATTCATAATTATTTAATTACTATTCTTAAGTAATTAACTCAATTTAACTATTGTTAATTATCATTTAATTAACCTTTAAAATCATATGTTTAATCACTGATTAATCAATTAATTAAGTTCTAAACTGTAACTTAATAAATCTTAATTACTTGATTAAATAACCTCAAGCATTTGTTTAAAAGACAACTCTTTATTAAACCAATGAATCTTATTTACAAATTTATTTACCTTAATTATTTTAACTCGAATCTTAATTTCTTGATTAAATAAATTTATCAATTATTCACTTGAACTAATTTAATGAGTGCATATCATTTTATCTTTACTAATTCAATTTTAAAACCTTTTCTAACTAATGTTTTAATTATCATCACAAATCAAATTTAAACAATTTAAATATTAAAACTTCTTTGATTTCAGACTAGGATTCAAATTATCTTTAATTCAAATTTAAATTTAATTTTAAACTTTTAATTTCAACTTGCTTAAATTTTTCATTTAAAATTTCAACTTCATTTCAAATTTCTTTAATATATTTTGAATTGTTTTTAAGTTATTAAAACAATTTAAATTTAAAACTTTATTTATGTTCAAACTAAACTCTACATTCAACTTGAATTTATATTAATATTTCAATTTGAACTAAGCTAAAAAAAAATCTTGGTTTAAAATTTAATTTGGGTTTTAAAATTTCCAAACCAAAACAGCTTCAGGTTTCAGGTTAAAAATTGAAACAGGAATTCGACCCGAGACCCCCTTCTAATGCTTCGAGTTAGAATTCGAAACGCACGTGTATTTCCCGAGTCTCTCCCCTGTCTTCACGCAACCCCTTTCCCCTGATCCAATCTTCTTCCCTCTTTTTTTTTTCTTTATAACTGTTAAGTAAAAAAAAAAAGACACGAAACAACTCACGCAAAACTCGAGCAAAAACCCGTGTTCCTTCTCCTTCCCCAAAGACGCAACATCATCAGGCACTGAACAATACCATGTGCACGTGCACAGGTGATCGAATCACCTCCGATCAACTATGACGTCTTCCTCAAGTCAGCCATCACTCTCGAAACCCATTCCAATCATCAGATCGACGATGCAATCTCGGAAATCAAATTTGAGTCTTTAAACTCAAACCTGGAATGAAGAACGCAAACTGGAACCAACAAATCATCACCTAAACCTTCCTCGTCCAGGCACTCTCGATCACCAGCTCCCTCAAAATTCTGGCCACATCACCGCAACCTTCCTACGCAGCCATCCCCCTCGGTGCGATCGCCCCAATTGCTTCGTCGACGTCGCAGTTATCAAATTCCGATCATCTCTCTAAACTTATGGTTAAACCCTAATCTGAACTCGTTCGACCAACTCACGTAGTACAAAATTCTTTCGACAATTTTCCTGAATTCTACGAAGATCAAGCAAGCTTCAGACAAAATTTCAACATTTTAAAATCATTCAATCACTGGGAATTTGGTAAAAAGCAATTTTAGTTCAACTTGAAATTGCTCTCAACATACTTGATGAAAAATCGAAATTTTTGTTTTAAAAATCTAGTTTTCGAATAACAATTCCCAATATATACTTGAAGCATCGATTCATCATGTTCAAAATTTTCATATATTTGAGTTACTCTGTAAAACTCAATTTTTTCACTATATATTTCTATTCTTCTTAAATCTATTTTTATATTCTAGTTCATACTTCAATACGTAACTTTCTTTTGAAACCAAAGCCTAATGATAATTTGATAATATGAGTTTGAGTTTTGTTTCTTGTTTGATAGCAACCTGTAAGCTCAGAAAGGAAGAAAACAAAAGAACAGAGGAGAAAGGAACAACAACTCACAGATCAACTTCACAAAAACAAACAGAGCTTCATACACCAAGTATTTATACTCAAACTTGATGATATTTAAGTATCAATATAAATTTGTTTACTCACAGTGATTTTTATTCAAACATAAGTTACTCGCTTGCTTAGATTGAAAAGGGCTTTTACTTTGAATCAGGCTTTTGAAATTGCCAGCTGAAATCACCTTCTTTGATTTCTCTGGTTGTAGTTTGTTTGAGTTTTGAAATGATGCCACTTTATTTTTGTTTATGATGGACTAAACTGATGAAATGAAGAAGTGGATGTATATAAAGAGAAGTATGCAGGCTGTAGTTAGTACAACAGGTTCATTCATTTTTATTTTTATTAATAGGGTGGCTGAAAATACATTATGGCATGCTAAAGATTCAAGCATTAAATGTATCAGTACTTCGTTCCCATGCTTGCCTATACTTGCATGTATTTGTTTTGACTGGGAAAATAAAATTTTGTGTACTAAAGGTAATGGCATTGCATGCCTTAGTACTTATTGTTCCCTTCAGCTTGTACATAATATGAAAATACTATTAGCAGACTTATACAAGCTTTCACACTTTGTTTTGTTCATTATACTTACTTTCTATTTGCCTGCATATACATCTCTTTTATTTTCTTTGTATATTATGCAAGCTTTATTACTTATATGTATTTTTGTTTTGGAATACTTCATTTATATGTTTACTTGTTTCTTGTCTTGCTTCTTCATTTTATTTGCTCACACATTTTGTTTTAATGTTTAAATATAGCTGGTTTGTTTTGCAAGTTAATTCATATATACGTTTTGTTCCGCTGCTTTGTCTTATTACTTTATAGTATGAATAACTTCTATTTTAACATGTTGTTAAAATTTATTTATGAGTTACTATATATATATTTTTCTTAATTTATTTTATAACTCAAATATTTATTAAACCATTCATCTAAGATTTAAATTCAAATCAAAATATATATATACACACAAGTTTTTATAATTTCAAATTGAATCATATATACCCAAATATACATATATATATATATATTCACATATATACATAAATATATACAATATTTAAAAATTTAAATGATTTATATAGAATATATTTGAACTCGGGGAAACTCGCTTCCATTTATAATCAATTTATCTTACAATTTTATTCAAAAATTTATTTAATTATCAATTTAAATTAAATTAAAATCTAGGGTCGTTACACATATTAATTTGATTAAATCATTTCCTAAAAGTCTAAACATAAATTGAAAGTTTTGAAGTTTTTAAATTTTGTTAAAAGACAACTCAAATTCGTATTGTTAATAAAAAATGAATTTTGTATATTTAAAATACAAAAATTGTAAGCGAATTTAATTTAAGTAATAACTTTGTAAAATTCAGTGTTTTACAGACTGTTAAATTTCGCATTTAAAAAGGGCATGCATTGTAATGATATAAGTAACGTAAAAAAGTATAAATTAAAAACGTTACTTTTGTATAAATTTTTGGGCGCATAGTAATGCGTCAGTTTGGCGTATTTTAAAAATCATATTTATATCTATATGGATTAAAATATCAGGCAGTAGTTTTATAGTAAACGTTACCTTTTCCATAGCTTTCAATTGGGTTTTAATTTTTGTATATGACTTTTTCATTCCAAAATCTTTGCCAATTCATGCCTTTCATTTAATAAAGATCAAAATTTCATATAGCTGATCACGCAACTATTAAATGGTATAAAATGTTGAAATCAAATTTTCATAAATTGGCAGCATAAATCACGCATATAAAATAACGTTCAAACTAAAGAAACTGGAAAGTAATCAACGCATGCATTTAATCAAGATTTTCGTATAACTGGGAATAGTGAATCACCCTCCTCTATTTCATAAAGCACGAATCCATATCTCTTGCTTCTTGTTTCCCACTGCAATTTATGTAAACATTTATTTCATTTGCCTTTTCAGAACCGAGCCAATTTATATTCGCTGATCGTTTTTGCCTAAAATCATGCAAGCTTATCCATGAATTCAAAAAAAAAAAAAAAAGAGAAACAACGTTCAAGCATAACAAACTGGAAAGTAAATCGTGCATATTTTTTTCTAGAGATCTCTTGCCAATTTTCACCTTTTTGTTTCCCTGCATGCCTTTCCTATGTTCCATTTTGGACCGAGTATATTTTACTTCCTTGCATACAAAGCAACTCCTCTTTATAAATACATAGCCTCGTCCAAAACTTTCCTCTGCATCTCATAGTTTAGCCTTCTTCTTCTTTTGTGCTGAAGCCTCTATCAGGTAATGGTTTTACTTTTTCATTTCTTCTTCCAGTTTTTCCCTTTCTTCTTTTTGTTGTTCTCTGTTTCCCTTTTGCATTGCTCGGCTACTTCTCTACCACGTCACATCCCTCTAAGTTTTCATAACCGAGCTTATATCCCGAACAAGCCCATGGTTAATATATTATAATATTTTTCTAAAAATTATTAAGTATTTTTGAAATAAAATTTATGTAATTTAACTAAAAATTTGACTTAAGGCTTTAAAATTTTAAAGGTGTTTTGTTTTTTTTTAAGTTAAATTTTTGTAAGTTAATAATTGGTTTTAAAGTGAATTTAAAGACTTTATTTACGATAAATGACATAATAATTAAATTTGATTTAATATGGAGTTGAAATCTAACCTAGAAATTTTAATAAAAGTTATTTCCGAAAATGGATATGTTTGGTATAATAAATTATGTACTTTAAATTGATAAAATGAAAGACGGTTGAAATGGAACATTTTGGAATAACTTTTATTTAACTTGAATCATAGTTGAATTGATGTCTAAATGAATAATGTTGTGAAGAAAATTTAGTGTATATTAACTATAATAAGGAAAAAAAATTTATGGAACGGATGTGTTTTGTATGTAAATAATCGAAAATGTTGTTTTCAAATGGAAAGGTGAAATTTCAATTTATGACTTAACTTGAAAATTTGAAATTGGGTTTTAAGTAAAATTGTTAAGTTAAGTAAATAAATGAGAATTTAGTTTTATTTAGGAAGTGGGTATTTTTAAATTAAGTGTAAAGTTATTTGGAAAAATATATATACAAGTTAAGTAAAATTGGGAAATTCTGACTTACAAATGATTCATAGTAAATTTGGATATTTTATTTATAAAATTTATTTTATTTAATCATAAGATAAATGGTATCCAAATGAACATTTTTCTGAAGTAGGAATATGATTTTTAAAGTTAAGAATGGTTAAAAATTTAAATTTCCGGGGTGTGAGGCTCGACGAAGTCTCGTCCACAAAAACATACTTTATACAAAAGTCATGCTTTGGGTCAACAAATGATCATAGAAATGATCACCCAGATAGACGATCAAACAAATGATCCTATCATAAATAATCAACACAATGATCATTTCACAGCAACACTCAGCATGTCACATTACCAAATTGGGAATATATCGCTGATAACATTCAACTACATAACCTCTGAGCTCGTACGTCTCAGAGAAGGGTGTTAAGCTAAGAGAATAAATTCTCCGCCACCAACAGAAATGTGTTTGAATGAAATCTGCTTTATATCTCAATCTGTAATGTCAGGCATACAATCCATACAAGTCTGTTCCGGGCTCGAACAAAACCGAAGGCACCTACAAAGAAGTCCTTACAACCCGGATATTCACAATCCCGATCGGATTTCCCATCACTTAGGGAGTTTCTATACCGGCGCGACTCGGTGCAGAAACAATCGATAGGTCATCCTATCGCTTTCGCAAATACCCGGTCTTCATCACCGGTCTTCAAATGCTATCCATAACGACGTATCACATATTCGGAATGGGTTATACGACACAAAGGTCCTTTCTCGGCTAAACCGAATAGTGGGCGGAAATATTTTCAAAACATATGGATATGGGATTTCAATTAAGTCACAACTTATTACCCAAAACTTTTCTTCAAATGGCTTAACAAATTACCATTTTCAATCTTTAAACAAAAAGATTCATTTTCACAACCTTTCACGGTTTTAAACAATTTTCACATTTTAATCTTTTAAATAAAAGATTCATTCACAGATTTTCCAAATCAATTTTCATTTCAATTTGATTAACTCGTTAAATTTTTAAATCAAAGATTTAACTTATAGCCTTCAAAACAATTTCAATTCAATTTGATTTAAACAAATCATCAATTTAAATCTGTTAAAAATAAACAGATTTAATTCATAGTTTTCAAAAAGAATTCATTCATAACTTAGGAAAATCATTTCTCTATTCAATCTTGAAATTCCCCTAATTAACTGGAATCTCAGTTCTTATCTAAAAGTGTTTATCATTTGAAAACAACAGTTTTCATTTTGGAAATCTGATTCATTTATACGAGTTGAAATCCTTGGGTTAAATTCAAATTCCCAAAAATAATACTTTAAAAATGATTTAACTCATAATGACTAGTATAATATCATTAATCCCTAGTTTCAAATTACAGAATTCAATTTGAATATTGAATTCAAATTTAAATTAAGGTATTTAAATTCCAACACTTAATCCAGTTATTCAAAATAAATTTCCATCTTTGAAATTCCATTTCAAAAGCTTTTCACTTCTATTCCAATTCCAATTCCAAAACATTTGAATTCAAATATTCAAATTTAAACTATTTCAAAAATCTGTGACTTAATCGATTCCCCCGTGAAATCCATATTGTGTGTGTATGGTGTGGTCCAGGGGTTTAACACAATAGTGCAACATCATTCAATCATCACAGATCAAATACAACAATATATTCGATAAGCGATATAAATTTATAACGCTTCTCTTTCATACACGGATTCGCAGACATATATATATATATCACAGATAATAAATTTCATCATAGATCACAACACAAATCAGGATAATCATAAAGCATCATATAACAGGGATATCAAACAGTTTAACATCCAATATAATCCAAACATGCATAAATAGGATTAATTTAATTATCTGATTAATTTAAATCAGATTAAATTTCTATGAATAATTCTTCTCACATTTATGATCAAAATAAATTTCAAGTAAATGATCCTCATTAACTATTCATAATTATTTAATTACTATTCTTAAGTAATTAACTCAATTTAACTATTGTTAATTATCATTTAATTAACCTTTAAAATCATATGTTCAATCACTGATTATTCAATTAATTAAGTTCTAAACTGTAACTTAATAAATCTTAATTACTTGATTAAATAACCTCAAGCATTTGTTTAAAAGACAACTCTTTATTAAACCAATGAATCTTATTTACAAATTTATTTACCTTAATTATTTTAACTCGAATCTTAATTTCTTGATTAAATAAATTTATCAATTATTCACTTGAACTAATTTAATGAGTGCATATCATTTTATCTTTACTAATTCAATTTTAAAACCTTTTCTAACTAATGTTTTAATTATCATCACAAATCAAATTTAAACAATTTAAATATTAAAACTTCTTTGATTTCAGACTAGGATTCAAATTATCTTTAATTCAAATTTAAATTTAATTTTAAACTTTTAATTTCAACTTGCTTAAATTTTTCATTTAAAATTTCAACTTCATTTCAAATTTCTTTAATATATTTTGAATTGTTTTTAAGTTATTAAAACAATTTAAATTTAAAACTTTATTTATGTTCAAACTAAACTCTACATTCAACTTGAATTTATATTAATATTTCAATTTGAACTAAGCTAAAAAAAAATCTTGGTTTAAAATTTAGTTTGGGTTTTAAAATTTCCAAACCAAAACAGCTTCAGGTTTCAGGTTAAAAATTGAAACAGGAATTCGACCCGAGACCCCCTTCTAATGCTTCGAGTTAGAATTCGAAACGCACGTGTATTTCCCGAGTCTCTCCCCTGTCTTCACGCAACCCCTTTCCCCTGATCCAATCTTCTTCCCTCTTTTTTTTTTCTTTATAACTGTTAAGTAAAAAAAAAAGACACGAAACAACTCACGCAAAACTCGAGCAAAAACCCGTGTTCCTTCTCCTTCCCCAAAGACGCAACATCATCAGGCACTGAACAATACCATGTGCACGTGCACAGGTGATCGAATCACCTCCGATCAACTATGACGTCTTCCTCAAGTCAGCCATCACTCTCGAAACCCATTCCAATCATCAGATCGACGATGCAATCTCGGAAATCAAATTTGAGTCTTTAAACTCAAACCTGGAATGAAGAACGCAAACTGGAACCAACAAATCATCACCTAAACCTTCCTCGTCCAGGCACTCTCGATCACCAGCTCCCTCAAAATTCTGGCCACATCACCGCAACCTTCCTACGCAGCCATCCCCCTCGGTGCGATCGCCCCAATTGCTTCGTCGACGTCGCAGTTATCAAATTCCGACCATCTCTCTAAACTTATGGTTAAACCCTAATCTGAACTCGTTCGACCAACTCACGTAGTACAAAATTCTTTCGACAATTTTCCTGAATTCTACGAAGATCAAGCAAGCTTCAGACAAAATTTCAACATTTTAAAATCATTCAATCACTGGGAATTTGGTAAAAAGCAATTTTAGTTCAACTTGAAATTGCTCTCAACATACTTGATGAAAAATCGAAATTTTTGTTTTAAAAATCTAGTTTTCGAATAACAATTCCCAATATATACTTGAAGCATCGATTCATCATGTTCAAAATTTTCATATATTTGAGTTACTCTGTAAAAATCAATTTTTTCATTGTATATTTCTATTCTTCTTAAATCTATTTTTAGATTCTAGTTCATACTTCAATACGTAACTTTCTTTTGAAACCAAAGCCTAATGATAATTTGATAATATGAGTTTGAGTTTTGTTTCTTGTTTTATAGCAACCTGTAAGCTCAGAAAGGAAGAAAACAAAAGAACAGAGGAGAAAGGAACAACAACTCACAGATCAACTTCACAAAAACAAACAGAGCTTCATACACCAAGTATTTATACTCAAACTTGATGATATTTAAGTATCAATATAAATTTGTTTACTCACAGTGATTTTTATTCAAACATAAGTTACTCACTTGCTTAGATTGAACAGGGCTTTTACTTTGAATCAGGCTTTTGAAATTGCCAGCTGAAATCACCTTCTTTGATTTCTCTGGTTGTAGTTTGTTTGAGTTTTGAAATGATGCCACTTTATTTTTGTTTATGATGGACTAAACTGATGAAATGAAGAAGTGGATTTATATAAAGAGAAGTATGCAGGCTGTAGTTAGTACAACAGGTTCATTCATTTTTATTTTTATTAATAGGGTGGCTGAAAATACATTATGGCATGCTAAAGATTCAAGCATTAAATGTATCAGTACTTCGTTCCCATGCTTGCCTACACTTGCATGTATTTGTTTTGACTGGGAAAATAAAATTTTGTGTACTAAAGGTAATGGCATTGCATGCCTTAGTACTTATTGTTCCCTTCAGCTTGTACATAATATGAAAATACTATTAGCAGACTTATACAAGCTTTCACACTTTGTTTTGTTCATTATACTCACTTTCTATTTGCCTGCATATACATCTCTTTTATTTTCTTTGTATATTATGCAAGCTTTATTACTTATATGTATTTTTGTTTTGGAATACTTCATTTATATGTTTACTTGTTTCTTGTCTTGCTTCTTCATTTTATTTGCTCACACATTTTGTTTTAATGTTTAAATATAGCTGGTTTGTTTTGCAAGTTAATTCATATATACGTTTTGTTCCGCTGCTTTGTCTTATTACTTTATAGTATGAATAACTTCTATTTTAACATGTTGTTAAAATTTATTTATGAGTTACTATATATATATTTTTCTTAATTTATTTTATAACTCAAATATTTATTAAACCATTCATCTAAGATTTAAATTCAAATCAAAATATATATATATATACACACAAGATTTTATAATTTCAAATTGAATCATATATACCCAAATATACATATATATATATATTCACATATATACATAAATATATACAATATTTAAAAATTTAAATGATTTATATAGAATATATTTGAACTCGGGGAAACTCGCTTCCATTTATAATCAATTTATCTTACAATTTTATTCAAAAATTTATTTAATTATCAATTTAAATTAAATTAAAATCTAGGGTCGTTACACATATTAATTTGATTAAATCATTTCCTAAAAGTCTAAACATAAATTGAAAGTTTTGAAGTTTTTAAATTTTGTTAAAAGACAACTCAAATTCGCATTGTTAATAAAAAATGAATTTTGTATATTTAAAATACAAAAATTGTAAGCGAATTTAATTTAAGTAATAACTTTGTAAAATTCAGTGTTTTACAGACTGTTAAATTTCGCATTTAAAAAGGGCATGCATTGTAATGATATAAGTAACGTAAAAACGTATAAATTAAAAACGTTACTTTTGTATAAATTTTTGGGCGCATAGTAATGCGTCAGTTTGGCGTATTTTAAAAATCATATTTATATCTATATGGATTAAAATATCAGGCAGTAGTTTTATAGTAAACGTTACCTTTTCCATAGCTTTCAATTGGGTTTTAATTTTTGTATATGACTTTTTCATTCCAAAATTTTTGCCAATTCTTGCCTTTCATTTAATAAAGATCAAAATTTCATATAGCTGATCACGCAACTATTAAATGGTATAAAATGTTGAAATCAAATTTTCATAAATTGGCAGCATAAATCACGCATATAAAATAACGTTCAAACTAAAGAAACTGGAAAGTAATCAACGCATGCATTTAATCAAGATTTTCGTATAACTGGGAATAGTGAATCACCCTCCTCTATTTCATAAAGCACGAATCCATATCTCTTGCTTCTTGTTTCCCACTGCAATTTATGTAAACATTTATTTCATTTGCCTTTTCAGAACCGAGCCAATTTATATTCGCTGACCGTTTTTGCCTAAAATCATGCAAGCTTATCCATGAATTCAAAAAAGAAAAGAAAAGAGAAACAACGTTCAAGCATAACAAACTGGAAAGTAAATCGCGCATATTTTTTTCTAGAGATCTCTTGCCAATTTTCACCTATTTGTTTCCCTGCATGCCTTGCCTATGTTCCATTTTGGACCGAGTATATTTTACTTCCTTGCATACAAAGCAACTCCTCTTTATAAATACATAGCCTCGTCCAAAACTTTCCTCTGCATCTCATAGTTTAGCCTTCTTCTTCTTTTGTGCTGAAGCCTCTATCAGGTAATGGTTTTACTTTTTCTTTTCTTCTTCCAGTTTTTCCCTTTCTTCTTCTTGTTGTTCTCTGTTTCCCTTTTGCATTGCTCGGCTACTTCTCCACCACGTCACGTCCCTCTAAGTTTTCATAACCGAGCTTATATCCCGAACAAGCCCATGGTTAATATATAAAAAATATTTTTCTAAAAATTATTAAGTATTTTTGAAATAAAATTTATGTAATTTAACTAAAAATTTGACTTAAGGCTTTAAAATTTTAAAGGTATTTTGTTTTTTTTTTAAGTTAAATTTTTGTAAGTTAATAATTGGTTTTAAAGTGAATTTAAAGACTTTATTTACGATAAATGACATAATAATTAAATTTGATTTAATATGGAGTTGAAATCTAACCTAGAAATTTTAATAAAAGTTATTTTCGAAAATGGATATGTTTGGTATAATAAATTATGTACTTTAAATTGATAAAATGAAAGACGGTTGAAATGGAACATTTTGGAATAACTTTTATTTAACTTGAATCATAGTTGAATTGATGTCTAAATGAATAATGTTGTGAAGAAAATTTAGTGTATATTAACTATAATAAGGAAAAAAAATTTATGGAATGGATGTGTTTTGTATGTAAATAATCGAAAATGTTGTTTTCAAATGGAAAGGTGAAATTTCAATTTATGACTTAACTTGAAAATTTGAAATTGGGTTTTAAGTAAAATTGTTAAGTTAAGTAAATAAATGAGAATTTAGTTTTATTTAGGAAGTGGGTATTTTTAAATTAAGTGTAAAGTTATTTGGAAAAATATATATACAAGTTAAGTAAAATTGGGAAATTCTGAACTTACAAATGATTCATAGTAAATTTGGATATTTTATTTATAAAATTTATTTTATTTAATCATAAGATAAATGGTATCCAAATGAACATTTTTCTGAAGTAGGAATATGATGTTTAAAGTTAAGAATGGTTAAAAATTTAAATTTTAATGTTTCTGAATTCGACAATGTTTTGAAATTGAAGTGGTAGAGACGTGTTGTAATTAAGAAACAGAGAGAGTTTGCATTGAAGAATAGTTTAGGCAGAGACGCAAGTTTGTGTAAATACATATTTTTCAAAACTAGATAAGTTAGGGTATGCCGGTGGAAAATAATAATAATAATAATAATAAAATGTATAATAATAATAAATAGTATTGCCAAGCCTATGAAGTTGGGGTCGGGATGTGGGGTGAGGCAGTCGAGCAAAAGCTGAACCAAAATTTCTTTTATTCTATTCGTTCCAGTTGTTTCGAAAATTTTGCTTTGACCGTAATTTTAAAAGTCGCGTATTTGGTATTTGGATCTTATTTTAGATTTGAATCAAGGCGTGGCATCCGCGGAAACCTAATCGTGCCATTTGTACGATCCTTTATCAAGTGGTAAAATCGTTCGAATCTGATTATCTGAAGTTTAAGGTGAGTATTTCTCACCAGACAAACATACCTATATTTATGTGAATTATCGCAAGTGTATTTGTAAATTATTTATTAAATGTCATCTGTCAGTAATATAACGTATGATGTTAAACCCCATTTTAAATTGATACCTCATCAAGTTGTTTATCTGTTGTAATATAGTTGCAGTTATATTATTTAATGCTTATTTACTGTTAAATCATCACTGCAAGTTCCCTGTAAATTGAGATCGTTATAGGCTGAAATGATAGGCCTGAACGATAATTATTTATTCATTTAGTTATTTAATTGTTTAATTTTAAATATTTAACTTGGGATTGCGGGTTTGAAATGATAGAACCCGGGGTTTTGTAAATTGCGGATTGAAATGATATATATCCGTATCACTTGACCTAGGCTAGAAAACTATATACAGACCCATAGTTTATATAATATTTTTATGAAATGTTTTAAATAATATTTTTAAATAGAAAGTTTATAATTTTCTGGTTTAAATGTATTTGAAGGATTTTATTTTTTTATTTATTTATAATGATTTTTGAATGAGTCAAATGTTAAATAAATGAATGTTTATGTAAAATTTTGGAGTATAACTTATTTTGGAAAATTATGAATTTTTGTTAAAAGTGAGATTTTAGTTAAGTAAAATAATTGATATTAAGTTTTATTTTGGGAATTTAAAACTTAATGGTTAAGTTAATAAATTACAGCACTTAAATGCTGTCTTTTGTAAATAGACTGTTTTACCCTATAACTTTAGGTAGCATTTTATAAGTGCTACGGAAACTGAATTTTGATTGTATTAATAAAATTTATGGAAATAATCTTTGGAAAAAAAAGATTAAATTTTGGAATATAATATGAATAAATAAGAATAAGGAATTGACTTTAAATGGTTTTAAATGGAAGAATTTAACTTTTAAATGTGAGTTGAAAGGCAATTAATTCCTAAATAAATTGAATAGATTCAAATGGTATTTTATATTAAATGAAATGACTGATGTTTAAATAAATGATGTTTGAAAGGATATTATGATATTGAAATGTATTTGAAATTTATTTTGATTTTTAAAGTATAAATACCATTTTTTTAAAGTTGTAACCACGGGTTATAATAACGCTTGGGTGTTAAAGAGACAGGGATCGGATGTATGGCATACTCTCTGTCGATACCGAAAACCACTTTGACAACCGTGTACGCGGTGGAGATTCCAGAATGAAGTAGGATGGTGGTGGCATTTTCTATGAGGTAAATACGTGGACCCGACTCCCGTGAGTTGGCATAAGGTGGCTAAAACAGGAGCGATTGACGGATTAATGAGGTAGCACCTCTGATCGGACGCACTTCTTCGTATGCCATTCTATTACTTATGTGATTGTATTGGTGTGCACCTTTGATTTGGGAGTGTTGTTCGAGGTGGGCGGTAGCTATGCGCTACGCGTTACCATCGGTCCGGAAGCGTAATTGGTATATCTACCCTGGCATTGCCTAGTTGTGCCTTGTCACCTACCATAGCGAGCCTTGTACGATTTTGTTTTTCTCCCGTAGCCCGTGTGGTATCCTTTGGTGGCTTCCCGATCAGGAGGGACCATGATATTGGATGGACTACTGGGACTATTACGTGTTAAGGGGAATATTGGGTCACTCCTTAACGCTATTTAAATGTAAGTTTATTTTAATATAGACACTATTATAATAGCGAAAATATTACTACATAGTAAATAGTTTAACGGATCCTTAGAGGATGGGCGGTCCCAAGCATCCTTTAAGTTACTTGCCTTATATTACAGTACACTTGAATTAGCTTACACTATGTAAGTATGTATGTCCTGACTCGAGTGTTTATGTTTTATTTTACGCTCGGGTCAGCCTGAGTTGCAGTTCAGTCAACATCCCGGAGCTAGGACTTCTGTAGATCCTTTCAAGTTGCTGGCTTCTTTCTGTCCGCTATCTTATTTATGAAATCAAGACTTTTGGATTTTTATTTGATGAATTAAACTACATTTGGGATGGAAGACTTTGTAATTTGTATTTGTTGAGACTATTTATAGTGGCTTCATGACCCACTAAATATTTTTAAATTCTGCTGCGAGTATTCTGATTCTGTGTCTGTGATTCTGTGATTAATTATTTACTGTATATTTTGAGATTTGCCAAATTTTATTTACAATGCGGTATTTTAAACAATTCAAGTCCGACATGTGCGGATGCGAATGGTTGAAAATATCGGGTCGTTACATTGGTGATGGAGTTGCTATTGCAATTTGGAGTTCTTTTCTAAAGACTATTTCCTCTATTGGAGATATTTTTTTTCTGCTGCTAATGTTATCTTTTCTTTCCGCTGTTATTGTCTTGTTTCATATCTCTGATGTACATTGATATTCATTGTATCAAATGTTGTATATTAAATGTGTCATTCATTTTTCTTCCGCCGTGTCGTTATACTTAGTGTGTTATAAGCTCCGGCGAGCCAGATTCGGCGTTTGAATCTACGACATTCTAGTACAAGTGAAAGTACGAGTGTCGATTTTCGAACGCGAAAAATCTGGGTCGTCACATGTGGTATCAGAGCTAAGGTATAACTTTAGCTCAGGAGTATAACACATTAAGTAGCACATTAGAGATAGGGTGAAGTATGCCCTAGAATGAGTATCCCTAAGATATCCGTTCGAATGCCTTAGTAAATTCTCTTGCTATCCACTAGCAGTGAGTATGAGTGTGAGAAGAGGACGAGATAGGGGACAGGGAAGTACCACTATAAATGGTCAATACCTGTAACAACCAGGAACGATCTTATCTCTATCAATCTCTTTGCTTATCATTTCTTCTCTATTTCCTTTGATTCGATTTCAATTCTTTGTGGGCTTCGTGGCAGCTCGAGAGATAAGCTTTGGTAGGAGATCATTATTTTGGTAAAACCAAAAGATGAGTGATATAGGACATAAACTCCAGATGGGCCAGAATTGTTTGTTTGGATAAATTGACTGCTTTGGTTGCTATGGTTGATAGGTATATTTTGATTGTTTAAACTAAAAGGTTTTGGTTTTCATCCATATATCTGTTTATTCTGTTGGGTCCAGGTATATTCTACGAACTGTTAGTTATCCTTTGAACTAATCAACACCCCTGTATATTCGTAGATCTGGATGACCCAAATATCTTGTGAAGTATTAAATGAACTCGTTCTTGTATCTATTGGTGATATGCTGATTTGGTAAGCCAAATGCAGAATAAATATTCAGTTTAATCTGGTGAACCATATCTTTGACATGTTCGTATGTTCTTTGTTATCTTCCCATCTGACAAATTTCGAGGACGAAATTTTCTAAGGGGGGAATCTGTAACATCCCTGAAATTTTAGTTTAGATAATTAGATAACTAATTTAATCTTTGAAGATAAATTGTGAATTTAATTATGAATTGATTAGAAAATTTCTAGAATAAATAAAAAATTTGGATTTATAAATAAAATTTGATTTGGAATTTATGAATAAATAGAAAAGTTTTTAAATTAGAATTTAAAAATGAGTTTAAAATATTATGTATGACTTTTATTTAAATCATGGTTGGTCTATATTCTATTTTCTTTAAAGATTTTATTTATATAAATTTAGAAAGCATATATATATATATATATATGAATTTATTTGTTAATTAGAAATTTAATAAGAAAAACATTTATAATTAATATGTGCATTAATTAATTAGGGAAATCCCATTTAAAAAAAATAAAAATAAAAATAAATAATGACATGTGTTAAAGTTCTAAGCATGTTAAAACATGTGCAAGGTGATTAACATACCTACATGACAAATGTTTAAATTTAAGACAAGTGGCATTTTAAAATTAGCTATTGCTTTTATTTTATTAAACTAGTATTTCAGTTTTTATATAAACAAATTCTCTTTCATTTTATTCTTCTTCTAAATCTAAAATGCAAAGAAAATCTGAAAGAAAAAAAAAACACTTCCTTTGAAACCAAAATCAGAAACTAGAACAAGCTAGAGAATTTCATCTTCATTTTTAAAACCTGAAACATTTAAAACCTGAAACCTACTTCCAAATCAAAGCCTATCAACAAACTTTCAAAGAAACCTATAACTTTTGCAAACATGCAAAAGATCTGTAGCCTGCATTTTCAAAGCAAACTTCATTTTCAAGCACAAGTTTTTAAGGAAGGCACTCTTGAATCTGGAAATTGGCTTTGCATGCCACCTGAAAACAAAAGCAAAATTGAAATCTATTCCAAAGTCCGGAAGCATGCAAGCAGATTTTGAAATCAAAGAGGCAACTGCATCATTTCAAATCTAGGATTCAAGCAGCTGCATGTATGAAGTTCCTTTTAAAAGAAAATCAAGATTAAAAGCTTTAGTAACTCAAGTCTTCATCAAAGCAATTCAAAGTTCCTGAGTCAAAAGATTTTCAAATGAAGGGTCTGTTTTTAAAATTCTTTCAGGTGAGCAACTTTAATTTTTAAAACCCTTTCTTTGAATCTGGTTGCTTGATTTTATCTGAAATGAATCTGTTATGTGAATATAAGAGAAAATTCAAACTTCTAAATTCATAAATTCAGGAAGATCAGTGGAATACTTGAACCAAATCATGAATTTTAAAAATAAAATTAAGATTTTTAGAATTGAAGCTAAGTGCAGTTCATGTTTGAACTGGAAAGGGAAAATTTGAATTTTCCGGTGATCTGCTTCATCTTGGAGGTCGAGTTTGCTCCTGTAGGAAGAGGAGTGATCCATGAGGATAGGAAAATTATCAGACTTTGGTGTATTTCATTTTGAAGGTTGTGATAGTGATTTGAAGATTAGAACCCTAGTTTTACTATGGCTAGAAAGAGTTGATCATCTCGACAAGTATAGTTGATCGAGTTGCTTGGGGTCTTGGGTACTGGAAGATGGTGAGTTGTCGAAGACTTCGCCGGAGTTTCTAAGGCAATGTTGGTCAGAGTTTCAAATGGAAGGAGCTGACAGGTTGGGGATGAAGTGGGTACTGTTATTCCAGGTTTGGGACTTCAATCTTGATTTTGATTCGAGGGGAAAACAGGGTACAAGTGATGGATTTTGGTTGCATTGGTGATCAGTGACTTCTTCCAATCACCAGGGTTGGTCGGAGATAGGTGGATGGCCGGTGCATGTGCACTGTGTATCATTTTCTGGTGAATTTTTGTTTGGGTTTTAGTTGTCTCGAGTGATTCTCGGGTGTTGGGAGTGATTAACCCAAAGGAGATTAAGTTTTACTCGAAGAAAAATATAAGTTGCTTGGGTTACTTGTTGCAGATTTTAGTATCAAAACAGAAACCTGTTATATTGTCTTTAAATTTTAAAGTAAAGTTTAAATGCAAACTGGAAATTTAAAATAAATTTAAAATCTGAAATTGAATAAGAATTCAAAGTATTTGGATCTGAGGTTTGAAATAATTTAAATTTTGAAATTTAAATTTGGTCTAGAAACTTTTAAGTATAAAAGTATTTGGGTTTGAATTTAAACTGAAAGTATAAATTGTAAATAGAAATTTGAAATATGTTTAAATCTGAGTTTTTAAATCTGGAAATTTGGTTTGAATTCTATTTTTTAAAATAAAATAAGTTTTTAAATTTAATTTGTTTTAACTTTTTTTAGGAATGGTTAAATAATTTGAATTTTAAAATGAAGTTTAAAATGAGTAGGTTTTGAAAAAGTAATTCGGAATCAAACTTAATTTGAATTCCAGTTTGAAATAAATGGAATTTTAAAATTTAAAATGACATAAAAAATCTTGTTTGTTTAAGTGTATTTTTAAATTAATTTTGAATTTTAAAAAAATAAATTGGGTTTTAAATTCTTTTAAAACTTCTTTATAAAAATGGATATTTCTTTAACATATGGATAAAAAGATTTTGAATTATTTTTAAACCTTGTTTAGATAAATTTGTATTGATTTTAAAATCTAAAATTTAAAATAAAATTTAAAATGGAATTTAAGGCAAATTTAAACACAAATTGCTTCTAAATACTTTGATTAAGTAAGAAATGTTTATCTTAAAGGTAAATAGAATTTTATTGATTTAGATCCATTTAAGTTATTAAGTTAATTTAAATGGGTAATTAATTATTTAATTAATTAATAATATGGATGATTAATTAAGTAATTAAGAGATTTTAAATTAATTAATTAAGACTTAAGATTTATTAGGTAAAGATAATTAATTCGTAATTAAAGATTATTAATTAGATTTTAATAAATGATTAAAGATTAATTAATCAAGTAATTAAAATTTTATTTAAGTTATAAATTAACACTTGATTAATTAAATAATTAGAGATTAATTAACGGGTTATTATAGACAAATTAATTTGTAATTAATAATGATTAATTTCAGATAATTATTTAGAGAAGTAATGAAGTTCACTAACTTAGGATTAATTAATGTGATTTATTAATTGGATTAGTTAATCATTTGAGAATTGTTTTAGTATAATTACTTAATGAAAGTAATTAGAGAGATTAATTACTCAAGGTAATTACTTAAATTGATATGATTAGTTTAAGCTAATTAATTAGGTTTAATTAATTTAAAATAATCACTGGATAATTTGAGAAGTAATTACTCAACGTAATTAATGAAGAATAAACACTTAGTGGAGTAATTAAAGAGATAATTGCTAGATGTAATTAAATTGAAGGATAATTAGGTAACGAAAGAGTTTTAGAAATTAGTTACTTTGTGTAATTAATATGAAGAATAATTAATTAAGGAATGATTTAATTAATGAACGTGATTAAGACTTAATCAATTGTAGTTAATGATAATTAATCATTGGTTAAAGATTACTAATGAAAGCAATTATGTGGGTAATAAGTTTTAAAACCCCACAATTTATTCATCTTAGTAATAAGATGTTTGATTTCTATTGGATGCTATATTTGATATGTGCTGTGATGCTTTGCAATACTTTGTGCCGAGTCGCTATGTGTGACGAGTATATTGTTATATGAATATGCAAACCTTTGACCAGTAAATGACATTTGAATTTCGATGCGACAGGGAGTTGGATTCCAGTTGGTCATCTAAAACCCACATCGAATTGTATTAGTGAACCCTTGTGATTGATAAATTTATTTTATCTATGAATCTGTGAATGAAGATGGGTGTTACGGGTTATACCGCTTATCGATGTTGATATATCTGTGATGATTGATGTTATGCACTGTTGTGTAAAAACCCCTGGACCACACTATACACACACAAATATGGATTGCACGTGGAAATCGGTTAAGTCACAAATGATTTAAAATTTAATATTTTTGAAATTGAAATTTTAATTCCAATTGATTTTGAAAATGGAATTGGAAAAGCTTTTGAAATGGAGTTTTGAAAATAAAAGTTATTTTGAATAACTTAATAAAGTTTGGAATTTAAATAACTTGATTGAATTTAAATTCAAGGTTTGAAATGGAATCCTATGTTTTGAAATTACGATTTAAAATGTTATACAAGTTATAAATATGATTATGTGGATTTAAACCATTTTAAAAGTATTGTTTTGGGAATTAAAGTTTAACCTAAAGATTTTAACTTGTATATGAAATCGGATTTTTCCGAAACAAAAACTATTTGTTTTGAATAATAAAAGATTTCAAATAGGATATGGATTTCCAATTTATGTTAAAGGGATTTTCTCAAGTTTAAAATGAAAATGTTTTCCAAGTTATCTTTGGAAACGGTTTTGAAAGCTATAAATTAAATTTTGATTCAAAAATTCGAATGAGTTAACCCTAATTGAAATGGAAATTGTTTGAAATCAATGAATGGATCTTTATGAAACTAGGTGAACTTTGTGAAATAAATCTTTTTATTTAAAAAATATTAAAATGGAAAATTGTTTAAAACATTTAAAGAAAAATTTTGGGTTATAAGTTGTGACTTAACTGAAAATCCAATATCCATATGTTTTAAAGATATTGCGCTAGTTATTCGGTTTAGCCGGGACATTGCCTTTATGTCATATAGCTCATTTCGAATAATGATACGACAATATGGATAGCATTTGAAGACCGGTGGTGAAGAACGGGTATTTACGAGAATGAAAGGATAACTCGTCGATTGTCTCTACACCGAGTCGTGCCAGTATAGAGATTTCCTAAGTGATGGAAAGTCCGATCGGGATTGTGAATACCCGGATTTGCAAGGGCTTCTTCCTTTATTGGATGAAGTGCCTTCGGTTCTGTTCAAACCCAGAACATACTTGCATAGTTGCGTGTCTGACACTACAGTTTGAGATATAAAGCCAATTTCTTTCAAATACATTTCTGTTTGGTGGCGGAGATTTGTTCTCTTAGCTTAACACCCTTCTCTGAGATGTACGAGCTCAGAGGTTATTTAATTGAAGGTTATCAGCGATACACTCCCAATTTGGTAGTTGGCATGCTGAGTGCTGTTGTGTGATGATAATTTATTGGTCATTTGTTGATCAAAGCATGGCTTTGTGAAAAAGCGTAGCTTTGTGGTCGAGACCTCATCAGGACCTCACATCCGAAAATGGTCGAAACAGGAATGATGTGACAAGGTTATGAGGGTCGCTCCCTTTAGGGTATGTCATTCCCTTCTGGAAAAGGGTGGTATCAAGTATGGAACCCTGATGCTTAACCTATGTGGTTGCTCCAATCTCATTTCTCTATGTGATTGTTGCTTTGTTGAGGCGCCTCGGATAAAGGTCCCAAAGGACCGGGGGATGACATAGTCGTACAGTAGTTACCTAGTAAGAGGTAACCCAGCCTTGTGTTGGCAGAGAGAAGGTTACGCTCTCGGGACGTCCTGCAAGAGGCGTACCTATGTAGCATAGGATGTTCCTTAGCCTGACCATTTGTTGGAAAATCCATTCACTAATACGAACTCTTTACGATTGCAGTTGTATTACCTGCCACCTCAGGTGGTAGCTATAGTAGGCATAGTATCATGATACTTATGCTGGCTAGGATTTATATTATACTTTCAAAATATTTTCCACTATGAACTAGTAATAATACCAAATGAATTTGCGTAGTAAGCATGTTTGACTATCATAAGAAAAATCTCCCCCATGTGTGCGTTTGCATTGTGTGTGTGCCGGGAGGCTTTATGGTAGTTTCATTTTCCAAAAGCATTGCAGATTTCATTTTACTTCTTTGTTTCAAACCAAATGTTTTTGTTTGCTCATACTAGTCCCATAACTAACCTGGAGTTTATTGTTCCCTTCCTAAACTCTAGGAGCCCACAATTTCCCCACACGGGCAGTCTAGAGTTGGGTTTTCAGATAGTCAGGTTTTTAGTATATTTCTGGAGTTAGTTCAGTTTTTGGATCACGACCGACCTTGCTTATCTTTATGCAACACTTGATGGTGGTTCGAGCTAGTTGGATTGAGCTTTGGTGATGGAGTTGCTATTGCAATTTGGAGTTCTTTTCTGAAGACTATTTCCTCTATTGGAGATATTTTTTTCTGCTGCTAATGTTATCTTTTCTTTCCGCTGTTATTCTCTTGTATCATACCTCTGATGTATATTGATATTCATTGTATCAAATGTTGTATATTAAATGTATCATTCATTTTTTTCGCTGTGTTGTTATAGTTAGTGTGTTATAAGCTCCGGCGATCCAGATTCGGCGTTTGAACCTACAGCATTCTAGTATAAGCGAAAGTCGGGTGTCGATTTTCGAATGTGAAAAATCTGGGTCGTCACATTTTCCCTATTCCAGATATTTTTATTCCAATCCATTTCTGTTTCAGACCTTAAATGAATTCCCAAGTATTTTTGATAGAGAATTTCCCTTCTGTTGATAATTTCCAATTCCAGCAGTCTTTTTAAATACTTAAATCAATTTCAATACTTTCTATGATATTTTAAAATATAGAAACTGGTGGATGAAGATTTGCATTCCATCTGTGATTTTGAAATATGCTACCAAATTTTCTAATTAGCATCCCCAAATTGCAGTAAGTTGAACCATCCTAATAAGCTAACTAAAGATTTTCCTTTGATCCATGGATCAAACCAAAGACTAGTATTTTTTCCATCTTTGAATTTCCTTTAACGTAATTTGATACCAATGCTTCTACTCTTTAAACTGCTTTTCCAAGAGTGAGAATGATGATTTCAAAAGGCATAGGCCAATTTTTTTTATTTTTAACATACTTATTTTTCGTCCATTTTGACAATAATGAACTACTCTTCACAAATTTCTAAAATAACTTGAGATTGCGAGCTTTACTTAAGTCCTTAATATTTTTTAAAGCCAATCCACCTGCACTTTTTGATTTGCAAACTATATCCCAAGAAACTTTATGAAATTTCCTTCTCCAAATGAAGTTAGCATACATTTTTTCTATTTTGTGTGTTGCTAATTCAGGAATGTTATCAGTCTGAATCCAATACATTATGATAGCCGTGATGACTGTGTCTGTGAGTTCAGACCTGCCAATAATAATGTAATAGTTTGCTAGACCATCTTTCCAATTTGCCTTGAAAGATGTCAAATAATCTTGAATAGTCTTTATCAGTAATCTGATTAATACTAAGAGGAAGACCCAGGTATTTAACAGGTAGGCGTCCTTCTTGAATTTATAAAATCTAAAGAATTTCCTCCTTCCCATCACAAATATTGCTAAATTAAGCTTTACTCTTACTTTCATTGATTTGCAGACCTACATAATCACTCAAGTATCTAAAAGAAATAGCACTGTTTGATTAAATATATCCTTTTTATAATTAAAAGCATAGGCTATGAAATTCACTAATCAAAACCAAACTTCCATTAGCATCAAAATTTACATTAAGCACAAAACAAGAGATCATGAATGAAATCATTGTGTTGATTTTCCATGATTCACGAGAGCTTCATTACCCCCAAATTGAAGGGGTTTAGCTATTCATACTTGAATTCATTTTATTGTATGCGGATTTCAATATTAAAAAGAAACAAAAACTAATTAATGAGAAAGAGAGCTAACCAATTGCATAAAATTAAATCTAATCTACTTTCATTAAATAAAAAGAGCATGTAATAAAAATAACGCAAAAGCGAAGAGGAAATAAAATTGCATAAAAGAATGCTAAGAATAAATTAAACTTAAAAAAGATAAGATGTAGCACCCAGATATTTGATATTCGATAACATTATTTAGGATATTTAGTTAGCCAACTAAATAAAATAATGTGTTGATTAGGAAATTGAGATTTGACTTAACTAAGGTGGCCATGCCATTAAAACAATGAACTATAAAGGTTTTTAAAATGAATTAGAAGAGGGGTAATTTGGGAAAGAGGCATTTCCCATATTTATTCCCTTAGGCCGTGTATAATGTTGCACATTCATTTTCATTTTCAAATTTTTATAAAAGAGGCCGGCCACCATTATCAAGAAAAGAGGAAGAAGAATCAAAGAAAAGCTAAGGGAAAGGCTAATCCAAATCAAATTCATCCAAATCTCAAGCTCCTTTAATCTCTACTAAGGTGAATAATGTTTTCATCTCAAACTTTTATTGTTTTCGATTTTATGATGAAATCCAGAATATTTTGCATAGATTTGCCATGTTTTTGAATGATAAAATGATTATATATACTTGTTGATGATTTATGAATGTTCATATAGATTTTATGATATGTTTTGTAACAAAGCGGATTTTGCCCGTTCGAAAATCGACATCCATACTTTACATCGTACTCGAATGCCGTAGATTCGACCGTTCAAATCCGAGTTGCCGGAGCTTATAACACAATTAAGTAAACAACACAGCGGAAGAAATAATGAATATCAATATACAACATCTGATACAACATCCTGATACAACAGATGATACAATAGATATCGATATACATCAGAGATATGATACAATATAATAGCAGCGGAAAGGAAAAATAGATAACCCTAACAGCGGAACAAATAACTCAAGATAGTCTTCAAGAAAGAACTCCAAAACTGCAGCTCCATCTCCAAGAACCAATCCAGAAATAGCTCGAACTCCCAATAACAATGCACTAAGCTAAGCAAGTTCAGTCATATCCAAAGACTGAACTAGCTCCAGATAATCCACCAAACCTAACTATCTGAAAAACCCAACTCTAGACTGCTCGTGTGGAAAATAGTGAGCACCCAGAGTTTAGGAAAGGAACAATAAACTCCAGGTCAGTCATGGGACTGGTGTGAGTAACAAAAACAGTTTATCTTTAAAATAAAACAACAATAGAATTTTAAAGTAAATTCGCAATGCTTTTCAGAAAATGAAACTACCTAAGACCTCCCGCCACACACACAATGCAAACGCAGACTTGGAGGAGATTTCTTCTTATGATAGTCAAACATGCTTAATACGCAGAAAATTTCTTGGATATTATTATTATAAGTGCACGGTGCAGAAAACATTTCGAAAGTAGAATATAAATCTTAGCCAGCATAGACATTCCGTACTTATGCCTACTATAGCTACCATGTTCAATAGCAGGTTACCACCACATTCCATGGCAGGTAATACAACTAAAACCGTACAAGGCGCGTATTGTTTAGATTGGATTTCCAACAAATGGTCAGGCTAAGGAACTTCCTACTGCCACATGGGATCGCCTCTGGCGGGACGTCCCGAGAACCAATCCGGATCTCTGCCAACACAAGGCCGGGTTACCTCTGTAAATAGGTAATTACTACTAGAGCAAGTCATTCCCCGGTCCTTTGGGACCTTTATCCGAGATACCTCTAAGCAACAACCACACAGAAAATGAGATTGGAGCAACCACATAGGTTAAATATCAGGGCTCCATACCTAATATCACCGTTTACCAGAAGGGAATGACACACCCTAAAGGGCGCGACCTTCATAACCTTGCTGCGTCTTTCCTATTTTGACCATTTCCGGGGTGTGAGGTCCTGATGCAGTCTCGTCCACAAAGCTACGCTTTATACAAAAGCCATGCTCTGATCACAAATGATCAACAAATGATCATCAACACACAGTAGCACTCAGCATGCCACCCTACCAAATTCGGAGTATATCGCTGATAACCTTCAACTACATAACCTCTGAGCTCGTACGTCTCAGAGAAGGGTGTTAATGCTAAGAAAATAAATTCTCCGCCACCAACAAAAATGTATTTGAAAGAAATCTGCTTTATATCTCAAAGTGTAGTGTCAGACATGTAACCATACAAGTCTGTTCCGGGTTCGAACAGAACCGAAGGCACTTCCGAAGAAGCCCTTGCAATCCGGGTATTCACAATCCCGATTGGACTTCCCATCACTTAGGGAATCTCTATATCGTAGCTACTCGGTGCAGAGACAATCGATAGGTCATCCTATCGTTCTCACAAATACCCGGTCTTCACCACCGGTATTCAAATGCTATCCATAACGTCGAATCACATATTCGGAATGGGTTATACGACACAAAGGTCCTCTCCCGGCTAAACCGAATAGTGAGCGCAACATTTAAAACATATGGACATGGGATTTCAATTTAAGTCACAACTTAATAATTCAGAACTTTCCTTCAAATGGTTTAAAAAAATTACCATTTTCAAATCTTTTAAACAAAAGATTTATTTCACTAAGTTCACCCATTTTCACAAAGATACATTTACGGATTTCAATCCAATTCCCGTTTCAATTGGATTAACTTGTTTAAAATCATTAAATTAAATATTTAACTCATAGCTTTCAAATCGTTTCCAAAACTTGGAAAAATCATTTTCATTTTTAACTTGAAATCCTTTTAACACAAAATGGACGTTCATTACTTATATGAAAGCTTTTATTATTTGAAACCAATAGTTTCTATGTCAGAAAGATCCAATTATATTTACACGAGATAAAGCCTTTGAATTTAAATTCAAATTTCCAAATAAATACCTTTTAAATTAGTTTAACCCATATAAACTGGTTTAACATCTTTAGTTCCTAGTTTCCAGATCATAGAATTCAATTTCAAATATTGAATTTTAATTTAAATCAGAATATTTAAATTTCAAAACTCAATCAAGTTATTCAAAATAAATTTCATCTTTGAAATGCCATTTCAAAAGCTTTTCACTTTAAATCTAAATCCATTTCCAAAACATTTGAATTTAAATTTCAAATTCAAAATCTGTGGCTTAATCGATTTCCTCGTGAAATCCATATTGTGTGGGTATAAGTGTGGTCCAGGGGTTTAACACAATAGTGCAACAACATTCAATCATTACAGATTAAAACACAGAAATATAATTGATAAGCGGTATAAATTATAACGCTTATCTTTTATTCACCGATCACAGATATATATATCACAGATAATAAACCACATCACAGATAATTAATTATAGATCACAACATGAATCAGGATATATCACAAAGCATCACTATCAGGGATATCAGACAATACAATCATCCAATACAATCCAAACATCCATAAATAGAAGAAATTTAATTATCTGATTGGTTTAAATCAGATTAACTCCTATGAATAAATTTGCCAGTTATGGTAAATTAATAATCAATTAATTACAATAAGCAATCAATTCCTTAATTACTTTAAATTAATTAATTAACCTTTAATACATTAATTATTCTCAAATTAATTAATAAATTAATACATCACATTATCCTTAATTAATTAATTTAACTAATCCAAATCATCAATTAATCAAATAAATAGATTATCCATTTTGATTAACTTAATAATCAATGAATTATAATTATTAAGTTTTCATTAATCTTGAGATAAAACTAACTTTTATTAATGATTTTATTATCACTTAACAAATATGTTTGAAACATTTATATTCAACTCACTTTTTTTAAATATCAAGATTTTAAAATGAATACCAATCGATTTTAAATAAAGTTTAAAACCAACCTTGTAAACCTTTAAATTCTCATGTTAAAGTAGTACTTTTGTTAAAAAGATACTTAATGAGTAAAAATTGACTTTTCCTTAAATTCACATATTTAAGGATAATTTAACATTTAATAAACTAAAGTTTTATTTCAAAATCTGAAATTTAGGTTAAGTTCAGGTTACAATTAGACTTTGTTTAACTTACTTACTTTACCATTCCAACTTCCAATTTAAATTCAAATTCTTTTAATCTTTTAATCACTTTAAAGTTATTTAAACAAGTTAAAATTTTAAAAACTTATTTATTCATGAACTAAGTTTCAAACTACACTCGAAGTTATATTTAAACGTGATTCAAAAATTTAGTTTAACCTTGCTTTAAAAATTTATTCAAGGTATCCGCTTAGTTAATTAAAATTTGTAATAAGCTTTTAATTCAATATAGTCAATATTAATTTCTTGATAAGTCTAAAATCTGTTAACAGTAAAACTAAAATTTTGTTTGGGTTCAACCCATTTTTAAAGCAACCCGAGTCTTCCCAGGCTTTTACTCGAGTATCAACTCGCGTTTCCCACCAGTTCTCCCTGAGTCGTCCCCCCCCCCCCCCCCCCCGTTCTCTCTTACTTTCTCTTTTTTTTTCAGTTTAAACTTAAGTGTTCAAACAGAAACGACAAGAACCTCACTCGCATACGTGAGTTCCTCCCCGAAGCCAAGCACTCTCTTCCCCGAGTCTCTACTCGAGTTCCTACCGCGAAGCCACTTGATACCCAAACCAACGCCGTGCACGTGCACGACGTGGCGCCGCCACTCCGGTCATCATCGAGGTCATCGGCAGGTTGAACGATCCACACAAACACGCAATTGAACTTCGATTCAACACAAGGAACTCGAAATCAAAATATCACTGTTTCGTCGAACTGAAGCTCGAATGTACCCAGCCAAATTTACCTCGTCCTCCTTTCATCGTTCACCAGAAAATTCCCAACTCGGCCACATCACGACAAACCCCTACGCTAACTTGCCCTCAATCTCGAGCGACTCGATGCATTGTCGAGTGAGTACGAACCCAAATTCCCAACGCCATTTTTAACAGTCTTTAAACCCTAGTTTTAATTTGTTCTCCCATCTCTTACAATAGAAATTTTTTTCTACATTTTTCCTGAGATCGTTGATCGTCAAACTAGCTTTAAATAAAAATTCAACATCTAAAATTTATTTGATCATCAGAAATCGATAAAAACCTATTTTTAGTTCATCTATGAACTGCATCATGTATACAAATCTAAAAATTCCCATTTTCATTTTAAAAATCTTATCTTTGAATGTAGATTCATATTATATGATCGAATTAATGTTTTAAAATATTCAAATTTATCCTATGATCTATTTTTTTTACTGTGAAACTGAGTTTATAGAGTAAACTCTTCGTAATCAAGCTTAAGACAGTTCCTACATCATGATTTAAGCTTAAACAACTTATTTTGTTTAAAAATCCAAGTATTAAAATTGAACAGATAAAATGTTTTTTTTTCTTTTGCTTTGACTAAAGATATTTTTGTAAACTGAAATTTCGGCTGAGATGATAACCATGTGTGCTTAAAATCTTATTATTACGGCTGATAACTATTATATTTTGTAATTGCATTAATTAGGCTTGTCTTGTTTCATAAGCTAATGCTTATAAAGTTTCTTTTGTTGACTATGTAGAAATTTAGTGGCTGATGATATGTCCTTTGTGTGCTAACATTTATTGCTTTGCTTTGTTTATTCTTGTTCAAGTATACATAGATACCTATAGTTGAATATATTTATTACTATCTTCCTTTGCAAGCTTAATTATATCTTATATTTTTAGTTTATTTCATTCCTTGCTTATATTTGTATTTGTTTGTATGCATACATTTGTTTCTATTTCTTATTTGAGTGTATTTGAGTGTATTTCTTATTTATTACTTGAATAATTTCCTATTGTTAATATGTTGTTAAAATTTAACAAGTTTTGTTTACTTTAGATTTTCATAGACATTTTATTAATTTACTTTATGTATAAACTATAAAGTTGTTTTAGTCCTTCGTTATAAAACTTTAACTTAAATGAAAATATACACTTTTGTTTTAATTATATTTCTAAACTTCATTTGCTTATTATTATTTCAAACCATTTGTAACAATTACTATTTATATAAAAATCAAATTTCTAAAGATATTACCTTAACAACATTTTTTAAAAATAACTCCTTATTTAAAATGATTTATAAAAGAAACCATTTCTATGTTAATAAATAAGATATTTTATTTGAATTTGAAAAAAATCAAATCGATTAACCATTTAATTTCACAAATTTTTAAATAAAAAATTAAATTAATTATCAATTTAAAATAAATTGAAATTTGGGATCGTTACAGACTTCCCCCCTTAAAAAGGAATTTCGTCCTCGAAATTCGCAGGCACGAAAACAACAAAGATAGATAAAATATCTTTCCACATCAACTGGATATATATTCTGCATTTGGCTTACCAAATCAGAATATCAACAATATGAGAACGAACTCATTCAATACTACACAGGATACTCGGGTCATTAAATTCTACGAAATATGCAAAGCACTGGTTAGTTCGAAGGGATAACTAACCATTCGAAAAATATATCGAGACCCAAACAATAGATAAATAGATTTTTTTATTTTCCACGACTTCCAAATACTAGATATGGATTCCAAAATCAAGTCGGCATACTCAAAATATATACCAATATGTCCCTTTTCGGACTTCGATCTACCCAAGAAATTACAATTGAATTTTAAATTTGGTTTCAGACGAAATCGTTTTATCGATTCAATTCAAATTTATCCTATATCTTATTAATCAAGTTAACTCAATTTAATTTTTCAAATTTACTTAAAATTTTCAATTTCAAATTTCTAATTCATATTCATTAAAGTTTAAATAAAAAAACAATAAGAAACCACTGAAATACGAAGTAAGGATTTTCTACAATGATTCGTAGGGCAATCAACGCACCGAACTTCTTTCTGGAGCTGTCACGAAGAAATCAAAAGAATTTGGAAACGAGTCAAAGAAATTTGATAGAGAAAGATTGTTTCCACTGTTGCAGGGTGTGGACCATTTGTAGTCGTATTCCCCTGTACCCTATCTCGTTCTCTTCTTGCACTCATACTCACTATCGGTGGGCAGTAAGAGAATTTACTGAGGCATTCAAACAGATATCTTAGGGATTACTCATTCTAGGGTTTACTTCACCCTATCTCTAATGAGTTACTTAACGTATTATACTCCTGAGCTAAAGTTCAACCTTAGCTCTGATAACAAATGTGACGAAGCGGATTTTGCCCGTTCGAAAATCGACATCCATACTTTACATTGTACTCGAATGCCGTAGATTCGACCGTTCAAATCCGAGTCGCCGGAGCTTATAACACAATTAAGTAAACAACACATCGGAAGAAATAATGAATATCAATATACAACATCTGATACAACATCCTGATACAACAGATGATACAATAGATATCGATATACATAAGAGATATGATACAATATAATAGCAGCGGAAAGGAAAAATAGATAACCCTAGCAGCGGAACAAATAACTCAAGATAGTCTTCAAGAAAGAACTCCAAAACTGCAGCTCCATCTCCAAGAACCAATCCAGAAATAGCTCGAACTCCTAATAACAATGCACTAAGTTAAGCAAGGTCAGTCATATCCAAAGACTGAACTAGCTCCAGATAATCCACCAAACCTAACTATCTGAAAAACCCAACTCTAGACTGCTCGTGTGGAAAATAGTGAGCACCCAGAGTTTAGGAAAGGAACAATAAACTCCAGGCCAGTCATGGGACTGGTGTGAGTAACAAAAACAGTTTATCTTTAAAATAAAACAACAAGAGAATTTTAAAGTAAATTCGCAAGCTTTTCAGAAAATGAAACTACCATAAGACCTCCCGCAACACACACAATGCAAACGCAGACTTGGAGGAGATTTCTTCTTATGATAGTCAAACATGCTTAATACGCAGAAAATTTCTTGGATATTATTATTATAAGTGCACGGTGCAGAAAACATTTCGAAAGTAGAATATAAATCTTAGCCAGCATAGACATTCCGCACTTATGCCTACTATAGCTACCATGTTCAATAGCAGGTTACCACCACATTCCATGGCAGGTAATACAACTAAAAACGTACAAGGCGCGTATTGTTTTGATTGGATTTCCAACAAATGGTCAGGCTAAGGAACTTCCTACTGCCACATGGGATCGCCTCTGGCGGGACGTCCCGAGAACCTATCCGGATGTCTGCCAACACAAGGCCGGGTTACCACTGTAACTAGGTAACTACTACTCGAGCAAGCCATTCCCCGGTCCTTTGGGACCTTTATCCGAGGTACCTCTAAGCAACAACCACACAGAAAATGAGATTGGAGCAACCACATAGGTTAAATATCAGGGCTCCATACCTAATATCACCCTTTACCAGAAGGGAATGACACACCCTAAAGGGCGCGACCCTCATAACCTTGCCGCATCTTTCCTGTTTTGACCATTTCCGGGGTGTGAGGTTCTGATGCAGTCTCGTCCACAAAGCTACGCTTTATACAAAAGCCATGCTCTGATCACAAATGATCAACAAATGATCATCAACACATAGCAGCACTCAGCATGCCACCCTACCAAATTGGGAGTATATCGCTGATAACCTTCAACTACATAACCTCTGAGCTCGTACGTCTCAGAGAAGGATGTTAATGCTAAGAGAATAAATTCTCCGCCACCAACAGAAATGTATTTGAAAGAAATCTGCTTTATCTCAAAGTGTAGTGTCAGACACGTAACCATACAAGTCTGTTCCGGGTTCGAACAGAACCGAAGGCACTTCCGAAGAAGCCCTTGCAATCCAGGTATTCACAATCTCGATCGGACTTCCCATCACTTAGGGAATCTCTATACCGTAGCTACTCGGTGCAGAGACAATCTATAGGTCATCCTATCGTTCTCACAAATACCCGGTCTTCACCATCGGTCTTCAAATGCTATCCATAACGTCGAATCACATATTCGGAATGGGTTATACGACACAAAGGTCCTCTCCCGGCTAAACCGAATAGTGAGCGCAACATTTAAAACATATGGACATGGGATTTCAATTTAAGTCACAACTTAATAATTCAGAACTTTCCTTCAAATGGTTTAAACAAATTACCATTTCCAAATCTTTTAAACAAAAGATTTATTTCACTAAGTTCACCCATTTTCACAAAGATCCATTTACGGATTTCAATCCAATTCCCGTTTCAATTGGATTAACTTGTTTAAAATCATTAAATTAAATATTTAACTCATAGCTTTCAAATCGTTTCCACAACTTGGAAAAATCTTTTTCATTTTTAACTTGAAATCCTTTTAACACAAAATGGACGTTCATTACTTATATGAAAGCTTTTATTATTTGAAACCAATAGTTTCTATGTCAGAAAGATCCAATTATATTTACACGAGATAAAGCCTTTGAATTTAAATTCAAATTTCCAAATCAATACCTTTTAAATTAGTTTAACCCATATAAACTGGTATAACATCTTTAGTCCCTAGTTTCCAGATAATAGAATTCAATTTCAAATATTGAATTTGAATTTAAATCAGAATATTTAAATTTCAAAACTCAATCAAGTTATTCAAAATAAATTTCATCTTTGAAATGCCATTTCAAAAGCTTTTCACTTTAAATCCAAATCCATTTCCAAAACATTTGAATTTAAATTTCAAATTCAAAACTATTTCAAAATCTGTGGCTTAATCGATTTCCTCGTGAAATCCATATTGTGTGTGCATAAGTGTGGTCCAGGGGTTTAACACAATAGTGCAACAACATTCAATCATTACAGATTAAAACATAGAAATATAATTAATAAGCGGTATAAATTATAACGCTTATCTTCTATTCACCGATCACAGATATATATATCACAGATAATAAACCACATCACAGATAATTAATTACAGATCACAACATGAATCAGGATATATCACAAAGCATCAATATCAGGGATATCAGACAATACAATCATCCAATATAATCTAAATAGAAGAAATTTAATTATCTGATTGGTTTAAATCAGATTAACTCCTATGAATAAATTTGCCAGTTATGGTAAATTAATAATTAATTAATTACAATAAGCAATCAATTCCTTAATTACTTAAATTAATTAATTAACCTTTAATAGATTAATTATTCTCAAATTAATTACTAAATTAATACATCACATTATCCTTAATTAATTAATTTAACTAATCCAAATCATCAATTAATCAAATAAATAGATTATCCATTTTGATTAACTTAATAATCAATGAATTATAATTATTAAGTTTTAATTAATCTTGAGATAAAATTTACTTTTATTAATGATTTTATTGTCACTTAACAAATATGTTTGAAGCATTTATATTCAACTCACTTTTTTTAAATATCAAGATTTTAAAATGAATACCAATCGATTTTAAATAAAGTTTAAAACCAACCTTGTAAACCTTTAAATTCTCATGTTAAAGTAGTACTTTTGTTAAAAAGATACTTAATGAGTAAAAATTGACTTTTCCTTAAATTCACATATTTAAGGATAATTTAACATTTAATAAACTAAAGTTTTATTTCAAAATCTGAAATTTAGGTTAGGTTCAGGTTACAATTAGACTTTGTTTAACTTACTTACTTTACCATTCCAACTTCCAATTTAAATTCAAATTCTTTTAATCTTTTAATCACTTTAAAGTTATTTAAACAAGTTAAAATTTTAAAAACTTATTTATTCATGAACTAAGTTTCAAACTATACTCGAAGTTATATTTAAACGTGATTCAAAAATTCAGTTTAACCTTGCTTTAAAAATTTATTCAAGGTATCCGCTTAGTTAATTAAAATTTGTAATAAGCTTTTAATTCAATATAGTCAATATTAATTTCTTGATAAGTCTAAAATCTGTTAACAGTAAAACTAAAATTTTGTTTGGGTTCAACCCATTTTTAAAGCAACCCGAGTCTTCCCAGGCTTTTACTCGAGTATCAACTCGCGTTTCCCACCAGTTCTCCCTGAGTCGTCCCCCCCCCCCCCCCCGTTCTCTCTTACTTTCTCTTTTTTTTTCAGTTTAAACTTAAGTGTTCAAACAGAAACGACAGGAACCTCACTCGCATACGTGAGTTCCTCCCCGAAGCCAAGCACTCTCTTCCCCGAGTCTCTACTCGAGTTCCTACCGCGAAGCCACTTGATACCCAAACCAACGCCGTGCACGTGCACGACGTGGCGCCGCCACTCCGGTCATCATCGAGGTCATCGGCAGGTTGAACGATCCACACAAACACGCAATTGAACTTCGATTCAACACAAGGAACTCGAAATCAAAATATCACTGTTTCGTCGAACTGAAGCTCGAATGTACCCAGCCAAATTTACCTCGTCCTCCTTTCATCGTTCACCAGAAAATTCCCAACTTCGGCCACATCACGACAAACCCCTACGCTAACCTTGCCCTCAATCTCGAGCGACTCGATGCATTGTCGAGTGAGTACGAACCCAAATTCCCAACGCCATTTTTAACAGTCTTTAAACCCTAGTTTTAATTTGTTCTCCCATCTCTTACAATAGAAATTTTTTTCTACATTTTTCCTGAGATCGTTGATCGTCAAACTAGCTTTAAATAAAAATTCAACATCTAAAATTTATTTGATCATCAGAAATCGATAAAAACCTATTTTTAGTTCATCTATGAACTGCATCATGTATACAAATCTAAAAATTCCCATTTTCATTTTAAAAATCTTATCTTTGAATGTAGATTCATATTATATGATCGAATTAATGTTTTAAAATATACAAATTTATCCTATGATCTATTTTTTTTACTGTGAAACTGAGTTTATAGAGTAAACTCTTCGTAATCAAGCTTAAGACAGTTCCTACATCATGATTTAAGCTTAAACAACTTATTTTGTTTAAAAATCCAAGTATTAAAATTGAACAGATAAAATGTTTTTTTTTTCTTTTGCTTTGACTAAAGATATTTTTGTAAACTGAAATTTCGACTGAGATGATAACCATGTGTGCTTAAAATCTTGTTATTACGGCTGATAACTATTATATTTTGTAATTGCATTAATTAGGCTTGTCTTGTTTCATAAGCTAATGCTTATAAAGTTTCTTTTGTTGACTATGTAGAAATTTAGTGGCTGATGATATGTCCTTTGTGTGCTAACATTTATTGCTTTGCTTTGTTTATTCTTGTTCAAGTATACATAGATACCTATAGTTGAATATATTTATTACTATCTTCCTTTGCAAGCTTAATTATATCTTATATTTTTAGTTTATTTCATTCCTTGCTTATATTTGTATTTGTTTGTATGCATACATTTGTTTCTATTTCTTATTTGAGTGTATTTGAGTGTATTTCTTATTTATTACTTGAATAATTTCCTATTGTTAATATGTTGTTAAAATTTAACAAGTTTTGTTTACTTTAGATTTTCATAGACATTTTATTAATTTACTTTATGTATAAACTATAAAGTTGTTTTAGTCCTTCGTTATAAAACTTTAACTTAAATGAAAATATACACTTTTGTTTTAATTATATTTCTAAACTTCATTTGCTTATTATTATTTCAAACCATTTGTAACAATTACTATTTATATAAAAATCAAATTTCTAAAGATATTACCTTAACAACATTGTTTAAAAATAACTCCTTATTTAAAATGATTTATAAAAGAAACCATTTCTATGTTAATAAATAAGATATTTTATTTGAATTTGAAAAAAATCAAATCGATTAACCATTTAATTTCACAAATTTTTAAATAAAAAATTAAATTAATTATCAATTTAAAATAAATTGAAATTTGGGATCATTACATGTTTTAATATGATAACCCTATTAAATGACATCTAATTGCCTTGTGAATTTTTATAATGATCTAAAAGAATATTTTAGAGATGAGTTTAAATTTTTAGATTTTTCTGAATTTTCTTGGATTTAATGTGAATTTTGTAGTAAAGAAAATGGTATTTTGAATTATAAATTATTTACGGAAAAATAATTAACTCCTTGGGTCTAAAAATTTTATATGTTGGAAAACTTATATAAAGTGATTTTTTGGAATTTTTCCAAATTTTTTCAAATTATTTTAATAGTTATATAAAATTATTTAAGGTATGGGACTTAAATGTTTTATATAATTATAGAGGAGAAGGGGCTTTTTATAAAATGTTTAAATGTCCAAATATGGAAACATGGCAGCACTTTTGAAAAGAAAAATTTGGCAACCAACAAGATTTAGAAAAACAAGGCAGGTTATGTACCAAAGGACAATTTTAAAGTACAAATAAACAAGCTTGTTACTATTTCGTCTCCTTCGGTACCAGGTTTCGCCTTCATCCCTCGCCTTACGACATAGTCAAAACCAATGCACATGGTACCATGCAACATGTACATAGTGAATTGGAAGAGGTCGAAAGGTATAGGGTCAAAACCATGGGTTTTCGAAAGAGGTGAAGCATTGTTTTGGTTTCAAAGGAAAATACCCCGGCTTGCTTTCGACTAAGTTGCTTCGACCTAAATGCTTTCGACAAGTCATATAGTTTAAAATAATGGTTTCGATTGGGTAGGTCTTTTGTTTTAAATGATTGCTTTTGACGGTGTCGAAGCCTTTAGCTGCCGCTTCTTGCCTTTCGATCCAGATGGTTTCAAAGGGGTCCTTTGTTTTCTTAAATTTGGCCACCCCTCCATTGCTTTCGAAGGGATGGTTTTGACACCATCACATCATGGTTTAAGAAATAGTTGTAAGAAATGCGGATTACAGATCTTAAGGCTAGAATTAACACTAGAGGGGGTGAACAGTGTTTTAAGGAATTACTAATTTTTTTTGAGTTTATATTAATTTGAACACAAATGTAGGCAATATTCAGACATAGATATGATCACAGAATTAAACACAGATGTAGATATAAAGTAAAAGCATTATAGGAAAGAACACACCAGATTTTATACTGGTTCGGAGTTACCCTTCATCCAGTCCCGCAACACAATTACGGATTTCCTTTCAAAATCAATTCTTACAATTACACCCTCGATTTCAAGGCCACGAGGTACACCACTCCAGGTTCACAATCCTCTGGGTAGAGATACTTGATTTTACGGGCAACAAGTTCACCCGATTGATTTTCCTGGCTATAATCACACCCTTTCTCGCTCGATTGAATACAAAGAAGCTTATAACTCTGAATAGCACCGGGATCTTGTTGAGATAGTGATAGAGAATCAAACCAGATATGTTCAATGGTGATTTTGGCAGAGTAATGATAAAAATGTATATAAAGAAATGTGGAAGAAGAAGAGGAGTGAAATCGGAGAAAATATATTTTAAAATTCTTTTAAAACAGCCCCTATTTATAGTAGAACAACAGCCATGTCCATTCGTGAAAGGATATGATGAATAGACACTTCCTTCGAAATTCAATCTTTTGAAATAAACTGTCACCTTGTCGACAAGGGCTCCTTGGGGTTGTCGACAAGCCTAAGTTATTTTTTGTAATTTGTTTTTCTTTGAAAATAACTTCTATCTTGTATTAGAACTATTTTAACCTTTATAAATATACTTAACTATAGTTAAAATACATAAATAAGTATAGATAATAATATTTTGGTATATATAAAATTTTACTATAATTTTATATTTAAATCTAAGTATAAATATTAAAAGTTAAATATATTATAATTAAAAATAGTTTAAAACAAAGGATAATTTGATATTGAAAATAAAGATTATTTTGAGGCTAAAAGTACTTTAAAACCAGGATAGATGTTTTTTATTTAAAAAAGAAGATTTTGAAATCATTTTGAAAACAAGATATAATTTTGTAAAACACTTGAATAAAAGTTAGTGGATACAAAATAATGTTCCACTAGATTTTTCGTAACTTCCATTCTACTTAGGGTTCCATCCCTTTAATGGGCTCGAATTGGATTCCATTCCACGAATAAAATGGATTTTAAGATGTCGGCGCTTTTCTAGGAGTTTTAAAAAAATTCCTAACTAAATTACTTTATCTTGAAATCTTGAACTCTTGATAATCTTGATACTCATGAGTCTTGAATCTTGATATCTTCGATCTTGAGTTCATCAGTTCTTGAATCTCTATATTGTACAGTCTTTGTTCTGTGGTTCCTATATATATATATCCTGCATATACATATATATCTAAACAATAATGTTAGTATTTATATTTTATAATCTTACTCTAAGGTTGTTGTCATCAAAACCAATTTCTCAGGGACTAACAATCTCCCCCTTTTTGATGATGACAACCTTTGTTTATAAAATATTACTTCTATCCTAATAAATCCCCCTAAAACTAATAACTCTCCCATGATCTATGCCTAATTGTCATATTTTATACTTCTCCCCCTTTGTCATCAACAAAAACAAAGTTTAAATCTATACAACTCCCCCATAATCTAATACTATATTACATGTGGTTATAATGATAGTGTTATCATAAATAATCAACACTTAATTCTAAAACTATAACTTAGCCCTTAATAACTAACTCTCCCTAAGAATCCATATGTGATAATATTTATAATAATGATAATGTGATAATTCAAATGTGAGAACACAAATCATTTATTAATTATATAATGTTATATTTACATTTGTGTTAAAAATGTAAGTAAGATCATATACAAATAATGATAAGAAAGAAAGAAAAGAAACTATTGTGTATCCTTGACAATGGGAGATCTATTAACCGAGCAATTTGGGTAGTGGAAACAGAAATTTCCATGTTGTTCCACTAGATTTCTATCCTTGTCAAAGCACACTTCGCCAACGCAAACAATTTGTCATCATCTTCAGCGTGCTCTTCTTCCATGGAGACTTCTTCTTCTTCTTCCTCGCTGTCCTCTTGCACTTGAACATTTGAGTATTCTTCATCGATCAAGATGGGATTGGCGTGATTGTCCATTAGAAACTTGTGCAAGTTTCTAAGGATTTTGCCTTGCCGTTCTTGTTCTTCATCCATTCTGATTTGCATCACTTGAATTTCAGTCATAAGTTGCAGTGCATCCTTTAAGGAAACCTCCATTTTCATCACTCATGTAAGCGTAGTTCGTTGAAATGGTCCGGTAGAAGGAGAAGGGAATGAAAAGGTTGAATTTTTGTTTGATTTAGAGGAGAAGGCCATTGTTCTATTGTTTTCAGAAGTTAGAACAGAGAAAGAACAGAAAGAATGAACAAAATTTTGATATAAGAAGAATATACAACCACCCATTTGAATTTTGGTGGGAAAATTTCAAAAGATAAAAAAAATTCGTTATATGTCGTTAGGGGTAAAGGAGGGTTGTCGACAAGGTACTTATATTTTTGCTATTTGATTTATTTTAATTTAATTTTAATTATTCTTGTTATGTATTTATATTCTATATTTCAGTTATTGAACAAATACCTAATTCTCTTCTTAATTTAGTAAATGTAGATTCATTTAAGGGATTTGTTAAGGTATTAGCAATTTGATTCTCGGAATTGATATAATCGAGAGTAATTACTTCCTTACTTATATTATCTCTATGAAAATGATGTCTGATATCAATATGTTTAATTCAAGCATGACGAGTAGGATTTTGGATAAATTTATTGCACTAGTATTATCACAATAAATTGGTGATTTTGAGATATTTAAATCAAAATCTTTTAAAGCTTTTTGCATATATATAACTTGAGAATAAGCCAAAGCAGCAGAAATATACTCTACTTCAGTTGTTGATAAAGAAATCTTGTTTTGCTTTTTACTAAACCAGGAAACCAGAGAATGTCCCAAAAAGTGATAAGTTCCACTTGTACTTTTTCGATCTGATTTACAACCAGCATAGTCAGCATCACAGTAAGATATTAATTCAAAAGAATCATTTTTAGGATAAAATAAGCCATAATCAAAGGTGTGTTTAACATATCTTATGATACGTTTTATAGCTTTTAAGTGGGTCTCTTTAGGTTGGCATTGATATCTTGCACAGAGACAAACATTATGCATGATATCAGGTCTACTAGCAGTGATATGGAGTACTGATCCAATCATTCATCTATATAAATTTTGATCTACATCTTTCGAGAGATCTTCTTTGTTTAGGTACTCATTGGTTGCCATGGGAGTGGGTTTTCCACTTGCAGTAGTCAAACCAAATTTACTAACTAGGTCTTTAGCATATTTTTCTTAACTGGTAAAGATACCATTATCTAAATGTTTTATTTGCAATCCTAGAAAGAAGTTTAATTTACCCATATGACTCATCTCAAACTCTTTTGTCATGATTTCAGAAAATTCTTTATTCATTTCAAAATTAGTTGATCCGAAAATGATATCATCTACGTAAACTCGTACTAGTTGAATATCATTTTTATTTCTTTTAGTAAAAAGAGTATTATCTACTTTACCAATTTCAAAGTTCGATTGCAATAAGTAAGATCTTAGTCTATCATACCAGGCTCTGGGAGCTTGTTTTAGACCATATAGAGCTTTCATAAGTTTGTAAACATGATTTGGTAATTTTTCATCCTCAAAAAGTGGTGGTTGTTCAACATATACTTCCTTTTTTACAAGTCCATTTAAAAAGGCACTTTTAACATCCATTTGAAATAATTTGAAATTATTATGATTTGCGAAAGCAAGTAGAATCCTAAAGGCTTCTGATGTGCATGTAAATGTGCATATTTTTACCACCATATTTATTCTATTTAAATTAAATAAATGATCATATTGGGTATTTTAACTTGTTTTAACCAAAATTCGTATTAATTCCAAATTGCCACATATTAATCTTCATCCAAGGGCAAAACGGTCATTTGTGTGCATATATTTCTTTGAGAAAAATTAATTGGAAATATATATATATTTTTATAGGAATTTGGTCTCAAATAGAAGTGGTTTCATGAAGATATGCATGCACAAAATTAATACAAAGGAATGAAGATGGAAATAATTCAAAGTGAAGAACATGGAGGACCCCACCTACCCACCTACCTTAATGTACAAATTAAAGGCTAATGCACATGCTTTTGGAGTTAATGGCTTCATGTACACTTAATGGGGGATTATGACATGTTAATGATTTCTTGGCCTCCACACTTCCTAAGGGGCATTTTGGGCATTCCCCATAAAATGATTTAGGGTTTTAACACTTGTATAAATACCCCTTATGTTTCATGTAACATAACCTCTTACTTAGTCTCTCTTCTCATTAGTTTAGGCTCAAAATAAAAGAAAGCTCTCTTTCTCTTTTCATGGCTACTTAGCCATTTTTATTTTATGTAATTTTCTTTTCATTTTATGCAATGTTAATTTTTGTTTCTTTTTAATTATATGTTCATTTCCTTTTATGCAAGTAGTGTAGATTTTCCTTTATGCAATTAGAATAGTGTTTCATTTCACTTTGCTCTCTTTTTCTTTCTTTTTGCTTTAATGTTGCATGCTACATTTGTTGTTTTGATAAAAAATATAAGAGGCTAATCCCTTCAATTTAGGGGTAATGAAGCCTCTAATCATGTAGCTTCAACATTTTGATGTTTATACTCTCTTTTTGTGCTTTAATGAGAATTTATGAAGTGGTTAACTTGTTGTATTTGCTTTGAATTTGATAGCCTATATTGTTGACACCAAATAGGTTATACTTAAACAATCACTAACACAAATTACCTCTTCATCTACATATGATGATGGTAATGAAGTGAATGTTGAGATTAAAATTTGATGGTCTATATTTCTAATTAATATTTAATAGGCCATACTTAAAATAGATTTTGCTTTCAACTTTGTTATCATTTTTCATGTGAGTTAGTAAAAGGTTTAAGGGTTGTGCTATAGTTTGATGGCTTATGTTGAGCTAATTAATAGCACAAATAGGTCATACTTAAGATAAGCACATCAATTAAGTTAACTAATGACAAAGAAAAGAGAGATCATAACTTCATTTTGTTGATTTATGTGATCTAGAGAGTGGAAGTTGCCTCTAAATTGTCTTAACACTCTCATATTTTTTATCAGTTTTCTTTTGCTAGTTTTTCTTCTTTTCTAGTTTAACATTCTCTTCAAACTTTTGGTTAATTTGATTGAATAGAATTTTTAAAATCATCAATTCCCTGCGAATCGACCCGTATTCGCTACGTGCTACATTCGTACACCATGCGCTTGCGGTTATTTTTATTTCTAAATTCGTTCGACGGTTTTCTAAACCGATAGAATTTCCGTCGACGAACAAGTTTTTGGCGTCGTTGCCGGGCAATTGTTTTGGTTTTGATTTTCTATTCTTCGGATTATTTTCGTTTGATTTTCTTGTGTGTTTGTTTTGTGTGTTTGTTTGCATATTAAAAAAAACTATATTTGTTGTGTGTAAGTGTGTTTGCATTTTGGTTTGAGTGTTGCTATTGTTTTCTAGTTATTAGTTTATTTCAATTTGCATATCTTATTATTAAAAAAAACATTCACACAATCTCATTTGAAAAAGAAAAGAAAAAATTCCATTTCATTTTCATTTTCATTTTCAATTTCATTTACAAATTTTCCATTTACATTTTGAATTTTCAATTTGCATTTTAAAAACTGCCAGTTTACAAGGCTAATTCACTGTTCTCTGGCCCTCCTCTCTGCATACATCTACAAACCTTCACAACTTCCATACTTCAATTTCAAACATACACTTCAGTTCACCTTTCCTCCAACCATATTACATTCCACAACAACTTTCTGCTACAACATACTATCAGCTCTACCAATACCACCACATTGCTCCCTCCTTCACCACAGCCTACTCAACCAACATCATCTCCTCTACTGTCTACTACTTCTCTTCTATACTATCGACACTCACATACGACCACTGCAATACTTCAAGCAACAGCTCCGAACAGTCACCACTCCATACATATCAAACAACTGCCACCATCCCCCTTCAGTACATAACAACTCCAACTTCGCTGCAACACATCTGATTGCATATCATACATTTCTTCAACCATACCACCTGACCACATACAACAACCATTCAGACTGCTAACATCCCCTATCAACTCAGCATCACATTACCATCTTCTCACTCTAACTGCCACAAACCTGCTCAAACACCATCGCCGAATTGACCACGCACCTCTTCAACTTGCAACTGCACATACCCATCTCCCTGCATTAACTGTGAAGCTCCTCTATCACATACAAACTACCACCCAACTATCTCTGCGCCTCCATACTAATACAACACCACTCAACCACCCACCATTGCATATTACATCCCTGTCCAACCCTTACTGCCTTGCTCCCAAATCCCTCCATCATTCTCTGGCCATCTTCAACTTTCTGATACAACAGTCACCCCTGACCATAACACTCCCCCCTGCGCAGCCCATACAGTTATATCTCCCACCACATCAATACACTGCAACCACTTTCATCTAAACAACTTCCACTATCTCTCTGCCCTTCCTCAACTCTTCTCCCATACTCAACAACCATCCTACTTCAACAGCATTGCCACAGATGTAACATTCCTGAAAATTCATCAAGTTTAATTTGGCAATTAAATTAATTTCTTGAAATAAATTGTGAATTAATTAGAAAATTTCTAGAATAAATAAATAATTTTGATTATAAATAGAATTTTATATTAGAAATTTAGGAATAAGTGATTTAGAAAAAAAAACAAATATTGAATTTCAAAATATAATGTATTAAAAATAAAAATAGAATTTAAAAGCTTGAGATTAATAAAATGATAGTAATAGTTGTTTTCTAAAATATTAATTTTATTTGGAAGATGTATTTATTTTCATAATATTACTTTTAAGTTAAGTTTTCATACATAAATAAGTGTGACTAATTGTTAATATGAAATCAAAGTGTTTGAATCCATTCTTTTCTTTTTGTAGGATTGTAAAAAATAAATATAAAAAAAATATGAATGTAAATGGTGTAAATATAAATTTTTAAATAAATGTATGAACTAAATATGATATAAAAAAAAAATCTTTTGTCTTTAAGAATTTAAATGCAAACATATACAAACATGCACATGTGAGAATAGAGTAGAGTAATCAACAAAATCTAAAGCTTAAGATTGTTTTTAACAAGTGGCATTCATTTCATTTAATTAAATAAAAAAATTACAAAGAGACTTTTCATTTCCCCACAAATGCCATCAATTGATATCTCATCAAATCTGAAAAGAAACAGTAAAAAGGATTTGAATATCTCAAACTACAACAATACAAAAGTAGGAAAAGGATAGGAAGAAAAGGTGTAAACCGAGTAATCTTCAGTTAGAAAAAAAAATAAAGTACAAAATCAAGTTTGAGTTCAAAGCCACCTGAAGAAAGCAAACTAAAAAGAAATCTCAGAAGGCAATCAAACTTCAACTTGGAATTGAAGATTTATGAAAATACAAAGCAAACTCAGATGGAATGCAAAGGCTTCAACTTGAAATGGATTAGAGTAGTGCAGTTCTCTCTGGGATTTAAATAAAGATAAGTAAATTTATTTAAAAGCTTTTAATTTAATGTTGTTAATCAGTGATAAAGCATAAGTTTAAAACAGTTCAACAAAATCAAAAATGCAGATTCAACTTGAAAGCAAATGTGAATTGAGGTCTGCAGCTTGGAAAATAAATCAAGTTTGAAGCTTTAAACAAATTCAAACTGTAAGTAAATAAATTCTATTGTTTGTCATTGATGAAGTAAACAAGTAAATAAACAGGAGTTTGAGCAAATTTTTGAATTTACAAACTTCTGCAGATCTAATCTTTAAAAGATTGAAGGAAAAAAAAAAATAGTTCAGGCTTAAAAGAAATTCATCTCTGTCTCTGTTCTTGTCTCCACTGCACAACTCCAAGGTGAGCAAACTCATTTATCTACCTATATGTTTCTGATTTTACTGTTGACTCTTGAAGTATGATGGTTTAGATGATTGCATGTTTGAATTTATACATTTTTATGGATGTAAATGTATGAGTATGTATCAATGCATATCCCTGTTATGAGTCAGGGTAAATTTTCTTAAAGAAAATTCACATTGTATAATTGATGTTAGGCCAATATTTTAAGAAGGAAGATGATTGTAGCAAAGATTTAAACTATTATGTTAATCAGTTCAGGTAACAAATCAAAAAAATAAAAATAAAGGGATAAGATGCTTCTTCTCTGTCTTAGTTTCCAGCCTCAAGTTTAGTTCAAAATTCATTAGCTCTTGAATTTAATCACTGTTAGGTTCTGGAATGTAAATAAAATTGGTTTGTTAATTGATTAAGTAAGTTTAAAAAATTTATTTAAGATGGAATAAAATTTGAAACCTCACTGGAAAAAAAAACCACAAAGCACAGTGCATGTTAAATATAAGTAAAATTCAACTATCCTAATTCATTGATCCAGGGATGTAAATTGAATTCCCAAACAAAATTACGATTTTTGGAGGTGGAACCACAATTTTTAGTTTTGAGTTAAGAGGACAATTTGAGTTTTATCAGGAATGGTATTTTTGGCAACTCCTGATGATCAGTGGAGAGTTGGGTCTCGTGATCGTGCCTAAAGGTGGATGGTGGGATGGGTCAGTGGGGAAAAATAACTGGAAGATGGTCAGAAGGTTGTGGATGTGGCGGTTGAGCATTGAAGGTTGGAACCCTAGTTTCAACTAGGTCCAGAAATTCGACTCGTTCATCCTCCCTGGTTGATCGAGTGTTACAAAATTTTGGGGAGTGACAGTTGGATGGTATACGAATACGTGGCCGAAGTCGCCGTCGCTCAGGTGGCCGGAGGCGTGTGAACACGGCGTTGACAGGTTTTGAGGGGGTGGTGCCATGCTTGGTTCCAGGTTTGAAGATGAACGAACGTGCAAATTCAAATGCGAGTTAGTCTCAATTGGTTTGTTGATCATCATGGGATAAAGGGGTGCCCGCCGACCTGAGGGGATCATCGATGATGATCAGAGCTCACTGCGATGATGGTGCACGTGTACAGGGTAACGGGTTGTGTCAGTGTATGGGTTGAAGCATAGGGCAAATGCTTAAGTTTTTTTTTCTAGGGTCAATTTCGTGAGTGACTCGAAGTTGTGGGATGTTTTACTCGAAGCAAAGAGGTTCTGACTCGAAGTAAATAAAAAAAAATTCCCAAGTATTAAGTTCAGGATTTAAACAGAAGGCTTGTTCTGTTTTCAAAGTATTAAAGCAAGTTTTAAAATATGAACTAAAAATTTAAACTAATTTTAAAACCTGAAATTGAATTTGAATTCAAGAAGTTTGAATCTAAATTTGAAATAATTTAAATTTTGAAATTTAGATTTGGTTTTAAACAACTTTCAAAGCATAAAGAATATTGGTTTTAAAATTAAACTGAAAGTTTAAATTATAAAATAGAAAAAAAAATAGTTTAAATCTGAGTTTTGAAATCTGGACTTGGGTTTAAACTTTAGTTTTTAAAATAAAATAAAGTTTTAGATTTTATTTGTTTAACTACTTTAAAAAATGGTTAAATGTTTTGAAATTTAAAATGAAGTTAAATGTAAGTAAGTCTTTGAATGTATGTAGCCTGAAATCAAAAAATTTAAATATGTATTCCAGTTTTAGAATAAAAAGAAGTTTTTAAATTTAAAAATAATTCAAACAACTTTGAATGTTATAGTGTATTCTTAATTGATTTGAATTTAAAAATGAATTTGGTTTTGAATTTCTTTTAAACTTCTTTATAAAATGGATATTCTTTTAACATGTGAATTAAAGATTTTTGAACTGTCTTTAAACTCTGTTTAAAATCAATTTGTATTCTTTTTTTTTTAAATCTTAAATTTAAAATGGAATTTGAAAGAAAAGTTTAAAGTAAATTGTTTTTTAAATACTTTGAGGATAATTTGATCAATAATAAGAAATAATTATTACTTATTTAAAGTAGTTAAAGGAAGATAATTAAAGAAAAAGATTGTTTTATCAATATTAATAGTTAATTACCTCAAAGAAAAATTAAGCAATGTGGTTAATTGATTAAGGTTAATTAACCTAAAGTGATTAAGAAATCATTATTAATTAAGGAGTAATTATTTTTTTTAATTAATTAAGGAATAATAATTCCATTGATTAATCAATTAAGGGCAATCAATTATAACTAAGATAAATAAATTAATAATTAAGGGGTTACCAATTAAAGTAATTAAATGAGGGATAATCAATTTATAAAAGTAATTAAGGTTTAATTAATTACAATCAAAGGTTAATTAATTAATATAATTAATTAAAGAAATGATTAATAAACGAAGATGGTTAAGACTTAATTTATTGTAGTTAATGATAATTAATCATTGATTTAAAGATTCCAAATAGAAGTAATTATGTGGGTAATAAATTTATAACCACATAATTTATTCATCTTAATATAAGATGTTTGATTGCTATTGAATGATCTGTGATGGATTGATATATTTGATATGTGATGCTATGTGATGCTTTGTGCTAAGTTGTTATATCTGTGGTGTATATATTGTTATGCAAACCCTTGACCCGTAGAACGACATCTAAATTTCGATTCGACAGGGAGTCGGATTCCGGTTGGTTGTCCGAAACCCACATCGAATCATAATGGTAAACCTCTGTGATTGGTAATTTATTTTATCTATGAATCTGTGAATTAAGATAAGCGTTATGGGTCATACCGCTTATCTATATGATTGAATCTGTGTTGATTGATGATGTGGCACTTTTATTGTGTAAAACCCCTGGACCACACTTTTACACACACAAATATGGATTGCACGTGGAAATCGGTTAAGTCACAGATTTTTTAAAATAGTTTTGAATTTGAATTTTAAAATTCAAATGGTTTTGGAAATGAACTGGATTTTAGGTGAAAAGTTTTTGAAAAGGTGTTTTAAAAATGAAAGTTATTTTGAATAGCTTAATAAAAATTTGAAATTTAAATCATTTGATTTATATTTGAATTCAATATTTGAAATTGAATTCTATAATTTGGGAACTAGGGTTTAAAAGTTATTCAACTTATTAATGGGTTTATATGGGTTTTTAAAACCATTTTAAAGGTGATGTTTTGGAATTTAAATTCAACCCAAGATTTCAACTTGTACAAATTGGATTTTTCTGAAACGAAAACTATTTGTTTTCAAATGATTGAAGCTTTCACATAAGAATGAATTTCCAATTTGTGTTAAAGGATTTCAAGTCTAAAATGAAGATAGTTTTCCAAATTATAGATAAATCTTTGGAAACGTGTTTTGAAAGCTATAAATCTTTAATTTAAAGATTTAATTGGGTTAACCCAAATTGAATGGGAGTTGTTTTGAAATCCATGAATAGATCTTTGTGAAACTGGGTGAACTTTGTGAAATAAAATCTTTTTGTGTAAAGATTTAAAATGGTGATTTGTTTAACCATTTTGAAAGAAAAAAAACTTTGAATTTTTAAGTTGTGACTTAACCGAAATCCCATATCCATATGTTTTTAAATATTGCGCTCACTATTCGGTTTAGCCGGGAGAGGACCTTTGTGTCATATAGCCCATTCTGAATATGTGATACGTCGTTATGGATAGCATTGAAGACCGGTGGTGAAGACCGGGTATTTGCGAGAGCGATAGGATGACCTATCAATTGTCTCTGCACTGAGTCGCGCCGGTATAGAGATTCCCTAAGTGATGGGAAGTCCGATCGGGATTGTGAATACCCGGATTTGCAAGGGCTTCTTCGGAAGTGCCTTCAGTTCTGTTCGAGCCTGGAACAGACTTGTATGGTCGTGTGTCTGACACTACACTTTGAGATATAAAGCCGATTCCTTTCAAATACATATCTGTTGGTGGCGGAGAATTTATTCTCTTAGCTTAACACCCTTCTCTGAGACATACGAGCTCAGAGGTTATGTAGTTGAAGGTTATCAGCGATATACTCCCAATTTGGTAGTGTGGTATGCTAAGTGCTGCTGTGTGTTGATGATCATTTGTTGATCAAAGCATGGCTTTGTGGAAAAGCGTAGCTTTGTGGTCGAGACCTCATCGAACCTCACAAACCGGTAATGGTCGAAACAGGAAAGATGCGGCAAGGTTTCAGGGGTAGCTCCCCTAGGGTATGACCATTCCTTCTGGAAAAGGATAGTATCATGGTATGGAGCCCAGATACATACTCATGTGGACACACTATATTATTACTGTGTGATGTTGTTGTTGGAGAGCTCTCGGATAAAGGTCCCAAAGGACCGGGGGTGGCATATCTCAGGTTTTATTCCCCGGGAAGGGGGTAGCCGGCCTTGTGTTAGCAGAGAACAGGTTGGTTCTCGGGGCGTCCCGCCAGAGGCGTTTCCATGTGGCAATAGGAAGTTCCTTAGCCTGACCATTTGTTGGAAATCCATTCAATCCAATACGAGCCTTGTACGGTTTTAGTTGTATAACCTGCCATGGAATATGGCGGTAACCTGCTATTGAACATGGTAGCTATAGTAGGCATACGGCGAAGAGTCGTATGCTGGCTAGGATTAATATTATACTTTCGAAATTGTTTTCCACTGTGCACTTATAATAATAATATTAAATGGCTTTCACGTATCAAGCATTTTTGACTATCATAGGGAGAAATCTCCTCCAATTCTGCGTTTGCATTGTGCGTGTGGCGGGAGGCCTTATGGTAGTTTCATTTTCCAAAAAAGCATTGCGGATTTATTTTGAATTCTTCCGTTTGTTTTAAAAGACCAAATGTTTTGTTTGCTCATACCAGTCCCATGACTGACCTGGAGTTTACTGTTCCTTTCCTAAACTCTGGGTGCCCACTATTTTCCACACGGGCAGTCTAGAGTTGGGTTTTTCAGATAATCTATAGTAGGAATTGATTCGTTAGCCTTTTGGATTTGTGGATCGTTTTTGCCGAGCTAGCTTTGGATTGGAGATGGAGTCCTTGGAGTTTGGCATTTGAAGACGTTATCTTTCCGCTGCTATTCTTTGTATCTCTGATAGTGTTGATATCTATTGTATCTTTCTATTGTACCATCATGTTGTATCAATCTGTTGTATCTGATATTGTATAAAATATTGTATATCAAGTATATATGACATATGTTATTCTTTTTCTTCCGCTGTGTTGTTATACTTAATGTGTTATAAGCTCCGGCGAACCAGATTCGACATTTGGATCTGCGGCATTTGAATACGAGTGTCATATTCGGTGCCGATTTTCGAAGGTCGAGTCTGGATCGTTACAGTGGTATCAGAGCTGAAGGTTAAAATTTTAGCTCAGGAGTATAACACATTAAGTAGCTCATTAGAGATAGGGTGAAATATACCCTAGAATGAGTGTATCCCTAAGATATCCGTTCGAGTGCCTCAGTAAATTCTCTTACTATCCACTGATAGTAAGTATGAGTGCGAGAAGAGGACGAGATAGGGGACAGGGGAATACCACTACCAATGGTCAATACCCCGCAATGGCGGAAACAACTTTTCTCTATTAATCTCCTTTGATTCGATTTCGTATTCTTTTGATTGCTTCGTAGCTGCTCCAGAAAGAAGTTTCGGTGTGATGATGGCCCTACGAATCGTTGCAGGAAAATTCTTACTTCGTTTCTTCATCGGTTTCTTATCAGCTTTTCGTTCTAAACTCTAATGAATTTGAAGACTTAAACTAAATAAATTGAAAATTTTAAATTGAGTTAAATTGGTTAATTGAATGTAAAGCTAAATTTGAATTGTATAAATAAAACGATATCGGTTAAAACAAAATTTAAAATTGTAATTTCGTGTGTATATCAAAGTCTATATACTTTGGAGTATTGTGGCTTGAATTTGGTATCCATATCTAGCATTTGGGAATTGTTGAAAATTAAGTCCATCTATCTTTTCTCTGGGATCCGATATATTTTACGAACGATTAGTTATCCTTCGAACCAATCAATGCCCTTACATTTTCGTAGACCGGTGAGCCCGAGTATCTTGTGAAATAATTGTATGAGGTTGTTATCATATTGTCGATATTCTGATTTGGTAAGCCGAGTGCAGAATAAATATTTCGATCTGATCTGATCAGTCATTTCTTTATCTATTATCTTTTCTTTCTCGTCTTCCTTGCAATTTCGAGGACGAAATTATTTTAAGGGGGGAAACCTATAACATTCCTGAAAATTCATTAAGTTTAATTTGGCAATTAAATTAATTGCTTGAAATAAATTGTGAATTAATTAGAAAATTTCTAGAATAAATAAATAATTTTGATTATAAATAGAAATTTATATTAGAAATTTAGGAATAAGTGATTTAGAAAAAAAACAAATATTGAATTTCAAAATATAATGTATTAAAAATAAAAATAGAATTTAAAAGCTTGAGATTAATAAAGTGATAGTAATAGTTGTTTTCTAAAATATTAATTTTATTTGGAAGATGTATTTATTTTCATAATATTATTTTTAAGTTAAATTTTCATACATAAATAAGTGTGACTAATTGTTAATATGAAATCAAAGTGTTTGAATCCATTCTTTTCTTTTTGTAGGATTGTACAAAATAAAAAAAATAAAAAATATGAATGTAAATGGTGTAAATATAAATTTTTAAATAAATGTATGAACTAAATTTAAGATTGAGTGTGAAAATAATAAAAAAAAATGTGATATAAATGTTGATAAATGTTTACAAAAGTAAATATGATATAAAAAAAAATTCTTTTGTCTTTAAGAATTTAAATGTAAACATATACAAACATGCACATGTGAGAATGAAGTAGAGTAATCAACAAAATCTAAAGCTTAAGATTGTTTTTAACAAGTGGCAATCATTTCATTTAATTAAATAAAAAAAATTACAAAGAGACTTTTCATTTCCCCACAAATGCCATCAATTGATCTCTCATCAAATCTGAAAAGAAACAGTAAAAAGGATTTGAATATCTCAAACTACAACAATACAAAAGTAGGAAAAGGATAGGAAGAAAAGGTGTAAACCGAGTAATCTTCAGTTAGAAAAAAAAATAAAGTACAAAATCAAGTTTGAGCTCAAAGCCACCTGAAGAAAGCAAACTAAAAAGAAATCTCAGAAGGCTATCAAACTTCAACTTGGAATTGCAGATTTATGAAAATACAAAGCAAACTCAGATGGAATGCAAAGGCTTCAACCTGAAATGGATTAGAGTAGTGCAGTTCTCTCTGGGATTTAAATAAAGATAAGTAAATTTCTTTAAAAGCTTTTAATTTAATGTTGTTAATCAGTGATAAAGCATAAGTTTAAAACAGTTCAACAAAATCAAAAATGCAAATTCAACTTGAAAGCAAATGTGAATTGAAGTCTGCAGCTTGGAAAATAAATCAAGTTTGAAGCTTTAAACAAATTCAAACTGTAAGTAAATAAATTCTATTGCTTTTCATTGATGAAGTAAACAAGTAAATAAACAGGAGTTTGAGCAAAGTTTTGAATTTACAAACTTCTGCAGATCTAATCTTTAAAAGATTGAAGAAGAAAAAAAAATAGTTCAGGCTCAAAAGAAATTCATCTCTGTCTCTGTTCTTGTCTCCACTGCACAACTCCAAGGTGAGCAAACTCATTTATCTACCTATATGTTTCTGATTTTATGGTTGACTCTTGAAGTATGATGGTTTAGATGATTTCATGTTTGAATTTATACATTTTTATGGATGTAAATGTATGAGTATGTATCAATGCATATCCCTGTTATGAGTCAGGGTACATTTTCTTAAAGAAAATGCAAAGAAAATTCACATTGTATAATTGATGTTAGGCCAATATTTTAAGAAGGAAGATGATTGTAGCAAAGATTTAAACTGTTATGTTAATCAGTTCAGGTAACAAATAAAAAAAAAAAAAGGGATAAGATGCTTCTTCTCTGTCTTAGTTTCCAGCCTCAAGTTTAGTTCAAAATTCATTAGCTCTTGAATTTAATCACTGTTAGGTTCTGGAATGTAAATAAAATTGGTTTGTTAATTGATTAAGTAAGTTTAAAAAATTTATTTAAGATGAAATAAAATTTGAAACCTCACTGGAAAAAAAAACCACAAAGCACAGTGCATGTTAAATATAAGTAAAATTCAGCTATCCTAATTCATTGATCCAGGGATGTAAATTGAATTCCCAAACAAAATTACGATTTTTAGAGGTGGAACCACAATTTTTAGTTTTGAGTTAAGAGGACAATTTGAGTTTTATCAGGAACGGTATTTTTGGCAACTCCTGATGATCAGTGGAGAGTTGGGTCTCGTGATCGTGCCTAAAGGTGGATGGTGGGATGGGTCAGTGGGGAAAAATAACTGGAAGATGGTCAGAAGGTTGTGGATGTGGCGGTTGAGCATTGAAGGTTGGAACCCTAGTTTCAACTAGGTCCAGAAATTCGACTCGTTCATCCTCCCTGGTTGATCGAGTGTTACAAAATTTTGGGGAGTGATAGTTGGATGGTATACGAATACGTGGCCGAAGTCGCCGTCGCTCAGGTGGCCGGAGGCGTGTGAACACGGCGTTGACAGGTTTTGAGGGGGTGGTGCCATGCTTGGTTCCAGGTTTGAAGATGAACGAACGTGCAAATTCAAATGCGAGTTAGTCTCAATTGGTTTGTTGATCATCATGGGATACAGGGGTGCTCGCCGACCTGAGGGGATCATCGATGATGATCGGAGCTCACTGCGATGATGGTGCACGTGTACAGGGTAGTGGGTTGTGTCAGTGTATGGGTTGAAGCAGAGGGCAAATGCTTAAGTTTTTTTTTCTAGGGTCAATTTCGTGAGTGACTCGAAGTTGTGGGATGTTTTACTCGAAGCAAAGAGGTTCTGACTCGAAGTAAATAAAACAAAAAATTTCCCAAGTATTAAGTTTAGGATTTAAACAGAAGGCTTGTTCTGTTTTCAAAGTATTAAAGCAAGTTTTAAAATATGAACTAAAAATTTAAACTAATTTTAAAACCTGAAATTGAATTTGAATTCAAGAAGTTTGAATTTAAATTTGAAATAATTTAAATTTAGAAATTTAAATTTGGTTTTAAACAACTTTCAAAGTATAAAGAATATTGGTTTTAAAATTAAACTGAAAGTTTAAATTATAAAATAGAAAAAAAATAGTTTAAATCTGAGTTTTGAAATCTGGACTTGGGTTTAAACTTTAGTTTAAAATAAAATAAAGTTTTAGATTTTATTTGTTTAACTACTTTAAAAAATGGTTAAATGTTTTGAAATTTAAAATGAAGTTAAATGTAAGTAAGTCTTTGAATGTATGTAGCCTGAAATCAAAAAATTTAAATGTGTATTCCAGTTTTAGAATAAAAAGAAGTTTTTAAATTTAAAATAACTCAAACAACTTTGAATGTTATAGTGTATTCTTAATTGATTTGAATTTAAAAATGAATTTGGTTTTGAATTTCTTTTAAACTTCTTCATAAAATGGATATTCTTTTAACATGTGAATTAAAGATTTTTGAACTGTCTTTAAACTCTGTTTAAAATCAGTTTGTATTCTTTTTTTTTTAAATCTTAAAATTAAAATGGAATTTGAAAGAAAAGTTTAAAGTAAATTGTTTTTTAAATACTTTTGGGATAATTTGATCAATAATAAGAAATAATTATTACTTAGTTAAAGTAATTAAAGGAAGATAATTAAAGAAAAAGATTGATTTATCAATATTAGTAGTTAATTACCTCAAAGAAAAATTAAGCAATGTGGTTAATTGATTAAGGTTAATTAACCTAAAGTGATTAAGAAATCATTATTAATTAAGGAGTAATTATTTTTTTGTAATTAATTAAGGAATAAAAATTCCATTGATTAATCAGTTAAGGGCAATCAATTATAACTAAGATAAATAAATTAATAATTAAGGGGTTACCAATTAAAGTAATTAAATGAGGGATAATCAATTTATAAAAGTAATTAAGGTTTAATTAATTACAATCAAAGGTTAATTAATTAATATAATTAATTAAAGAAATGATTAATAAACGAAGATGGTTAAGACTTAATTTATTGTAGTTAATGATAATTAATCATTGATTTAAAGATTTCAAATAGAAGTAATTATGTGGGTAATAAATTTATAACCACATAATTTATTCATCTTAATTTAAGATGTTTGATTGCTATTGAATGATCTGTGATGGATTGATATATTTGATATGTGATGTAATGCTATGTGATGCTTTGTGCTAAGTTGTTATATCTGTGGTGTATATATTGTTATGCAAACCCTTGACCTGTAGAACGACATCTAAATTTCGATGCGACAGGGAGTCGGATTCCGGTTGGTTGTCCGAAACCCACATCGAATCATAATGGTAAACCTCTGTGATTGGTAATTTATTTTATCTATGAATCTGTGAATTAAGATAAGCGTTATGGGTCATACCGCTTATCGATATGATTGAATCTGTGTTGATTGATGATGTGGCACTTTTATTGTGTAAAACCCCTGGACCACACTTTTACACACACAAATATGGATTGCACATGGAAATCGGTTAAGTCACAGATTTTTAAAATAGTTTTGAATTTGAATTTTAAAATTCAAATGGTTTTGGAAATGAACTGGATTTTAAGTGAAAAGTTTTTGAAAAGGTGTTTTAAAAATGAAAGTTATTTTGAATAGCTTAATAAGAATTTGAAATTTAAATCATTTGATTTAAATTTGAATTCAATATTTGAAATTGAATTCTATAATTTGGGAACTAGGGTTTAAAAAGTTATTCAACTTATTAATGGGTTTATATGGGTTTTTAAAACCATTTTAAAGGTGATGTTTTGGAATTTAAATTCAACCCAAGATTTCAACTTGTACAAATTGGATTTTTCTGAAATGAAAACTATTTGTTTTCAAATGATTGAAGCTTTCACATAAGAATGAATTTCCAATTTGTGTTAAAGGATTTCAAGTCTAAAATGAAGATAGTTTTCCAAATTATAGATAAATCTTTGGAAACGTGTTTTGAAAGCTATAAATCTTTAATTTAAAGATTTAATTGGGTTAACCCAAATTGAATGGGAATTGTTTTGAAATCCATGAATAGATCTTTGTGAAACTGGGTGAACTTTGAGAAATAAAATCTTTTTGTGTAAAGATTTAAAATGGTGATTTGTTTAACCATTTTGAAAGAAAGAAAAACTTTGAATTTTTAAGTTGTGACTTAACCGAAATCCCATATCCATATGTTTTTAAATATTGCGCTCACTATTCGGTTTAGCCGGGAGAGGAACTTTGTGTCATATAGCCCATTCCGAATATGTGATACGTCGTTATGGATAACATTGAAGACCGGTGGTGAAGACCGGGTATTTGCGAGAGCGATAGGATGACCTATCGATTGTCTCTGCACTGAGTCGCGCCGGTATAGAGATTCCCTAAGTGATGGGAAGTCCGATCGGGATTGTGAATACCCGGATTTGCAAGGGCTTCTTCTAAAGTGCCTTCGGTTCTGTTCGAGCCCGGAACAGACTTGTATGGTCGTGTGTCTGACACTACACTTTGAGATATAAAGCCGATTCCTTTCAAATACATATCTGTTGGTGGCGGAGAATTTATTCTCTTAGCTTAACACCCTTCTCTGAGACGTACAAGCTCAGAGGTTATGTAGTTGAAGGTTATCAGCGATATACTCCCAATTTGGTAGTGTGGCATGCTAAGTGCTGTTGTGTGTTGATGATCATTTGTTGATCATTTGTTGATCAAAGCATGGCTTTGTGGAAAAGCGTAGCTTTGTGGTCGAGACCTCATCGAACCTCACAAACCGGTAATGGTCAAAACAGGAAAGATGCGGCAAGGTTTCAGGGGTAGCTCCCCTAGGGTATGACCATTCCTTCTGGAAAAGGGTAGTATCATGGTATGGAGCCCAGATACTTACTCATGTGGACACACTATATTATTACTGTGTGATGTTGTTGTTGGAGAGCTCTCGGATAAAGGTCCTAAAGGACCGGGGGTGGCATATCTCAGGTATTATTCCCCGGGAAGGGGGTAGCCGGCCTTGTGTTTGCAGAGAACAGGTTGGTTCTCGGGGCGTCCCGCCAGAGGCGTTCCCATGTGGCAATAGGAAGTTCCTTAGCCTGACCATTTGTTGGAAATCCATTCAATCCAATACGAGCCTTGAACGGTTTTAGTTGTATAATCTGCCATGGAATGTGGCGGTAAACTGATATTGAACATGGTAGCTATAGTAGGCATACGGCGAAGAGTCGTATGCTGGCTAGGATTAATATTATACTTTCGAAATTGTTTTCCACTGTGCACTTATAATAATAATATTAAATGGCTTTCACGTATCAAGCATTTTTTACTATCATAAGGAGAAATCTCCTCCAATTCTGCGTTTGCATTGTGTGTGTGGCGGGAGGCCTTATGGTAGTTTCATTTTCCGAAAAAGCATTACGGATTTATTTTAAATTCTTCCGTTTGTTTTAAAAGACCAAATGTTTTGTTTGCTCATACCGGTCCCATGACTGACCTGGAGTTTATTGTTCCTTTCCTAAACTCTGGGTGCCCACTATTTTCCACACGGGCAGTCTAGAGTTGGGTTTTTCAGATAATCTATAGTAGGAATTGATTCGTTAGCCTTTTGGATTTGTGGATCGTTTTTGCCGAGCTAGCTTTGGATTGGAGATGGAGTCCTTGGAGTTTGGCATTTGAAGACGTTATCTTTCCGCTGCTATTCTTTGTATCTCTGATAGTGTTGATATCTATTGTATCTTTCTATTGTACCATCATGTTGTATCAATCTGTTGTATCTGATATTGTATAAAATATTGTATATCAAGTATATATGACATATGTTATTCTTTTTCTTCCGCTGTGTTGTTATACTTAATGTGTTATAAGCTCCGGCGAACCAGATTCGACATTTGGATCTGCGGCATTTGAATACGAGTGTCATATTCGGTGCCGATTTTCGAAGGTCGAGTCAGGATCGTTACAACAGACCATCAACTCACCCTTGCTACCACTCACATCCCCTCCAATATCACCATATTGTCCCCCTACCACCACCATTAACCAAAGCTGCTCACTGCTCTACCCATACTCCTCAACCAAACTGCATTGTGCACTGCCTCGATATCACTGCATCAAACTCCATATCACACAATTGCAACTTCACCTGACAAACGACATAACCACTTCACTGCCATTCGTTCAGCATCATTCATACAACCACTTGGCAGCAACAACCTTTACCATTTCATGACTTCATAACACAGTATATCTCCATTTCCACTTGCCTTCCTCCTTCTGTCACAAAACAACAGCAAGCTGCTTGCCTTGAAACATCACAAACCTTCTACCCAGTTGACTACATCATACCCACCCATTTCACCACGAACTTCTGACTTGAACAACATACAGGAATTGTAGTATCACATATTTTTGAACCCTCCAGTCCAATCCAACTTCTGAACAAACTACAACTCCTCGACGATTCACCAGAGCCCAAACAACCACTGACATTATCCAATCCAGCCTCGACTGCCAACTAATCAAAGCAAGCCGCAGCCTAATTTAACATCAAATTCACCTCTGCCCTTCCTCGAACCGCAACCAAAAAAAAAATCACAATCACAAGTTTCACCATCACCGAAAATCCCTTTTGCCACCAAATCAGTGACCGCCTCCATCCACAACTGCAAATCCAAATCGACGCGATACAAAACTCACGACATTTTTTTCCTTTTTCTTCTTTTAACTGTGATTTGAATTGAGGATTTTCGGTTGAGTTTTTTTTCAGTTGCGACGATTTAAACAGAAGAAAAAAATAAAAAGAAGGATTAGGAGAAGCTGTGGATTCGAAAATCAAAATGCTGGGACTTTTTATTATTTTATTTGTGGACTGATTCAATTGGGCCAGGCCCTAGTCATTAATAAAAAAAAAGCAGAGGGTTTACACTTGTGTTTGTTTTTCATTTGATTTGGTCTCTTCAAAAAAAATTGTAATTTGTTTTATTTATCATTTGGTTTAAGTTTCTTCTTTTGAAAAAAATATATAATAATTTTCAAAAATAAAAATTGTTGTGTTTGTCCTTGTTCGTTTGACCTTAGTTGTTTATTTTTTTTTAAAAAAAAATATCCGCTTTCCTTTCGTTCTATCTTGTTTTAATTTAAGTTCCATCCTTATCTTTTGTTAAAATAATAATAATAATTTTTTGTTCTTTTGTATATATCTTGTTTTTATTTTCAGGTTGCCAAAGCAGATTGGAGGAGTCGCTTGCTCAGCCTTGCTTGCAAAAAAAAAAACAGCGTGCTTGCTATATCTGTTGCCTTTATTTGTCTTGCATTGTTGTCTTCTCGCATATATATTTAAAAAAAAACATTTGTAGTTGCATTGTTAATACACGTTTAATTTTCAGCTTTGCATTTTCATTCTTGAATTTTTGATTAATAATAACCGTTAGACATCGATAACACTTAATTGTACATTGACAATTTGTCTTCTTTGAACAATTTAAATTCTTGGTGTCTAGGCTATGGCAGAGCAATAATCAGTTATAAATATTACGGTGATTCGTAAATATTATACTGAATTGTTTCTCTGAAGGTACTTAAACCTTCGGCTGCATTGCTACGGTGATTTGTGGTGCACCGATAAATCCTGTCTGTTACCTGGCTGAGAACTATCTTGTTTATCTAAGACAATGTGTGAGTATACAATTTTGGGTTAACTTAGAATAAATCATTTGTAATTAATCCTTGCATTCATTTAGTTGCATTAGTTCATGCATATTTAAAAAAAACAAAAAAAAATACAAAATCCAAAACTAAAAAAAATGTAAATATTCCTTTTCCGTTGAAATTTTTAAATCCTTTTTCTTTGAAATTTCAAAAATCCAAAAAAATTTAGACAAACCAAAATCCAAAAAAAATTATAAAACCTTTTCAAAACAAAGAAAAAATTTGAAAAACAAAAAAACAAACAAAAAAATCAATTTCCTTTTGAAAAATAAATTTTATTTGTAAAAATTATTCCTTTAAAAAAAATTCTAGAAAATGTCTGAATTTCCTTTCCCCTACTCACTTGAATTTTACAATAGTTGTGAAAATTAATATAATCCATATGATTTCACTTCGAATTCGTATGAATATTTTAACGACAACTATTCTTTAGACTATTCGAATTTTGAAAAACAATGTTTTCAAAACGATGACCAACCCTCGAATCTCAAAAATAGCATTTCATCTCTACTTGAAATCTCTACACAACAAAATCAAATGATAAATGATTTGTGTAATTCTTATTTGTGTGATAACTCAAGTCAAAATTTTCAAAATAATTCACTTCAAAATTCAAATGATTTCAAGTATAAACCATGTCAATTCAATTTCGAGCTTCAAAATAAATTTCAAAATCAAGACGAAAATGTGAACCAATTATCATATAATTTTGGCAATGGGAATAATCTCGACCGCGATATAATTGAAAACTTTGGTTATCAACAAATTCAAAGGGAAAATTTTCAAACTAATAATCATGGATTTGACTTTGTTGACCAAATGGAAGAAGATAACGAGGATTTATTACTTGAGAAATACAAAACTTTTCGTGAAAATCATAATCAAATCCCAACTTCGGAAGAATCAAATCCACCTTTTATTGAAATTAACGATTCTTGTCCTCAACAAGTCCAAATCGAAAGTTTTCAAGTTAATAATCACAAATTTGACTTTGTTGAACAAATGAATGAAATGTACAACGATCACATGGATTTGGTGTTCGAAACATATTTGAATCAACGTAATAAACATACTCAAATCCCAAAGTATGACGAGTCAAGCGATAATCCATCTTTTACCCAAATCGACGATTATCAAATAACAACTTTCGAAACTGAAAATGACATTCTTAATGATGTTGTTGAAAATTTGGTAATTGAGTTGGATTTCAATTCTTTTGAGGGTGAGAAACTCGATTTAAATTTCGATCTTCCTTTTTCTGAAAATTTGAAGACAACAAAATTGGATTTTGAAATGAATATATGCGATGAAGTTGTTGATAATCCAACGAAGGAAGATGAATTTAACGAACATGAGTTTTATGAACTTTTCGAAAACGAGTCGTTAAACTCTAAAGGGGACGATAAGAATCATCATTTTGATTTTGAAATCGATGATAAGCTTGAATTTGGTGAAAATGAACTTGAACTTCAATAAATTGTTTTGTCGACCCTAAAATCATCGAAAACAAAACAACTCGTACGATTTTCAATTAAACGACATTCGTTTTTCCAAATCCACATTCAACTTTGAAATCTTTTATGGTTTGGTTTTCCAAGCTCCACCTGTGTCTCGCATACTTGGCCAGACAAATGAATCGGTTTTTGAAAGACCGTTTGATTTACTTTCTAACGGCGTACTTTCTCATCTCTTGTAAATAATCATCTTTTCATTTTCATTTAAATAAAGGTTATGTTTTTAAAAAAAAAAATCCTTCCACTTGGGTTGACTGTGGGGGCACAGTCAAAATCAAGTGTGAGGGGAGACTCATATTCATTTTTTTTTTCATGGTTTATTTTTGCTTTAAAATCTTAAAAAAAATTAAAAAAAAAACAAATCACAAAAACAAATTTTCTTTTGATTTATTTTTAAACGAAACACTATAAGATAAATATATGGTTTTGGTTTATTGAATTGAAAATTTTGAAATTTATTTGTCTTAACAAAAATAAAAATGAAGTTTGATTATAAATAACAATGGTTTAACTAGTATATAGGAAGATTCATACGTGTTAATTATGAAATACATCCTAATTGAAAATCTTCGTTTTAAAAAGTGGTTGATTTAAAGTAAAGGATATAACAATTTTTTTGTCTTCTAACTTAAATGGTGCTAAGATGATTTTGCAAACCTCTCTCTCTCTTGAAAAAAATAAAAAAAATAAAAAAAATAACATCCAAAGTATTCATTATCGTTTAAAAGTCCTCACGGTTATGCATGGGTGAATTACTTGGAATCTTTGATTATGTGCTTTCATACTCATTTAAAAGTCCTCACGGTTATGCATGTATGGAACACATGTAAAAAAAAGAATAGACTTAATAAAAAACCACCTACGGTCGATAGGTGTATGCACGAAAGTGTGTGCACTCGCCATGCTCCGTACTTCCCTCACATAAGCCCGAAAAGCAGTGCATGGGTGGTATATCTGGCCTCAGTTTACCTGAGCTAGGTGTGTAATTTTTCTTGCAAATAATGAGAGAGCAAGCAATTGAAATCCTAGCACTATTTTTACTTATTTGATTTGATTTGTTATTGAAAAGAAATGAAAATACCACTTTGATAAACTTTGATAATCAACTAAGGATCCTTTTCATAATTACACTTTGTTATCAACCGAAAAAACGAGTTAAACCATAGTCTATTTGTTATGATAACTTTGTTTTTATTGAAAATTTTGACGAGTAAATGACTAAAAAATTTCAAGATAATAACCAAAACCTATATTTAACTTATTTGTGTCGATTTAAAAGTAAATCCTTCATTGTAAATATTTTCAAAAATTCACATTCATCTCTTTGTAAATAAATCTTGCATTTTGTAAATATTTTCATCATACATGTGGATTTTGTGGGTAGTATCCGCTGAAAACCCTCACCAGACAACACTCGTCCTACTGGGGACACCCAGAGGTTTAACGGCTTGTTGCATACGCTCAATGCAATCGTGCTCCCTACGAAAACGGATTTATCTTAGTTTTTTTTCTTTATTCGAGGACGAATAAAAAGATAAGTGTGGGGGTATTTGATGCACATGTAAATGTGCATATTTTTACCACCATATTTATTCTATTTAAATTAAATAAATGATCATATTGGGTATTTTAACTTGTTTTAACCAAAATTCGTATTAATTCCAAACTGCCACATATTAATCTTCATCCAAGGGCAAAACGGTCATTTGTGTGCATATATTTCTTTGAGAAAAATTAATTGGAAATTTATATATATTTTTGTAGGAATTTGGTCCCAAATAGAAGTGGTTTCATGAAGATATGCATGCAAAAAATTAATACAAAGGAAGGAAGATGGAAATAATTCAAAGTGAAGAACATGGAGGACCCCACCTACCCACCTACCTTAATGTACAAATTAAAGGCTAATGCACATGCTTTTGGAGTTAATGGCTTCATGTACACTTAATGGGGGATTATGACATGTTAATGATTTCTTGGCCTCCACACTTCCTAAGAGGCATTTTGGGCATTCCCCAAAAAATGATTTAGGGTTTTAACACTTGTATAAATACCCCCTATGTTTCATGTAACATAACCTCTTACTTAGTCTCTCTTCTCATTAGTTTAGGCTCAAAATAAAAGAAAGCTCTCTTTCTCTTTTCATGGCTACTTAGCCATTTTTATTTTATGTAATTTTCTTTCCATTTTATGCAATGTTAATTTTTGTTTCTTTTTAATTATATGTTCATTTCCTTTTACGCAAGTAGTGTAGATTTTCCTTTATGCAATTAGAATAGTTTTTCATTTCACTTTGCTCTCTTTTTCTTTCTTTTTGCTTTCATGTTGCATGCTACATTTGTTGTTTTGATAACAAATATGAGAGGCTAATCCCTTCAATTTAGGGGTAATGAAGCCACTAATCATGTAGCTTCAACATTTTGATGTTTTATACTCTCTTTTTGTGCTTTAATGAGAATTTTTGAAGTGGTTAACTTGTTGTTTTTGCTTTGAATTTGATAGCCTATATTGTTGACACTAAATAGGTTATGCTTAAACAATCACTAACACAAATTACCTCTTCATCTACATATGATGATGGTAATGAAGTGAATGTTGAGATTAAAATTTGTTGGTCTATATTTCTAATTAATGGTTAATAGGCCATACTTAAAATAGATTTTGCTTTCAACTTTGTTATCATTTTTCATGTGAGTTAGTAAATGGTTTAAGGGTTGTGCTATAGTTTGATGGCTTATGTTGAGCTAATTAATAGCACAAATAGGTCATACATATGATAAGCACATCAATTAAGCTAACTAATGACAAAGAAAAGAGAGATCATAACTTCATTTTGTTGATTTATGTGATCTAAAGAGTGGAAGTTGCCTCTAAATTGTCTTAACACTCTCATATTTTTTATCAGTTTTCTTTTGCTTGTTTTTCTTCTTTTCTAGTTTAACATTCTCTTCAAACTTTTGGTTAATTTGATTGAATAGAATTTTTAAAATCATCGATTCCCTGCGGATCGACCCGTATTCGCTACGTGCTACATTCGTACACCGTGCGCTTGCGGTTATTTTTATTTCTAAATTCGTTCGACGGTTTTCTAAACCGATAGAATTTCCGTCGACGAACAGCTTCTAATCTTGCTACGGGAGAAAAGGTTTCATCACAATCTATTCCTTCTTCTTGACAATAACCTTGAGCGACTAACGGGGATTTATTTCTAACGACCTCACCTTGTTCATTTATTTTATTTTTGTAAACCCATTAATTCTAATTATAGTTTTATTTTCTGGTCTAGGATTAAGTTCCCAAACATCATTTATAGTGAATTGATTTAGTTCTTCTTGCATAGCCAAAATCCATGAATCATCAGTTGATGCTTCTTTTGGATTTTTGGATTCAATAGTTGATACAAAGGCTACATTGCTTATTTTACTTAGTTGATTTCTAGTTGTAACAACAAACTGCGTATCTCCTAGTATATTTTCTATAGGATGGTCTTTTAAAATATTAATATTTTTATTAGGATGTTTAATTTCATTATTAGTTTCAGTTGACTCTTGATTTTGAGTAATTAAATCATCTTCATCATTTCTATCTTCAAATTTTTTAAGATTTTCATCGAATGAAACATGCATTGTTTCTTCGATGGTGTTAGTTCTTAAATTAAATACTTTGTATGCTTTACTTCTACTAGAATATCTGATAAAGATAATTTTGTCGGATTTAGGATCAAATTTATCTAAGTTATCTTTTGTATTTAAAATAAAACATTTACTTCCAAAAATTCAAAAATAAGATACCTTATATTTCTTTCCGTGAAGAAGTTCATAAGATGTCTTATCAGTTAAAGGTCTAATTAAAATTTTATTTAAAATATAACAGCCAGTAGCTACTGCTTCTGTCCAAAAATATTTTGGTAATTTACTATCTGAAAGCATAGTTCTCGCACACTCTTGAATCGTCCTATTTTTACATTCTACTACTTCGTTTTGTTGTGGATTTCTCGGAAATGAAAATTGTTAGTTATTCCCTTTTTATTGCAGAATTCCTCAAACTTTTCATTTTCAAATTCACCACATGGTCACTACGGATGGTTATAATTTTTACAGAAAGTTGATTTTGAATCCTTTTTGTAAAGTTCTAAAAACTTTCAAAAGTATCACTTTTATATGTCAAAAATATTGTCCATGTAAATCTAGAACAATCATCTACAATTACAAAAACATATTTATTGTGATTTATTGACTGAAATTGAGATGGACCAAATAAATCAAGATGAAGTAATTCAAGAGGTTTTGAAGTTGAAATCATATCTTTTAATTTAAAGGAACTTTTTCCAAGTTTTCCTATTTGACATGCATCACATAAACTATCTACTTTAAAATTCATTTTAGATAGACTTCTTACTAGATCATGTTTTGATAGTCTAGATAAGAGTTTGAAATTCAAATGCCTAAATCTCTTATGCCAAATCCAAGGGTCACTTGTATTTGCCAAAAGACACAGGTTATCATTTGATACTTTCATACTAAGAATATAAATATTCTTTTTCCTAATTCCCTAAAATATTACGGTTGAATTATTATCTTCAATGTGACACTTATCTTTTTCAAATTTAATTTTATATCCTTTATCGCAAAGTTGACTAATACTTAGTAGATTATGTTTTAGATTCCTAACTAGAAAAGCATTAGTACTATTAGGAGTTTCAGAGTTACCGACATTCCCGATGCCAATCACATATCCTTTTGAGTTGTCTCCAAAGTTAACCAGTCCTCCGTCTTTGTATATTATATCATTCAGCATATCCGGATTACAGTCATGTGTCTAGAACATCCACTATAGAGTATCAATTTATTCTTTTTGATCTGCACACTTTGTCCATTGTGGATTGATTCCTCAATACCCATAAAACATGTTTCCTGCACATCGTACAATTTTGGTAGACAACTTGAATTTGAATATCGATTATATGTAGAATCATGAGACAGTGATGATCTGAATAATTCTAAACTAGTATTAACAAGTTTTTCAAACGTAGCCATTTTAAAAGCTTTTTCAAAATTCATATTATGATACTTTGAAAACCTTGCTCTGATAACAAATGTGAGAAATGCAGATTACAAATCTTAAGGCTAGAATTAACACTAGAGGGGGGGGTGAATAGTGTTTTAAGGAATTACTAATTCTTTTTGAGTTTATATTAATTTGAACACAAATGTATGCAATATTCAGACATAGATATGATCACATAATCAAACACATATGCAAATATAAAGTAAAAGCAATAAAGGAAAGAACACACCGGATTTTATACTGGTTCGGAGTTACCCTGCATCCATTCCCGCAATACAAGTACGGATTTCCTTCCAAAATCAATTCTTACAATTACACCCTCGATTTCAAGGCCACGAGGTACACCACTTCAGATTCACAATACTCTGGTAGAGATACTTGATTTTACGGGCAATAAGTTCACCCGATTGAATTTCTAGGCTAAAATCACACCTTTTCTCATTCGATTGAATACAAAGAAGCCTATAACTCTGAATAGCACTGGGATCTTGTTGAGATAGTGATAGAGAATCAAACCAGAGCTGTTCAATGGTGATTTTGGCAGAGTAATAAAAATGTATATAAAGAAATGTGGAAGAAGAAGAGGAGTGAAATCAGAGAAAATATGTTTTTAAATTCATTTAAAACAGCCCCTTTTTATAATAGAACAACAGCCATGTCCATTAATGAAAGGATATGACGAATAGAAACTTCCTTTGAAATTCAAACTTTTGAACTAAATTATCACCTTATCGACAAGGGGTCCTTGGGGTTGTCGACAAGCCTAAGTTATTTTTGGTAATTTGTTTTTCTTTGAAAATAACTTCTATCTTGTATTAAAACTATTTTGAACTTTATAAATATACTTAACTAGAGTTAAAATACATAAATAAGTATAGAGAATAATATTTTGGTATATATAAAATTTAACTATAATTTTATATTTAAATCTAACTATAAATATTAAAAGTTAAATATGTTATAATTAAAAGATAGTTTAAAACCAAGGATAATTTAATATTGAAAATAAAGATTATTTTGAGGCTAAAAGTATATTAAAACCAAGATAGCTGTTTTTTATTTAAAAAAGAAGATTTTGAAATCATTTTGAAAACAAGATATAATTTTGTAAAACATTTGAATAAAAGTTAGTGGATACAAAACAATGTTCCACTAGATTTTTTTGTAGGTTCATCCTACTTAGGGTTCCATCCCTTTAACGGGCTTGAAGTGGATTCCATTGCACGAATAAAATGGATTTTAGGATGTCAGTGCTTTTCTAGGAGTTATAGCAAAATTCCTAACTAAATTACTTTAACTTGAAATCTTGAACTCTTGATAATCTTGATACCCATGAGTCTTGAATCTCGATATCTTCGATCTTGATTTCATCGGTTCTTGAATCTCTATACTGTACAGTCTTCATTCTTTGGTACCTGTATATATATATCCTGCATATACATATATATCTAAACAGTTAGTATTTATATTTTGTAATCTTATTCTAAGGTTGTTGTCATCAAAACCAACTTCTCAGGGACTAAGAATAGATTCAAAATAGATGCTTTTGACTCTATTGTTTTTCTAATCCTTTTGCTCTACTTGAAGGCATAATCGAAATGTTTTGACTGAAATGTTTTAAAGGGTTTCAAAGTAGTTAACTTCGAATGGTCTCGAATGGTTTCCATATGTTTTAAATTGAACCCAAGTGCATTTTAAAGGGTTTATTTTTGATGCTTTCGAAAGGATTTACTGATGGTTTCGAAAGGGGTGGTTCCCTAGGTTTTCGACAAGGTTGAAAAGGAAGGTTTTTCCTTTGTTTTCGAAAGGCAAGGTCTAAATGGTTTTTAAGGAGGATGTCTAAAGCTTTCGAAGGAATGACTATTATTGGTTTTTAACGAGTTACTTTTAATGGTTTCGAAATGGTTACTTTAAAGGGTTTCGAAGAGGTTGTTTAAGGGTTTTAAACAAAGGCTACGGACATGATAAATAGGCAGAATAGCCTAAGTATTTTAATTTATAAAGGACATTAACTTATTTTAAAAGGATAGGTAATCCTTATTGAATATCATCAACATTATTTTGAGTAAAGTGTATATAACATGGCAAAATAGCTTAGAGTAAAGCTAAAGATTTATTTTCCTTGTATATGTATGATTTGACGAACCAAATCATTTTGAAATGGTTTTCAAGGAAAATTTAAAGGGTAGTTAACCCAAAGAAAATTCGAACAATTAATCCATTTAAAATTGGGCAGTTAGTCCATTTTGAGGGCAGTCAGCCTAGAGGACAGTTAGTCCAAAGGACAATTAGACCAGTTAAGGGCAGTCAGCTCGGAGTATGAACATATAGTCCATTTGTTAGCATACTGGACCTTGCTACTTTTTTGGATAGTTAGTCCAATTTTTACCTGTTTTATGGATAGTTAATCCATATATTAGCACAAAGGATGTTGCCATTTTGATATAATCATTTGAGGGCAGTTAGCCCAGATTTCGGATAGTTATTTCATTTATTTCCTATTTCAGCATAATGGATCTTGCTATATTATTATTATAATCAGTTTGATTAACCAGTTTGGTTGCAGGAAAGGATTTGCAAAATATACGTTTCGAAAAAGGGTATTAGTGAGGGGAAATACATTCCGCTAAGTGGCGTGGTCTCACTTAATATCAGTAAGCAAAGATACAACAAAATTAGTCTACCAGGCCTTTGGGCTAACTCATAGTTTTTGTTTACCATTAAACTCTCCGGTGCTCAAAATTGATTTGAGTATGATGAGGGTTTAGGTTTTCGTGGTTTTGGAAAATAAAAGCTTCCAAAGACGAGAAGGTGGCTGACGAATAGCTAATTAAGGAATTCAGTTCCTTTTGTTTTGTTTTCGCTGCGTATTAAGTTAGATATAACTATATTACTTTGATCATTCAAGGAGGCATCGTCATATGTTGCTTTTGGTGTATTATTGTAAATTATAATTGATAATTACCTAGGATACATTTTGAGGATTTTTGTAACATAGATATGAATTTGTGATTTTGAAACATAATTAGATAAATGTCGTTTTGAAATTTGTTATTTTTTCATATTCATATGCTTCTGATGTTATAGGTACCATTAACATTACCATATTTCGTCATCAGAAGTTAATACTGTGGATAACTACAACATCGATAGTGCTTAATTTTGGCCTCCGGATGCGGGACATTACAACTTGGTATTAGAGCATAGGTTTATGTAATTTTTTAACTAAAAACGGTTTTGAAAATAAAGAATCCGAAGGAATTAGGAAAGATTGGGGTTGGGATAACGCTATAGGAACGTACTTGTATTTGCTATATATAAGTATGCGCTTTGTCTCTAGTCTCATATCTTTGCTTAGGTATCTTTTTGTATCTCATGAGGTTTGAATACAGCTACAGATGGTAGAAGAAGCAAAGTTAACCTAGGAAGGCGAAGCACTAAAGGGAATGCCTGACCTAATGCCAGGAGAAACCAAGTTCAGTGACGTGCAAGTAAATGTGCATATTTTTACCACCACATTTATTCTTTTTTAAATTAAATAAATGATCATATTAGGTATTTTAACTTGTTTTAACCAAAATTCATATTAATTCCAAATTTTCGCATATTCAACTTCATATAAGGGCAAAATGGCCATTTGTGCATGTATATTAATTTGAGAGAATTTAATTGGAAATTTCTATAATATTTTGCAGGAATTTAGCTTCTCATATTAGTGGGTTCATGAAGAAACATGCATGTACAAAATGGATATAAAGGAATGAAGATGGAAACAATTCAAAGTGAAGATCATGGAGGACCCCACCTACCCACCTACCTTAAAGTACAAATTAAAGGCAAATGTACATGCTTATGGAGTTAATGGTTTCATGTACACTTAATAGGGGATTAAGACATGTTAATGATTATTTGGCCTCCACACTTCCTAAGGGGTATTTTGGGCATTCCCGAAAAAGTGAATTATGGTTTTTAAAACTTGTATATATACCCCTTATGTTTCATGTAATCTCTCTTCTCTTAGTCTCTCTTAAGCCTCCTCTTTAGTTTAGTTTAGATCAAAAATAAAATGAAAGCTCCTCTTTCTCTTTTCATGGCTACTTAGCCATTTTTATTTTATGCAATCTTTTTTTATGCAATTTAATACATGCTCTTTCCTTTTCATTTACTTTCATGTTGTAGCGTAGATCTCTTCTCTTTTATGAAAGTAGAATAGTTTTTCCTTTCATTTTGCTTTCTTTCTCCTCTTCTTTTTATTCAATGTTGCTTGCTACATTTGTTCATATGATGACAAATATGAGAGGCTAAATCCCTTCAATTTAGGGGTAATGAAGCTCTCTAATCATGTAGCTTCAACTTAATTTGATGTTTATGCTCTCTTTTTGTGCTTAATGAGAATGATTGAAGTGGTTTAATGATGTTGTTTAACTTTGAATTTAATAGTCTATGTTGTTCATAACAAATAGGCTATACTTAAACACGCAAAACACAAATTGCCTCTTCATTTACATATGATTATGGCAAAGAAGTGATTGTTGAAATTAAAATTTGGTGGCTTATATTTCTAATTAATAGTTAATAGGCCATGCTTAAAATAGATTTTGCTTTCAACTTTGTTATCATATTTTATGAATTTAAAAGTGTAATAGTGGTTGTGTTATAGTTTGATGGTTTATATTGAGCTAATTAATAGCACAAATATACCATACTTATGATAAGCACATCAACTAATTCACTAATGACAAGAAAAGAGAGATCATAACTTCATTTTGTTGATTTATGTGATCTAGAGAGTGGAAATTATCTCCAAATTGTCTTAACACTCATATTTTTATATATTTTCTTTTGCTTGTTTTTCTTCTTTTCTAGTTTAACATTCTCTTCAACCTTGGTTTAATTTGATTGAATAGATTTTTAAAATCATCAATTCCCTGCAGATCGACCCGTATTCGCCACGTGCTACATTCGTACACCGTGCGCTTGCAGTTATTTTAAATTTAAATTCGTTCGACTGTTTCCTAAACCGATAGAATTTCCGTCGACGAACAAGTTTTTGGCGCCGTTGCCGGGGAATTGTTTTGATTTCAATTTTCTATTCTTCGAATTATTTTTGATTGATTTTTGTGTATTTTTGTTTTGTGTGTTAGTTTGCATAAAAAATATCGTTTGTGTCGTGTGTTTGTTGTTTTCATTTTTTGTTTGTGTGCTTGATTGTTTTCTAGTTGCTTTTACATTTACATTTCTATTTAGAAAAAAAACCAGAACATTTTATTTCATTTTCTATTTGTACTTTTTTTTTACAAATTTTTGATACATTGCCGCCATTCTAATTCTCTGTTTTCACTGTTTTCACTCATTTCTCTGTGTATCACTCTGCACAGCCCACTCTTTTTCTCTTTTACCGTTCACTGTTGACACCACTCTTCAACACTCCCTCTTGTTCAACTACCATCCTCTTGGCCATCAAATTCACCTGACCTCTGCACCATCACAACAGTGCTCTTCCATCTCCCCTTCTCTTTCCACTCTCAATACCAGCTTCTGCATACAGTCATCATTCATCATTCACTGCTCAATCTACAACCCATTTCATTCATCCACCTGCACAACAGTGTGCACATTGCATTCACTCCAACATTTCTTCTTCCATCATTCACCCGACTGCAGTGCATAAAACTAACTTACTGCCTAACAAGTCATACAAACATCTGCTAACATCCACCCTACTTCACACTCAACTACCAGCATTCCAACCTTCAACCACTCCTCCATCAGAAACCATTTTACTGACCATAACATCACCACTGACACATCCCCTTTTTACTTCCATAGCAACTGTCTCTGTTCAATACCTCAGTACACTTCAATATCAATTCTCGACCATTCCATATCACAGTATCACATACATTTCAATGCAGTTCACTTCTCTATGCAATCCCCTTACTTCCTACTCACTTTCACAAGCACCACCACAAATCATCACCTTCACAACCCTTCACCACAAACTCTCTGTTCTGCCGACACATATCAGTGCACAAACAACCCTTCACCACAACCCATCCATACAACTTCATACCCAAACTACACCATACCATCCCTCTCCACTGTCATCAAACAACAACCCCCTCTGTTACTCCCTCCAGAACCACCACTGTTCCTACCCATACCATCAACTTCCTCCCCACTGCCTGTCATCACCATCAAAAAAAAAATCACTGCAATTCCGTGACCACTGCCACTTCTCTGTTATCACCAGAGACCTTGAAACCGCTCGAACCACTGCAAATCGTCGCCACTACCAGAGTAGCAACTCCCTAAATTCAAAGCAAAAACAAATACATCAACCCTACATCATTCAACAGTGCAACAACATATCACCCAAACTTTATACAAACATCACCATTCGCTGCCTCAACAAACATCAACACAGCACCTACATTTCCAGTCACCTCACTTGCCTCATCCCTTCCAGTTCACTGTGTCGCAACAATCCCTGACCACCTCCCCATATCAGACTACCTCACAGCACTGCACAAAATAACCAAGTCGACTTCACCAGCCTCGACTTCGACGCCATCCCTAACACTTCAAAACGGCTTCGAACTCCATCTCACCGCGACCTATCTACCACCAAATTCCATCACTCCAGTTCACCAAAGCCTGCGTCTCCACTAACCCAAATTCAAACTCCAATCGACCATCCTCCACAAGCACCATCCACCTCGAACCCATCAGACCACTCGCGACTTCCCTTCTGCTTCCAATTGCCTTGCCGCCACAAAACCAATAACGTGAGCATAGAATGCCTAAACCACCTACGAACTTCTCCAATGCTCGATTTCAACTTAGATGTTGCGGTTGATTTTAATTTGTGAGAATCGCAAAGTCTCTAAATGATTTTTGAGTTCGCTTTTGAATATATTTTTTAAACTGAGTAGTAGATTCTGATAAAGAGGAGTTGATTTTAATTTTTATGGAGTTGGGTCGGGTATAATCTGTAGAAGTAAAGCGTGTTAATTTTTGTTTTAAGTTTGGTATCACTTCTTTCAAAAAAAAATTTTAAAGTAAAACCTCGCTTTTAAATTTTGTTTCCTTTTCACAAAAAAAAAATTGTTTAGAGTAGTTTTCCTTCCAAAACTTTTCCTTTATAAAAAACAACCAAAAAATAATAATAACAATAATAACAATAACAACAACAACAACAATTGTATATATCTTGTTTTTAATTTTCAGGTTGCCAAAGCAGGAAATAAATGAAGAATAGCTTGCTAAACACTGCCGCTTCGCTTTCCAAAAATAAACTGCTAGCTTGCTTATATAAGAAAATTTGCTGCTTTTAACCTCATCTCCAGTTTTATATGAATTGCATTGTTAGTTACTTGCATTTGCATTTTAATAAAAAAAAATTCAAAAACAAAAATCCATTCGTAGTTGCATTGTTAATACACGTTTAAATTCTGCTTTGCATTTCATTTTAGAATTTTGATTAATAATAACGATTGCTCTTAATTGTATACTGACAAGTTGTCTTCTTTGAACAATTTAATTTCTCGGTGTCTAGGCTACAGCAGAGCAATAATCAGTTATAAATATTACGGTTATTCATAATATTATACTGAATTGTTTCTCTGAAAGTACTTAAACCTTTGGCTGCATTGCTACGGTGATTCGTGGTGCACCGATAACCCCTCCCCGTTACCTGGCTGAGAAATATTTTTGTTGATTTAAGACAAAGTGTGATTATATGATTTTGAGTTAACTTAGGATAAATAATTTGTAATTACACCCTTGCATTCATATAGTTGCAGTAGTTCATACATATTTAAAAAAACAAAAAAAAATTCAAAATCCAAAACCTGCAAAAAAAATTGTAAATATTCCTTGACTTTGTTTTTAAATCCTTCCTTTTGAATTGTTTTCAATCAAAAAAAATATATAACCTTGTCAAAAAAAATTTGAAATCCAAAAACAAAACAAAAATGATTTTCCTTTTGAAAAAATAAATTCTTTTTGTAAATATTTTTTTTCTTTATAAAAAAGCCAAAAACATTCTTGAAAATGACCGAATTTCCATATTCACATGAATTTTACGATAGTTACGAAAATCAAAATAATCCATATAATTTCACTCAAAATTCTTATGGATATTTTAACGACAATTATTGTTTAAATAATTCAAATTTTGAACAACAAAATTTTCAAAATGATGATCAACACTCAAATCTCGAAAATAGCATTTCATCTTTACTTGAACTCTCTACACGACAAAATCAAAGTATAAACAATTTGTGTATCTCATATTTGTGCAATAGTTCAAGTCAAAAAAAATCAAAATTTGAGTTCACTTCAAAATTCAAATGATTTCGAGTATAACCCATGCCAATTCAATTTCGAGCTTCAAAATGAATTCCGAAATCAAGACGAAAATGTTAACCAATTTTCAAATAATTTTGGCAATGGGAATAGTTTCAATAACGATACGATTGAAAACTTTGGTTGTCAACAAATTCAAAATGAAAATTTTCAAATTAATAGTCATGAATTTGATTTTGTTGACCAAATGGAAAAAGATAACGGGGATTTATTACTTGAAAAATACAAAACTTTTCGTGAAAATCATAATCAAATCTCAACTTGCGAAGAATCAAATAATAATCTACCGTTTATCGAAATTGACTGTTCTTGTTTTCAACAAGTCCAAATTGAAAATTTTCAAGTTAATAACTACAAATTCGATTTTGTTGAACAAATGAACAAAATTTACGATGATCACTCGGATTCGATGTTTGAAACATACATGAAACAACGTGAAAAACAAAATCAAATTCCAATGTGTGACGAGTCAAGTGATAATCCATCTCTTACCCAAATCGACGATTTTCAAATAACAACTTTTGAAACTGAAAATAACAATGTTAATGAAGTTGTTGAAAACACGATAATTGAGCTGGATTTCAATTCTTTTAAGGGTGTGGAACCAAATTTAAATTCGATCTTCCTTTTCTCGATTTCGAAAATTTGAATACAACAACTTTGAATTTGGAACTTGAGACATGCAATAAAGTTGTTGATAATCCAACGAAGGAAGACGAATTTAATGAACACAATTTTTTTGGACTTTTGGATGACGAGTTGTTAAATTCCGATGGGGAAGATGAAAATCACCATTTCAATTTTGAAATCAATAACTCTGAAAATGTTTTCAATGATAAGATTGAATTTCAAATTGGTGGAAATAAATATGAACTTCAATCAATTGTTTTATCGACCCCAAAAATCATCGAAAATAAAACCACTCGTACGATTTTTAATAAAACGACATTCGTTTTTCCAAATCAACGTTCAACTTCGAAATATTTTACGATTTGGTTTTCTACGGTTGAGTTGTGTCTCGTATACTTGACGAGACAAATGAATCGGTCTTTGGAAGACCGTTTCATTTACTTTTTGACGATATACTTTCTAATCTCGTGTAAATACCGTTCGTTTTCATGTAAATAATAATAAACATCCCTTTCACTTGGGTTGACTGTGGGGACATAGTAAAAAATCAAGTGCGGGGGGAGACTCATCTTCATTTTTTTTCATGGTTTATTTTTGCTTTAAAATCACAAAAAAATAAATTTAAAAAAAATCCCAAAAGCAAATTTTCTTTTGATTTATTTTTAAAAGAAACACTATAAGATAAATATATGGCTTTGGTTTATTAAATTGAAATTTTTGAAAATTTATTGGTCTTAACAAAAATAAAAATGAAGTTTGATTACAAATAATAATGGTTTAACTAGTATATAGGAAGATTCATACGTGTTAATTATGAAGTACATCCCAATTGAAAATCTTTGTTTTAGATTTAAAGTAAAGGATATAACATTTTTTTTGTCTTCTAAGTTAAATGGTGCTAAGATGATTTTGCAAAACTCCCTCTCAAAAAATATAAAAATAAAAAATAATAACATTCAAGTATTCACTCTCATTTAAAAGTCCTCACGGTTATGCATGGGTGATTACTTGGAATTTTTGATTATGTGCTTTCATACTCATTTAAAAGTCCTCACGGTTATGATGCATAGAACACATGTAAAAAAAAGACTTAATAAAAACCACCTACGGTCGATATTGGATGCATGAAAGTGTGTGCACTCGCCATGCTCTGTACTCCCTTCACATAAGCCCGAAAGGCAGTGCATGGGTGGTATATCTGGCCTCAGTTTACTTGAGCTAGGTGTGTAATTTTTCTTGCAAATAATGAGAGAGCAAGCAATTGAAATCCTAGCACTATTTTTACTTATTTGATTTGATTTGTTATTGAAAAGAAAGGAAAATACTAATTTGATAAACTTTGATAATCAACTAAGGATCCATTTTATAATTACACTTTGTTATCAACCGAAACAATAAGTTAAACTATTGTCTATTTGTTATGATAACTTGATTTTTGTTGGAAATATTGACGAGTAAATGACATAAATTTTCAAGACAATAACCAAAACCTATATTTAACTTATTCGTGTCAATTTAAAAATAAATCCTTCATTTGTAAATTTGCATTCATCTCTTTGTAAATAAATCTTGCATCTTGTAAATATTTTCATCCTGCATTTGGATTTTGTGGGTAGTATCCGCTGAAAACCCTCACGGGATAACACCCGTCCTACTGGGGACACCCAAAGGTTTAACGGCTTGTTGCATATGCTCAATGCAATCGTGCTTCCTACGAAAACGGATTTATCTTAGTTTTTCTTTATTCGAGAACGAATAAAAATATAAGTGTGGGGGTATTTGATGTGCACGTAAATGTGCATATTTTTACCACCATATTTATTCTTTTTTAAATTAAATAAATGATCATATTGGGTATTTTAACTTATTTTAACCAAAATTCATATTAATTTCAAATTTCCACATATTCCTCTTCATATAAGGGCAAAATGGCCATTTGTGCGCGTATATTAATTTGAGAGAATTTAATTGAAAATTTCTATAATATTTTGTAGGAATTTAGCTTCTCATATTAGTGGGTTCATGAAGAAACATGCATGCACAAAATGGATATAAAGGAATGAAGATGGAAATAATTCAAAGTGAAGATCATGAAGGACCCCACCTACCCACCTACCTTAAAGTACAAACTAAAGGCTATTGCACATGCTTATGAAGTTAATAGTTTCATGTACACTTAATAGGGGATTAAGACATGTTAATGATTACTTGGCCTCCACGATTCCTAAGGGGTATTTTGGGCATTCCCCAAAAAGTGAATTAGGGTTTTAAAACTTGTATATATACCCCTTATGTTTCATGTAACTCTCTTCTCTTAGTCTCTCTTAGGCCACCTTCTCTTTAGTTTAATTTGGATCAAAAATAAAATGAAAGCCCCTCTTTCTCTTTTCATGGCTACTTAGCCATTTTTATTTTATGTAATCTTTTTTTATGCAATTTAATACATTCTCTTTCCTTTTCATGTTCATTTACTTTCATGTTGTAGTGTAGATCTCTTCTCTTTTATGCAAGTAGAATAATTTTTCCTTTCATTTTGCTTTCTTTTTCCTCTTCTTTTTATTCAATGTTGCTTGCTACATTTGTTCATATGATGACAAATATGAGAGGCTAAACCCCTTCAATTTAGGGGTAATGAAGCTCTCTAATCATGTAGCTTCAACTTAATTTGATGTTTAAGCTCTCTTTTTGTGCTTAATGAGAATGATTGAAGTGGTTTAATGATGTTGTTCAACTTTGAATTTGATAGTCTATGTTGTTCATAACAAATAGGCTATACTTAAACAAGCAAAACACAAATTGCCTCTTCATATACATATGATTATGGCAATGAAGTGATTGTTGAAATTAAAATTTGATGGCTTATATTTCTAATTAATAGTTAATAGGCCATGCTTAAAATAGATCTTGCTTTCAACTTTGTTGTCATATTTTATGAGATTTAAAAGTGTATTAGTGTTTGTGTTATGGTTTGTTGGTTTATATTGAGCTAATTAATAGCACAAATATACCATACTTATGATAAGCACATCAACTAATTCACTAATGACAAGAAAAGAGGGATCATAACTTCATTTTGTCGATTTATGTGATCTAGAGAGTGGAAATTGTCTCTAAATTGTCTTAACACTCATATTTTTATCAATTTTCTTTTGCTTGTTTTTCTTCTTTTCTAGTTTAACATTCTTTTCAACCTTGGTTTAATTTGATTGAATAGATTTTTAAAACCATCAATTCCTTGCAGATCGACCCGTATTCGTCACGTGCTACATTCTTACACCGTGCGCTTGCGGTTATTTTAAATTTAAATTCGTTCGACGGTTTTCTAAACCGATAGAATTTCCGTCAACGAACATTCAGGCACAAGTAGAGAATGTAGGTGTTAATGTTTCACATGTCAGAATGGAAGCTATGTATCAGTTTTTCAGAAATATGATGCAGGTGGGAGTTGCAGACAGAGTGGTAGGAGGAAATGCTACTGAAGCAGGGGTTTTGGAAGTTGACCATTTTACTAAGATAAGTGGTGATTATGTTAAGCTTGGAGGAAAGTCGTTTATGGGAAAGGAGGATGCCATTAAGGTGGAGAACTGGTTGTTGCACTAAGAAAGGATTTTTACAGATTTGGGGCTCAATGATGAGAAGAAGAGGAGATTGGCATCTAGATAGCCTCAGGGAGCTATTTGTTTTGGTGGAATAATGCGACTGTGATAATTTATGAGGAGACAATGACCTAGGAGGATTTCAATAGGAGGTTCCAAGAGAGGTTCATGTCTGTTATGGCACAATCAGCTCTGATCAGGAAGTTTGCTAAATTAGAGCAATGAGAGATGTCGGTTGTAGAATATGCCAGGAAGTTCGAAGAGTTGGCCGCGTATGGGTATGATTTAGTGGATATATTGTTGAAACGGAATCAGAAGTTCATCAGGAGATTGAGACCTGAGTTGGCTAGTCCTACATTATCTCACATTAGGGATCCTTTTGATATTGTTGTGGAGATGGCCATGAGGCATGAGGAAATTCTTGATTCTCTAGAGAAGAGTAAGGATAAAGAGATCCAAATTGGGCAGGGCCAAAAGAGAAAGTTCTTTTCCAATAAAGGTGCTCAGAAGGGTGAGCAGCCAAGAAAGGGATGTTTGAGATTTTCTGCTATAAGTACGACAAGAAGGGGCACTTTGCTGATGAGTGTCGTGCTGGGAAGGCAAAGGATGTAGCAGGAAGGAAGAATGTCATGTGCTACAACTACAACCAGATATTCCACTACAAAAACTAGTGCAAGGAACCCGTTAGAGATGGTAAGGGCAAAGTGTATGCATTGGAGCATGCTGCTTCTAAGCCAAAAGCGCAGGAGAAGGGAAAGGCAGTTCTGGGAGGTACGCTTCAGATTCATTGTATGACTATTAGCATTTTATTTGATACTGGTGATCGCATTCTTTTATATCTAGATGTCTGATAGTTAAGCTTAACCATGAACCCACATATTTAGTTACTTCCTTATGGGTTGTGAATCCAATAGGAGGGTATGTAACTCTAGAGTTGAGGTGTGACTAGTTTGAGTTTGACCTGTCAGGTCACGCTTTTGTTTGAAGTTTTCATGTGTTTGATTTTGTGGGGTTTGGGAATATCCTTGGTATGGATTGGTTAAGTGAGTACGATGCTAGGATATTTCGCTAGGATAGGAAGATATATCTTAGACACCCTGATTGTAGCGGCCCGATTGTTTATACCAGGTTCTTGCAGTGAGATGTTTGCTTTGTTGGGTGCTTTGGAATCAGATAATGAGTTTAGTCAAGTTTGCGTGGTTAGAAAATCACAAATGTTTTTGAGCCTGTAGTTGGATTGCCGCCGAAGGGAGCCATTGAGTTTCGGATAGATTTGGTTCCAGGAGCAAAACCAGTGTGTAAGCACCCAGTAGGATGACCCCTTCAGAGATAAGGAAGTTGAAGGTGCAGTTGGTGAATTTAGAGGGCAAGAGTTTTATCAGGCCGAGTAGTTCACCTCGTGGTGCAACAGTTGTATTTGTTAAGAAGCCGGATAGATCGTTGAGGCTACGTATCGATTATTGTAATTTGAATGAGAGGACGATAAAGAATCGATATCCATTGCCCAGGATTGACGATTTGTTCGACTAGTTGAGTGGAGCAAACATATTTTCCCAGTTGGATTTGGCAATTGGTTTCCGTTAGCTCAAGGTAGAAGAGCATAGTATACATATGACGACATTCGGGACCAGATATGAGTCGTACGAATGGTTAGTTAAGCCGTTAGGACAGAGAATGCCCCAGCTTTCTCTATGGATTTGATGAACTGGATTTTTGTAGGGCACTTGGATAGATTCGTATTAGTTTTCATAGATGACATCTTGATTTATTCTAAGGATGAAAGAGAGCATGAAGTTCATCTTAGAGTGGTGCTTGAGACGCTGAGGCAGCATCAGCTGAAAGTGAAGTTTTCAAAGTGTCATTTCTGGAAAAAGGAAGTGAATTTTCTTGGTTATGTAGTCTCGGAGGAAAGGTTATCAATAGATCTGACTAAGATTGAGGTAGTGAATAGTTGGAAAAGACCCGAGACTGTAACCGAGATAAAGAGTTTCCTTGGGTTGACTAGTTATTATCAGAGATTCATTAAGGATTTTTCATGGATAGCAGCACCGATGACCAAGACAACAAGGAAGAATGTGAAGTTTATATAGGCCAATAAGTGTGAGGAAGTATTCCAGAGTTTGAAACACTTATTGGCCCCATGCACCTATGTTTGTTGTTCCAAAAGGGAATCGGGATTTGGTGGTTTATACAGATGCGTATGGAACATGATTAGGAGCTATGCTGATGCAGAGAGGTAAAGTGATTGCCTATGCTTCTTACAGCTTAGACCGCATGAGGTCAGATATCTAACGCATGATTTGGAATTGGCTGCAGTGATTTTTGCTTTGAAGGTATCGAGACATTATCTTTTAGGAGAATGGTTTGAGTTATATACAGATCATAAGTCGCTGAAATATTTGTTCTCTAAGAAGGAGCTCAAATGAGACAACAGAGGTGGTTAGATTTAATAGTCGCTTATGATTTTGGGATTTAGTACACACCAGGGATAGACAATAAGGTTGCAGATTCACTTAGTAGGAAACATCAGAATGCAGTGTTAGCAATAATTGTCGAGTGGAAAGATTTGGAAGCACTAGCAGATTGCAAAGTGCAGTGCAGATCCGAGGTTAGGTCTAGTGGAGATATAGTTATACTATCTTGTTTGGAAGTTCGACCAACGTTGATCGAACAGATTGCTTCTAAGCAGATGGAGGATCCAGTATTAGCTGATCGAATCAGGACGCTTAATAGTGGAATCGAGAGCGATGACTTGAAAGATTCCAGTCTTGACAAGAATGGGTGGTTGAGAAAGAAAGGAAGATTATGTGTTCCGAGTGTAGGAAACATAAAATAAGAAGTCTTAAAAGAATGCCATCATTCAAAGTTCACTATACATCCAGGAGGTACCAAGATGTATTAGGATATGAAGAGAAGTTTCTTCTGGAAAGGTACTAAGAGGGATATTGGCTTGTGTGTGAAGCAGTGCTTGAATTGCCAACAGGTAAAGGCTGAACACAAAATGCCAAGTGGTTGCTTCAGCCCTTAGATATTCCAGTGTGGAAGTGGGATTCTATTTCTATGGACTTCATTGACGAGTTGCTAAGGTCGAATAGAGGAAATGAAAGTATATGGGTCATAGTGGGCAGATTGACCAAGAGTTCCCATTTCATTCCAGTTAGGTCAACCGGGATGGCACCTGTTTTAGCGAGGTAGTTCATGAAGAATGTATTTAGGCTGCATGGAGTTCCTAGCAGTATAGTTAGTGACAGAGATCCCTTATTCACTAGTGAGTTCTGGAAGAGTCTACAGGAATTTTTGTGAACCAAGCTTAAGATGAGTATCGCTTACCATCAGTAGATAAACGAGCAAACAGAAAGAGTTAACACGATCTTAAAAGGTTTGTTAAGGGCTTGTGTTATAGATTTTGGGGGATCAAGGGAGGACCATCTGCATCTACTCGAGTTTTCGTATAATAACAGTTATCAGACTAGTATTAGGATGGCACCATTTAAAGCTTTGTATGGAAAGCCATGCAAATTTCTCGTGCCTTGGTTGGAGACCGGGGATAGGTTGATTCTTGGTCCAGATCTAGTTGGAGAAGTTGCTGAAAAGATTGAGGTCATTCGGGTTATGAAGGAGGCTCAGTCTAAGCAGAAAAGCTACGTAGATGAAAGATGAAAAGATTTAGAGTTATCAGTTGGAACCAGGTTTTCGTCAAGGTATCACCGATGAAGGGTGTTATTAGATTTGGGAAATCAGGAAGTTATCACTGAGATTCGTTGGACCTTTTTCCCATTGTTGAGAGGATCGGTAATCTCGCTTATAGAGTTGAGCTACCGAGCAGTTTTGGTAGGTGTCCATGATTTTTTTCATGTTTCACATCTCAAAATTTATTTTAGGGACCCAGAGACTGCTATTGCACCGACAATGCTAGATGACTTAGTGGTAGAAAAAGACTTGACTATAGTGAGGAAGCCAGTTCACATTGTTGCGAGAGATGAGAAAAGGCGTAGAACCAAGACAGCCAGATTAGTCAAGGTCCAATGAAGTGACAATGACAGGGACTGTAATTGGGAGGTTAAGAGCAGGATTAGAGATACTTATCCTGACTTGTTTAATGGAATGTTTTAACTTCTTGTTTAATTTATTATGGGCCTTATCTTAATTTCGAGGATGGAATTCTTTAAGGAGGGGAGTCTGTAACACCCTAGATTTTTAGTAATATTATTTAGGATATTTGGTTAGTTAAACTAAATAAAATAATGTGTTAATTATGGGATTGGGATTTGATCTTATTAAGGTAGTCGTGCCATTAAAACAATTGAACTAAAAAGGGTTTAAAATGAATTAGAGGAGGGGTAAATTGCGAAAGAGGCCATTCCTATATCTATTCCCTTAGGCCATATATAATGTTAGATGTTCATTTTCATTTTCAAATATTTATAAAAGAGGCCGGCTACCATTAACAAGAAAAGAGGAAGAAGAATTAAAAGAAGCTAAAGAAAAGGCTAATTCAAATCAAATTCATCCAAACCTCAAGCTCCTTCAATCTTTAAAGCAGAGTTGAATAATTTTTTCATCTCAAATTTTTTTTCTTTCGGTTTTATGATGAAATCATAAATATTTTGCATATATTTTCCATGTTTTTGATTGATAGAACGATTATATATACTTGTTAATTATTTATGAGTGTTCATGTAGATTTTATGAAATGTTTTGAGATGGAAACCCTATTAAATGACATCCAATTGCCTTGTGAATTTTTCAAATGATCTAAAAAGTTATTTTAGAGATGGGTTTAAATTTTCAAATTTTTCTAAATTTACGTGGATTTAATGTGAATTCTGTAGTGAAGAAAATGGCATTTTGGATTATAATTTATTTACGAGAAAATAGTTAACTATTTGGGTTTGAAAAGTTTATATGTTCGTAAACATATATAAATTGATTTTATGGAATTTTTATAGATTTTTCCAAAGTGTTTAACGGTTATATAAAATTATTTAAGGTATGGGACTCAAAATATTTTATATAATTATAGAGAAGAAGAGGCTTTTTATAAAATGTTTAAATTTCCAAATATGGAAAGATGGCAACACTTTTTAAAAGAAAAATCTAGCAACCAATCTGATATAGACAAACAAGGCATGTTAGGTACAAAATGACAATTTCAAAGTACAAATAACAGGCTTTTTACTGCTTCGTCTCCTTCAACACCATGTTTTGCCTCCATCCCTCCACTTCTAACACTGTCGAAACCAATGCACATGTTATGAGGTAACTAGTACATAGTGAATTGGAAGAGGGAAAAGGTTATAGGGTCGGAACCGTGGGGTTCCAAAAGAGGTGAAGCATTGTTTTGGTTTCAAAGGAAAATATGCCTGCTTGCTTTCGACCTAAATGCTTTCGACTAAGTCAAATGGTGTAAAATGATGGTTTTGATTGGGTTTCTCTTTCTTTTAAATGATTGCTTTCGATAGCGTCGAAGCCTTTAACTATCGTTTTCTACCTTTCGATCCAGATGGTTTCGAAGGGCTCCTTTTGTTTTCTAAAATTTGGCCACCTCTCCATTGCTTTCAAATGGATGGTTTCAACACCATAACTTCATTATTTAAGAAATAGTTTCGAAATAGAGCTTTCAACTTTATTGTGTAGGATCTAGATTAACCCTAGAGGGGGGGTGAATAGGGTTATAGCAAATTTTCTCGAACACAGAAACAAACTGCAGAAATAAATATGCTGAAAAGTAAATCACACACAAAATTTACCCAGCTTCGGCAACCCCTGCATACTGCTGCATTCCCAGATTTCTATTAGAATTAAACAGTATCCCGCTTACAAACACTCTACTAGACTCGCAAAACCTTTGCTCCCGCTCACAAACACTCTACTAGACTCGCACCCCCTGCTCCACCTATAGAGTTTCGCTTACTCGCAAACTTTGCTCCACCTATAGAGTTTTGCAAACTCGCACACCCTGCTCACTGAACTAATTCTAACTAGACAATCTGACACTACCTACAACCTAGGTGGTGATTTACAAATTCTTTGACTCGAAAAGAAAAAGCAACTTCAAAAATAAAACCAGGAGCAAAAATTAAAATATAAACTTTAATCCCTAATTTTTGCTCAAATTAATACAAAAAAAACCCCTTTAAAAAATTAAACTCCCTTCATAATAAACAAGGCCGGACCCTTGTGTTTTCTTCCACCCGATCCACTTTTCTTGCTTTGAGAAAATGATGGCGGTCGTTCCTCTTGAAATTAGGGCATCGTTCCCTTTTCCTTTTCTACTGTAAAATTGCGGCTTTGTTTCTTCAATCCAAATTGGGGATTTGACTGGTTTGTGATGCTCTTGCACTCGTTCTCTGATGATCAATTGCTTAGTTCGCGTTGCTCTTGCTTCTCCGGTGATCAATTGTGAAATTAGGGCTTCTTGAGTTCGGCTTCAATTTTGTATGTAACTTTCCTTTTGCTTTTCTGGATTGAATGCTTGAATTCGATTGTTGCTCTGCTTGCGGATGATGAACTTGGGTTCGTGTTTAGATTTGATTCGATTTTCTCACACCCCACCTTTCGATGATGGTTCGGGAGACGTATTTATATGAATTCTGAAACCCAATTCGTTTGTATCAATTTGATACTTTCCTGATTTTCACTTTCCCGATGCACACGGCTTTCATTATCACGCGTTCGATTTTTCTTGAATAAAAAGGCAGAAACTTTCCTCTTTTTAATTTGCTTGACTTTCCTATTTTCAAAAATACGAATTTGACTTTTTCAAATTGTACACACACTTGTTTTCTAACTTGTTCATCACTACTCTGTTGAATCTCGTTCATCCGCTGTTGCTTTTGACTTTATACGGCATTGATTCTCTGGCCCCTGTGAGCTTCGTCTCTGGCCATTTTCTCTGATGATGTTGATTCCACTGTGTCCTTGGTTATTGATATTGATCGAACTTGTTTTGATTCATCTTGATGTTCAATAGTATGCCCCTGAATGTTGCTGCAATCTTCACTTCTGGTCTCTGTTCATGTTGGCACTGTCATATTTTGGTCATGTTGCCTTCAGTAGTGTAACGAGACGGATTTTGCCCGCTCGAAAATCGACATCCATACTTCAAATCGTACTCGAATGCCATAGATTTGATTGTTCAAATCCGATTCGCCGGAGCTTATAACAACATTAAGTAAATAACACAGCGGAATAAAAAGGATAATACATTGATATACAGCTTTGATACAATATCTGATACAACAGATGATCCAATAGATATCAATATACATCAGAGATATGATACAATAAAATAGCAGCGGAAAAGAAAAATAGATAACATCTAGCAGCGAAACAAATAACTCTAAGATAGTCTTCAAGGAAGAACTCCAGAACTGCAACTCCATTTCCAAGAATCAATCCAACAATAGCTCGAACTCCCAATAACGATGCACCAAGATAACCAAGACTGGTGCGATCCAAAGACTGAACTAACTCCAGATAATCTGTTAAATCTAGCTATCTGAAAAAAAACCCAACTCTAGACTGCTCGTGTAGGAAATAATGAGCACCCAGAGTTTAGGAAAGAAAACAATAAACTCCGGATCAGTCGTGGGACTGGTGTGAGCAACAAAAACAGTTTATCTTTTAAAAACATTCAACAAAAGATTTTCAAAGTCAATTCGCAATGCTTTTGAAAAATGAGACTACCATAAGGCCTCCCGCACACACACACATGCAAACGCAGAATCGGAGGAGATTTCTCCTTATGATAGTCAAAGATGCTTGATACGCATTTAAAATAACATTTGATATTATTACTAGTGCATAGTGTAGGAAAAATCATTTCGAAAGTAGAATATAAATCTTAGCCAACATACGACCATTATCGTATGCCTACTATAGCTACTATCCAAACAGTGGTGACCACCATAAGTGAATAGCAGGTTCTACAACTAATACCGTACAAGTTTCGTATTGTTTCTTTGGATTTCCAACAAATGATCAGGCCAAGGAACTTCCCATTGCCACTGAGAATGCCTCTGGAAAGACACCCCCGAGAACCAAACCGGAACTCTGCCAACACAAGGCCGGGTTACCCCTTAACTAGGTAACTACTGACACGAGCACGCCATTCCCCGGTCCTTTAGGACCTTTTCAACCGAGCGCTCGATATCCAACATCACACCATAATAAATAGAGTGTTTTCAACATGAGTAAGTATCTGGGCTCCATACCATGATACCACCCCTTTCCAGAAGGAAATGCACATACCCTAAGGGGAGCTACAGCAACCCCTAATAACCTTGCCGCATCTTTCCTGTTTTGACCATTTCCGGGATGTGAGGCTCGACGAATTCACGTCCACAAAAACATACTTTATACAAAAGCCATGCTTTGGGTCAATAAATGATCAACACAATGATCACTAAGATAGACGATCAAATAAATGATCCTATCACAAATAATCAACACAATGATCATTTCAGCATCACTCAGCATGTCACATTACCAAACTGGGAATATATCGCTGATAACTTCAACTATATAACCTTTGAGCTCGTACGTCTCAAAGAAGGGTGTTAAGCAAAGAATAAATTCTCCGCCACCAACAGAAATATATTTGAAAGAAATCGGCTTTATATCTCAACTTGTAATGTCAGGCATACAATCCATACAAGTCTGTTCTGGGTTCGAACAGAACCGAAGGCACTTACAAAGAAGTCCTTGCAACCCGGATATTCACAATCCCGATCGGATTTCCCATCACTTAGGGAGTTTCTATACCGGCGCGACTCGGTGCAGAAACAATCGATAGGTCATCCTATCGCTCTCGCAAATACCCGGTCTTCATCACCGGTCTTCAAATGCATCCATAACGACATATCACATATTCGGAATGGGATATATGACACAAAGGTCCTCTCCCGGTTAAACCGAACAGTGAGCGCAGTATTTCAAAAACATATGGACAATGGGATTTCAATTAAGTCACAACTTAATAATTCAAAACTTTATTTCAAATGGTTTAATCCAATTACCATTTCAATCTTTAAACAAAAAGATTCATTTTCACAACCCTTAACGGTTTAAACAATTTTCACATTTTAATCTTTTAAACAAAAGATTCATTCACAGATTTTCCAAATCAATTTGATTAACTCGTTAAATCTTTAAATCAAAGATTTAACTTATAGCTTCAAAACAATTTCATTTCAATTTGATTTAAACAAATCATCAATTTAAATCTGTTAAAAATAAACAGATTTAATTTATAGTTTTCAAAAGAATTCATTTATAACTTGGGAAACCATTTTTCAATTCAATCTTGAAATTCCTTTTATTAAACTGGAATTTCATCTCTTATCTGAAAGCTTTTTATTCTCTTTAAAACAAACAGTTTTCATTTTGAAATTTGATTCATCTATACGAGTTAAAGTTCTTTGGTTAAATCCAAATTCTCAAAATTATACTTTTAAAATGGTTTAACTACATATAAACATATTTATAACATCGTTAATCCCTAGTTTCAAATTACAGAATTAAATTCCTAATTTCTTGAATTCAAATTTAAATCAAATTATTTAAATTCCAAAACTTAATCAAGTAATTTAAAAATAATAAATTTTATTTTGAAATTCCTTTCCAAAAGCTTTTCACATTTATTCCGATTCCATTTCCAAAACATTTGAATAAAAAAAAAATTCAAATTTAAACTATTTCAAAATCTGTGACTTAATCGATTTCCTCGTGAAATCCATAATTGTGTGTGTATGGTGTGGTCCAGGGGTTTAACTCAATAGTGCAACATCATTCAATCACCACAGATTCAAATACAACAATTATTTAATAAGCGATATAAACTATAACGCTTATCATCCATTCACAGATACACAGATAATATACAGATGTAAATAAATATACACAGCTCAATCTACATAACAAAATATCACAAATCAGATAAGACAATCAATTCAAGGCATTTCATACAATACAATCATTCCTAAGCAAGGTCAAGTATTCAATAGTCATTTATAAGCAGGATTTATAAATTATTTATCCTAATTAATTCAATTTATTTCCATGTAAATAAATTTAATTAGTTATGAATCTATTATACAATCCTGATTTATTAATCCCAATCATTTGATATAAACAAATTTATCAAACACTTTAAATAATTAAATTATTATTAATTAATCATATTAATTAAATCATTCCTTTAAACCAATTTCATAATTAATTATCTTTAATAAATCAAAAGATCCAAATATTATTTCTATAAGCGATTAATCTTTAATTACTTTCATTTAGTAATTACATTTAAATAATTTATAATTGATTATTTAAATAAATTAATCTAATGAATTATCAAAATTAATCACATAAATTTAATTTCTTAATAATCTCTAGTTAATTTATCTTCATTAACTAATAATATTTCCTTAATTACTTTTAACTAATCTCTAATTATAAATAGATCTAAACCATTAATTTATAAATTTAATAAATTATCCCTATTTATAATATTAGTAAATTTACTTAATTATCGTATTATCTTTAAGGTAATTCATTTCTTTGTTAATGACTTCAATAATATTAAAGTGTAAAACAAATTATTTAACTTTCATTTAAAGACCTTTTATAAAGGAAGTTTATCAAAAATCAAGTTTAAATAATTGTTTCTAAAAAAAACTATTTGATTTTAAACTTGCTTAAAACACAGTTAGATTTAAAAACTGATTCAAATTTCCAGGATTAAAAATGAATTTGAATCCTCTAATTTAACATTGATTTAAACTTGCTTAAAATTCTTGATTTTAAATTCTTTATTTAAAATTCAACTTTATTTTAAAACTTAAAGATTTAAGAGTTTATTTGAAAACTAAACTTAACTTTAAAATTTTGAACCACTGTTTAAATCTTGTTTCCAGTTTCAAATTCATTTGAATTGCCTTAAAATTTCAATTTGCAGACAGGTTTTTTTGTTTTTTTTTTTTAAAAAAAAAAAACTGGAAACTCATCTACTCGAGCCACTACTTTGTTTTCTTCGAGACCAACGCGAGTTTTCCCCGAGATTGTCACTCGACAGCTTCGAGTCTTCCCCGAGCATCCCCACCTCCTTCCCAAAACACTACAGCCCCTTCCAACTTCACAACCCCAGGCACAACTGTCACGCGTGCACGTGTACGATCATCGGAACGTTCTTCGACCAACATCTCGACCACCCACCAGTCACTCTCGACCCCATCAACGAACTTGACCACCAAGTTCGACGAAGCTCACCGAAAAATTAAATTTGGAAATTCGAGCAACACCCCAACACAACCTGGAAACAAAAAGAACCCATCAACCTCGCAACCTGTCAACGCCCCGCATCCACTCCTCTGACCACCAGAACGTACGAAATTTCGGCCATCACTTCGTCATCGACCCTACCACCATCTCCCACAGTTGCTTCTCACTCGATGCATCATGGAGGAAGAACGAATCAAACATACAGCCATGACGAAAACTAGGTTTACAAACAAATTCCCTACACCGCTGTCGCCCCAGTGATCATGAGTGTCACCGAGCATTTTTCCCACCATCATCGTAGGCTCCTCCACCACTTCACGCAGCCCCGACCAACCTAGTGCTTCCGACCACCCTATCTTGACAAAAACCCATTTTTCGTTCAACACAGTAATGCCCAGTCATTCTATTACAAAAAAATATGATTTGAATTTTAAAAATCCTAAATTTGATTAAGCAACCAGTTTATAAACTTGAATCGACAATTCATGATGTTTGAATTTATCACATAGTTAAGGTTTTAACTGTATTTCCTGTTTCCAGAGATCATGTTTTCTCGTGAAACTACTAAGTTGTTTAAGCTTAAATTGATTTTTTTTATCTTCAATATATATTACAACAACAAGTGTTGTTTTAACACTAAGTCTAAACATCAAGTAGGCTAGGTGAAAAAAAATGATTTTTGAAATCAAATTTTTTGGTGTTCAGAGTCATAACAGTGAGCCTGTATAACACTTCCAACTCTCTCTTTCACTCAGAGGATCTATATATATATACATATATATATAAACAAGCTTATTCACAGATACATCTATATATAAGCAACAGTTTATACTTTAAACATTTAAGAAAATCAGTTACTCACCAGGCATGAAGACAAAGCACAGTGAAACTGGAAATTTTTTCTAATTGAAGCTTTTCTTTCCAGTTAATGTTTGCCTCCATTTTCTTTTTCTTTCAGGCTTTACTTAGTTATGTTTTGAACTAACTGAAGTTAAATAAGTTGATATATAGGAGAGAATGTACAGAGCGTGTTATCTGGTATTACATGTTTGTACAGGGTATTGTTTATTTTGTACAAAGTGATACTATTTTGTTTAATAAGCATGGTTGATATGCTTGCATTAAATGCATGAAGCATGTTGCATTCATTGCCTGGTACCTTCCCTTTTTTGCTAGAGATACTAGTATTTATTATTGAGTACTTCTTGCAGTGTTATTTCCAGGCTGAGATATCTTGCATTTGTTTTGTTACTTTGTTTGTTTATATACTTGTTTTATTCTTTCACTTGTCTTTGCTTTTCTTTTGTAATTTAATCCAGTTTTATTTTTCTTGTCTGGTTATTTTACCTTTGTTGCTTCATTTTGTTATACTTTATTTGTTTGCAGTTTTATATTGAGTTGAGTTAGTTTACATACCCTTTTCTTATGTGTATTTCTTCTTTTGTTTTATCACTTGTCATATGAATACATTTCAAATCACATTTGAATGCATATTGTTTCTTTTCTTTTGCAAGCCTACACATTTCTATTTTTATCTTGAGTATTTATTTTATCTTACATACAAATTGTTTTGTATCTTTCTATGCTGAAATGTATTATATTATGTACTTTATTTTATTTATTTCATTTTGTTGATTTGATTACTTTGACTTTATAGTTTATAGTTTATCTCACATATATTTCTATTTCTAGAATAAATAATAATTATTATTATTTTACTTCAAATTCATTATCTTATGTTATTTTTATAAACTCAAATCATTATTAACCATCAATTCAAATATTTATTATTACTTATTTATTTATTTTATACTCATGTCAAATATCTGTATTTTATGATTATTTTTAAACCATTTACTTGAGATTTTAACTCAAGTTCAATATATACATATATATATTATATAAAATTTGCTCATATATACCCAAATATATATACATATACATTCAATATATACACATATTTACAGTATTTTAAATGTAAATGATTTATACAAAATATACTTGGATCCGGGGAAACTCGCATCACTTAATCGATTAATTTCACGAATTTTATTCAAAATGAAATTACTTAACAATTTTAAATTCAAAAATTCAATTAATTATTAATTTAAATATTTTATAAAATTCGGGGTCGTTACAGACTTCCCCCCTTAAAAGAATTTCGTCCTCGAAATTCGCAGGCACGAAAACAACACAGAGATAGACAGATTCGATCTCTTATAATTCCTCAAACATAAGATATGAATTCCAAACTCAAGTCGGAATATCTCAGAATACGTACTAATTTGTCCCTCTTCGGACTTCGATTAACCTAAGAAATTTCAACAGAATTTCAAAATTTGGTTTCAAACGAAATCGATTTATCGATACAATTCGATTATCCTTCATATTCTATTAATCAATTTAACTCAATTTAAAATTTCTAATTCATTTAAAATTTTCAATTTAAATTTGCAAATTCATATTCATTAAAGTTTAAATAAGAAACTGATAAGAAATCAATAAAGATAAGGATTTTCTATAACGAATCGTAGAGCTACCATCATATCGAAACTTCTTTCGGGAGCTGTTACGAAGCAATCAAAAGGAATTTGGGAACGAATCAAAGAAAATTGATAAAGAAAGTTGTTTCCACTATTGTTACAGAGTATCGACCATTTATAGTCGTATTTCCCTGTCCTCTATCTCGTTCTCTTCTTGCACTCATACTCACTATCAGTGGATAGTAAGAGATTTTACTGAGGCATTCAAACGGATATCTTAAGGATTACTCATTCTAGGATTTACTTCACCCTATCTCTAATGAGTTACTTAATGTGTTACACTCCTGAGCTAAAGTTTCACCTTAGCTCTGATACCAAATGTAACGAGACGGATTTTGCCCGCTCGAAAATCGACATCCATACTTCAAATCGTACTCGAATGCCATAGATTCGATTGTTCAAATCCGATTCGCCGGAGCTTATAACAACATTAAGTAAATAACACAGCGGAATAAAAAGGATAATACATTGATATACAGCTTTGATACAATATCTGATACAACAGATGATCCAATAGATATCAATATACATCAGAGATATGATACAATAAAATAGCAGCGGAAAAGAAAAATAGATAACATCTAGCAGCGAAACAAATAACTCTAAGATAGTCTTCAAGGAAGAACTCCAGAACTGCAACTCCATTTCCAAGAATCAATCCAGCAATAGCTCGAACTCCCAATAACGATGCACCAAGATAACCAAGACTGGTGCGATCCAAAGACTGAACTAACTCCAGATAATCTGTTAAATCTAGCTATCTGAAAAAAAACCCAACTCTAGACTGCTCGTGTAGGAAATAATGAGCACCCAGAGTTTAGGAAAGAAAACAATAAACTCCGGATCAGTCGTGGGACTGGTGTGAGCAACAAAAACAGTTTATCTTTTAAAAACATTCAACAAAAGATTTTCAAAGTCAATTCGCAATGCTTTTGAAAAATGAGACTACCATAAGGCCTCCCGCACACACACACATGCAAACGCAGAATCGGAGGAGATTTCTCCTTATGATAGTCAAAGATGCTTGATACGCATTTAAAATAACATTTGATATTATTACTAGTGCATAGTGTAGGAAAAATCATTTCGAAAGTAGAATATAAATCTTAGCCAACATACGACCATTATCGTATGCCTACTATAGCTACTATCCAAACAGTGGTGACCACCATAAGTGAATAGCAGGTTCTACAACTAATACCGTACAAGTTTCGTATTGTTTCTTTGGATTTCCAACAAATGATCAGGCCAAGGAACTTCCCATTGCCACTGAGAATGCCTCTGGAAAGACACCCCCGAGAACCAAACCGGAACTCTGCCAACACAAGGCCGGGTTACCCCTTAACTGGGTAACTACTGACACGAGCACGCCATTCCCCGGTCCTTTAGGACCTTTTCAACCGAGCGCTCGATATCCAACATCACACCATAATAAATAGAGTGTTTTCAACATGAGTAAGTATCTAGGCTCCATACCATGATACCACCCCTTTCCAGAAGGAAATGCACATACCCTAAGGGGAGCTACAGCAACCCCTAATAACCTTGCCGCATCTTTCCTGTTTTGACCATTTCCGGGATGTGAGGCTCGACGAATTCACGTCCACAAAAACATACTTTATACAAAAGCCATGCTTTGGGTCAATAAATGATCAACACAATGATCACTAAGATAGACGATCAAATAAATGATCCTATCACAAATAATCAACACAATGATCATTTCAGCATCACTCAGCATGTCACATTACCAAACTGGGAATATATCGCTGATAACTTCAACTATATAACCTTTGAGCTCGTACGTCTCAAAGAAGGGTGTTAAGCAAAGAATAAATTCTCCGCCACCAACAGAAATATATTTGAAAGAAATCGGCTTTATATCTCAACTTGTAATGTCAGGCATACAATCCATACAAGTCTGTTCTGGGTTCGAACAGAACCGAAGGCACTTACAAAGAAGTCCTTGCAACCCGGATATTCACAATCCCGATCGGATTTCCCATCACTTAGGGAGTTTCTATACCGGCGCGACTCGGTGCAGAAACAATCGATAGGTCATCCTATCGCTCTCGCAAATACCCGGTCTTCATCACCGGTCTTCAAATGCATCCATAACGACATATCACATATTCGGAATGGGATATATGACACAAAGGTCCTCTCCCGGTTAAACCGAACAGTGAGCGCAGTATTTCAAAAACATATGGACAATGGGATTTCAATTAAGTCACAACTTAATAATTCAAAACTTTATTTCAAATGGTTTAATCCAATTACCATTTCAATCTTTAAACAAAAAGATTCATTTTCACAACCCTTAACGGTTTAAACAATTTTCACATTTTAATCTTTTAAACAAAAGATTCATTCACAGATTTTCCAAATCAATTTGATTAACTCGTTAAATCTTTAAATCAAAGATTTAACTTATAGCTTCAAAACAATTTCATTTCAATTTGATTTAAACAAATCATCAATTTAAATCTGTTAAAAATAAACAGATTTAATTCATAGTTTTCAAAAGAATTCATTTATAACTTGGGAAACCATTTTTCAATTCAATCTTGAAATTCCTTTTATTAAACTGGAATTTCATCTCTTATCTGAAAGCTTTTTATTCTCTTTAAAACAAACAGTTTTCATTTTGAAATTTGATTCATCTATACGAGTTAAAGTTCTTTGGTTAAATCCAAATTCTCAAAATTATACTTTTAAAATGGTTTAACTACATATAAACATATTTATAACATCGTTAATCCCTAGTTTCAAATTACAGAATTAAATTCCTAATTTCTTGAATTCAAATTTAAATCAAATTATTTAAATTCCAAAACTTAATCAAGTAATTTAAAAATAATAAATTTTATTTTGAAATTCCTTTCCAAAAGCTTTTCACATTTATTCCGATTCCATTTCCAAAACATTTGAATAAAAAAAAAATTCAAATTTAAACTATTTCAAAATCTGTGACTTAATCGATTTCCTCGTGAAATCCATAATTGTGTGTGTATGGTGTGGTCCAGGGGTTTAACTCAATAGTGCAACATCATTCAATCACCACAGATTCAAATACAACAATTATTTAATAAGCGATATAAACTATAACGCTTATCATCCATTCACAGATACACAGATAATATACAGATGTAAATAAATATACACAGCTCAATCTACATAACAAAATATCACAAATCAGATAAGACAATCAATTCAAGGCATTTCATACAATACAATCATTCCTAAGCAAGGTCAAGTATTCAATAGTCATTTATAAGCAGGATTTATAAATTATTTATCCTAATTAATTCAATTTATTTCCAAGTAAATAAATTTAATTAGTTATGAATCTATTATACAATCCTGATTTATTAATCCCAATCATTTGATATAAACAAATTTATCAAACACTTTAAATAATTAAATTATTATTAATTAATCATATTAATTAAATCATTCCTTTAAACCAATTTCATAATTAATTATCTTTAATAAATCAAAAGATCCAAATATTATTTCTATAAGCGATTAATCTTTAATTATTTTCATTTAGTAATTACATTTAAATAATTTATAATTGATTATTTAAATAAATTAATCTAATGAATTATCAAAATTAATCACATAAATTTAATTTCTTAATAATCTCTAGTTAATTTATCTTCATTAACTAATAATATTTCCTTAATTACTTTTAACTAATCTCTAATTATAAATAGATCTAAACCATTAATTTATAAATTTAATAAATTATCCCTATTTATAATATTAGTAAATTTACTTAATTTTATAATTATCTTTAAGGTAATTCATTTCTTTGTTAATGACTTCAATAATATTAAAGTGTAAAACAAATTATTTAACTTTCATTTAAAGACCTTTTATAAAGGAAGTTTATCAAAAATCAAGTTTAAATAATTGTTTCTAAAAAAAACTATTTGATTTTAAACTTGCTTAAAACACAGTTAGATTTAAAAACTGATTCAAATTTCCAGGATTAAAAATGAATTTGAATCCTCTAATTTAACATTGATTTAAACTTGCTTAAAATTCTTGATTTTAAATTCTTTATTTAAAATTCAACTTTATTTTAAAACTTAAAGATTTAAGAGTTTATTTGAAAACTAAACTTAACTTTAAAATTTTGAACCACTGTTTAAATCTTGTTTCCAGTTTCAAATTCATTTGAATTGCCTTAAAATTTCAATTTGCAGACAGGTTTTTTTGTTTTTTTTTTTTAAAAAAAAAAAAACTGGAAACTCATCTACTCGAGCCACCACTTTGTTTTCTTCGAGACCAACGCGAGTTTTCCCCGAGATTGTCACTCGACTGCTTCGAGTCTTCCCCGAGCATCCCCACCTCCTTCCCAAAACACTACAGCCCCTTCCAACTTCACAACCCCAGGCACAACTGTCACGCGTGCACGTGTACGATCATCGGAACGTTCTTCGACCAACATCTCGACCACCCACCAGTCACTCTCGACCCCATCAACGAACTTGACCACCCAGTTCGACGAAGCTCACCGAAAAATTAAATTTGGAAATTCGAGCAACACCCCAACACAACCTGGAAACAAAAAGAACCCATCAACCTCGCAACCTGTCAACGCCCCGCATCCACTCCTCTGACCACCGGAACGTACGAAATTTCGGCCATCACTTCGTCATCGACCCTACCACCATCTCCCACAGTTGCTTCTCACTCGATGCATCATGGAGGAAGAACGAATCAAACATACAGCCATGACGAAAACTAGGTTTACAAACAAATTCCCTACACCGCTGTCGCCCCAGTGATCATGAGTGTCACCGAGCATTTTTCCCACCATCATCGTAGGCTCCTCCACCACTTCACGCAGCCCCGACCAACCTAGTGCTTCCGACCACCCTATCTTGACAAAAACCCATTTTTCGTTCAACACAGTAATGCCCAGTCATTCTATTACAAAAAAATATGATTTGAATTTTAAAAATCCTAAATTTGATTAAGCAACCAGTTTATAAACTTGAATCGACAATTCATGATGTTTGAATTTATCACATAGTTAAGGTTTTAACTGTATTTCCTGTTTCCAGAGATCATGTTTTCTCGTGAAACTACTAAGTTGTTTAAGCTTAAATTGATTTTTTTTATCTTCAATATATATTACAACAACAAGTGTTGTTTTAACACTAAGTCTAAACATCAAGTAGGCTAGGTGAAAAAAAATGATTTTTGAAATCAAATTTTTTGGTGTTCAGAGTCATAACAGTGAGCCTGTATAACACTTCCAACTCTCTCTTTCACTCAGAGGATCTATATATATATACATATATATATAAACAAGCTTATTCACAGATACATCTATATATAAGCAACAGTTTATACTTTAAACATTTAAGAAAATCAGTTACTCACCAGGCATGAAGACAAAGCACAGTGAAACTGGAAATTTTTTCTAATTGAAGCTTTTCTTTCCAGTTAATGTTTGCCTCCATTTTCTTTTTCTTTCAGGCTTTACTTAGTTATGTTTTGAACTAACTGAAGTTAAATAAGTTGATATATAGGAGAGAATGTACAGAGCGTGTTATCTGGTATTACATGTTTGTACAGGGTATTGTTTATTTTGTACAAAGTGATACTATTTTGTTTAATAAGCATGGTTGATATGCTTGCATTAAATGCATGAAGCATGTTGCATTCATTGCCTGGTACCTTCCCTTTTTTGCTAGAGATACTAGTATTTATTATTGAGTACTTCTTGCAGTGTTATTTCCAGGCTGAGATATCTTGCATTTGTTTTGTTACTTTGTTTGTTTATATACTTGTTTTATTCTTTCACTTGTCTTTGCTTTTCTTTTGTAATTTAATCCAGTTTTATTTTTCTTGTCTGGTTATTTTACCTTTGTTGCTTCATTTTGTTATACTTTATTTGTTTGCAGTTTTATATTGAGTTGAGTTAGTTTACATACCCTTTTCTTATGTGTATTTCTTCTTTTGTTTTATCACTTGTCATATGAATACATTTCAAATCACATTTGAATGCATATTGTTTCTTTTCTTTTGCAAGCCTACACATTTCTATTTTTATCTTGAGTATTTATTTTATCTTACATACAAATTGTTTTGTATCTTTCTATGCTGAAATGTATTATATTATGTACTTTATTTTATTTATTTCATTTTGTTGATTTGATTACTTTGACTTTATAGTTTATAGTTTATCTCACATATATTTCTATTTCTAGAATAAATAATAATTATTATTATTTTACTTCAAATTCATTATCTTATGTTATTTTTATAAACTCAAATCATTATTAACCATCAATTCAAATATTTATTATTACTTATTTATTTATTTTATACTCATGTCAAATATCTGTATTTTATGATTATTTTTAAACCATTTACTTGAGATTTTAACTCAAGTTCAATATATACATATATATATTATATAAAATTTGCTCATATATACCCAAATATATATACATATACATTCAATATATACACATATTTACAGTATTTTAAATGTAAATGATTTATACAAAATATACTTGGATCCGGGGAAACTCGCATCACTTAATCGATTAATTTCACGAATTTTATTCAAAATGAAATTACTTAACAATTTTAAATTCAAAAATTCAATTAATTATTAATTTAAATATTTTATAAAATTCGGGGTCGTTACAAGTAGCTTCACTGATGCATTTTTCCATGTATTTGTGCTTTGATGCATTTGCATGTACTCTGTCATTGCTATATTGAGATCATTGTAGTGGTATTCATGTATCTGCTATTGCACTTGTGTTGCTTCATATATATGTGTGCCTGACATTGATATTGCCATCACTGGTTGCATGTTGGTTTAACCTGAACTTCCCTTAAGCATTTTGTATGTTTGTACTGTCCACTGCCCTTGTGTACATGTTGCTGGTTCATTGTAATGTCTAGTCGACACACTTCAAGTAGTCTTCATTGTTGCTGCTTATGTTGGTGGCAATGTTCCATAAATTTGTTCTGCACTGTGTATATTCTCGAGTTGCACTCTTTGATTTACTTCATATTTGCGCTGTTCTCTGCATTTACTTGATTGTTGCAGTCCATGTTGTTGTTCCCTGTACTGTAGTTGCTATACAGTTGCTTGTAGTCTTGGCCATGTTGGTTTAATTGAGTCTGTTGCATTTGTTAGTTTAGTCGTGCACTTGGTCTCTTCACTTGTATATTTGTACTGTTGGCATTCTTCATGCTGTTCAACTTGTTGTTTGTAGCTTGCCACTGACTTGTGTTCCATTTGAGCTTGACTGTACTTGTACAACACTGGTTATTCTTCTACAACTTCGTTGTGGTCTTCTCATTCATGTGTGTCTGCATTGAGTTCTTTGGTTTCATTTGGTATCTTTGTATCCATTCTGTTGCTCCCAGTTGATGTTCTAGCCTTGTACCTGTGGTTGTATTCATGTATACTACTGCCTTGAACTTCTGGTTGGAGCTGTGCACACGAGTTGGCGAGGCAGTGCACACGTGTATAAATGTACACGTGTATATTGCAGCCACTTATGATTACCTAACTCGGATGCGTTATCAAGTGTACATATCTATGTGCACGACTTTGTGATGAATTCAAGTGTGAATGATGACGAACAACCCAAATAACTGAGGCAAATGATATTTTCAAAAACCATATTTTATTTTATATTGCAAAAATATTTCTTTTTCAATTTTACTGCGTTAGTGAATATTTTTGTAGATTGCTCAGATGCTGGATTCAAACTGGAATGCAGTTGAAGACAAAATACGAGTGTGAGTGATATGTAGTGAGGTTATTAATGTAAAATGGATTGTAATGTATTCTGAAATGTATATGTATAGTGAGAGCTTGAAATTGTACTATTCAAGATTGTAATAAATATTTGTTTGAATAAAATTTCTGTTTGAATTCAAATTCCATTCAAATTCTGTGTAATTTATTTTATTCAACAAATATTTATTTAATCTGTGAAAAATAGAATAGTACATTACCAAATACATTTAAACGAAATATATATGTTTATTATCATCAAACAAAAATCATATAAGCGCAAAGCGCATATTCCACATACTGTTTTTTGATCCTTTTGCTCTACTTAAAGACATAATCCAAATGTTTTGACCGAAAAACTATAACGGGTTTCGAAGTACTTACTTCGAATGATTTCGAAAGGTTTCCACATGTTTTAAATTGAACCCAAATGCTTTTGAAAGAATTTAGTTTCGATGCTTTCGAAAGGTTTTATGAATGGCTTTGAAATCCTCGGGGTTTTGACAGAGTTGAAAAAGAAGGTTTGTCTTATGTTTTTGAAAGGCAAGGTTTAAATGGTTTTAAAGGAGGATGTCTTATATTTTAAAGATTTCGAAGGAAATAGTTTTATTGGTTTCGAAAGATTTACTTTTAATGGTTTCGAAAGGGGTACTTTTAAAGGTTTTCGAAAGGGTTGCTTTCAAGTGTTTCGAAGGGGTTGTTTAAAGGTTTTAAACAATGGCTTCGAAAATGATAAATAAGCAGAATATCCTAAGTATTTTAAGATATAAAGGACTTTAAATTAATTTAAAAGGATAGGTAATCCTTATTTAATATCATCAACATTATTTTGGGTGAAATATATATAATATGGCAAAATAACTTAGAGTAAAGCTAAAGATATATTTTTCTTATATATGTTTGATTTGAAAGACTAAATCTTTTTGAAAAGGTTTTCAAGGAAAATTTAAAGGGTAGTTAACCCAAAGAAAATTAGTATAGTCAGTCTATTTAAATTTGGACTGTTAGTCCATTTTGAGGGCGGTCAGCAAAGAAGACAATTAGTCTAGAGGACAGTTAGTCCAGTTAAGGGCAGCCAGCCCAGATTTAGAAAAAATAGTTCTTAGCGTAATGGACCTTGCTACTTTTTCGAACAGTTAGTCCACATTTTACCTATTTTATGGACAATTGGTCCATATATTAGCATAAAGGATATTGCTATTTCAATATAATCAACTAAGGGCAGTTAGCCTAGATTTCAGATAGTTAGTCCATTTATTTCCTATTTTAGCATAATGGATCTTGTTATATTATTATTATAATTAGTTTAATTAACTATTTTAGTTGCAGGAAAGGACTTGCAAAATGTATGTTTTGAAAAAGATATCAGTGAGGGGAAATCCATTCCGCTAAGCGGACCATTCTCACTTAATATCAGCAAACATAAATGTAACAGAATTATTCATAGCAGGCTTTTTATCTAACTCGTAGTTTTTGTTTCCTTTTAAGCTCTCGGGTGCTCAAAATAGATTTAAGTAGGCCAAGGGTTCAGGTTTTCATAGTTTTGGCGAATAAAAACTTTCGAAGACGAGCAGGTGGCTGACGGATAGCTAGATAAGGAATTTAGTTCATTTTGTTTTGTTTCCACTGTATTAATTTAGATATAATTATATTGCTTTGATCATCCAAGGGGGCATCGTCATATGTCACCCTTGGCGTATTGTTCTAAATTATATTTGATCATTTCCTGGGATACGTTTTAGGGATTTTTGTAACATGGAAATGAATTTGTGATTTGAAACGTAATCAGAGAAATGTTGTTTTGAAATCAATGATTTGTTCATATTTGTGTGCTTCTGATATTACTGATACCATTAACATTACCATATTTTGTTACTAGAAGTTAATATTGTGGATGACTGAAGCATCCATAGTGCTTAGTTTTTGGCCTCTAGATACGGGATGTTACCGAAGAGCTTTTATTCTTAATTTTATGGCTATAAATTCATAAAATAGTACACGTAACATAAGGGGATATTAATATGTCTAAAACCCTAATCTCTTTATAGGATGGTACCAAAGTTGCCATGACTTTGTGCGGCCACCAAGTGATCATTAAGCATGTGCTTTTGCTTTTTATTGTGGTCCATTAGTAAGTGGGTAGTTGGGCTCTCCATGTAGTGTTCTTTATTTCTTTTCTTTAGCTTCAAAAATATGTGCATGCATAAGTCCATAAAGTATCTTCCAATTTTCAAATTTCCTACAAAATAAGATTAACATGTGCAAATAATTTTTCTCAAGATTAATTCATACATAAAATTACCATTTTTCCAAATGTAGATGAGTGAATGATGATTTGAAAGTACTTTTATATTTTGATTTGAAACATGTAAAAGTACCATGATATGCATTTATTTAATAAAACAAGATTAAGTATGAAAGCAAAAATATACATTTTTACGTGCATATCACTACTTCTCTTGGTCGCCTGAATGCATGAAGATCGAGGCGACCCATTCACTTCATCCTAATTTCATTAGGTTCTTGAATGCGCATCACATAGAACCGAGGCAACTCACCCAAATGGCTATAAGCTCTTTGCTGTACATTTCATAATTTGCAAAGATAAGAATAGTTTGAAGCACGACCCAGTCCTAATCAGGAAATTTTTTAAAGCTCTGCTATGTCAAGATTGACCCATCGACCATTACTACCTCCAATAGATCAATATGTCCCTCGTCTTCTTCGGCATACTAAGTAAGCCATTGGCCTACCAAGACGAGTCCTTCTTCATTCTTGATATCATAAATCTGACCCTTGCCACACGGGTGTATGGTGTGTCTGATATACTTGCTATCTTCGATGATATCCCATACATACTAGAATGTATCCAAGTAAATGCATCTAGGTATGCCTAGAAAAATCCAATCAATTCCTTTTTTCATTTTGACCCTAAGCTGTGATCGATCTTAAGGGCCTATGTAGGATCATCCATACCAATCAATACATTGATCGTCAGCTCAAATGGTGATGTGTGCACTTTCTCTAACTATTTCTTCGGTCTATAAAATTAAAAATTCCTAAGGTGCTTGGGTCAGGGCTTGGGTAGTGGTTATTGTGCATCCACGTTATTTATGTAGATAGCTTTCTCTACACCTTTTCATTTATCTCGTCGATTTAGCCTCTCAGAGCTCAACAACGTAAAATTCTCGAGCAGCACTATGGTCACCTCTAGTGGCTCCATGTTCATTCTCCATGGGATACTTCGTCATCAAGCACTAAGGAGCTAATGCCACTATAAATCAACTAGGGCCAGTTAGCCCAAGAAGGCGTTATAAGCTGAGAATTCATCAGTAAGAACAAACTTTGGAAGCTGCATAGTTTTGCATTCTCCTTCTCCCAATTCAATCGAAAGGCCAATAGTCCCAATGTGCTCCTTCGCCTCACCTGTTGTAAATCCCTAAATCCTAGATTTATAAGGCTTAAGGTCCTTGGGACAGATTTTCTTCCGATCAATGGTCTGCGTTAATAGAATATTTACTAAACTTCAACGATCCACTAAGACTTGATGCATAGTAACTGGCCCAACCATGGCAGTTATTACATGAGGCAAGCATCAACGCTTTAGTCCCATCATATTCCTTGTTGCAAAAATCTATATCATCTATCATCAAACTTCAATGCTTTGCGAACTCTATCTTTAACGGTAAAGCAACTTTCCTATGGTGTATGCTTTAAAGATTTTGTATACCACTCTATCTCATTCCAGCTTGTCTCTATAGGATAAGGTCCTCCTGTTACTGTATTTATAACAATCCTTCCATCTGGTAACCTGAGCCCCTAACCATTAGGTCTGGACTAATTCCCATGGGCATTTGACCTTTAGGCTCTTACATTTTGTCCACCATCTTACAGAACTCTAACGTATTAGTGCAAATTATTTTTTGAATTAACTCCTCAACAATATACTTCAAGTTACGAAACTCGTTAGTGTTTTGCACATGGGTCTTGTAGAAGCGATAGTATTCTCTGGGGAGTCTACCAATTTCGATCGCCTCTCTCCGAGATGGCTTCTTGTTCCTCTCAGTACCCTACGTGGACAGGTAGATATTTTTGATAATACCATTTAGAGGAGTGTAATCCTCTCGTCTTGTGTTCATAAAATGCTTTTTGGCATCATTCCTTCTAACCTTAGTGCCTCGATTTCTCTTTTGTTGTTATTCGTATTACCAACCTTCACAGCAACTTTATAGCCCCTCTCATCAGTCTGTTTGATAGCTACATTGCATTGCACCACTTTTCTCAGATGTCTACCACTAGCTTTTCGACAGCCAGATATGCCTCTTCTAAGAGCAAGAATTGATAGAGTTTGTGTATGCCCTAGTGGAAATTATGTAAATTGTTGCATATATCTAACTCGTTGACCAATCTTATTCGAACTAAAAGGTGTTTTCTTTCTATTATATACTTGATAGAATGTGTTATATTAATTAATTAATTTAATTAAAAGTGTATTTAATAGAAAATCCATAAATTGTTTTTTTGTGATAGTAGTTATAAAATGTTGTAACCATGTGTAATTTATCACAATGAAAATAAATATACCATTTTAAATATTCCTAGTCAAGATGTATCAAGACTGATAGGCATTTTAAATATTCCAAGTGTTAGGCAGTGTATTACTGATGACTGCTAGGGTTACCAAGGGATTGCATACTGATAATTATTGGGTAACTGTAGAATGACTCACTCAATAGTTTTCTGATGGTTAAGATAACTTAGCCCAAGAAGAGAATATCGATGTGACTAATTTACATAATTCTCTTGACTTAATACTATTCATCTTTATGGAATCTTCGCTTTGATTATAGTTAAATCATGGTGTGACGTCCATCGAACAACTATAGTTGGGTCGAGTGAAAGTATTGGAAATGAGATATTATATAAGAGAGTATTCATCTCCTCAGTTATATGAGGTTAGTATCACGGTCAACTTAAGTCAACTCAAAGTCAAAGTCTTTGGCCAAAGCAATTCAGTTAATAATAATTTTTATTTTTTAACCAAGGGCTTTATTTTTGGAATATAAAGTTGAATATGGATGATATTGGAAATACAACCATTACTAAATTCTATAAGTCCTAATGTGATATAGTTTTGACGAAGAGAATTAGTGTAAATAATTGCCACTACCGGGTGCCGCTTATAACAAGTAAAATTGGATTTTACCAAAAGATGTATAAGCAATGAATTCAGCCAAAGTGTCACATTACAAGCTAAGGTGACGTGTGAACGTTATATTTGAATTTTTCAAAGTTAATCGCTGATTGAATTTACACATTTGAGTCACACAACCATAACGATGAATTCTCTAAAAAATCACTTGAATTAATTAATTTATAAAATGTTGTAAATTGATTAAATTAATTAATAATTGAGAATTATAATTATTATTTAATTTATTTGGTGTTTGGAAGTTATTTGTAATTATTTGAATGAATTATTAAAAGTTATATTTACGCACATTGATATATGATATCGACGTAATTTAAATAAAAGATAATTCAATGAAATGATTTATGGAAATTTTACGTTATTTGATGGTTTGCAATAGTCAAGGGAATTTTATTTCACATTTAGGTGAATAGAAAGGAGAGGAGAGAGAGACGACCAAAAGAATTAATCGGCAATGTTTTAATTAAAGAATGGGAAAGGTTCCATTCTTTCAAATAAAATACATTATCTAATTTATTCTATACATCCAACTCATTCTTTCTTGATCATATTAATTCCTTCTCACCTACTAACCTTTTATGGTAGAAAACAAAATAAAAATTTTCAAAATCTTTCAACTCCAGATAAAAAAGGGATGTTTTGGCAATAAATCTAAATTTTAGTTCGATTACTATAAATCTCTAACTTTTATTAATTAGAGAGATTTGATTGATTCTTAAATACACACAATTGATATTTTGACAATAAATCTATTTTAAACCGATTGTTATAAATCTCTAATTTTTATTAATTAAAAAGATTTGATTTAATCCTATATACCCACAATTAATTTTATACGTATGTTCCTATATATAAAATTTATTATATATATTTCATATTATCAGAGGGTGAATTAGCTTTTATTCCATAAAAAAATTTAAAATGCGACAACTGTATACAAATAAATTATTTTTGACTGTTTATATTCTCTGACACATATATATTGTCATTTATACGATGCATTAATTGAGTTTACCAAATGTAAGTTGAATCAATCATTCTTATTACCCTTTATCTTTTTCTTTATATGGTTTGCTATCTATTTTTTTCAATCTATATGTCAACTCCTTGTCATCAATTGATAGCACCTATCATATGTTGCACTTGCACAATTTACAGTATAATATATTTGGTTATACTTACATAATACCATGTACATATTGCTAATTAATGACAGTCAATTTAATTAAAGAGAGAGAAATGTATGTTTTCTCTCTCTATGTAAATAAAGTATCCTCCCATTAGTTGAATAAGTTAAGAGAAGGAAATGGTAAGGTTCCATCTCTATATTACGTAACTTCTAGAGGAAGAATAAGTTTTCATCTCCAAATTACATAACTTTTAGAGAACGAAACGAAAGGTTTCTTTCTTTGAATTTACACTTATGAGTAATTGTTGGTTGTATTTGATACACTATAAATTTAAGTTTAAATTTTTCTAAAACCTCTTTCAATCAATTTTTAAATAAAATAATATTTTATTTAAAAACTTTATTCGATTGGATCTAATATACCTTTAGACTTCAAAGGCCTAAAAGATTCAAAATCGTAAATTTTTTGAAGTCCACCCATTTCTTTCGCTACGGGCTAGCCCAGTTCCAATAGCGGTATCAGAGCCTAATAACCTATATGTCTAAAATAGTATGTTAGGGAAAACTAATTAAGCTTGCCCACTTAGTATGTTATTTAGAAATATAATGTATAGGATTGGAATTGGGCAGTCTAGTACGTCGTCCTACCTAACTACCAGCCTGGCCTAAAAGGTGAACTGAACCCAAAGGTTGCCTCTGATAGAAAGGACCCAATTTGAATTGGGCCTTGAGATAATTTTCAAAACAGTTTTGAAAATTAAGATAAGATTTTAAATTTAAAATAATATCATTTTTATTATAAAAGGTATAATATAACATAAATTTTCAAAATGTTTGAAAATCTAATCAAAATTTCAAAATGTTTAAAACTATTTAAATATTGATTTCAAAATTTAAAATTTATTAATAAGATTAATAAAATAAACATATTAAATAAGTTAATTAATTAATACTTATATGCATGTATTATATATGTCGATATGTTATGTTATTTTAAAGTGTTTATGATAACATAAGTATACATGTATGTATGTAAAATAAATCTTGAAATTAATATAATTTAAGTAAAATTATTTAATTAAATAAATTAATTAAAGGCTAAAATTTAAGTAAATCAGTTAAAGGTTGACTATTTGAACAAATTGACTAAAGGTTGATTAATGAAAAATAAACACACATATATGAGATATATCTGTTATATGTGTTATACTATAAAGATTATAATAGACATGTCCAATATAAATGTTGTATTAGAATACTAATATAAAATTAACTGAAGAGCTAATTGATTAATATTAATTAAATAAGATGTTATTAATAAAATATAATACATAAGACTATTACATAAGTAATATGAAATATAAAAGTTATATAATATTGAAGCTTATACGATATGAATGTATAAACTAAAGGTAGGATGTTAAATAAACCTAAAAAGACTTAACAATTAAATATGTATGTAAATGAACGTATGTCATGATTTCTAATGTGTTTGACTCTTGAATCACAATGGTATTTCATGAGAAATACATTATTCCATAAGTCTATATCACTCAAATAATATATTGAAAATTTTGAATCTTCAATATAATGTTGTCCTCTACCACACACACACACACACACACACACTAGTAAGTTATTTGCATGCTCCTTAGTTGTTAAGTAGACTCAAGTTGGGTATTTCATGTGTAGTATTATTAATATATTGAATAGATAAGGTAAGATTACTATGTGTATTTGTCGAGCAGACTCAAGGTACATATACTATACTTAGGCCGTCGAGGTATGGTAGGTACAAGTGAATAATTTCATTTCGATTTTTTAAGTACACTCAAGGTTGAAATGAGACTAGGACAAAGTACCAAAAGGTTAGGGATTGTATAAGATACAATTAATAAGGAACTATACATCATTTGTAGGGCTATGATTTATTGAGCAGATTCAAGATCAAAATTCCAAGACAAACGAGTCCTAACACCTACTAGTGAAGTAGAAAAACTTCTATGTTTCATCTTAGGGTTTAGCGAAAAAAAAGACTAGTGGGAGCCTTATTAGAAAAATAAAATGGTAACCTTTAAACTTTCTAATATTGTAAGAACATATGCTAAATATTGTTATAATTATATACAATGATAAATTTGTGCATTTAATTTGATTTATAAAATGTTTATCAATTAATATATACAAATGAAATAAAATAAAAATTGACAAATATAAATATAACATATACTCACTATTAGATCCCTATTGCATGTTAATATATTCTATAACCATGCATGTGCCTAATTTCACAACTACTTAATACATTCGTAATTTGGTCGCCTACTTGCTTATTTCGTCAAGATCATGATTGGATTCTATGAGTTTTGAAATCTAAAAGCAATACAAGGCTATGGATATTTGATCTATATATTATCACATATAAATGTTATATGGTGAATAGTCACCGTTTGTACTGTATGATACTTTGATGAAATTAATTCATTCAAAATAAGCTAATAAATAGTATATGAGATCGATTATTCAATTTTATTAATTATGTAAAAGATCATATTATGTTAAATATAATATAAGGCTAAAATCACAATATAAATCTGCAAACTCGATCGTTGAAATGTCAGTTTGATCGGTTTAAAACGCTACAAATTTGATTTCCTTAAATGGTAAAGATAATCGAATACGCTTTTGTATTGAGTTTATTATGACATTGTAGTAAGGGATTTCTTTTGATTGGTTTGACCATTTAGAAAGAAAAATAAATGTACAAGAGTTAATGTTACTTAAGGTACATGGGGATGAAGAGAATAAATGGTCACTTCTGCTTTATAAAGAAACATCGGAAATGAGAATTGTAATAATAATGATATGATACTTAACATTGGAATAAGAAAAATCATTTCTATTTCGAAATGTATAGAAAATTGTTTTCTATGAGATTTATTTCAATGTGTTCAAATATTTGATCAAAGAACTCCCCATTGTAAAATTGTTGTAGTATATGAAACAAATAGTCTATATTAAGTGGATGATGGACCTCCATATTTAGTACGTTATTATAGTAATGGCAGAAATAGTGGGAGCATGCCATATAACACTTACTGGAATCAAGTTATGAAAATTTCTTTTGTAAAACATGGCGAACATTGTTTATAAAATAATGATTATTTTTCGGTGTCGACTGAAAAATAGATATCGCTATATTTCAGTGTGAATATTATGAATATTCATTATGAAATAAAACTATAATGTGGTATTTGTTTACATAACAAAATGATGCATTAGGAAACAATAAATTATCTAAAATTATTTACGCTTATTTTGGAATTATAGACGAAGCCATTGTTTTAAGAAATAATATTATCACATGGTTATGAATCGTATGATACAGGTTGATTATATCTCAAGTAATTAAGGGCTATGCACATCGTAAGAGTTGATACACTCTTACAATTGATATGTATGCAACTGCAAGTCTATTAAGATCATATCAGTTCCACATACTTGCTTATTCATTGATAATTTATTGCCGACATGGACATGTGTATTTGATACATATGTGGTATTTCTATGATAAGATCATAATGAAAGTAAATAAAATAATATGCAATAAAGTAAAGTGAACACTCACATTAGAGTGTCTAACAAGTATTCTCACATATTGAAGAGAAACTATGAGTTTCTTATCAATGTTAAAATTATATAATCCTTCATTGTTTAATTAAAACATTGAATATGTGATATGGTATGATGCACAAATCCAAAAAGATCCAAAATAGGTAATCAAAATACGATTTTGGTAGTCATATTCAAAAGGGTGTGATCCATCAGCCACGATTATGTCTTTAAGTGACTAATGCAGTTGGAATTTAATGAGCAACGTTGATAGAATAACATGCAAATTTCAATTGTTGAAATTAGCATAGTAGATTTGTTATTCAATGTACTCAAGTTAATTCATATTTGCTCGTAAAATTATCACCTAATATGGCTTTGGATTTTGGTATACATGTGTTGAAAGGGAAAATTATAAATAATGATTTAGAGTTAACTATTTACACATAATAATCAAAGTAACTCGAAGTTAGTGGGAGTGATATTGAGTTTGCAAATTTTTGGATATGATCCAAGGCAAATACGAAAGTGTCGTTCAACAAGCATCAAAACAGAACAAATGTTTAAGAATATCAAATAGTTTGATTATCGATCAAAATGCAAAGGAAGCATGTGTTTATAAGAAAGAGCATTAAAAGGTACATTGGTATTAAATCATAAGTAAATAACACACTACTGATTGTTAATGTTGTACTTGTGTTAAAAATTAGTTTTAGTTGTTTTAATATGCAGTGATGGATTTGTAAATGATGTGTTTTATAGAAAGTATAAAATATATTGGGAATGTCCCAAACGGTATGCGAGAGCACCTTATTAAAATGTTTAATAATGAACATCTAAGAAGGATTCCTTATGTATTGGCAATAGGAATTATCATGCATGTTATGTTACCTATGATATTGTGATTTATTTATGTATTTGATACATGAAGCAAATATCAAATCCAAATTGATGTCACTAAGTGGTTGTTTGAGGTGTTCCCATGTACTTAGGAAATACCAGAGAATGTTTAAAGAAACAACAAACTCCTAGTGATGGATTGTTCGAACTCAAACTTCATAAGTGATACTAAGTATAATATGTCAATAATAAATTAAAGTAAAGAATCTTTAAGTTGGAAATGTTCCAAATGAAAGATTATGATTGATTTAATAAAAAAGGCTAAGTACATCGCTTTGAATAATGCCAAAATAAAAGCAATGTATATGAATATAAATGCACAAATTTACAACCGAGCTGAGGGTAATTCCAAATGTTAATAATCCCATTATATTGCTATATGATAATAATGTCGTGATATAGTTTGTAAAATAACCTAGAGCTCACTAGAAGTCAAGAGGCACACTGTAACATCCTGTAACGACCCAGAATTTTTTTCATTTGAAATTCGTATATTTAATTGATTTTAAATATTAACAAGTAAATTAATAGGCTGTGTAATTTATATTTCGAATATCTGAATTTAATTAGATAACTAAATCGATAATTTAATATTAGAAATTACAGAAATAATTGGAAATTGGGTTTAATGTGATTAAAATTGATTTGTAAAGTTATATTAAATCATATTGGAGTTAGAATGATGTTGTAGAACTTTTAAAATTGAATTAAAAGTTAATTTGTGGAAATTGAATATTTTAATATTTAATTGACGAGTGAAAATAGTCATTTTTCAAACAGTCTCGGATTTCGACGAAATTAGTTTCATCGGATCCGTAATGTTATATTATTATAAGGTTTTAAATTTCATGTCAATCGAATTTAGGGTTTGTCCGGGGCAAGCCAAAACGCATAGAAATTTGTTTAACCGATTTAATTTTAATTTGATCGTTTATCTCCGTAACTCGCACATATGATCGAATTGGCTCCCAATACCTATTCCATTGTGTCCAGAACGTGGGTTAAACCCTTGAAACGCCGGTCACCTCGCGAGATTTGGAGTTCGGAAAATCATGGATGAATAGTGTTTTGTGAAATTTTCTATAAAAGGACCTCTATTTTTCCATTTGCAAAAACCCTGGGTTAAAAAGCTCCAGGCCGCCATCTTTATTTTCCACGGCTAGAAAACACTCTTCTTCTTCCCTCTATTTCATCAAATCCGTAAGCAATTACAAAAACTTTTCAACTACAACTTTGTAGAGCTCGTTGATAGCTTCGATGTGAACGGCTATGATCAACTATGGTGGCGGCGTTTGATCGTAATTGGCTCGAGAAGGCTTCGCGTTTCGACACGAATTCCTAAAAAAAGGATGACCGAGCTTCATAGGTTGGTGGTGGTAGTTCACGGCGTGGAGGCGCACGCGTTGGCGTTGTCTGATCGAGTATGGGTGGTGCGGCCATCAAATTTTGCCGCGTGATGATGGGTTTGGGTACGTGATCGTTAGCCTGGGGGAGAAGAAGCAGTCACACGGCCCTGATCTCATGTTGCAGTTTGAACGGCCGGCCCAGATTTTCTATTGCAAAAATGAACGGCAGTGATGGAATGTAGGGTTTTTTAAAAAAAAATTAATATTGAAATTGATTTATAAAATTTGTATAAACCTTGAAATGTTATAACTTGTTCATACGAGGTTTGTTTCTAATGAAACGAGTTGCATCAGGTTCGTATTGACGAGCACTACGCAATGGAGCTTGTTTGGAGTCGATTGGAGCTAGTTTGATTTTTGAGTAAAATTAAAAGCGTGTTTAATTTTATTCGGAACAAAACACTGCAACTGTTATTGGAATTAAAAAGGTGAGAACTTCTCACTCAATCGAATTGTGTTTCGATTTATATCTTAAATAGTTGAATTTAAAATTACTTAATTGTGTGATTGAATTATGGTTGTTATATATTTTATTGAAATAGACCCTATACACCGTATATTAAGCGGAGGTTATTATATTCAAACTTGTATAACGCGATATTCCACCTCGAAGTGGAATTGGTATTATATACATGCTTGGAGTTGATTTCCCACATTATATAGTGGATGAGACCCTAATGTGCTGTATAATAGCCGATAGTATTTTATATAAACCCATGTACCGCGATATCTCTTCTTGAAACGGGATTGGTATTGTGCTAACATCTTGGATGCAGGGAAATAGGTTGGAGGGATCCAAATGGATTGCTCAAAACATTTGAATTTGTTTCATATGTTATGTGTTGATTTTTAAAATCTACGTGTGATTATATATTGTAGTTAAAAAGTTGTTGAAGGCTATGGTTTAGCTGAATATATTTTTGGTACCATTGGATACCGGAAATAAATAAAATTTGATTTTTTTTTTAAATCCAAGTTGAAAGATTTATAGTAAAAAATTATTTTTGACAATTGGATAATTTAAAGGAAGTTTAAAAAGATAAAGTTTTTTTTTATCTTATTGAGTAAAATTCCAAAATATGGGAAAAACTTTGATGAATGGATTTTGGGTAATATTATTCAAAAGTTGAACAATTTATTCAGAATATGGATTTTAAATAGTTTGAAAGAAATAAAGGAATTTATTTTCTTAAAAAAGGATTTATTTTCCTAAAAAGGAATTTGTTTTAAAAGGAAATAAATTTGGAAAAATCCATTTGGAAATTTATTTGGTGTTTTGTAAATCAATGGAAAATTTGATCTGGTGTTGAAAGTGAATATTGAAATCGATTTGAAAAATTGATTTCACAATGACATTAATAAATGAAAGGGAAACTTGTTTTATAAATAAACATTGATTTATTTTTAAAGTGTGGAGATAAATTTATGGATTTGAAACGTAAATTTAAATAAATCGGTAAGGATTTATTTAATTAGTTTAAATGGACCATTTTGAAATGAAAGTGTATTCTCCCTGGAAAGCCGAGTATATTTCCAAAGTAGCTTTTAATGTATAAATTTAAAGTTCTAAAGTAGTTTTAAAAGAATATTTTGGGAAATTATTTTTCTTAAGTTATTCTGAAATCTTTAGAGTAAAGATTTATTTAGCAAATTATAGAAGTAATTATTTAAAGACTTAATTTATAATTATTTTGGAAATTGATTATTTAAATAATTACACTCTATCTGTAAATTTTATTTTGAAGAAAATTTGTTTGGACTTAAGTTTATATGTAATACTAGTATAATGTTTTTATAAATAATATTTGAAAGAAAAGTGTTTTAAAAGTAGACTTTATTTTAAAACAAAAATGTTTTCCAGATATATTTTGGATAAGTGATAAAAATTATTTTTAAGTATTCAGATTTGGCAGATTTCCAATGGAAATAAATAATATCGGGAATTTTATTCCGTAAATGAAAAGTGATTTGAAATTGGTTTCCAAATGGGTGAAGTGTGGGAAAAATAAATCTTATAAAGATATTTTTGAAATGAATAATTTGGGAAATTATTTAAATCTGGTGATTGTTGTGAATATCGATTGATAGTTAAATAGCCGACTAACAATATTGACCTTTAAATAGGTATTTGTTATGATTTGCTTGAAATTTGAATGCAACACTTATTTTTAAAAATAAGCGCTCATTATTCGGTTTAGCCGGGAGATGACCTTTGTGTCATAAAACCTATTCCGAATAATGATACGTCGAAATGGATTGCATTTGAAGACCGGTGTTGAAGACCAGATATTTTGAAAATGGAAGGATTACCGTCGAATGTCTCTGCATCGGCTGATCTCCGATATAGAGATTTTATCACCCTTTGTGATGGGAAGTCTGGACGTGATTACAAATTATCCGGATTTGCAAGGGATTCTTTGAAAGTGTCTTCTATTCCGTTCGATCCCAGAACGGACTTGTATGGATGTGTGTCTGACGTTATAATTTGAGATGTAAAGCTGGTTTCTATCAAATACATTTCTGTTGGTGGCGGAGAATTTATTCTCTTAGCTTAACACTCTTCTTTGAGACGTATGAGCTCAGAGGTTATGTAGTTGATGGTTACTACTGATACATTCCCAATTTGGTAATGTTGCATACGAAGTGCTGTTGATCATTTTTTGATCGAAGCATGGCTTTGTGAAAAGCATAGCTTTGTGGACGAGACTTCGTCGGACCTCACACCCCAGAATGGTCGAAACAGGAAGAATGCAGCAAGGTTTTAGGGGGTAGTGCCCTTTAGGGTATGTTCATTTCCTTCTGGATAGAGGTGGTATCATGGTATGGAGCCCAGATACTTAACCTATGTTGTTGCTGCAAATTTATTAGTTTGTGGTTGTTCGTATTGAGCATTCTCAGATAAAGGTTGTTTACAACCGGGGGATGGCGTACTCGTATCAGTAGTTACCTACTTTTGCAGAGGTAACCCGGCCTTGTGTTGCCAGCACTACAACAAAAATACCCTATTACAACGCTCTTTTTACAACGGAAATTGGTTGCCCGTTGTAATAGAAGGCTATTACAACGGTCCATTCAGGGCCGTTGTAAAATATGTCATATACAACCCCTTTTTACAACGGGCATTGTTTGCCCGTTGTAATAGATGGCTATTACAATGGCCCACTCAGGCTCGTTGTAACAAATGCCAACTTTACAACAGTCAAAAATGCCCGTTGTAATAGCCTTAGCCTTTATTATATCGGTCCACTCAGCCTCCCATCTATTTGCTTTCTTTCCCTCTCGCTGCTAAAACTTTATTTTTCGCTAACCCTAAATTCCAAATCGAACGTTTCTTCCCAAGATCTAGAATCCCTAGGTTCGTCGACCTCTTCTCCATGTAAATCCAACAACGATGCCCTTTCTCATCTATGACTTTATCGCAATCCAACATCAACCTCCAAATGAATGTGGCAATCCAAAACCCAATGTTGTTCATCGAGGATTGATGTTACTGCTGGTCACAGAAGTTGTCGGTCTATTTGCTATTCTATAAAAACCAACCTCTCTTCCGTTAGAAAAGCCTGATCGTTATGGAGCTCGGTGATTGGAAGAAACGAAGCTCATCTGAGGTGAGGTTAGAGTCTTGAATGTGGATGTTGTTTGCTTACTGTTCGCCCAAATCAGAGACATTGCTCGCCTTGTTTCTGTCGCATCATTGAGTGTGTGTACAGTCTAGAGTGCTTTGTTGAGGAAGCGTACTGTCGACGATTGTGGGACTTGTGGGTAGGAGATTTTGCTAAAATTTGATGTATCGGGTGTTGTTCAGGTAACGACTTGCTAAATCTGATTGTTGTAAGTTGTGTTGTTTTATACTTACTACTTGAGATTAAACAACAATGATATGTTGTCCAGTAATATCTGGCTGAAGATGACTCTAAGACATGTTGTTGATGATACTAATAGTTGATGCCCTTCGTGGTTAGACTTTGTTTGGATGCAGCAGTTTTGTTTCATGTAACTTGTTCATTCAGGTGAGGCTATTATTTAGTGATACCGATCCATGTCTAGATCTATTGATGGTTGGTGTTTGACGTTGAAGATGAGAAAGCTTATCCGATGGACAAATTTTTAGGCACACGGCCTAAAGATTTCAAGTACACGACTTTGATTGTACATCAGGTAAACCTTCAGATTTTAGGCACTCGACTTTGATTTTACATCAGTCCTATTATGATACTAAGAGAAGATGCAGTTTGTATGCCTACAAGTTATGGTAGCTTTGTAGTTGTAACAAGTACGTGAATACCAAGTGAAGTGAATCAAATAACCTTGTATGCATATGCTCTACTATGTCCTGTCTTTTGTTAACTGAATGAACAAATTAAAGTATAAAATGAATTGTTAATTGATATATGACTTTTTCATTGATTGTTTTTCCATTGATGCATTTAAACTTGCAAAAGTTAATATCAGGTTGTGTGCTATGCATTGTTTTTCCTTTGTAATTATAAAATCGTTGTACTGAATTTGAGCTGGTTTCAAATTGTAAGCTATTGTTAAAGACTTCAAAAATGGAAATGGCACATATTTTGGAATTCCCTTATCCTTTTGGACGCTGCTATAAGGCCCGAAAGTGGAATGTGCAGATGTACGAAAAGGTAATCTAAATGGATAATAGGGTGGTCCAATATATTTGTATGGCTGAGATACTTTCCTGCTTGGTTAATTGTAACATTTTCCGTCATTTTTATAAGTAAATTTCAAGGGACTCCATGCTATAAATTTTCCACCATTCATTTCAAAGTCCTATTGACATGCCCTTTTTTTATTTTTGGACAAGTTTTGTTCATTGTTACATGTTTTATCAATTCAAACTACAATCATAAAAAACCATCAGTATTCATTTTGCAGAAATGTCTGTACCATTCTTGCTCTAATGCTATAACTACACAAATAGATAGATGTTTGACATTCAACTAAACTTGGCCTGTACGCGTGGGAGCATCAATAGCTACCCAAACCATCCTGGTCGGCGTTAATCGATATTCACCTCGGTACAGTAGGAAAAGAATGCTTGCTTGTTCTCTAATATTGACACGGATACTAAGTCCCAAACTATTGGTGGTTCAATTAGGAGGAAAAAGAGTACTCTTCATGTCGAACCAGTTGAACTTTATATGTTTTTTTCCTTTCTTGTTCTCACGGGTTTAGTTAATACTATGAGCATTTAACCTGAGATTGCATTTGTATTATAATCAGTCTTGTCTTAGCAGTTGCCCATCATCCCAATGGTAATTTATTTTATTATCACATTTCCATTTAATTATTTTGTTGTTGAAGTCTGCCTTTATTACTGCAACAATGCTATTATGAAATAGATCTCTCAATAGATTTTCGTCCAAAACAACTGATTTTTAAACTGTGCAGCCTGTGTTAATACTTAATACGTGCCAAAGAGCCAACAATCTTTGAATATAACTTGATTTTTCTGTCTATACCTTTGGAGCATATGGTTCCAATTGCCAACATGGTATATGTACCTAGGCTGTGATACTGGTGTACAAATTCAACATCAACTGTCAGCCAAATAACTACCAGTATGGTGTAGTCAATTTATTTACTCACATAAAGTGCTCAAGGCAGAAATATAAGAGGAAAAGTATCATAGAGTATACATTTATTTAGGTTTATAGAGTGAAGGCAATAATATAATAATGGGTTCATAATCATTCCTACAATACACATCCCATGGTTATACCTATTGCTCTGGTGCTTACTAATAGTATTTGAAGTATACCAGCGGAGAGTTAGATACAAACCATCAGGCGCATCTGCTGGGATCAGAACATAGTTTAAAACTCAAAATTTGTGTGATTTTCGAAACGAACTCTTATGCTTATTGGTTAACTTATTAGACATAACCTTCAATGTTTATTTTATTGGGTTTACCCATCACCCTAACAGTTTTGGTGAAATTTTTTTAGCTATCTGATTTTTTTTTGATAAATTTTGGTATAAAAGTTAAAATAAAGAAGTAGCTCTTATAAAATGAGCTTTGAAAGATTATGTGTAATCATCCTATTAGAATGAGGGTGTTATCAGAAACTCTAGAACTTTATCCATGTAGGAGAGGTCAGCAACTAATTTTACATCCATCCAAAAAAAGATAACTATTTAGTGCACAAGATTTCCTACTATGGAAGGGTTTGAAAGAGATATCTATTGAAAACTAGTCTCATCTAAATATTGGAATATATCAAAATGTGAGAATCATCACAACACGTCAATACATATACTTTCTCACTAAGGCTGGCCATATTTTCATGACTGAGGTGTGGTTTGTGCTTACCTAGTAAAACTGAGTACTTAGTCTATATCCAAGTTCATGTACTTTATTATTATAACATAGGATAGATAAACAATATTTCTTTTGTGATTCAGCGACAGCTTCATCCTGTTAATGTTGTTTCTGAATATTTATCCATTTAAGTATAGCCATCTTTTGATCTTCTAGAGATTATAGGTTTTATCTTTTAAGCTGAAACATGGGTGTCAGGCCAACCTCTAACATTGCTGTCTTAATGTTTGTTAGATTGAACTAAAAACAGCACCAGCTGATTTCCGCTTCCCCACAACTAATCAAACAAGACATTGCTTCACTTGCTATGTTGAATACCACAAGTAAGCAGCTACTGATTTGTGTGTCATATGGCTGTAACTAATCGTTTCTTTTTAATATATTATTGTTTTGCCTGATATAAAATCATTGTTCCATCCAAATTTTAATTACTGATTACGCACCTTATAATTTTGTTCATGTGAAGTAAAAGGTGATAAAATTACCAATTTAATTTTTTAATCTTTGCGATTTTGACTGCATGGAAATTGATTGTTGGAGGCGTCTGATCTACTTAGTTGGCTGAATCTTTTGCAAAATTTGACTCTGCTTTTATTTTCATCCTCGATTTGTTCATTTTAATACAAGCTATTATGAAATTCTTTCATATGGTAGGAATGTCTAGTGATGTCAAAAATCTATGAGAACTTTGCATTCAATGCTTGGTTTTATCTTTTGTAGGTTTTAGTGATCACAAACATGAGCTGTTGGTCTGGAGGCAAAATGGATTACCTAGCTTGAAAGGTAGATATTAGTGCAAATTTATTTATATTACAAAAATATTGGTATATCTTTATTTTGCCTTCATGTTACACTACCCCTTTAATTTTCCTTTTCAATCTCAATGTTATATTGTAAGGATCCACTCGAAGAGGATAAACTTGATGCTGGGGATGCATTGAAGAAAATCACAGGGAAAATGAGTTGCGTCTTTGTTGCAAAAGTCCAGGCAAGTCTTTATGCATTTTTGATAGTAAACTAGACTAATGGTTAATGATGAATGAATTAATTAATATTGTTAATTTTTATAATTGAAAATATTATTGCCACGCTATGCTGTATAAACTTCCTCGTCAATTCTCTTACATATTTAGCAGATGTTATTTTATAGACATGGAGTGCTAGTCTTACACTTATTGTTGATTAATAATAGAAAGGAAATTTTTCTGCATTAATTTGGAATTTTATTAACTCAAATTCTCCACCAAGTAAGTGGATGTAAGCTTAGCTAGATTTGTGCTGTCCATTTTCATGTGTTATGATGTTAAAGTGTTAGCACGTGTGTTTCTGGATAGAAATTGGTCTGTGCTCATGTGATATAAATATTTATGTGTGAGTTGTTTGTATGTGGTGCATGTATGAAAGTGAGTTTATCTCTGTGAATTGCATTGACAACATAAGCATGGGTCTGCACATGTTTGAGAGAACGTAGACTTCAACGTGTGTGTGTGCATGGGACGTATTGGAAAATTGCATCGGGCTTTATGGTGCTCAATTTTGTGCTAGATGAGCGTACGGCCCTGTTGTGTAATACAAATCATTACTATTGTGACAATAAAATTTGCAACTGCCAAAGATAGTCGTAAAAAATTCTTTTACAACTGCTTTAATCAGTTATAAAAAACTATTCTACAACTGCCAAAAATTATTCTATTATATATTAAAAGAGGATATGTAACCCTTTTATCTACAGTAATAAATGTTATTTACACTTCAATAATTCTACTAATAGAGTATATGTTTCTACACAATAACTGATTCCTTATATATATTGCTTTTGACCATGCTTACTCATTTGTGTTAGGATATGCATGTTTATCATTTTAACACACATGTGTATATATGTAATGTAAATTATCTTTGTATGTATTGCAGGACATAGCAGAAGCAAAGGAATTTTTGAAGAAAAAAGGTGTCATGTGGGTATTGATTAACTGAAATATGATGGTTTATGGTTTGCTTCAATATTGTTCGGTCTAAATTTTAAATCTTATGTCATTATTTGTATGCACTACGTGTTATGTTAGTTTAGGATTATATTCGATGTTTTGTAACTATATGTAAAAAATTTTGAATGATGTGAATAGATAAATCTTTTTGTTATTTTGAAATATGAATTTCTTTTGTTATTTTTTAGTAAATATGAATAAAGATGGTTGTCATTAGTATAATTATTTGTTTCAATTCAAATTAGTTTAAAATTTACACGTGCATTGTAGTAGTTTTATTTTTTTTTCTCATTTGACTTTTTTACAACGGTCAGTGCAAGTTGTTAAATATGCTTTTTACAACGGTCAATGCATGTTGTGAAACATGCTATGCAACTAGTATGGTTAGTCTATTGCAATGGGTTATGACCGTTGTATTATAGTCTATTACAACGGTCATAACTCGTTGTAAAAAAGTATACTGCAACGGTTTTTACAACGTGCTTTGCCCGTTGTAAAATGTGGTGGATCTATTACAACGAGGCCTATTACAACGGGCACATGCCCGTTGCGAAAACCATATTACAACGGGCATTGCCCGTTGTAAAAAGACTGTTTTGTTGTAGTGCAGAAATCCGGTTTGGTTCTCGGGGCATCCCTCCAGAGGCGTACCCATGTGGCAATGGGAAGTTCCTTGGCCCGACCATTTATTGGAAATCCAAAGAAACAATACGAGCCTTGTATGGTTTTAGTTGTAGAACCTGCCATCTAATATGGTAGCTATAGTAGGCATACTATAATGGTACCTATGCGGGCTAAGATAAATATTATATTTTCGATAAAATTTCTGCACTATGCACTAATAATAATATCAAATGATTATGCATAGTAAGCATCTTTGACTATCATAAGGAGAAATCTCCTCCAATTCTGCATTTGCATTGTGTGTGGGGCGGGAGGCCTTATGGTGGTTTCATTTTCCAAAAGCATTGCGGATATTTTTCACTTCCCTTATTGTTGTTGTTTTAAAGATAAATAACTGTTGTAGTTCTCACACCACTCCCATGACTGACCTGGAGTTTATTGTTCCCTTCCTAAACTCCGAGTGTTATAATTTTCCACACGGGCAGCCTAGAGTCAGGTTATCAGGTCATTTTGGATTTCAGGAGTGTTGTGAAGCTCAGAAGGCGAGCTGGATGGCGAGATGTATCACTTGTATATGATTTTATTTATTCCGTCGTGTATTCACTTGTAAAGACAAATTCATCTAATTGTCCAGTTGTGTTGTATATTGTTGTTGTACACTCTGATGATGTAATGTATAAACTGATATAGTTCTTTGATTTAAAGATTATTCATTTATCTATTATATGTTGTACCGCTGCGATTGTGAGATTCTGATATTGCTTCTGTTGCTTCTTTCTTTCTTTCTTCTTCTTCTACCTCTTTCTTCTTTAACCATAACAATTCAGTTTTTCGGCCTTCGATTGTTCGGCAGTTGATACAGTGGTCGTATTAATGTCGATTTTCGAAAGTCGGAAATCTCGAGTCGTTACATGTGGTATCAGAGCTTAGATTTGCGATAAACCTTGGCACTGTTGGGTGTTACTCATTAGAGATAGAGTCAGTAGTACTCTAGAATGTGTGTGAGTGTAATAATAGATATGAGCGCGTATTTGTTAGTGAATATAAAAATGTTTTATATTGTGTTTGCTTATCCGTTGAGCTGTTTGTGAATCCTGGTCGGTATGTGGGACGCCATACTATCGATACGGATTTCTAAGCAGTTAAACGAGACAAGTTGACATAGTATCATTTTAAACTGGGTAAATAAGATAATTTTACCTTGATTATATTTTATACATAAAGAAATAATTTTTCAGAAATTATTAAAGTATATATAATTAATTGTTAGGTTATTGAGAATGTAAGAATCAATATAAGTTAATAAAAGTTGTTTGAATAATCTAAATAAGAACAACAATTGTGAAAGAATAACATATATAAGCAAATGAATTGTTAAGTATGGAATTATAATTAATATTTTTTACAATTATGAAATAATCTTGTATAAGTAAGGTTAAATAGTGAAATTATATAAGTAAAAAAAATTAGAAATGTGATTTATAAATAAAAAGGAAAATTTTGAAAGAATATTAAGTACTGAATTCACTACTGTTGTTGGGAAATAATAAGTGTGATGACTGCAGCATCATCAGTATCATTTTCGAGTTTCTATGTGATGGATTTGCTACCAATACTAAATTGAAAAATTGAAGTTTTGTTGTGATAAACAAATTTGAAATTAAAAATCCAAGTTGTAATTGATGAATATAAGTAAAACGAGTTTTGAACTTATAATATGAGATAATAAATTTAATTTGGTTAAGTTGAAATGAATTTAAGTTAGCACAACAAAATATATGATTTGAAATTTAACTAAAGAAAGGTTAAATAAATATAACTGGATTTTAACTAGCTTTGACAAGTTATTGAAATTGAAAGTATAAACTTGAATGTTAAAGTGATTATATAATATGAATTTGGAAATTTAAATAAATAAGTTGTATAACTTATAAAATGAGGAAAGGTAAGTAGCACCGATTATTAAAATGGTTAAACAATTTTGTTAAGCAAAACAAAATCCGAATTTGATAGTACATGAAAATTTGACTTAGGTAAAAGTTAAATAAAATGACTTTAGAATTGGAATCTGAATTGGATTTATAAGTGTTATTGAAATGGAATATAACTTGAGTAATGTTGAATGAAGTTGATTTTGGTATCGAAGTAAATTAATAAAGTGAAGTGATGAATATGGACTTGAGTTATATAAATGAAATTCAACCTTATTTGTTAAATGAATTAGCAATTGAATTAATGAATGAATTGAATGTGAATCAATCGAATGTAAATAAATTGATATGAAATAATGAATATAAGTGTTAATTCATTAAAAGCTAATGTAATTGGAAGTTGAATAATTGAATGAAAATCAATAGCATATTAAACCAATTGAAAACTAAAAGTGTTAAACTAACTTGAATGTAATTTAATAATTTGGTTAAGTTGGTTATACATTGGTTGTTATGTGATTGTTAGTTGATTGCGTAAAAATTCATTTGAATTGATAAAATGGAAAGCTAACATATGAAAGCTATGTGATTGAATCCAAATTGAAAGTAAACTAACTTGAATGTAAATTAGTGAGTGTAAACTAATCGAATATGAATGAATGAATATTTGTAAAGTCCAATATAAGTGAATCAAAAGGGATATAAATTGGAAAACCAATTCAATGAATATTAATGAGAAATGAATGTATATTGATTTGGTTACGAATTGATTTGGATAGACATTGATTTGTTGGATGTTTATTGGACGATAGTTGTTTTGATTGGTTGTATTTGTTGTTTTGTTGCATTTGCTATAGTTGCATATGTAGTTGTTGTAGTGATATATGTTGTATATTGATATTACTTTCTATATACATGTTTCTTATATTGTTGTTGAGTGTTTAGCAGGTGCGGATGGCGCTTGCTTCGCATTTGGAGCTCGCTTTCACGCTATATTAGCCGTATATGCTCGCTAATAATATATAAGGTACATATCTCGGATTACATATCGTACTTTTACACTTTTTTCCCTGCGGGTTGCCTCATTACTTTGATGAGATGTATATTTGTGATATATATTGCCATTTTTTTTGGATCGAGCCGCGCAAATGAAGTTATGGCGAAATTTTTTGAAAATTTAAGGCGTTGGAATATTTTTGAGAAAATTGAAATTTTTTGAAAACTATAACTTTGATTTTGGAGTGAAAAGTTAAACAATATGGTTGGTTTGAAAATATAACTAAGTATAGACTTGAAAACTTAGAAGGCTTTTTATAAGAAGTTTAACTATTGGATTTTGGGAAAATTAAACACTTAAGTGAATTTGAAATCTAATCTGAATGGATGTTTGAAAAGTTAATGGATTTCAAGACTTTTTCTTACTTGGCAATTTCGAGGACGAAATTCTTTTAAGTAAGGTAGATTGTAACGACCCAGAATTTTTGTCATTTATAATTCGTATATTTAATTGATTTTAAATATTAACAAGTAAATTTGATAAGCTGTGTAACTTATATTTCGAATATCTGAATTTAATTGGATAATTAAATCGATAATTCAATATTGGAAATTACAGAAATAATTGGAAATTGGGTTTAATGTGATTAAAATTGATTTCTAAACTTATATTAAATCATATTGGAGTTAGAATGATGTTATAGAACTTTTAAAATTGAATTAAAAGTTAATTTGTGGAAATTGAATATTTGAATATTTAATTGACGAGTGAAAATAGTCATTTTTCTAACAGTCTCGGATTTCAACGAAACTAGTTTCATCGGATCTGTAATGTTATATTATTGTAAAGTTTCAAATTTCATGTCAATCGGATTTACAGTTTGTCCGGGGCAAGCCAAAACGCATAGAAATTTATTTAACCGATCTAATTTAAATTTAATTGTTTATCTCCGTAACTCGCACATATGATCGAATTGGCTCCCGATACCTATTCCATTGTGTCTTGAACGTGGGTTAGACCCTAGAAACGTCGGTCACTGCGCGAGATTTGGAGTTCGGAAAATCACGGATGAATGGTGTTTTGTGAAATTTTCTATAAAAGGACCTCTATTTTTTCATTTGCAAAAACCCTAGGTTAATAAGCTTCAGGCCGCCATCTTTATTTTCCACGGCCATAAAACACTCTTCTTCTTCCCTCTATTCCATCAAATCCGTAAGCAATTACAAAAACTTTTCAACTACAACTTTGTAGAGCTCGTTGAGAGCTTCGATGTGAACGGCTATGATCGACTATGGTGGCGGCGTTTGATCGTAATTGGCTCGAGAAGGCTTCGCGTTTGGACACGAATTCCTTGAAAAAGGCATGTCCGAGCTTCAAAGGGTTGGTGGCGGTAGTTCACGGCGTGGAGGCGCACGCGTTGTGTAACGGCCCGAAAATTTTGATCCCGAAATTTCCAAATAGTTAGTGAAAAGAAGAAAGAGAAAGAAGAAAGAGATCAGAAAAGAAACACACAAATCTCACATTCGCAGTGGATAAAATATAATATCAATAATAATAGTTATATCAAAGAAAACTGTATCTATCAATATACATCGATATATCAGAGTTACAACACTTTTTATACAACATCGGATTTATACAATTTGACATGTCTCAAGAATATACTATATCATAGTGGAACTCTCCATACGTCCCTGCCATCCAGCTTGCCTCCTGAACTCCGGAACGTCCTTACCTGAAAATCTGTAATACTCGGTCTGACCCGAGCATTACATCAAAGTAACACCCGGGTCAGGCTGGAAACCAGCGTGAGTAAACTCATCTAACATACAATACAAAACATGCGACTTATATAATGCGACTTATATAAACCCGGGGTAACTTATCAATTTACAACTTAACAAGTTGTTATAGACGTCACTTATTTCATAAAGCAATTAAGTGCCAAAACTTAGATTATATGGTTCAATCCATTTAAATCTTCCCGTTATACCCTATTGATTTCACGTATCAATTATAAAGAATCGAAGTGGTTTCGGATATTCACTAATACTCGACTCCGGTCTCTTCGAAACCAATGTCATCTAAACCCAGTTTATCCAATTAAATACCATTCAACTTAATGTCCGGATAACACTTTTATACTGCAATTTGTCATTGATAGATAATTACATTATCATCATCCATGCAACATATCATATCACAAAACAATTCATATCAAAGGTATCATCCAATTCAAAACACTCATCATCATTCAATCATTAATAAACAAGATTGATCACTTCCATTAATCAGATTAATGATCCTCAAAATTTCTTTCATTAGTTAATTATTCTTAAATTTCATTTAATAATTAACCTTTAACTTAATTACACTCATTAATCAACCATGATCAATTACAATCATAAATTAACCTTCTTTAATTACTTCATCAATTTAGACCAACTCCTTGATTAATTACATTGATTTATCTTTTAATTACACTGAGTAATTATCAATTAATTTCTTCACCAAGTAATTATGCCTTAATTACTTCCCAACAAGACATTTCTTTTTAATTAATTACATACTAAGTATTAACATCTCATTAATTTCCCCAGGTAATACTTAACCCAACATAAAATGAGCACCTTTAATTAATTAAACTTAATTAATTAACCCAAATTATCAACTTAATTAATTACTTTGAGTAAATTAATTACTTAATTAATTATCCTGATTAATTATCCCATAATTATCAATTAATTATCCTTTCATTAATTATCTTAAGAATTTACTTAACTGATTCCATTAATCAAATTAAACATTCCTAATATATTAAATAATTTATACTTGATTAAATTCATCATTTAATTTTTCCTTTGAAAACATTTTTAAAATTTAACTTAATTTGTTAAACCTTATTAAGTTTATAGTGTTAAAACTGTTGAAACACAACCTGGTTAACTTATACTTCTTTTTATTTATTAGTATACCGCTGTTATGAAAGACCCAAGAATCTTCTGTTGAAAACTCGAGTAATTCTTCGAGCTCCCCATGCATTTCCCCGAGTCACTCTCACTTCCTCTCATACTCATCTTCTTTTTTTTTTTTCTTCTGTATTTATGTTTTAACTCAAACTAACAATAACATCAGGTACACATTCGAACGCAATTGCTGCCCCGAGGAATTTACCTTCTAACTCGAGTAACGACTCGAGTAACACCACAGTCACAGACAACACATCACCATACACGTGCACGACGACGCCACTGAGCTCCGGCGAACTCCATCATCAACGGCAAGTCGAAAATCTCCAGCAAGCTCGAAAACCAAATTCGTCTCGGCCCTAAAACCTTCGAATCAAAATTAAGCCTTCTTGCTCGAACCTGAAGCTTACCCCAATCAACATCACCGCCTCGTTCTCGCGCCTCCGACCACTGACAAGCCTACTCCTCCAGCCACGCCTTTGTCAACTCGATCAACAATCAAAGTCGTGCTGATTAAAAATCCCATCCTAGTCCAAATCTAGGTTTGCATTCTTCTCCGGCCAACACCTATCACCTCGGCAACTTACACACACATCTGAAAATTTTTCCAAACTGCCCTATCACTCTTCTATCGCCAGGGAGAGCCCTGACCCTCCAACACATAAAGACCATCAGAATTTCCCAATTAACTAAATTCTGGTTAAACCGGAAATACACCCATAATTATTTACTAAAAATCATGATTTAAGTTTTAAAAATCATGTTTTGCTTTAAGTGTTTGATCTGTATACTTGAATAAATTAACCAGGATGATTTAGTTCCCACTATATTTATCTTCCTTTGTTATTTTTCTTATTGCCTGAACCAAGACATAGATATTTTATTTTGAATAAGTTCTTAAACTTTACTTCATGATATAACAAACATAATCTGTTTGGAATCTTATACACTAACATTTATAAGATCAAGCGATGATGGATTTTTTTTTCTTTCAATACTGGAGTCTGGAACTAAGGACAGAAAGATACAGGAACACATATATATACATTTATATATATACAGAAAATCTTCTGATATGTATGAACATAGTATATACTTAACACAGATCTTATCATGCAACAGATTCCATATTTATTAAAGATGATGTTACTCACCTTATATAGAGTAGAGTTTTGAAAACTGGAAATATTATATATATATATATACATATTTTCATTGAAACATATTTCACACTTTACTCAACAATGGCCACATGCAAACCATTATCACAATTTAATTTCATAATTTACTGCATGCAACTGAGTTTAAAAACAGATTGAAACTTTGTTGTTGTTTTTTTTTTCTTTTTTTTTTCTTTTCACAGTTGTAAAGATGAACAAAAGGATGTATACTATTATATACAGTCATTCACAATGTTCAATTACATTTATTCATCTTAAATTTAGCATGCAAACATTTAGGCTAACATTCATCAATTTCTCTCTCAACATTTACTACCTAAACCAAATTTATATCGTTAGATTTTAACTTATTCACTGTTCTCATTTGAACAGAGATTTTTTTCTTTCTTTCCATAATCTGTCGTGTATACACATTTAATCCTTTTTAAAACATCATGCATAACAGGGTTCATACTATATTACAAAAATCAACACATGCAACATTAAAATGCACCAGAACTTTTAGAGTCACTCACCTGTAATAACATGCAGAACAGGCTTTAAAACAGAGGCCTAAAACTGGAAGCTACAACTTCTTCTTTCTTCTTTTATTTTTGCTTATGAGTTGACCTTCAATTTGCTTTTTAAACTTCAAGTTGCTTCCCTTTTTATAAAAACTTTAGATCTTGATTTACTGCAAATGCCTTTGCTTCCAGATTTAACAATTGCCTGCATGCTTTTGCTTTTTAAACTTAAAGTTGTGGTAGTACTTTGTGTTTTCCAAAATTACAGTTGCATGTCTGTTCTCAGGTTTGTAGTTGTTACTCGATGAAATTGTTTTGCATTTTTGGGTGAACCTGAAATGATTTGCTTCAGGCTTCCCCTTTTCCAGGTTTGATGTCTCTTTTTTTTTTTTTAATTTTCAGTTTTTATTCTTGAGAAAGAAGATGAGGACTGATTTATTTTGTTAATTCATTGTTTTAAAACTATTGTGACACTTGTCTTATTCCACTTTTAACTATCTAACACATGTTATCAAGTGCTCTTAAAAGATAACACATGTATTAATTCATTATCATATATTTACAAAATGAGTTTAAAAACTTCTATATAAATTCTCCTAATCAATTTAGTTTTACATTTATTATTTTATATATGAATATATGTTACATTTGAAATTTCATGTATAAATATGTTTTAATATATATATATATTTTATTTATAATATTCCCAATTTAGTTCTTATATAAATGTCTTAAGTATGTTAAATTCTTTATCTATTTTTATTCAAATTTAACTAGATACATGATGCCACTAGTCCAAATTGTTAACACTTGTTTATTTCTTAAGTCTTACATATGTTTTAATTCTTTATTTTATAAAATGCTTTTATATTAATATGGTACATTTTTTTTATAATTAAATTTCTAAATTTGAAATACATTTTTTACTTATATAAATCAATTTTTTCTTAAAAGAAATAAATATAAAACAAATTTTATATTCTAAATAAAATCATAGGAATACACTTTAAAATCAAAGTAAGTTTTAAGATATAAATAATTATATTTTGAATTTCAATTCAAACTCCATTTCATTTTAAGGTAAAATTTAAAATCAGCCTATATATATTTTTAACATCTCTTATTTAAAAATAAGATCATATTCAAAGTAGTTTGAATAATATTATTTCCCTTAACATTCTAAAACCAATTTAAATTTTAAAACTTAGAATTCAGGACTTCACAATTTGAAATCCACTTTTATTTATATCCTTTTACATTTACAAATTATTTTCTTTTTAAGTGGTTGCTTCCTTAAAACATTTTATTGTTTATTGAAAAACAATCATCCCATTATTAAACACAATATCCATTCTATTTTCTGGTTTGAAACCAATTCTAATTCATCTTATTTTGAAATACTTCTCCAATTCAAGATTTCAATTTTAGTTTGAATTCATTCAAACTTGTCTTTAAATTCAAATTTGGTTGTAATTCTATTACCATTAATTCTTGTTATTACTTTTAATTTAATTCATACTACAGCCAATTTCCTTAGATAATCTATTTCTTATATAAGATTCATTTACTTTTGAAATCATTTAAAAACCTTTATATAAGAAAATAACCAGTACGCTCTCTCATATATATATACACTCAACTCATTCTAGGGTACCACTTACCCTATCCTTAATGAGTAATCCCGACAGAGCCAAGGTTCTCGCTTAACCTTCAGCTCTGATACCAAGATGTAACGGCCCGGAAATTTCGATCCCGAAATTTCCAGATAGTTAGTGAAAAGAAGAAAGAGAAAGAAGAAAGAGATCAGAAAAGAAAGACACAAATCTCACATTCGCAGCGGATAAAATATAATATCAATAATAATAGTTATATCAAAAAAAAACTGTATCTATCAATATACATCGATATATCAGAGTTACAACACTTTTTATACAACATCGGATTTATACAATTTAACATGTCTCAAGAATATACTATATCATAGTGGAACTCTCCATACGTCCCTGCCATCCAGCTTGCCTCCTGAACTCCGGAACGTCCTTACTTGAAAATCTTTAATACTCGGTCTGACACGAGCATTACATCAAAGTAACACCCGGGTCAGGCTGGAAACCAGCGTGAGTAAACTCATCTAACATACAATACAAAACATGCAACTTATATAAACCTGGGGTAACTTATCAATTTACAACTTAACAAGTTGTTATAGACGTCACTTATTTCATAAAGCAATTAAGTGCCAAAACTTAGATTATATGGTTCAATCCATTTAAATCTTCCCGTTATACCCTATTGATTTCACGTATCAATTATAAAGAATCAAAGTGGTTTCGGATATTAACTAATACCCGACTTCGGTCTCTTCGAAACCAATGTCATCTAAACCCAGTTTATCCAATTAAATACCATTCAACTTAATGTCCGGATAACACTTTTATACTGCAATTTGTCATTGATAGATAATTACATTATCATCATCCATGCAACATATCATATCACAAAACAATTCATATCAAAGGTATCATCCAATTCAAAACACTCATCATCATTCAATCATTAATAAACAAGATTGATCACTTCCATTAATCAGATTAATGATCCTCAAAATTTCTTTCATTAGTTAATTATTCTAAAATTTCATTTAATAACCTTTAACTTAATTACATTCATTAATCAACCATGATCAATTACAATCATAAATTAACCTTCTTTAATTACTTCATTAATTTAGACCAACTCCTTGATTAATTACATTGATTTATCTTTTAATTACACTGAGTAATTATCACTTAATTTCTTCACCAAGTAATTATGTGTGACAGCCCGCAAATCCGTACCCCTTGAATCAACATTATTCTACCCTAATTGACTCAAGTGGAACAGAAATACGAACCATTGAGGTTAAAGAAAAAGAGATAGAAGAAGAAGAAACTAAACAATATCAGAATCTCACAGTCGCAGCGGAATAAAATATAATAGCAACTATATATCTTTACACAAAATGAAATCTATAACTGTTTATACAACATATCATCAGAGTAACTCATACATCAATCATCACATAACAGACATACCATACAACATAGCAGCGGATATATATATAGGTACATATAATACGTCTCGAACTCCAGCTCCTCTCCTGCTCCATAGCAACCTATCCTGAACAAATAATACTCGGTCTGACCCGAGCATTATAACGAAATAACACCCGAGTCAGTCTGGAATACCAGCTGATAATAATGCACACAATTGATTATTAAAGTTTCAAAAATCCTTTTGAAAACAAAAGCATCTCGTAAGACCACGCCACAAATAAACATGTCGGGTTTTTACCTTACGATAGCTAAAACACTTTTCATAGAAATCCTCTGATATTATAATAGGGTCTATTTACAAATACTTATAAAATAGCCGAAATTGTTACATGATTAAATTCCAGCTACTAGCCACCGAAGTGGGTAATACAAACAAAACTCGTAAAAGGCACGTAGGGAAAAATGGATTTCCAACAATGACTAGGCACTGGGGTACCACCTGTCACAGTACGTGGTCTAGATCACAGTACCGAGGACTACTCCCTTCGTCCCCTGCAACACAAGACCGGAATCACCTATGGGCAATTCCGAATAAGATCACCCCGCGGTTGGGATCAGCAACCGCACCACTAAGCCGAAATAAAAAGGAACCTCTAGACAGGGATGACCTTACTCTCCAGTGGGGGCTACCCACGAAGCCTTGCTGCATATCCCCTGATTTTCAGTCATTCCCGGTTGATGAGGCTTGAGGCTAAACGATACCTTTATAGCACATATCCCTCAGAATGCCCATCGTCCGCTGACGATGTCACGAAGCATTCGTCCATACAAGTCCGTCCCGGGTTCGAACGGAACCGAAGGCACTATTCCTACTACATCCATTTTGGAAATATCCTCAGGATTAGTAGCGACTAGCCCTTGCACTTCACTGCTCCATCTTCGACTCCGAAAAACGTTTTATCGCACGAAAACGTACAAACCGGATCGAAGTGGTTTTCGAGAAATAAATCTCGATCCCGGTCTCTTCGAAACGATCAACGCATTTGTCCAATATTGATAGTCGGTGATTTAACTATCAATTTATATTCATAAACATCCATAGCATCCATCACACAATAAATAATATTCCATACTATTTATTTACCTCAAATATCTTTAAAAGATATATTACCAAATTTCCAAATCTCATTTGAAAACATTCCCCAAAATTCCTCCTTTATAAGGTAAATCATTTACCATATATTCCCATTGGAAATATCCAAGTTCAAAACAGTTTAGATTTAAAACTGTTAAAAACATTTTAATTTAAAATATACTTTTAAATAGATGAATTTACTACTAATTATTTACTCAAAATATAACTTTCAAAATATTTAAAAAGCAAACTATTTATAAGATATAACTTGATTGAAAATAAGTTTTAGTTATATTATATAATAAAAATAGAGTTGTAAAAGATTAACTCTTTTTTTTTTTTTTTTTTTTTTTTTTAATATACTTAGGTCAAAACTAACTTTTAAAACAAATCCATTTGTAAACATAATTATTAAAATATTTATAAAAATTCTACTATTGCTAATTTATAAATAATCACTTTAAAATAATAAATTTCTAAACATTCTTTAAGACCAGTTTAAGATTTTAAAACTTCTTTTTATAAAATCAATTTAAAACTCGAACTTGGATTTTCCTTAGGAAATCTCATTTCTACTAAATCATCACAGAAATCCTTCTCACGATTTCTGTCCATTTATTAATTTAGTTTTAGGGTTTTATAACATAAATTTATTTCCCAAAACTTCAACTAATAACATTTATCTTAATTATCATTCCAAATTCTAAAACTTCCAATTTACATTTTAAAATAGATTTCAGATTTTAATCCCTTTTAAATCCATTATTTAACAATACCTTTATTTCTCTAAATTCAATTTATCAAATATAATTAATTTTGGATTTATAATTTATCCAGTAATATTTCTATACAAATTTATTTCAGTTTTCCATCCAAATCAGGTTTCAAATATTTATATTCTTTTAATTTCTTATTTAACCATTTCTCAATTTCTTTGAAACCCAATTTAATTTCTTTATAATTAAAACTGCAATTTCTTTATAACTAATATTCTGGGTTTATAGTTTAAACCACAATATCACAATGCAATTAAATTCCAACTTATCAATCACAATATATAAACAGGCATAATCATCAATATAAAAATATTACTACTTTGTGAGGAATCCCGTTGGATCCCTACAACCTGTATTCCCTGCATCCACAAATATTAGCACAACAGTATATATCGCATCAATTCGATAATAATCAACATATTCAGCAAAACATGCAAACAAACAATCATTACTAGCTGTCTACTTTACTAGCATCCAGATGTGAGTGAGAATAACTCACCTTGAGTTTCGGCGAGCGTTCGAAATTCAAATTAAACCGGACAACGTCCGATTTAACCCAAATTTCTACTTGCCCGGATTGGTTCCGGATCTGCACCATCGCGTAGTTCGCGCTCCTGCGATTCCAACGCTATCAAAATCGTCGCAATCTGATAACGTATGAAATACTTATGAATATTATAAATTCCGATTTCAAATATAAACAATTTTTTTTTTTTTTTTTTTTTATATTACCAAAGAAACGCGGCCGCACAGGAGAGAAAAACACGTCTCCTTCTTCACGCTCTAGCACGCGCGAGCTACCCAGGATACACGAACCCACCAAAATCGCAACCTAGGGCTTGAAGCCGCTCCTCCCACGATCGACCGGAGATCAATCCAACTAGCCCACGTCGAAGCCCTACGCGACACCTACCCTCGCCCCAAAACTCGCCCAGCTCGGTTCCATCAAGACGTCGCCGTACGAGTTCGAACGCAACCCCTATCGGTCCAAAATCTGGCCACCATGACGAGTTTCGAGCCAACTCACCGTACGGATGTGTAGATCTCTCCACGATCTACAACGTTCACGTAGAAAATTTTCGAAATCGAAGCCTGGATCACGAGATTTTTGAGAAGAAAAGAAACTAAGTTTCGGCCATTGGAAATAAGCAACGGCGGCCCGTGAAGATGAAGTAGGGTTAGGGAACTAAAATGAATATATAATAAAATTTTAATATTATTTTAATAATATTCTTCTCAATTTAACATCACATGCAAACGAACTCCAAATTACGCGTTCCGACAGGCTATTCTAAGGTTTTTCCGCGTTCCGGACACAATGGAACAGGTTTCGTAAGCTAATTCAGTCGTATGCACGAGTTACGGAATTAAACGTTCAATTTGAAATTAAATCGATTAAAACGATTTCGATGCGTTTCGAGCTGCCGGGGTCAAACGACAACTCCGATTGCTACGAAAATTGAAATCCGATAATAACTAACTATTACGGATCCAATGAAACTGGTTTCGTCGAATTCCGAGACTGTGCCCCGGAAGGCTATTTTAACTCGTCTATTAAATTAAGCAATTTTCGAAATTATCGAAATCACTCAATACTCCCACTTTTAAAATTTTATTAGCTTAACAATAATTCATATAACATTTATAAACACATTAAAAATCGTTCTGGTTCATTCTGGACTTAAATCGGATTAATTGCAATATTTAATAATATTAAATTCATTTTAAATTCATATAAAATTCCAAATAATAATCTATTAACTTTTAAATTCTTCCAAAAATCTAACAATATCATTTATAACCTATGGAACTTAAAAATGCATTTAAACATCAATTTTATAACAATTCCCATTCAATTTCCAATTTATTCTCAGTTCTAATAATTATTATTATTACTCCAATTCAAATGGAATCACCATATTTTGAAACTATAACTCATCTTATTAACTCAACCATAGTCTTCTATTATCAAGATTCAAATTAGAATCCATATCCAACATTTAAAATGAATTAAATGTTAAATTTTGGCGACCCAAAATTCCGGGTCGTTACATTCCTCCCCCCTTATAAAAATTTCGTCCCCGAAATTTGTATAAGGTAGAACATACTCTCAAACCCATTTACTTACCCCATTTGCTTAGTTAAAAGCTTATATTCACTTTCCAAAAAGTTTCAGTTCCATATCAAAACCATTTGCTTTATTTACCCTAAAGCCTTAAATTTCAACTTATAACTTTCCAAGTTATTTAACTTTTTCCAAAACCCCAAAAATATTCTAACTCCCAAAATTTCCGGAAAATTTTGGCAGAGTCTCCCCTGTACGGAGGAGCATCTGCGATATCGCAGGATACACAAATATATATACATCGGCCCACACGGCCGGAAACCAAAATATAACACAAGATATATATCATTTTCCAATTATATTTGCGTAGGCGTACCTTTTAGCAAATTTTTAATAGCAAGCAGCTAATATAATGCATATACTCACTCCAACTCTCTCAAACGCCTTCCGCACCTGTGCTATACTCAAACAAATTCATCAGTTATCAAAATATGAGCAATTTAACATCATTTCCAATATAATTGCAAGCCATACATAACTATTTACATTCCAAACAACACTTGGCATAGTTTCCTAAGTAAATCCATATTTTATAACATGCACAAGGTTCATTTTCCCATGCTAACTCCAAGTTATCTCATACAAAGAATTTACATATACGGTTTGCTATCTTCATTCATATTTATTTCAACCAATTCACATTATTTCAATATGATTAACATATGCTTCACTAACAGAAATCTATTCTAATTCAATTCTAAATGGATTTACAAACCAACTTCATTTCCAATTTTGAAGCACTTACATTTCTTTTATGCCTATGTCCATTCAAATGCAAAATTACTTAATTAGGTTGTATTTATCTAATTAATTTAAACCCATCTTTATTTTCAGTTTGAAACAATTGCATTTCTTTTATGATTCACTTGTATTAATATACAAAATTATTTAATACAATTCCAATCTATTAACCATTATTCAAATATCCATTCTCTTAAGTTTAATGACAGTTTCTATGCAGGTTGTGGTTATTCAAACAAATAACCAATTCTTAAGCTTATACCATTTAAAATTAATTTCAGATTAGACTTTTCTTAATTTTATTCAATTCTGCATAATTCTCCATCCAAGCATCCTTATTCTACTACAATTATTAAATCAATTCTTATTCTCACCCTCTCCAAATTTATTTTACATCTTAAGTTTATCTTTATTATTCCATCTTGGATTTATTTACAACTTAAACATTCTTGCTTTATCACTATTATCAAAATTAAATCTCAACCTTATATTTCCAATTCATTTTCCATATAGGTTTATATTAATACCATTCAACTCCGGTTTTATATACAACTCTTATATCCATATTACATAATTTAATTAAACTCATTCCACTTACAATTCAAATTTATTATCCAAACAAAATTACAAAGCTTAACCACAATTACCATTCAGCTTGCTTAAGTTCTTTCCACAAGATTTTCATTATCTTGTCGTATCAAATTTTATTTCCATTTGATTCTCATCCAATCAAATTTCAATTTATTTACAAATTTAATGCTCTTTGTTTAGTTATCCAATCCAAGTTAAATTTATTTTATTAACAAAGAGACCATTAAATTATTTCATTCAGTTGAATTTTACTTACAATTCAAAACCTTCATCATTATAGCTAATTCCATTATACATTCATACTTCCAATATTTATTACCACAATATAAATCCCAATCCAAAATCAGGATTTTTATTTTCCTTCAACTTTTGACTGACTATCAAATTCTATCCATTACAATACAAATTCCATTAATTTGTAACTTAATTCAGTCAATTACATAATCCGTATTAGTTTTCAATCCACTTTCTTAATTTACTCTGAATTCATTCATAATATCACCATTTTCCAATTATTTCATTTAGAAAAAAAAAATTTAGGTTTCTACCTTTCCTTTTTTTTTTATACTCCTTTAAATAGAATCTAAATTTCTTTCAATATTATTTATTACACAACTGAAATTCAATTTCAATTTCATTACCAAACAAACCTTATTCTCCCCATACATAAGTTCAAGACTTATTTTCCACTTAAGAACATTCACATTTATGTTCTCATTTTGCTTCATTAGACTTTGCATCTCATTTATGGTCAAAATTTAAATTTGCCACACCCTTCAACTCTTTCCATTAATGAATTCCAATTTCACTTCCATTCAAGAGTTTAAGTTGCTCATTTACGTCCATTCTCATTTTATAATCTCCAATTTAAGTTACTTAATAACTTAAGAATGTGAATTCCTTAATGCAATTATAAGCAATTTACATTTCACCTTTTATATCCAATTCATTTAGATTGGATTCATTTTCAAATTCCCAAATTTAATTCTCCATATACAAGTTCAAAACTTGTTTACTAACTTAAGTTCATTTGCTCCTTTATATCCCACCTTACCTTATCTCAATTCACAATTTCATTTGAGATTAAGTTTGAATTCACCATACCATTCAACTACTTTCATTTGTGATTATAATCTCACTTTCAATTTTTATAAGTTCACCAACTTATTTATTTTAAAAGCTTATATTGCTCATTTTACTCCACCATCATTTTATAATCACAATTCTAAATTCCATATGTATATATATACATCTGAATTCTTCAGGATACAAATTCCCTTCATTTACTTCAATACATTTTATTCACTTTCAATTACTCAAATTAAATTTTAATTCCATGATTAAAATTTCTCATTTCCTTCTTATTAGCATTAGCTCCACTTAACAAATTCAATAGTTGATTCATTTCAACTTTACTCATTATTTAATTAGAACTTTCCCAGAATTCAATTTACCCGGTTTTATCTCAAAACCATTTTGAAATATATCAAATATATATACCCATTTGGTATATCAATCAAATCCCCTTGTTTTCCAAACCAATTTGGTTGTACCCAAAACAATTTGTTCATATCCCAAAACAAATTCCCATTTTTGAAATATCCAAAACAACCGTTATCCCCAACAAATCCAAACAATACCATAACCAATTACTAGGGAAGCAATCCATCACTTTAGAAACTCGAAAATGAATTCTAATGATGTGGCCAGCATCATCAGGATTATTTTCCAGCGACTGCAGTGAGTTCAATGCTTCTTACTTTCCCAAATTTATTTCAAAACAGTTGCCATTCAAAAATATTACCCAAAACAACATTCCATTATTGCCTTCAAACATATTGGAAAACATTCCCAAACTTTTATTTTCAATACATTTAAAATCCTTTCCAAAACTTCCGGGTTAAAATTCTGGTTTAAATTCAAATCTAGTTATTTTATTTTGTATAATTTATACCCTCAGAATTTATTTGGTTGCAACCAATTCAAGTTTAAGATTAAACGTTGGATTCTTATTTGCACCATATTTAATTAATTCTATCTGGTTATAAACTATTTTAATATTTTATAATCTTATTCACTTATCATTTCAAATTTGGTCAAATTCAAGATTCTTATTTGATTTTCAATATTTGGCAACCAAACAGTCAAATATATATAATTTCCAAAAATTATTCTCTTTATATCAAAATATAATTTTGGATAAAATTATTTCATTTATCCACTTTAAAACAATACTATGTCGGTTTATCTTGTTTAAGAGTTTAGAAACCCCTATCGATACGGTTGTACTTCCCGCACCGACCAGAATTCATAAACACTCAACCGATAAGTCAACACAGTATAAAAACAACTTTATATGCACTAACAAGTACGCTCTCATATTTATTATTACGCTCAACTCATTATAGAGTCCTATTGACTCTATTAAATGAGTAATTATCCCACCAAAGCCTAGGTTGTCGCCAACCTAAGCTCTGATACCAAGTGTGACAGCCCGCAAATCCGTACCCCTTGAATCAACATTATTCTACCCTAATTGACTCAAGTGGAACAGAAATACGAACCATTGAGGTTAAAGAAAAAGAGATAGAAGAAGAAGAAACTAAACAATATCAGAATCTCACAGTCGCAGCGGAATAAAATATAATAGCAACTATATATCTTTACACAAAATGAAATCTATAACTGTTTATACAACATATCATCAGAGTAACTCATACATCAATCATCACATAACAGACATACCATACAACATAGCAGCGGATATATATATAGGTACATATAATACGTCTCGAACTCCAGCTCCTCTCCTGCTCCATAGCAACCTATCCTGAACAAATAATACTCGGTCTGACCCGAGCATTATAACGAAATAACACCCGAGTCAGTCTGGAATACCAGCTGATAATAATGCACACAATTGATTATTAAAGTTTCAAAAATCCTTTTGAAAACAAAAGCATCTCGTAAGACCACGCCACAAATAAACATGTCGGGTTTTTACCTTACGATAGCTAAAACACTTTTCATAGAAATCCTCTGATATTATAATAGGGTCTATTTACAAATACTTATAAAATAGCCGAAATTGTTACATGATTAAATTCCAGCTACTAGCCACCGAAGTGGGTAATACAAACAAAACTCGTAAAAGGCACGTAGGGAAAAATGGATTTCCAACAATGACTAGGCACTGGGGTACCACCTGTCACAGTACGTGGTCTAGATCACAGTACCGAGGACTACTCCCTTCGTCCCCTGCAACACAAGACCGGAATCACCTATGGGCAATTCCGAATAAGATCACCCCGCGGTTGGGATCAGCAACCGCACCACTAAGCCGAAATAAAAAGGAACCTCTAGACAGGGATGACCTTACTCTCCAGTGGGGGCTACCCACGAAGCCTTGCTGCATATCCCCTGATTTTCAGTCATTCCCGGTTGATGAGGCTTGAGGCTAAACGATAACTTTATAGCACATATCCCTCAGAATGCCCATCGTCCGCTGACGATGTCACGAAGCATTCGTCCATACAAGTCCGTCCCGGGTTCGAACGGAACCGAAGGCACTATTCCTACTACATCCATTTTGGAAATATCCTCAGGATTAGTAGCGACTAGCCCTTGCACTTCACTGCTCCATCTTCGACTCCGAAAAACGTTTTATCGCACGAAAACGTACAAACCGGATCGAAGTGGTTTTCGAGAAATAAATCTCGATCCCGGTCTCTTCGAAACGATCAACGCATTTGTCCAATATTGATAGTCGGTGATTTAACTATCAATTTATATTCATAAACATCCATAGCATCCATCACACAATAAATAATATTCCATACTATTTATTTACCTCAAATATCTTTAAAAGATATATTACCAAATTTCCAAATCTCATTTGAAAACATTCCCCAAAATTCCTCCTTTATAAGGTAAATCATTTACCATATATTCCCATTGGAAATATCCAAGTTCAAAACAGTTTAGATTTAAAACTGTTAAAAACATTTTAATTTAAAATATACTTTTAAATAGATGAATTTACTACTAATTATTTACTCAAAATATAACTTTCAAAATATTTAAAAAGCAAACTATTTATAAGATATAACTTGATTGAAAATAAGTTTTAGTTATATTATATAATAAAAATAGAGTTGTAAAAGATTAACTCTTTTTTTTTTTTTTTTTTTTTTTTAATATACTTAGGTCAAAACTAACTTTTAAAACAAATCCATTTGTAAACATAATTATTAAAATATTTATAAAAATTCTACTATTGCTAATTTATAAATAATCACTTTAAAATAATAAATTTCTAAACATTCTTTAAGACCAGTTTAAGATTTTAAAACTTCTTTTTATAAAATCAATTTAAAACTCGAACTTGGATTTTCCTTAGGAAATCTCATTTCTACTAAATCATCACAGAAATCCTTCTCACGATTTCTGTCCATTTATTAATTTAGTTTTAGGGTTTTATAACATAAATTTATTTCCCAAAACTTCAACTAATAACATTTATCTTAATTATCATTCCAAATTCTAAAACTTCCAATTTACATTTTAAAATAGATTTCAGATTTTAATCCCTTTTAAATCCATTATTTAACAATACCTTTATTTCTCTAAATTCAATTTATCAAATATAATTAATTTTGGATTTATAATTTATCCAGTAATATTTCTATACAAATTTATTTCAGTTTTCCATCCAAATCAGGTTTCAAATATTTATATTCTTTTAATTTCTTATTTAACCATTTCTCAATTTCTTTGAAACCCAATTTAATTTCTTTATAATTAAAACTGCAATTTCTTTATAACTAATATTCTGGGTTTATAGTTTAAACCACAATATCACAATGCAATTAAATTCCAACTTATCAATCACAATATATAAACAGGCATAATCATCAATATAAAAATATTACTACTTTGTGAGGAATCCCGTTGGATCCCTACAACCTGTATTCCCTGCATCCACAAATATTAGCACAACAGTATATATCGCATCAATTCGATAATAATCAACATATTCAGCTAAACATGCAAACAAACAATCATTACTAGCTGTCTACTTTACTAGCATCCAGATGTGAGTGAGAATAACTCACCTTGAGTTTCGGCGAGCGTTCGAAATTCAAATTAAACCGGACAACGTCCGATTTAACCCAAATTTCTACTTGCCCGGATTGGTTCCGGATCTGCACCATCGCGTAGTTCGCGCTCCTGCGATTCCAACGCTATCAAAATCGTCGCAATCTGATAACGTATGAAATACTTATGAATATTATAAATTCCGATTTCAAATATAAACAATTTTTTTTTTTTTTTTTTTTTTATATTACCAAAGAAACGCGGCCGCACAGGAGAGAAAAACACGTCTCCTTCTTCACGCTCTAGCACGCGCGAGCTACCCAGGATACACGAACCCACCAAAATCGCAACCTAGGGCTTGAAGCCGCTCCTCCCACGATCGACCGGAGATCAATCCAACTAGCCCACGTCGAAGCCCTACGCGACACCTACCCTCGCCCCAAAACTCGCCCAGCTCGGTTCCATCAAGACGTCGCCGTACGAGTTCGAACGCAACCCCTATCGGTCCAAAATCTGGCCACCATGACGAGTTTCGAGCCAACTCACCGTACGGATGTGTAGATCTCTCCACGATCTACAACGTTCACGTAGAAAATTTTCGAAATCGAAGCCTGGATCACGAGATTTTTGAGAAGAAAAGAAACTAAGTTTCGGCCATTGGAAATAAGCAACGGCGGCCCGTGAAGATGAAGTAGGGTTAGGGAACTAAAATGAATATATAATAAAATTTTAATATTATTTTAATAATATTCTTCTCAATTTAACATCGCATGCAAACGAACTCCAAATTACGCGTTCCGACAGGCTATTCTAAGGTTTTTCCGCGTTCCGGACACAATGGAACAGGTTTCGTAAGCTAATTCAGTCGTATGCACGAGTTACGGAATTAAACGTTCAATTTGAAATTAAATCGATTAAAACGATTTCGATGCGTTTCGAGCTGCCGGGGTCAAACGACAACTCCGATTGCTACGAAAATTGAAATCCGATAATAACTAACTATTACGGATCCAATGAAACTGGTTTCGTCGAATTCCGAGACTGTGCCCCGGAAGGCTATTTTAACTCGTCTATTAAATTAAGCAATTTTCGAAATTATCGAAATCACTCAATACTCCCACTTTTAAAATTTTATTAGCTTAACAATAATTCATATAACATTTATAAACACATTAAAAATCGTTCTGGTTCATTCTGGACTTAAATCGGATTAATTGCAATATTTAATAATATTAAATTCATTTTAAATTCATATAAAATTCCAAATAATAATCTATTAACTTTTAAATTCTTCCAAAAATCTAACAATATCATTTATAACCTATGGAACTTAAAAATGCATTTAAACATCAATTTTATAACAATTCCCATTCAATTTCCAATTTATTCTCAGTTCTAATAATTATTATTATTACTCCAATTCAAATGGAATCACCATATTTTGAAACTATAACTCATCTTATTAACTCAACCATAGTCTTCTATTATCAAGATTCAAATTAGAATCCATATCCAACATTTAAAATGAATTAAATGTTAAATTTTGGCGACCCAAAATTCCGGGTCGTTACATTATGCCTTAATTACTTCCCAACAAGACATTTCTTTTTAATTAATTACATACTAAGTATTAACATCTCATTAATTTCCCCAGGTAATACTTAACCCAACATAAAATGAGCACCTTTAATTAATTAAACTTAATTAATTAACCCAAATTATCAACTTAATTAATTACTTTGAGTAATTAATTACTTAATTAATTATCCTGATTAATTATCCCATAATTATCAATTAATTATCCTTTCATTAATTATCTTAAGAATTTACTTAACTGATTCCATTAATCAAATTAAACATTCCTAATATATTAAATAATTTATACTTGATTAAATTCATCATTTAATTTTTCCTTTGAAAACATTTTTAAAATTTAACTTAATTTGTTAAACCTTATTAAGTTTATAGTGTTAAAACTGTTGAAACACAACCTGGTTAACTTATACTTCTTTTTATTTATTAGTATACTGCTGTTATGAAAGACCCAAGAATCTTCTGTTGAAAACTCGAGTAATTCTTCGAGCTCCCCATGCATTTCCCCGAGTCACTCTCACTTCCTCTCATACTCATCTTTTTTTTTTCTGTAGTTATGTTTTAACTCAGACTAACAATAACATCAGTTACACATTCGAACGCAATTGCTGCCCCGAGGAATTTACCTTCTAACTCGAGTAACGACTCGAGTAACACCACAGTAACAGACAATACATCACCATACACATGCACGGCGACGCCACTGAGCTCCGGCGAACTCCATCATCAACGGCAAGTCGAAAATCTCCAGCAAGCTCGAAAACCAAATTCGTCTCGGCCCTAAAACCTTCGAATCAAAATTAAGCCTTCTTGCTCGAACTTGAAGCTTACCCCAATCAACATCACAGCCTCGTTCTCGCGCCTCCGACCATTGACGAGCCTACTCCTCCAGCCACGCCTTTGTCAACTCGCCTTCTTTCATTTTCCAGGACCCTATAAAACTCGATCAACAATCAAAGTCGTGCTGATTAAAAATCCCATCCTAGTCCAAATCTAGGTTTACATTCTTCTCCGGCCAACACCTATCACCTCGGCAACTTACACACACATCTGAAAATTTTTCCAAACCGCCCTATCACTCTTCTATCACCAGGGAGAGCCCTGACCCTCCAACACATAAAGACCATCAGAATTTCCCAATTAACTAAATTCTGGTTAAACCAGAAATACACCCATAATTATTTACTAAAAATCATGATTTAAGTTTTAAAAATCATGTTTTGCTTTAAGTGTTCGATCTATATACTTGAATCAATTAACCAGGATGATTTAGTTCCCACTATATTTATCTTCCTTTGTTATTTTTCTTATTGCCTGAACCAAGACATAGATATTTTATTTTGAATAAGTTCTTAAACTTTACTTCATGATATAACAAACATAATCTGTTTGGAATCTTATACACTAACATTTATAAGATCAAGCGATGATGGATTTTTTTTTCAATACTGGAGTCTGGAACTAAGGACAGAAAGATACAGGAACACATATATATACATTTATATATATACAGAAAATCTTCTGATATGTATGAACATAGTATATACTTAACACAGATCTTATCATGCAACAGATTCCATATTTATTAAAGATGATGTTACTCACCTTATATAGAGCAGAGTTTTGAAAACTGGAAATATTATATATATATATATATATATATATATTCATTGAAACATATTTCACACTTTACTCAACAATGGCCACATGCAAACCATTATCATAATTTACTACATGCAACTGAGTTTAAAAACAGATTGAAACTTTGTTGTTGTTTTTTTTTCTTTTTTTTTTCTTTTCACAGTTGTAAAGATGAACAAAAGGATGTATACTATTATATACAGTCATTCACAATGTTCAATTACATTTATTCATCTTAAATTTAGCATGCAAACATTTAGGCTAACATTCATCAATTTCTCTCTCAACATTTACTACCTAAACCAAATTTATATCGTTAGATTTTAACTTATTCACTGTTCTAATTTGAACAGAGATTTTTTTTTTCTTTCCATAATCTGTCGTGTATACACATTTAATCCTTTTTAAAACATCATGCATAACAGGGTTCATACTATATTACAAAAATCAACACATGCAACATTAAAATGTACCAGAACTTTTAGAGTCACTCACCTGTAATAACATGCAGAACAGGCTTTAAAACAGAGGCCTAAAACTGGAAGCTAGAACTTCTTCTTTCTTCTTTTATTTTTGCTTATGAGTTGACCTTCAATTTGCTTTTTAAACTTCAAGTTGCTTACCTTTTTATAAAAACTTTAGATCTTGATTTACTGCAAATGCCTTTGCTTCCAGATTTAACAATTGTCTGCATGCTTTTGCTTTTTAAACTTGAAGTTGTGGTAGTACTTTGTGTTTTCCAGAATTACAGTTGCATGTTTGTTCTCAGGTTTGTAGTTGTTACTCGATGAAACTGTTTTGCATTTTTGGGTGAACCTGAAATGATTTGCTTCAGGCTTCCCCTTTTCCAGGTTTAATTTCTCTTTTTTTTTAAAATTTTCAGTTTTTATTCTTGAGAAAGAAGATGAGGACTGATTTATTTTGTTAATTCATTGTTTTAAAACTATTGTGACACTTGTCTTATTCCACTTTTAACTATCTAACACATGTTATCAAGTGCTCTTAAAAGATAACACATGTATTAATTCATTATCATATATTTACAAAATGAGTTTAAAAACTTTTATATAAATTCTCCTAATCAATTTAGTTTTACATTTATTATTTTATATATGAATATATGTTACATTTGAAATTTCATGTATAAATATGTTTTAATATATATATATATATATTTATTTATAATATGCACAATTTAGTTCTTATATAAATGTCTTAAGTATGTTAAATTCTTTATCTATTTTTATTCAAATTTAACTAGATACATGATGCCACTAGTCCAAATTGTTAACACTTGTTTATTTCTTAAGTCTTACATATGTTTTAATTCTTTATTTTATAAAATGCTTTTATATTAATATGGTACATTTTTTTTATAATTAAATTTCTAAATTTGAAATACATTTTTTACTTATATAAATCAATTTTTTCTTAAAAGAAAAATATATAAAACAAATTTTATATTCTAAATAAAATCATAGGAATACACTTTAAAATAAAAGTATGTTTTAAGATATAAACAATTATATTTTGAATTTCAATTCAAACTCCATTTCATTTTAAGGTAAAATTTAAAATCAGCCTATACATATTTTTAACAACATACTATTTGTTCGAAAGGCATAATTTGCCAATAATAATCATTGAACTAGTAGATTATAAATTAAATATTTATCCAAATATAAAAAATTCAGTTTATATTATCATCAGAATTCTTATCTGTCTAATCTATAATCCAGTATTTCTATTAATTAACCCAATCATTTTATTGATTACAATATTCAAAAATCCGGGTTATTACATTCCTCCCCCCTTAGAATCTTTTCGTCCTCGAAAAGGAACGAAGCCAGGATTAATAAATATTTTAAAACCAGCTAAAATATTCTTTGATCATTTTTAAAACACTTTTAAAATTTGTATAATATTGCCAAAATCGTTTTTATAAAAATACTTTTATGACTCGATGTCTCAACCAGTCCATCCTTGTCCTCATAGAAATTCGGTCATACGTTGATCAGGCGTAAGACTGAAAATCTACAAGTACTTGGTAAATCCGTTTCAACACCCAGTGAAAATACTTGAAAAATAATTTTATTGAAAATATAGAAATTAGTTTTTGAAAATAGAGGATATATCTTTGGTGAGAATGCTCTGGAAATCATCACCCCCATCCATGGTCGCAGTTAACCCGATGGTTACGTTGCCGTCCCGACAAAATCCACAGATAACTGTAGGCCTCCGCGCCCCACGATTACACCATGGAACCCCGCTATAGATCGCAGCTACAACTGGGATTACGTAGCTATCACAGCTAAAACCCATATAACTGTAGGCATCAGCGCCCTCGACTTTCGCTGCCAAAAATGAAACTTCTCCACTCCACTTGACCATAGATCGCAGTCTACCGATGTTGCGTTGCCTTCCCGGCAAAATCAAGGGTAGACCGTTGACACTCATCCTCCACACGGTTTTCGCTATGGTCCTCACAGTAGATCGCAACGACATCGAGTTACACTGTCGTCATAGCATAACCCAAATGCCCCCGTAGGCATCAGCGCCATCGAATTTCGCTACCCAATAATCCTCAGGAACTAGTTTTGTCCGGACTCCTCACAGGATCAACTTTAGAAACCCCCCTTGGGGCTCAAGGCAGCACCACCCGGTGGTACTCCTGAGAAGTCCATTCCAAGGGAGCGCCTTTTTCCCCAGAGCATCATCAAAACATTTTATACTATACATATATAGTACCTTTAAATCATACACCTAGTATGATCTTATACAAATCTCCTTTACACAAAATCGATTATTCAAAAATCGATAATTCTCAAACTAGTCTTTCCAAATTCTCATATTGATTTTACCTAAAAATCAAAAGCCTTTCCAAATCCATTGGTTCCCAAAACCTTTTTTCCAAAATCCTCATATAATCCTTTATATATATATATATATTCAGATATATAAAATCTTTTAAAACTTTGGATCATTTCAAACTTGTATAAATCTCCTTTTATACTTCAAACACTTCCAAAAACTCTTTTCCTTCTGGCAAACGATTCAACAAGGGGAAGTTTTATTTTATAAAACAAAGATATTTACGTTGTTTACTCAAAATCAAATATTCATATTTGATTACACCTTTCAATATCAATTTCATTCAAATCCGTACGATATACACATATCATTCGTACGCCATACCAATCTGATCGCTCACTCGATCACATAATTTCACTTCCGAACTAGTATCGTCCACACGACTTCCTAGTGCGGACACAGATCTGGTTTCTTGATCAGAAACCGTCATTCTCCTTGCATAGCCATAACTATGATAGAGAATATCCAGAACCAATCAACAATCCATATCCAGGTCCGCCTTCAAAAATCGAGTGGAAAATTCCAACTCGGATCGATATATCTATCTCGAAATTCTGTGCTCGAATCTGGATCAAATCACTATGCGAATTGAATAACATACGTACACCCTACGTATTTATCTTCATTGGTTATTAGCCAAATCAATTCTATTTCTATTCACATTCACTTTAATTTTCATTCGCTTATTCACAATTGCTTCAATCCATCTGGATTATCACCTCTATTGTTATCTCGATTGGGTATTTAACCAAAAACAGTTCAAACTCTGTCCAGTTTAAATTTAGAAAATAGCTTGAAAATTTTAAAAATAGATAAGTAGTTGGAAAATAATTACTGGTTTGTAAAATAGGTGTAAAATAGTTAAAATAATTATATAAATTTTTAGATAATTGCAAAATAATAGTAAGATAATAATTAGTTTATAAAACAGTTGGAAAATTGTTAAACAGTTTCAAAAATAATTGTAAAACAAATATAAGATAGTTTGGCTTTTAAAAGAAAGGTTGTATATATAATTAATAGCTAAGAAAATAGGTTTATATTAAAACAATTTATATTAAAAATAGTCCAGAGTCAAAACTGTTCACTTCCCAATCTCCATTCTCATCAATCAAATTTAAATTTCCTCTATCATTTAAATTGACCCAATTCCAATTTTAAATAACTCCAATTTCCATTGGACTTGATTTATTCCCAATTCAAGCTTAATTAATTCTCAATTCCTTTTCAAATTTAAATCAAATTCCATTTGATTTTAAACATAATCATCTTTAATTACAATCCCAAGTTATTCCAATCACTTTGGACTAGTATCATTTCAATTGAACCCGCTTCAATTCCAATCTATTTCAACTCCAGTTTGAATTAACCGCAATTTCAAACTCTATTTCCAAATCAAGTTGAATTATCCTTGGTTTCTTCTCAATATTTAATTCAAATTCCACTTGAATTTAAAATTATTCAACTTTAATTATAATTCCAAATTATTCCAATTACTTTCAATTACTTCAAATCAAATTCAATTTGAACTAATTCAAATTTCAAATTTTAAACCATCTCGAATTATATAGATTCGAGTTAATACTTCAAATGTTGATTTAATTCCTTTAAATCAATTAACCTTTTATCCCAACAATGGATATGTCACCACACTTCACTTCTTATTCATGTGAACAAATCAAATTTCACAATTTAAATATTTCCAATAATAATGGGATGGTATTATTCAAATTATTTTTAAAACATCCATCAATTTTCAATTTCTAGATCTCAAACCCATTTTGAGATCACACAAACTCCCAATTCAGATTAACCATTTAACTTCCCAAATAAAATTCCAATCCCATCTTGAAATTTCCAAATCACGTTGATCATTCCAACTTTTTTAACTTTTTGTTGAATATGCGCTTTGCGCTTATATGATTTTTGTTTGATGATAATAAACATATATACATTCGTTTAAATGTATTTGTTAATATGCTATTCTATTTTTCACAGTTTAAATAAATATTTGTTGAATAAAATAAATTACACAGAATTTGAATTCAAACAGATATTTTATTCAAATAAATATTTATTACAACTTTGAATAGTACAATTTCAAGCTCTCACTATAACTATACAACTTTGATTACAATTACATCACATTACATATTTACAATTCACCTCACTACATATCACTCACACTCGTATTTATCTTCAACCGCATTCCAGTTTGAATCCAGCATCTGAGCAATCTGCAAAAATATAAACTAACGCAGTAAAATTGAAAATAAAATATTTTTGCAATTCAAAAATAAAAGATAATTTTTGAAAATATGATTTGCCTCGGTTATTTGGGTTGTTCGTCAAAATTTAAATTTGATTTCATCATACACGAACAACTTGTGACATACACAGTGTATTACTGTATATGCCACAAGGCCATGCACGCCGATATATACACTTGATTGATTTACAGGGACAGGCGAGCACAGGTCAAACCCAAATGAAAAACCGGGTTCAACTCACGTGCAATAACATTGAAAATCACGACACGAGCACAAGGTCAAACCCGAGTTTTAAAACTGGATTCAACTCAGTCAACTCAAGTGCATCACTACAAAACAAGCTCAACTGGACAGTACCATTTAACCAAGTTCAAAGATGCAAGCATGCACATGTGTGGCCAGTAAAACCAAAGTATCAGCAATGTCGAGCCCAGTACAAACACATGAAGGGAATACAACTACAAATGAAAACTGGCAACAACAAGTTCAAGTATGTCAGAGAAAGAAAGGATGAATGCAGTAGCAAGGTTGCAAGCATAAGAAGTGCATGAACGCAGTAAACAACAAAAGTACAGTGTCAATCTCATGTATGCAACAGATAATGATGCAAGTGTCGACCAAGTAACAATGCAAGCACAGTCTCAAACATGAAACAAGGTGCACCAGACTAGGTTAAAAGATGATCAAGGCAGACTACAAGTTCAAGTGAAAGTGCAGACAAAATACACAAGCAACATATATCAGGTGCACATGGATGTCGCAAGCAAAGACCAAGTGATACAACAGCTACTACCAGATAACTACAAGGCATGAAACCAGAATTGAAACAGTGGTAACTACACAGAGCTCAGTGTAACCAAATGGAATGCAACAGTGAAGTTCAACATCATCAGAGACAGTGTCAACAACCAAGTAAGTGCAATGGACAGTTCAAGTCAGAGACAACATCAGTATGAAAATGAAGACTCCGGCAAATGTCCAGTACAGCAACAATGAAACTGACTCAAAGCACAAAAGTGCAACATTGAAGTTCAGCTATGCAAGTGAAACAACAAGCAGCAGTGAAGCATGTACATAGGCCACCAGTGAAACAACTTCAAATAAACTCAGTGACAATGCAAATACATCAAAAGCAAGTCGGGAACAAACACCAAGTGCAACAGTATGAACAAAAGATCAAAGAAAAAGATGGTCAGAGCCGTAATATACAATGCATACATGAGTCAGTGCAGTAATACAGGGAACCACATGAACAAATAACCAAACAACATCATGATTGAAATTCAAGTACAAGAGAAGAAGGACGAAGACTACAAGATGAACGAAATTCAACAGTTCAGAGAAATTCACGAACCAAACAAAATACTAGCAAAACCGAAGTTGAACAAGTCAATCAAGTATTCACCGTGTTATACAAGTAAAATGAAAAAGTGCGTATCTTTGAAATGGTCATTACATAATCGAGCAAAGTCAAAATCGAAGCCGTGTCAACCAAGCATCAAAAATACGAAATTGACAAAGTCAGATTTTATCACAAGCATCCAAGTATAATAGAGTGGCCGAGATGAATAATTGACAAATTCAAATAAAATATATACGACGAAAATACAGGAGGGTCGAACCCTATAAAAGTAATTAACATCATTGGCAATTGAGGTATTCGAGTTCGAGCATAACAAGTAACAAATCATCCAACTCGAATCACGATCGAGTTCAAGCATCAACCCATTAAAGCAAAAGGATAAAATTACATACCTAAGCAAGGAGTCGAACTCGATCGAACAACGAAGCAGCCAAGAGCGAACGAACGAGAACGAAGCACACGAAAAGGCGAAGCTTCAAAGCCCTAATTTGGATCAAGAGCCGAAGCCCTAAATTCAGATCAAAGAATACAACAGAGGGCCGCCATTTTTTCAAAGCCAAATTTGGATTGCAAGCAGAAACCTAATTCGAAAAAGAGGGATGGCCGTATCGGGTTAAAGAAAATAAATTGGGCCGTCTTGCTTTATTTTTAAAGGGCTTTAGTATATTTTAAATAGGGTTTAAGTGCTATTTGTTTTTTAATTGTTGTTTTTAACTTTTTCAAATCGAAAACTGGTAAATCACCACCTAGGGTTTAGGTAGTGTCAGATTGTCTAGTTAGAATTAGTTCAGTGAGCAGGGTGTGCGAGTTTGCAAAGCTGTATAGGCGGGAGCAGAGTTTGCGAGTAAGCGAAGCTCTATAGGCGGGAAGCAAAGTTTGCGAGTAAGCGAAACTCTATAGGCGGAGCAGGGTGTGCGAGTCTAGTAGAGTGTTTGTGAGCGGGAGCAAATGTTTGCGAGCATGGTGTGCGAGTCTAGTAGAGTGTTTGTGAGCGGGAGCAAATGTCTGCGAGTCTAGTAGAGTGTTTGTAAGCGTGATACTGTTTAATTCTAATAGAAATCTGTGAATGCAGCAGTAGGCAGGGGTTGCCGAAGCTGGGTAAATTTTGTGTGTGATTTACTTTTCAGCATATTTATTTTTGCAGTTTATTTCTGAGTTTAAATCAAGAAAATTTGCTATAACCCTATTCACCCCCCCCCCCCCTCTAGTGTTAATCTAGATCCTACAAGTGGTATCAGAGCCCGGTAATTTTTTTAACTCTAGAGTCATGAATCCACCAAATAATATTTTTGTTGAGGGTCGTTTCAATATTATTCCTTCTATTTTCGATGAAACAGATTTTTTGAATTGGAAATTAAAAATGGAATTATATTTAAAATCTGTTAATATTAAGTGTTGGGATATTATTGAAAATGGGTGTGATATAGCAAATAAGGAAATTATCTTGATTAATGCTCTTGCTATGCATATATTATATTCTCATATTAATCGTGATAATTTTTATTTCGTCTCTCATTGTGAAAATGCACAGAAAATTTGGAAAACTCTCGATGCAATATATGGTGCAAAAGTCAACAGCAATGAGAAGTCCTCCACAACCGACTCAGTTAAAGAAATATGCTTAACAGGATTGGTAAATAGCAGTTGTGATGAGGATGATGATGATGGAGCAGCCGAGCTGGCATTACGAACGAAGAATTCAAAAAGGAAATTTGCAGCCAAGTGGAATAAAAGCGTTAGCAGTGAAAGTGAGGAAGCAGATATGTGCCTTCATGGGAATATAACCGATAGCGACGACGACGAGCCAAGCGAGGTATCAAAACTTACTCACTCTGAATTACTTATTTATTTCCACAAAGTAAATGGCTGTTTTGAACGACTTAGGAAAAAATACGCTAAACTTGAATCACAAAAAGACACTTTGATAGAATTAAATGAACAACTTGACCAATTAGTTAAAACCTATCAAAGTAGGATCCCTAAGTGTGATAAGTGTCCAACATTTGAAGAAGAATTTAAAAAAATCAAAAATTAAAATGAAATCACTTGAAAATGAAATTCTAAAAATTGAAAATACTAGAAGAGAAAATTCTATTAAAAGGTGCACTCAATTGTTGAAAGAAAATGAATCTTTAAAAACAAAAGTCCAACAATTGTCAACGACTTTAGAAAAATTTTCCAAAAGTGAAAAATCGTTGAATATGTTAATAGGAAAACAAACTTTCAATATTGATAGACAAGGACTTGGATATACTCACTCTGAATATGTTAGAAATGAGATTAATCAAGAAAATTCAATGTGCATGATTTGTAGAAAATATGGACACAATCACAATAATTGTTGGTATAGACCCAAACATGTGAAAACTATACCGATTTGGGTTCCAAAAGGCACAAATATAAAATCTTTGAAAATCAAACAAATTTGGGTGCCAAAAGGAACATATATAAATAGTTTTGGGTCTCCAAAAACATATTTTTCATATTCTGCCACTAACAATCATGGACCTATAAAAACAAATAGGTCACATAAATCTTTTCCCGTGTAGGTGTGGTGGAAGGCTAAGGAACAACAACAGTGTTCTCTGGATTTTGGCTGTTCCAGAAACACAACGGGCGACAAAGCAAAGTTCCTTAGCCTAGTATAAAGGTGACAGAATCACAAACGGACCACAATGAAAATATCGTAAAGGTAAAACAGGTAAATTTGTTTCTGAACGATATATTAAATGTGATAATCTGCACCGTAATAAATCAGCCAGTAATGTGATGATGAAATGAATGATGTCTTTAATTATGACTTATTCTTAATTGATATTTTTTGACTTGTTCTTACTTTGATTTGTGCTTAAAAGTAGACCAACCATCCTTTCATCATTAAACTTAATCTGTTTGGCAATTTATGATGTTGATTGATTACTGTCTACTCATGCTATAAAAAGGATTTTAAGAAATTTTTGAAATTGTTGAAACTTTATGAAATTGTTGAAACTTCAAGAAATAGTTTTGAAATAATAATGAAGTTTTAATGACTGTTGATAGTTGTTCATCCTATGGTTTCTAAGTTTAACACTATGATATTTGTTTGAGTGGTAACATGGCTTCATTTCAAATTTCATTCTGAGATAGTTTGTTGAAATTTCACAAATCTGGTCTTTGACATCCAACGAGTGAATATTGAGTGAAATTTAAATTCAGATGCAGATTACACTGGTAATATAGTTGATAGAAAAATTATTAGTGTAACGTGATTAATTTTTGAAACATTCATTTGCTGCATCGTTTTTCAAAGAAAATATCGGCATATTTTTCACTTGAAATAATTTTAAAATAGCAGAAAATTTTCTTATAAAACCCCCTCGAGAAAATCATGTTTGACCATATTTACAGATTAGTCATTTTTGAAAAATTGATTTTATAATTTTTGAATTTGATTTTAAATGACTATTTTGACTAATCTAACTCCCTTTGATTATCGAAAAGATGAATAGTGATTGAAAAAGTGATGAGTGTTCATATTTATCTTATATTATAACTCGAGAAAGTATAATTAGAAAATTTCTTTAGAATTTCATAACAAGAGTTATAAAAACTTTTTGTTGGGTAAAAGTTCCATGATCATTCCTATTTCTATCATCTTTCTATCGACCATCACTCATCAAAATTACATATAGTATGTAAATTTGTGGTAGTTTACAAAGGAAATCATTTGTTCTTCAATATCTTTTAAATCTGTGAAGGAAATTATTTGTGCTTCAATTTATTATATTTAGCAATAAAAATAAATATCCAACGTATTCACTCTCATTTAAAAGTCCTCACGGTTATGCATGGGTGAATTACTTGGATTTTTGATTATGTGCTTCCATGCTCATTTAAAAGTCCTCACGGTTATGCATGTATGGAACGCATATCAAAATTAATTGATTTAATAGACAAGTTGATTCTAATCCCATTTAAAAGTCCTCACGGTTATGCGTGGTTAGAAGATACTTGATTTTTTTTTTAAAAATAAAAATTGTGAATACTACTAATCTCATTTAAAAGTCCTAACGGTTATGCATGGTTAGTAGATATTTAAATTTCCTAAAATAAATATACCACAAATAGACAGAACTATATGGATTTTTTGATGATTTTACCCCCATCACTTCTGAAAGTGGAATATGCGCCTAAAAAGGGTATTTTTGATTTTTTGTTTGAGTTTTATTGAAATTTGATATTTATATTCAATTGAGTTAAATGTTTGATTCATGTCTGTCACTTCATCCCTATTTTTATAACACTGTTATTCTTTTGCTGATAACAAAAGGGGGAGAGAAAAGTTAAGATTTTGTCAAATAGAATCAAGTAAAGTTCAAATAATTTTCGTTTGCATATAGGCTCATTTACATATTTTTATTTGTATGCATATATGTAAGGGGAGTATCATGTAGAGAGGAAGCATTCAAATAGGGGAAGCAAATTGAACGACCAAATACATTTAATACATTCAAAATCTTAAATTTATGTTTGTTATCATCAAAAGGTGGAGATTGTTGAATATGCGCTTTGCGCTTATATGATTTTTGTTTGATGATAATAAACATATATACATTCGTTTAAATGTATTTGTTAATATGCTATTCTATTTTTCACAGTTTGAATAAATATTCGTTGAATAAAATAAATTACACAGAATTTGAATTCAAACAGATATTTTATTCAAATAAATATTTATTACAACTTTGAATAGTACAATTTCAAGCTCTCACTATAACTATACAACTTTGATTACAATTACATCACATTACATATTTACAGTTCACCTCACCACATATCACTCACACTCGTATTTATCTTCAACTGCATTCCAGTTTGAATCCAGCATCTGAGCAATCTGCAAAAATATAAACTAACGCAGTAAAATTGAAAATAAAATATTTTTGCAATTCAAAAATAAAAGATAATTTTTGAAAATATGATTTGCCTCAGTTATTTGGGTTGTTCGTCATAATTTAAATTTGATTTCATCATACACGAACAACTTGTGACATACACGGTGTATTACTGTATATGCCACAAGGCCGTGCACGCCGATATATACACTTGATTGATTTACAGGGACAGGTGAGCACAGGTCAAACCCAAATGAAAAACCGGGTTCAACTCACGTGCAATAACATTGAAAATCACGACACGAGCACAAGGTCAAACCCGAGTTTTAAAACTGGATTCAACTCAGTCAAATCAAGTGCATCACTACAAAACAAGCTCAACCGGACAGTACCATCTAACCAAGTTCAAAGATGCAAGCATGCACATCTGTGGCCAGTAAAACCAAAGTATCATCAATGTCGAGCCCAGTACAAACACATGAAGGGAATATAACTACAAATAAAAACTGGCAACAACAAGTTCAAGTATGTCAGAGAAAGAAAGGATGAATGCAGTAGCAAGGTTGCAAGCATAAGAAGTGCATGAACACAGTAAACAACAAAAGTACAGTGTCAATCTCATGTATGCAACAGATAATGATGCAAGTGTCGACCAGGTAACAATGCAAGCACAGTCTCAAACATGAAACAAGGTGCACCAGACCAGGTTACAAGATTATCAAGGCAGACTACAAGTTCAAGTGAAAGTGCAGACAAAATACACAAGCAACATATATCAGATGCACATGGATGTCGCAAGCAAAGACCAAGTGATACAACAGCTACTACCAGATAACTACAAGGCATGAAACCATACTTGAAACAGTGGTAACTACACAGAGCTCAGTGCAACCAAATGGAATGCAACAGTGAAGTTCAACATCATCAGAGACAGTGTCAACAACCAAGTAAGTGCAATGGACAGTTCAAGTCAGAGACAACATCAGTATGAAAATGAAGACTCCGGCAAATGTCCAGTACAGCAACAATGAAACTGACTCAAAGCACAAAAGTGCAACAGTGAAGTTCAGCTATGCAAGTGAAACAACAAGCAGCAGTGAAGCATGTACATAGGCCACCAGTGAAACAACTTCAAATAAACTCAGTGACAATGCAAATACATCAAAAGCAAGCCGAGAACAAACACCAAGTGCAACAGTATGAACAAAAGATCAAAGAAAAAGATGGTCAGAGCCGTAATATACAATGCATACATGAGTTAGTGCAGTAATACAGGGAATCACATGAACAAATAACCAAACAACATCATGATTGAAATTCAAGTACCAGAGAAGAAGGTCGAAGACTACAAGATGAACGAAATTCAACAGTTCAGAGAAATTCACGAACCAAACAAAATACTAGCAAAACCGAAGTTGAACAAGTCAATCAAGTATTCACCGTGTTATACAAGTAAAATGAAAAAGTGCGTATCTTTGAAATGGTCATTACATAATCGAGCAAAGTCAAAATCGAAGCCGTGTCAACCAAGCATCAAAAATACGAAATTGACAAAGTCAGATTTTATCACAAGCATCCAAGTATAATCGAGTGGCCGAGATGGATAATTGAAAAATTCAAATAAAATATATACGATGAAAATACAGGGGGGTCGAACCCTATAAAAGTTAGTAACATCATCGGCAATTGAGGTATTCGAGTTCGAGCATAACAAAGAACAAATCATCCAACTCGAATCACGATCGAGTTCAAGCATCAACCCAGTAAAGAAAAAAGATAAAATTACATACCTAAGCAAGGAGTCGAACTCGATCGAACAACGAAGCAGCCAAGAGCGAACGAACGAGAATGAAGCACATGAAAAGGCGAAGCTTCAAAGCCCTAATTTAGATCAAGAGCCGAAGCCCTAAATTCAGATCAAAGAATACAACAGAGGGCCGCCATTTTTTCAAAGCCAAATTTGGATCGCAAGAAGAAACCTAATTCGAAAAAGAGGGATGGCCATATCGGGTTAAAGAAAATAAATTGGGCCGGCTTGCTTTATTTTTAAAGGGCTTTAGTATATTTTAAATAGGGTTTAAGTGCTATTTGTATTTTAATTGTTGTTTTTAACTTTTTCAAATCGAAAACTGGTAAATCACCACCTAGGGTTTAGGTATTGTCAGATTGTCTAGTTAGAATTAGTTCAGTGAGCAGGGTGTGCGAGTTTGCAAAGCTGTATAGGCGGGAGCAGAGTTTACGAGTAAGCGAAGCTCTATAGGCGGGAAGCAAAGTTTGCGAGTAAGCGAAACTCTATAGGCGGAGCAGGGTGTGCGAGTCTAGTAGAGTGTTTGTGAGCGGGAGCAAATGTTTGCGAGCAGGGTGTGCGAGTCTAGTAGAGTGTTTGTGAGCGGGAGCAAATGTCTGCGAGTCTAGTAGAGTGTTTGTAAGCGTGATACTGTTTAATTCTAATAGAAATCTGTGAATGCAGCAGTAGGCAGGGGTTGCCGAAGCTGGGTAAATTTTGTGTGTGATTTACTTTTCAGCATATTTATTTTTGCAGTTTATTTCTGAGTTTAAGTCAAGAAAATTTGCTATAACCCTATTCACCCCCCCCCCCTCTAGGGTTAATCTAGATCCTACACTTTTCCCAGGTTAAACTCAATTCACTTAATCCATTCAACCTTACCCAATTTGAACTCCCTTTTCAAATTTTAAATTTTTCATTAATAATCTTCCCACTTATTAAGTTCAAAAACTCATTCCCATATTAAACTCAATATTTAGAGTTTATTTCAAATCATCATTGATATTTAAGTATATCCAAACATATACATATTTACTTCTTGGCTTGCCAAGCTAAATTTTAAAGTTTAAACCACCTTTGGTTTTTAATTTAAACAAATTCTTTTAAAATTTTCAAACATCTCTTATTTAAAAATAAGATCATATTCAAAGTAGTTTGAATAATATTATTTCCCTTAACATTCTGAAACCAATTTAAATTTTAAAACTTAGAATTCTGGACTTCACAATTTGAAATCCACTTTTATTTATATCCTTTTACATTTACAAATTATTTTCTTTTTAAATGGTTACTTCCTTAAAACATTTTATTGTTTATTGAAAAACAATCATCCCATTATTAATGTAACAACCCGGATTTGGAGTTTACCTTTCAGTATTAAACTATAATGACAATTATGATTTAATATTGTAAATTGAAAAAATTTGGTGAAAATAAATTGTTAATTTATTATAAACAATGAATTTGGGAAATAATTGTTGTAAATAAAGCATAAAGCTTTATTTTAATGGTTTGGGTGATAATAAATGCAAGAATAATTTTATTTGAGTGAAAATGCAATAATTTTGTTAATTAATGCTTTGTGGCTTCTTTTAATAATTTTTAAAGGAAGTAAGCTCTTTTAATAAGTGTTTAATGAAATACAAAAAAGATAAAATGCGATTAAAAATAAGTTTTGAGTGCAAGTAATATTTTCAAATAAATTAGAACATTTTTACAAGTAAGAAAATGTAATTTGTTGAATTTTAAAAGTAATAAACGTGGTATATTACAATTAAATGAACAAAAAGTGCATTTTATTCAAAATAAAGGAAATTAACGATAAAAATATTTAAAATAGCAAATTATTATTTTAAATGATAGAAAATGTTCTCTTTTATATGTATACAAGTTTTCACATTTTTATTATGTAAAACTTTAGAGAAAATGCATTTCTATTTGTATATGTGTGATATATGCACATATGTTGTTTTGTGTTGATTAATTTCTTAGGCCATGCTAATTTATTTTTATTTTTGGGTCCAAAGCCCATTAGCCAACCTAAATCAGGAATAGGAGATGAGAAACTTCACTGTACGTTCATTTCCTCTATCTCTTCTTCCTCCTTTAACCTGAGAAACAAAATAAAGTAACCACTCCTCCAAAATTGAAAATACAAGCCAATTTCACCATAAAATACAAGAAAATTAAAGTCTTTTCACTCTAGAGAATACATTGAAGGTAATCTAACTCCAAATCACTTAATTTCATCAAAACTCCCTGATTTGTAAAATGATTTCTTATTTACAGTGAATTTTCTTTAGCACGCATTGTGTTTCTCTTGTATAGGTTCTTATAGGCTATTTCTCAAGCCAAGGCTTCAACTTTGCGGAAAAATCCGAGCTTTTTCAACAAATCAGAAAGGTGAGACTAAAATCTCACATCTAATAGCCATATATATTGAATCGGTAGCTAAATTTGTTGGTTGTACATGTTTTTGTTCATCGCTGTTCTTTTTTTCGTTTCTGCCCTCAAGTGCCAAATTTGGCTGACCATAACTTTCATCTCCGGCAACGAAATGCTGCCGGATCTTTTTCTGAGTTAAGCATATGTATTGAACTTTATTTATGGAAATTTTGATCGAAAAATAAGGTCATTTGAGTGTTCAAATTGTTGCTGCAAAATGAAGAAAACACGGTTTTTCTGCCTGTAGAAATTGTTTTCTGAGTTGCTGTAAACATGGCCTGAGTCCATGTTTGAGATACCATAACTTTTTCATTCCTTACTGGAATTTATCGTTTCTTTTTTTTTTTGAAAGAATAAGTTTCCTACTATATGAATACCAAATTTCAGGTTGTTTGGATCGATATAGCTTATAGAAATATGCTGCCGAACTTTGGTTCGGAGCATGTTTTCGCCCAGATTTTTACAGTGAAAACACTGTCTGCGTTCATCTTTGAGACATCATAACTTTCTCCTGTTCTATCCAAATTACATTATTCTTTTTTTGTTTGAGAGATGAAGTTTTCTACTATGCAACAACCAATTTTGAGCTCAATCCGATGTCAATTAGTCCTCGGTTCTATGCCTGGAAGTTGAACCCAGAGTTGATTTTTAAGCCTGGGCACATCCTAGTTGAACTGTTACAAACATGGTCTGAGTCCATGTTTGTGACAGCATAACTCATTGGTTTTACATCAGATTTACATGATTCACTTTGAAAATTGAAGTAGGAGTGTTTATTTATATTCCTGTAAAGTTTCATTAAAATCTGGGTTGATTTGCTATTTCTAAACGGCTATCAAACTTGTACTCGCAGCTTGCTAATTCAGTGTTTTAAACCTTGTTTTGGTCCGAATTTGAAACGACGCAGATTCTTCATTTCAAATCGGATTTGAATGATTCTTTTTGAATATTGAATTAGGAATATTGAAATATATTCCTCTCAAATTCCATGTTATTTGGACTCTGTTTGCAGGTCCAAACCTGCTGTCGAACTTGGGTTCGCAGCATGTTGTCACCGGTTTTTATACTAAATAATTTCTGTCTTTTTCTGATATTTTCCGATTTCTTTGAGATTTTTCACTAAATTCCGTACACGGGTTTTATAAAGCATTACAAAGTGTTTTTCAAGCAAATTGACTTTTGAAATTATTATTTAATATTATTTTAAGGATTAAATTAATTACTCCGTAATAGGAGAATTTCGAATGCAATTTCTAAAGCGATTTTGAAGCGTTCCTAAAACTCGTTTTCTTCAACTTAATTTCTATATAAAACACACAGTTTTGCACTTCGAGCGAAGAGGGAGGAGAATTAAATGATTGGATAAAACGCGTGCTATGAACACGTGCGTTTATCTTTTCAGTTAATTCCTAATCTATTCGTTTGATCGTTTTGGCTTACGGGTCTAGTTTACCGATGATATGAGGTGAACCTTTTACTGCTTTGAGTGTGAAATTTATTAGCGGTTAGTAAACTGTTTAGTGCAAACGGGTGGTATGGGACACACGTTAACACTTTTCGGGTTCCTTTCCGAGAGTTTGTGACACATTTGCCTGTTGGCGTGCCAGTACTGGACCTTCGGGTCATTTGCCATTGCGGCGTATTTGTCTTCGGACGTTTGCCATTGCGGCGTATTTGTCTTCGGATGTTTGCCATTGCAGGGTATTTGCCATTGCGGCGTATTTGTCTTCGGACGTTTGCCATTGCGGCGTATTTGCCATTGCGGCGTATTTGTCTTTTGACGTTTGCCTTTGGGCGAGATACCTATTATATGAAACAGCACTCGGCAAAAATAGCACGTGCAAAACCTTTTTGAGATGATTTCTACGCTTTTGTGTCTCATTTTGGAATCGGTCCTTTGAACAATTCGGTGGCGATTACTTTGGGATTTTTGGACTCTTTGGAGTTCTTTTGAGATTTTCCTTGCCTACACTGGCGTGTTGAAATTTGCCTTTCGGCGTATATATATTGAGATTGCCTATTGGCGCTATTTATGAGATTTGCCTTTTGGCGTTGTATTAGATTTTTATCTCTTGGTCGACATTTGCCTTATGGCTTATGTCGAGATAGCTTTTGCTTATGTTTTTCTTGGAGTTGCCGATATGGCGGGTTTGGGAATTACTCTTTTAGGAGTTTACATTTTACTATTTCCTAAACCATTCTTATTGATTTATGATTGCCGATGATATGAGGCATGCTACATTTTAGCGATTCATGAGATTTTGTGTTTTATGCTTATTGAAGCAATAGTGTTTTATCACTTAGTATAACCATATATGCCATACATGTTCTGCATCCTCCATATAACTATAGTTAGCTTTCTTATGGTTTCTTCTTGTTTAAGAAGAATATCACTATGCTCTATTATTCTACTATCACCTTTTACTGATTCGTTTAGCTAGACTGACCCGTGTATTTTATACTCGGGTCAGACCGAGGTGTTTCAGGTTAGGTACTTTTGGACTTAGCCTATTCTGCTGGCTCTTTTAGTTATAGCTTTTTGTGTAGTCCGTTTTGTTTTGCTACTCTGATATGTATATTCTTTTGACTCAAGTTTGTATTGTGGTTGTCATACCACATATGTGATGTATCATTTTGTATACTTTGTGATGTATCTGTGTATGTGTGTATCTATGGGATTATCTACTGTTCTGTGATGTGTTTTACATTTGAGTTATTGTATTTTGTTCTGATAGATCCTATTGCCACCTATGGCTTTGTATTAAGTATTTATTGGATATGTCGATCCACTTGAATCAAAAAAAAATTAGATGGCATTGTCGACGTATTCAATAGATATTTAAGACAAGGCTATAGAAGGTCGCTCCTATCCAGCCCTATTCTCTGCATTAGCAGACAGTATTACCCAGTAATGCTCTTTGTTAATGTGGGTCTCGGGGTGGGGCGTTACAGCTTGGTATCAGAGCTAAATTCAGAACAAAATTGATAAACACAGAACACAAACACATATTACGGTACATCTAAGTGTTATACAAGTGTTACGAATCCCTTTATCATCGTGTCCTATACCTTTTCGTGTCCTTTGAGGTAGAAGTTTTGGATATGTCCAGGAATATATTTTATTCCGTAGTATTCCATAATAGAATTTATAATATCTTATCTTAGGAGTAATCCTAATTGTGATTGTTTTATTCGAATCCTCTTTATTACGGGTGCTTGACACCCATCCGTATCGGAGGAGTTTGTTGATGTTTTTGTATGTTCTTGCCTTATTCTATTGTAAGGATTGTGAGTCCTATTAAGGGGATCCACAATATTTGGCATGATGTATGAGGATTTAGAATTGTTGCTTATAGCTTATCTTTTCATGCGAATTAGCATGCCATTTTCTGTTTGGAGTTTGAGGTTTTTGAGATGAAGTGGCTTGCCTATTGTCATGCCATATTCTATGATTCTAAAAATCCTATATGAAGTATCCTTATTTGGATGATTGTTGCTTCTTGTCCTTCGGAATGTTAATGATGATTCCAAAGTTTCTGTATTCACTCTTGAGATTCAAGATGTTGATGATATATCTCGAATTCCATTAATTGTGACTCTCTTGATTTCTGTGAGTCCGTTTCAGGTATGACACCCAATCAGGCAATAGAATATTGTGTTGACTTCATTCCTAGTTCTTAACTTCTCGGTCATCCTCCCATGAGGATGTCCACTAGGGAATTGAGGTGATTCACTGAATTTAACTAATGTTGTCGTTCTTGCCTCCTTTTGAGATATCCTCTTTGGATACTCAATTATTGATACTTTGTCAAATTTCTTCACTCAAAGTAATGATATGTTGTTAGTGATTTTCTTGTCATCCGAGAAGATAGCTTAACCTTTCTCTTATATCTCATTTCTCTCTTTTTAATCTATTATGTGGTGCTAAAGTCATTTCTCAGTTTGACCTTACACCGAATTTTCAAGAGCTACGAGTCACGGAGGATAGCGTTACTCTTACCGCATTCCACACTCGTTATGAGTCTTTTGAGTGGTTCATTATACCATTCGGAATGATGAACACTCCAGTCTATTCCATCAATCTTGAGGATCAGGTATTCTAGGAATATCTCGATGAGCTTTATTTGTATTCCTTGATTTTGAGAACAAGAACTAAATTGTATTTTCAAAATTTCAAAAATTGAAGATATGTTTCTAAGAGAAATTGGTCTTTGTTTTTTGGAAAAACAAAGAATATTTTGAGTAATATATATGGGGTATTTCTTTTTAGAGAAAATGAATTTTTGTGTTGGGTTGTCCGTCTAGTGCTTTAAGAATTCTGATCGATGCATTTGGCCAATGTTATCGATAGGAATTTCCTAAACGCTATGATGAGACAGTCAGACACGGTAAATTTAGTTGTAATAAGTAAAAATTGAAAACAAATTAAATATGATTATGTTTTAATTGGTTGTATAAGTACAACCTATTGGAATTTAAATAATGACATCTTATGATGATTTGATTAATTAAAGTAAATTAATTCTAAATAAGTATATGTCTTAATTAGAAGTCATATGATGCTTTGATTAATAACATGATGTATTCGAGATAAAATAATACATTGGTTAGAGAATATTGGAAAAGCAATTAAATATTTTTGTTCAAAGCTAAATTTGATGACTTTAAAATGTGTTTTGGTAATTGGTTGTTTGAAAAAAAAAGGTAGTACGATTTAAAACTCTATCTTAAGAGAAAATAAAGAAGTGTTAGTTTAGAACATGACGCAGCGGATTAATCAAAATAAACTTCAATCGGTGAAAGTAGCGATCGATGGAATAAGGATACCGAATTGCCCAAATTCATTGATCCGAAGATACCGAATTCTAGCTATCTCAAACACGTTGATAGCGCACTATACCGTGCTCAAAAATCTACGATTCTTCGTACGTTGATCTAGCGCACTAGATTCCGTGAATCGGCTTCAACAAACGTGGATTCGAGCGCACTCGAATGACGTAAGTGGAGATAGGAGATTACACTCAACTACCAATTAGAGAAGAAAGCACAAAGCAATCAACAAGAAATTTTATTTCCCAAAAATCAACTCTCTACAAATGACGCAACATGGCTATTTATAGCGTTTTACAACTGTCTCCATAAGTCGTGGACGACTCATAACCTACGACTCATCATAAGTCGTTAACGACTTAGCAACACAACATACCTATGTACATCACACGACTTACCATACAATACGACTCATCAGATACAACCGACATACGACTCATCAAATAAAAGACAACAAACAAATTACAACGCCGACGACTCACCCAGATACGACTCATCAAACAATACAGGTTACACGACTCAAGAGCGAACGACTCAAGAACAACGGCTTACGACCCATCTTGAGTCGTAACTCGCCTCCGACTTAAGGTTTTCAACTTCTGGAATTTCTCTCTGCCTCTCGATAAGTCGTGGACGACTCAGTGCTGTGTCGTTAGGTCGTATAAGACTCTTCAAACCTAAGCAACTTAAGCCCTCGTTAACTCGCAACTCTTTCCTCCAGGCTTTGTTAAATCGTAGATGACTTAAAACCACGTCGTTAACTCATGTTGCCTTCCCCTGTGACTTCTCAGGTCGGAAACGACTTATAGGTGAGTCGTTGAGTCGTGTACGACTCATCAAACTCGAACGACTCAGGTTCCCTTTAAGTCGTAACTTCTTTGCACTCTTCTCGTTAAGTCGCAAACCATTAGAATTAAGTCGCAGTTCCTTTTCCTTAACTCGCGAACTGCCTTCTTTAAGTTGTGAATGACTTATCTCCTGTGCTGCATCATCCTCCCCTGGTTGAGAAAAATTCGACCTCGAATTTGTAAATTCCTCTACACCAGATCGTTCATCTCCATAATATGGCATAAGATGTTTAACATTGAACACGTCAGAAGTGTACACATCCTCCGGCAACTTCAGCTTATAAGCATTGTCATTAATTCGTCTTACAACTTTGACAGGACCAATTTTTCTGGCTTTCAACTTGTTATAAGCGCCTACTGGAAAACGATCCTTCGTTAACACAGCGTAAACCAAATCACCTTCGTTAAATTCAACATTTCGTCGCTTCAAATCTGCAGTTTGCTTATACTTCTCATTCGTCTTTACCAATCGTTCCCGAACGATTTTGTGACATTCAGTTAATTCATCGACAAAATCAACAGCTCGTTTAACTGTCCCCTTCGGTTGTGGTACCACCGCTAAATCCAACGGTCCCCTGGGTAAATTTGAATATACAATCTGAAATGGACTGAATCCCGTGCTACGATTCACTGCATGATTGTGTGCAAACTCGGCTTGGCATAACTTCATGTCCCAACTCTTCAGATTGTCCTTCACAAGACATCGCAACAAATTCCCCAACAATCGGTTAACAACTTCGGTCTGTCCATCCGTTTGTGGATGATAAGCACTGCTGAACTTCAACTTCGTTCCCACCATCTTCCACAAACTTAACCAAAAGTGACTCAGAAAACGAGTATCTCTATCCGACACAATAGACTCTGGCAATCCATGAAGCCGATAGATCTCCTTGAAAAATAACTGAGCAACACGAACAGCATCCGTCGTCTTCTTGCAAGCAATAAAATGTGCCATTTTAGAAAATCTGTCAACCACTACATATATAGAATCATTACCACGCTGCGTTCTCGGCAATCCCAATACAAAGTCCATACTCACATCAACCCATGGTCTAGCCGGTACAGGCAACGGCATATACAACCCAGCATTGGTCACGGTTCCTTTCGAAACATGGCAAATATGACATCGTTCCACAAACCTTCCCACTTCTTTCCTCATCGACGGCCAAAAGTAAGACTGTGAAATCAATTGCAAAGTACGATCACGGCCCACATGCCCTTCCTCGTGTAACTCCTTGATAATTTTCAATCTCAAGCTACAATCCGGTATGCATAAACGATTCCCTTTAAACAGAATACCATCCACCAATAAAAACTCGTCATCACTTCCTTCCTTTACCTTTTCAACAAATTTCACAAAATAAGGATCTTCTTCAATCAGCTCTGGCAACATTTCAAACCCTGTCACTTCAACCTTCATTGTTGTTAATAAATGACTCCTCCTACTCAAAGCATCAGCTACCCGATTCGTCACCCCTGATTTGTGCTTAATGACAAAAGTAAACTGCTGTAAATAAGCAATCCATGATGCATGTCTCGCTGAAATCTTGTCCTGTCCCTGCAAATGCTTCAACGCCTCATGATCAGTGTACAGAACAAACTCCTTCTGAAATAGATAATGTCTCCAATGTTTAATCGTTTGCACAACAGCATAGAATTCAACGTCATATGTACTGTATCTCATCTTTGCCCCTGACAACTTCTCACTGAAATAAGCAACGGGTTTCCCATTCTGACTTAAGACTCCTCCAATTCCCACCTTCGACGCATCAGTGTGCAATTCAAACAACAACTGAAAATTCGGTAAAACAAGAATTGGTGCTGTCGTCAATAGTTCTTTGATTCGTTCAAAAGCAACTCCCGCTTCCTCTGACCATACAAACTGCTTCCCTTTCATGCAATCGGTAACTGGTGCCATCACGCTACTGAAGTGTGGAATGAACCTTCGGTAGAATGAACCTTCGGTAGAATGATGCCAATCCATGAAAACTTCTAACTTCAGTGATAGTTCTCGGCTGTGGCCAATTTCTGACTGCTTCAACTTTACTCTGGTCAACTTGAATACCTTCTCCTGAAACAACAAAACCCAAAAATAAAACACTATGTGTCATAAACACGCATTTCTTCGTAGCAGCATAAAATTGTTCTTCACGAAGAATAATCAACACTTCCCTCAAATGTAGAACATGCTCCTCCATACTTCTACTATATATCAGAATATCATCGAAATAAACCACCACGAACTTCCCAATGAATGGTCTAAAGATTTGATTCATCACCCGCATGAATGTACTAGGTGCATTTGATAAACCAAATGGCATAACCAACCATTCGTATAACCCCTCTCTTGTCTTGAAAGCTGTCTTCCATTCGTCACCTGGTCTAATTCGAATTTGATGATAACCACTCTTCAAATCAATCTTCGAAAATATAGTAGCCCCACTCAACTGATCCAGCAAGTCATCCAACCTCGGCATAGGAAATCTGTAACGAACAGTAATCTTGTTCAAAGCTCTACTATCGGTACACATTCTCCATGTTCCATCCTTCTTCGGCACCAACAAAGATGGTACTGCACAAGGACTCAAGCTTTCCTAAACACGTCCCTGCTCAAGTAACTCTTCCACCTGCCTTCGTAACTCCTCATGTTCCTTCGGACTCATTCGGTAATGTGGTCGATGTGGTAACACTGCTCCTGGAACAAGATCAATTTGATGTTGAATGTCTCTCAATGGTGGTAACTCCTTAGGCAACTCCTCTGGAAATACATCTTCAAACTCTTGCAAAACTGGCTTTGCTTCTTCAGGAATTTCAACCTCTTCACTGCTCTCACGCCCAATCAACAAAAAGACTTCAGGTTCCTCTTCAACCTCCTTAACAAACTCCTTTAAAGTCAACAGAGTTTTCAATTCCTCAATCTCCTCCAGCTTGCTTTCCTTCTGTTGTTGCTTCTTGGGAACCAAAGTGATTTTAGTACCCTCGAACATGAAACTGTAGCTATTGGCACGACCATCATGTTGAACTGATCTATCAAACTGCCACGGTCTGCCCAACAACAGATGACATACGTCCATGTCTACAACGTCACACCAAATTTCATCTTTGTACTTCTTCCCAATAGAAAAATTAACACAAGCCCTTCGACACACCTTCACTTCACCTCCCTTCCTTAACCATGCTAACTTGTACGGTTTAGGATGTTTCTCAGTTTTCAAGTTCAACTTCTTCACAGCCTCGGTAGAAATAATATTATCGCAACTTCCAGCATCAATAACGAACTTGCAAACTTTTCCCAGAATAGTGCATGTCGACTGAAATATGTTACTCCTCAACCAGCTACAATCCTCCTCTTGCTTTGGTGTAAGACATGACCTCCTCATCATAAGATTACAACCTTCATCTCCAGATAATTCTTCTTCCTCCTCAACATAAGGTGCATTTGAACATTCTGCCTCCTCATTATCATCCTCCTTAACTTCTGCAACCATTGCTCTCTTCTTTGGCTTCGGACATTGATTGCTTTTGTGACCCAACTCCTGACAATTATAACATTTGAAAACACTGTTAACCTTCGCCTTTTCAGCCTCCTTCACCACTGGCTTATTGACAGGTTTAGGAACATTAGAACTTCCACTAACACCCCTCGCTTGATTATTGGAATTAGTAAACACACCACCTCCACGCCTTCCTTGCTTCTCCCAAGCCAACGCTTTCTGATGTGCCTCTGCCACTGATCTAGGATCAAACATATTAACCATATCCTGGATCTGCATTCTCAATCCCCCAATGAATCTAGCAGTTAGCAGTTCTTCCGTTTCCATAATATCATTTCTGGCAATGAGTTGGTAAAATTCGTCAGCATAATCACTAACAGACTTCGTCCCTTGCCTCAGATTCTGCAATCTCTGGTACATAAGTGATTGATAGTTGTATGGTAAGAATGTAGCCCTCATCAATTTCTTCATCTTCTCCCAAGATTCTATCTTTGACTTCCCCATTCTCTCCCTGGCAAGTTTAGTTTGCTGCCACCACGCCAAAGCTCTCCCCCTCAACCTAGTAGCAACCAACTTTACTCTCCTATGCTCAAGAACCTCCTTGAAATCAAAGATCTCTTCATCATTTGACACCCAATCAAGAAATTCTTCAGCTACCATCCCTCCTTTAAACTCCGGAATCTCCATCTTTATACCCGATTCCCAACGTCGATCATCATCAATAACCCGATACTGACGTTGTCCCTGATCTCGGTCTCTGAAATGAATACTTCCCCTATCACCGTCAAACTCCTCATCAAAGTCTGATGCATATCGTTGTCTTTCACGCCCTCCAACATCTCTACCACCACTCCTACTACCCATATCTCTTCGATCACGACCATCACCATTCCTCCTACTTCGATTATCAACACTCCGTTGATCCTGACTCTCTCTTCTCTCCCGAGCTGAATGATGTGAAACTCTACTTCCTCCACGAATGGACTCGGGTGAATTTCTTCTTCTGCTTTGATTCATATCAATCATAAGCTTCTCCAACCTACCAATGCCTTCATCAATCTTCTCGTGCATACGTTGTTCCATTTGATCGGCCTCTTCTCTTCGATATAGTGCTTCAATATTTTGATGTCGGTTAGCTCTCCTTGGTGGCATGGTTGAAACTCTTCACAACACTTCAAACTCTTTCCAACACTTTGATCCAAAATGGAATAGATCGAAAGTTCTCCTCTCGTTGCAACTTCGAGATGAACATGATGAACAACTTCAAACTTCAACACTTGGCTCCAAGACCCGATTTGGCTATGATTGGCTAAAACAAGCTCTGATACCAGTAATGACGCAGCGGATTAATCAAAATAAACTTCAATCGGTGAAAGTAGCGATCGATGGAATGAAGATACCGAATTGCCCAAATTCGTTGATCCGAAGATACCGAATTCTAGCTATCTCAAACACGTTGATAGCGCACTATACCGTGTTCAAAAATCTACGATTCTTCGTACGTTGATCTAGCGCACTAGATTCCGTGAATCGGCTTTAACAAACGTGGATTCGAGCGCACTCGAATGACGTAAGTGGAGATAGGAGATTACACTCAACTACCAATTAGAGAAGAAAGCACAAAGCAATCAACAAGAAATTTTATTTCCCAAAAATCAACTCTCTACAAATGACGCAACATGGCTATTTATAGCGTTTTACAACTGTCTCCATAAGTCGTGGACGACTCATAACCTACGACTCATCATAAGTCGTTAACGACTTAGCAACACAACATACCTATGTACATCACACGACTTACCATACAATACGACTCATCAGATACAACCGACATACGACTCATCAAATAAAAGACAACAAACAAATTACAACGCCGACGACTCACCCAGATACGACTCATCAAACAATACAGGTTACACGACTCAAGAGCGAACGACTCAAGAACAACGGCTTACGACCCATCTTGAGTCGTAACTCGCCTCCGACTTAAGGTTTTCAACTTCTGGAATTTCTCTCTGCCTCTCGATAAGTCGTGGACGACTCAGTGCTGTGTCGTTAGGTCGTATAAGACTCTTCAAACCTGAGCAACTTAAGCCCTCGTTAACTTGCAACTCTTTCCTCCAGGCTTTGTTAAATCGTAGATGACTTAAAACCACGTCGTTAACTCGTGTTGCCTTCCCCTGTGACTTCTCAGGTCGGAAACGACTTATAGGTGAGTCGTTGAGTCGTGTACGACTCATCAAACTCGAACGACTCAGGTTCCCTTTAAGTCGTAACTTCTTTGCACTCTTCTCGTTAAGTCGTAAACCATTAGAATTAAGTCGCAGTTCCTTTTCCTTAACTCGCGAACTGCCTTCTTTAAGTTGTGAATGACTTATCTCCTGTGCTGCATCAGAACATTTAGTATAAATTTGTGAGCTAGTTTTTTTTATTTAAACTTAAATGTTATTAGAAACTTGTTGGTTTGAAATTGCAAAATTCTTCTAAAAACAACTTTGAATTAATTATCAATTTAAATTAGTTTTATGTTGATAATTAGATGTGAATTTAATTTTTATGACAAGTGGAAATGTGAATTTGGATTGTTTTGATAAACGAACAATTTATGTAGTATAACCATTTTATATTTGAGAACAATTTTCACTTTATATATATATCCCAAAAATTTATTTGGTGGATAATCAATAATAATCTCATGATAATGAAATAGATTAGTTATCTCTTCCAAAATGAGTTTTCATAGTTAATTGTTTTAAAGCTAGATTTTGAAAAGTAATGAAAGTATTTCCACTTAATGAATTGTTGTTTGGTGATTACATAAAGTTAATCATAATTTTACATGTATTAGATTTTTGGGGAAAAAGAAGATCATTTAATAAATGATATAGCTAAAAGCTTGTTTGAAAATGTAGTTTGAGATTAAAATGGTTTGGAAAAATTTCAAATTTCAAATTGATTTAAAAAACTAAAATTTTGTTTGGAAAAGTGCTGTACTAAAACAGCGATAACTTGGGATTTACACTCCAAATGAGTTCACTCATTTTGTAAATGAAAAAGCTTTCAGTAAGCTATAAAGTTTCTATTTACCACTTTAAAAGATTTTTCCTTTTTACTAAGTCTAAAATGGGATTGAAAGTGGATAGACATTTCTATCCTCTTAAGAAATTTTCTAAGATTTAAGCTGAAAGTAAAACTAGCATAACTTTCGAACCGTAAATCCAATTTTGATCATCTTTATATCTCCGGAAAGCATAGACTGAGTAGAACAAATTTCATTTTATAAAGGTTTTCATATTTTGTTGTTTGCTATGTCAAAACTTATTTTCTTTATAGCAGGTCTGAAATGAATAATTATCTATTTCCCTATAATAATTAATTCTAGTGCTTCTTATTATGGATATGAACTAATATCATCTATTTGAGCTAAATAAAGGTGAAAGAGGATAGTTAGACTATATTTTGAGCAAAATCAAATTCTTAATTTTCAACATTTGAAAATTTCCCAAAGCTTCTTGCTTAGATTTTAATTTAAATTCATTACTCCTTATTTAGAGTAAATAATTTTTTTGAGTAGTAAAAGAGAGTATAAAAACCCATTCTTTGTGTTAACATGCATTTTTATAGTCGTACAATTTAGATGATATTTGAAGAAACCAACTACTTCTTATTGGATTTTCTTTCCGTAATTATTGTCGATTTAATATCGGCACGATTTCCTTTATAGTGTTATAAGGAAAGTCGTATCAATTATCATCTTATGCGTTTGAGTCCGGGATAAAGTTGTGACTAAATCCCAACCCTATTCGCGAAGCTTTCGAGATATCGATCTCATCCGATTTATCTATTGTGTAGCCTCCAATTCGTGTTCTTGCTTTGAAGGTGTAATGCCTTTGAAATAAGAATATTCTGCTCGTAAAAATTCTATGGTCCGCTAATCCCAATGACTGCACTTGGAAAACCAGAGAGTTTATCGAGCGATCCTACCATGGTTTTCTAGTTTCTCATAGCGATGGTGAGAAATTCTTTTTATCTCAAGCTTGTTGTCTTATCTTTTTGAAGTGATGAAATATATTGTTGCATACATACTTTTCCCTAGGAATTGCGGGGACGCAATTTCGTTAAGGGGGGAGTCTGTAACAACCCGGATTTGGAGTTTACCTTTCAATATTAAACTATAATGACAATTATGATTTAATATTGTAAATTGAAAAAATTTGGTGAAAATAAATTGTTAATTTATTATAAACAATGAATTTGGGAAATAATTGTTGAAAATAAAGCATAAAGCTTTATTTTAATGGTTTGGGTGATAATAAATGCGAGAATAATTTTATTTGAGTGAAAATGCAATAATTTTGTTAATTAATGCTTTGTGGCTTCTTTTAATAATTTTTAAAGGAAGTAAGCTCTTTTAATAAGTGTTTAATGAAATAAAAAAAAGATAAAATGTGATTAAAAATAAGTTTTGAGTGCAAGTAATATTTTCAAATAAATTAGAACATTTTTACAAGTAAGAAAATGTAATTTGTTGAATTTTAAAAGTAATAAACGTGGTATATTACAATTAAATGAACAAAAAGTGCATTTTATTCAAAATAAAGGAAATTAACGATAAAAATATTTAAAAATAGCAAATTATTATTTTAAATGATAGAAAATGTTCTATTTTATATGTATACAAGTTTTCACATTTTTATTATGTAAAACTTTAGAGAAAATGCATTTCTATTTGTATATGTGTGATATATGCACATATGTTGTTTTGTGTTGATTAATTTCTTAGGCCATGCTAATTTATTTTTATTTTTGGGTCCAAAGCCCATTAGCCAACCTAAATCAGGAATAGGAGATGAGAAACTTCACTGTACGTTCATTTCCTCTATCTCTTCTTCCTCCTTTAACCTGAGAAACAAAATAAAGTAACCACTCCTCCAAAATTGAAAATCCAAGTCAATTTCACCATAAAATACAAGAAAATTAAAGTCTTTTCACTCTAGAGAATAAATTGAAGGTAATCTAACTCCAAATCACTTAATTTCATCAAAACTCTCTGATTTGTAAAATGATTTCTTGTTTACAGTGAATTTTCTTTAGCATGCATTGTGTTTCTCTTGTATAGGTTCTTATAGGCTATTTCTCAAGCCAAGGCTTCAACTTTGCGGAAAAATCTGAGCTTTTTCAACAAATCAGAAAGGTGAGACTAAAATCTCACATCTAATAGCCATATATATTGAATCGGTAGCTAAATTTGTTGGTTGTACATGTTTTTGTTCGTCACTGTTCTTTTTTTCGTTTCTGCCCTCAAGTGCCAAATTTGGCTGACCATAACTTTCATCTCCGGCAACGAAATGCTGCCGGATCTTTTTCTGAGTTAAGCTTATGTATTGAACTTTGTTTCTGGAAATTTTGATCAAAAATAAGGTCATTTGAGTGTTCAAATCGTTGCTGCAAAATGAAGAAAACACGGTTTTTCTGCCTGTAGAAATTGTGTTTTCTGAGTTGCTGTAAACATGCCCTGAGTCCATGTTTGAGATACCATAACTTTTTCATTCCTTACTGGAATTTATCGTTTATTTTTTTGTTTGAAAGAATAAGTTTCCTACTATATGAATACCAAATTTCAGGTCGTTTGGATCGATATAGCTTATAGAAATATGCTGCCGAACTTTGGTTCGGAGCATGTTTTTGCCCAGATTTTTACAGTGAAAACTCTGTCTGCGTTCATCTTTGAGACATCATAACTTTCTCCTGTTCTATTCAAATTACATTGTTCTTTTTTTGTTTGAGAGATGAAGTTTTCTACTATGCAACAACCAATTTTGAGCTCAATCCGATGTCAATTAGTCCTCGGTTCTATGCCTGGAAGTTGAACCCAGAGTTGATTTTTAAGCCTGGGCACATCCTAGTTGAACTGTTACAAACATGGTCTGAGTCCATGTTTGCGACAGCATAACTCATTGGTTTTACATCCGATTTGCATGATTCTCTTTGAAAATTGAAGTAGGAGTGTTTATTTATATTCCTGTAAAGTTTCATTAAAATCTGGGTTGGTTTGCTATTTCTAAACGGCTGTCAAACTTGTACTCGCAGCTTGCTAATTCAGTGTTTTAAACCTTGTTTTGGTCCGAATTTGAAACGACGCAGATTCTTCATTTCAAATCGGATTTGAATGATTCTTTTTGAATATTGAATTAGGAATATTGAAATATATTCCTATCAAATTCCATGTCATTTGGACTCTGTTTGCAGGTCCAAACCTGCTGTCGAACTTGGGTTCGCAGCATGTTGTCACTGGTTTTTATAGAATAATTTCTGGCTTTTTCTGATATTTTCCGATTTCTATGAGATTTTTCTCTAAATTCCGTACACGGGTTTTATAAAGCATTACAAAGTGTTTTCAAGAAAATTGACTTTTAAAATTATTATTTAATATTATTTTAAGGATTAAATTAATTACTCCGTAATAGGAGAATTTCGAATGCAATTTCTAAAGCGATTTTGAAGCGTTCCTAAAACTCGTTTTCTTCAACTTAATTTCTATATAAAACACACAGTTTTGCACTTCGAGCGAAGAGGGAGGAAAATTAAATGATTGGATAAAACGCGTGCTATGAACACGTGCATTTATCTTTTCAGTTAATTCCTAATCTATTCGTTTGATCGTTTTGGCCTACGGGTCTAGTTTACCGATGATATGAGGTGAACCTTTTGCTGCTTTGAGTGTGAAATTTACTAGCGGTTAATAAACCGTTTAGTGCAAACGGGTGGTATGGGACACACGTTAACACTTTTCGGGTTCCTTTCCAAGAGTTTGTGACACATTTGCGTGTTGGCGTGCCAGTACTGGACCTTCGGGTCATTTGCCATTGCGGCGTATTTGCCTTCGGACGTTTGCCATTGCGGCGTATTTGTCTTCGGACGTTTGCCATTGCAGGGTATTTGTCATTGCGGCGTATTTGTCTTCGGACGTTTGCCATTGCGGCGTATTTGTTATTGCGACGTATTTGTCTTTTGACGTTTGCCTTTGGGCGAGGTACCTATTATATGAAACAGTACTCGGCAAACATAGCACGTGCAAAACCTTTTTGAGATGATTTCTACCCTTTTGTGTGGTCATTTTGGAATCGGTCCTTTGAACCATTCGGTGGCGATTACTTTGGGATTTTTGGACTCTTTGGAGTTCTTTTGAGATTTTCCTTGCCTACACTGGCGTGTTGAAATTTGCCTTTCGGCGTATATATATTGAGATTGCCTATTGGCGCTATTTATGAGATTTGCCTTTTGGCGTTGTATTAGATTTTTATCTCTTGGTCGACATTTGCCTTATGGCTTATGTCGAGATAGCTTTTTCTTATGTTTTTCTTGGAGTTGCCGATATGGCGGGTTTGGGAATTACTCTTTTAGGAGTTTACATTTTACTATTTCCTAAACCATTCTTATTGATTTATGATTGCCGATGATATGAGGCATGCTACATTTTAGCGATTCCTGAGATTTTGTTTTTTATGCCTATTGAAGCAATAGTGTTTTATGCTACATTTGATTCGATTTTCTCACACCCCACCTTTCGATGATGGTTCGGGAGACGTATTTATATGAATTCTGAAACCCAATTCGTTTGTATCAATTTGATACTTTCCTGATTTTCACTTTCCCGATGCACACGGCTTTCATTATCACGCGTTCGATTCTTCTTGAATAAAAAGGCAGAAACTTTCCTCTTTTTAATTTGCTTGACTTTCCTATTTTCAAAGATACGAATTTGACTTTTTCAAATTGTACACACACTTGTTTTCTAACTTGTTCATCACTACTCTGTTGAATCTCGTTCATCCGCTGTTGCTTTTGACTTTATACGGCATTGATTCTCTGGCCCCTGTGAGCTTCGTCTCTGGCCATTTTCTCTGATGATGTTGATTCCACTATGTCCTTGGTTATTGATATTGATCGAACTTGTTTTGATTCATCTTGATGTTCAATAGTATGCCCCTGAATGTTGCTGCAATCTTCACTTCTGGTCTCTGTTCATGTTGGCACTGTCATATTTTGGTCATGTTGCCTTCAGTAGCTTCACTGATGCATTTTTCCATGTATTTGTGCTTTGATGCATTTGCATGTACTCTGTCATTGCTATATTGAGATCATTGTAGTGGTATTCATGTATCTGCTATTGCACTTGTGTTGCTTCATATATATGTGTGCCTGACATTGATATTGCCATCACTGGTTGCATGTTGGTTTAACCTGAACTTCCCTTAAGCATTTTGTATGTTTGTACTGTCCACTGCCCTTGTGTACATGTTGCTGGTTCATTGTAATGTCTAGTCGACACACTTCAAGTAGTCTTCATTGTTGCTGCTTATGTTGGTGGCAATGTTCCATAAATTTGTTCTGCACTGTGTATATTCTCGAGTTGCACTCTTTGATTTACTTCATATTTGCACTGTTCTCTGCATTTACTTGATTGTTGCAGTCCATGTTGTTGTTCCCTGTACTGTAGTTGCTATGCAGTTGCTTGTAGTCTTGGCCATGTTGGTTTAATTGAGTCTGTTGCATTTGTTAGTTTAGTCGTGCACTTGGTCTCTTCACTTGTATATTTGTACTGTTGGCATTCTTCATGCTGTTCAACTTGTTGTTTGTAGCTTGCCACTGACTTGTGTTCCATTTGAGCTTGACTGTACTTGTACAACACTGGTTATTCTTCTACAACTTCGTTGTGGTCTTCTCATTCATGTGTGTCTGCATTGAGTTCTTTGGTTTCATTTGGTATCTTTGTATCCATTCTGTTGCTCCCAGTTGATGTTCTAGCCTTGTACCTGTGGTTGTATTCATGTATACTACTGCCTTGAACTTCTGGTTGGAGCTGTGCACACGAGTTGGCGAGGCAGTGCACACGTGTATAAATGTACACGTGTATATTGCAGCCACTTATGATTACCTAACTCGGATGCGTTATCAAGTGTACATATCTATGTGCACGACTTTGTGATGAATTCAAGTGTGAATGATGACGAACAACCCAAATAACTGAGGCAAATGATATTTTCAAAAACCATATTTTATTTTATATTGCAAAAATATTTCTTTTTCAATTTTACTGCGTTAGTGAATATTTTTGTAGATTGCTCAGATGCTGGATTCAAACTGGAATGCAGTTGAAGACAAAATACGAGTGTGAGTGATATGTAGTGAGGTTATTAATGTAAAATGAATTGTAATGTATTCTGAAATGTATATGTATAGTGAGAGCTTGAAATTGTACTATTCAAGATTGTAATAAATATTTGTTTGAATAAAATTTCTGTTTGAATTCAAATTCCATTCAAATTCTGTGTAATTTATTTTATTCAACAAATATTTATTTAATCTGTGAAAAATAGAATAGTACATTACCAAATACATTTAAACGAAATATATATGTTTATTATCATCAAACAAAAATCATATAAGCGCAAAGCGCATATTCCACATACTGTTTTTTGATCCTTTTGCTCTACTTAAAGACATAATCCAAATGTTTTGACCGAAAAACTATAACGGGTTTCGAAGTACTTACTTCGAATGATTTCGAAAGGTTTCCACATGTTTTAAATTGAACCCAAATGCTTTTGAAAGAATTTAGTTTCGATGCTTTCGAAAGGTTTTATGAATGGCTTTGAAATCCTCGGGGTTTTGACAGAGTTGAAAAAGAAGGTTTGTCTTATGTTTTTGAAAGGCAAGGTTTAAATGGTTTTAAAGGAGGATGTCTTATATTTTAAAGATTTCGAAGGAAATAGTTTTATTGGTTTCGAAAGATTTACTTTTAATGGTTTCGAAAGGGGTACTTTTAAAGGTTTTCGAAAGGGTTGCTTTCAAGGGTTTCGAAGGGGTTGTTTAAGGGTTTTAAACAATGGCTTCGAAAATGATAAATAAGCAGAATATCCTAAGTATTTTAAGATATAAAGGACTTTAAATTAATTTAAAAGGATAGGTAATCCTTATTTAATATCATCAACATTATTTTGGGTGAAATATGTATAATATGGCAAAATAACTTAGAGTAAAGCTAAAGATATATTTTTCTTATATATGTTTGATTTGAAAGACTAAATCTTTTTGAAAAGGTTTTCAAGGAAAATTTAAAGGGCAGTTAACCCAAAGAAAATTAGTATAGTCAGTCTATTTAAATTTGGACTGTTAGTCCATTTTGAGGGCGGTCAGCGAAGAAGACAATTAGTCTAGAGGACAGTTAGTCCAGTTAAGGGCAGCCAGCCCAGATTTAGAACAAATAGTTCTTAGCGTAATGGACCGTGCTACTTTTTCGAACAGTTAGTCCACTTTTTACCTATTTTATGGACAATTGGTCCATATATTAGCACAAAGGATATTGCTATTTCAATATAATCAACTAAGGGCAGTTAGCCTAGATTTCAGATAGTTAGTCCATTTATTTCCTATTTTAGCATAATGGATCTTGTTATATTATTATTATAATTAGTTTAATTAACTATTTTAGTTGCAGGAAAGGACTAGCAAAATATATGTTTTGAAAAAGATATCAGTGAGGGGAAATCCATTCCGCTAAGCGGACCATTCTCACTTAATATCAACAAACATAAATGTAACAGAATTATTCATAGCAGGCTTTTTATCTAACTCGTAGTTTTTGTTTCCTTTTAAGCTCTCGGGTGCTCAAAATAGATTTAAGTAGGCCAAGGGTTCAGGTTTTCATAGTTTTGGCGAATAAAAACTTTCGAAGACGAGCAGGTGGCTGACGGATAGCTAGATAAGGAATTTAGTTCATTTTGTTTTGTTTCCACTGTATTAATTTAGATATAATTATATTGCTTTGGTCATCCAAGGGGGCATCGTCATATGTCACCCTTGGCGTATTGTTCTAAATTATATTTGATCATTTCCTGGGATACGTTTTAGGGATTTTTGTAACATGGAAATGAATTTGTGATTTGAAACGTAATCAGAGAAATGTTGTTTTGAAATCAGTGATTTGTTCATATTTGTGTGCTTCTGATATTACTGATACCATTAACATTACCGTATTTTGTCACTAGAAGTTAATACTGTGGATGACTGAAGCATCCATAGTGCTTAGTTTTTGGCCTCTAGATACGGGATGTTACCGAAGAGCTTTTATTCTTAATTTTATGGCTATAAATTCATAAAATAGTACACGTAACATAAGGGGATATTAATATGTCTAAAACCCTAATCTCTTTATAGGATGGTACCAAAGTTGCCATGACTTTGTGCGGCCACCAAGTGATCATTAAGCATGTGCTTTTGCTTTTTATTGTGGTCCATTAGTAAGTGGGTAGTTGGGCTCTCCATGTAGTGTTCTTTATTTCTTTTCTTTAGCTTCAAAAATATGTGCATGCATAAGTCCATAAAGTATCTTCCAATTTTCAAATTTCCTACAAAATAAGATTAACATGTGCAAATAATTTTTCTCAAGATTAATTCATACATAAAATTACCATTTTTCCAAATGTAGATGAGTGAATGATGATTTGAAAGTACTTTTATATTTTGATTTGAAACATGTAAAAGTACCATGATATGCATTTATTTAATAAAACAAGATTAAGTATGAAAGCAAAAATATACATTTTTACGTGCATATCACTACTTATCTTGGTCGCCTGAATGCATGAAGATCGAGGCGACCCATTCACTTCATCCTAATTTCATTAGGTTCTTAAATGCGCATCACATAGAACCGAGGCAACTCACCCAAACGGCTATAAGCTCTTTGCTGTACATTTCATAATTTGCAAAGATAAGAATAGTTTGAAGCACGACCCAGTCCTAATCAGGAAATTTTTTAAAGCTCTGCTATGTCAAGATTGACCCATCGACCATTACTACCTCCAATAGATCAATATGTCCCTCGTCTTCTTCGGCATACTAAGTAAGCCATTGGCCTACCAGGACGAGTCCTTCTTCATTCTAGATATCATAAATTCGACCCTTGCCACACGGGTGTATGGTGTGTCTGATATACTTGCTATCTTCGATGATATCCCATACATACTAGAATGTATCCAAGTAAATGCATCTAGGTATGCCTAGAAAAATCCAATCAATTCTTTTTTTCACTTTGACCCTAAGCTGTGATCGATCTTAAGGGCCTATGTAGGATCATCCATACCAATCAATACATTGATCGTCAGCTCAAATGGTGATGTGTGCACTTTCTCTAACTATTTCTTCGGTCTTTAAAATTAAAAATTCCTAAGGTGCTTGGGTCAGGGCTTGGGTAGTGGTTATTGTGCATCCACGTTATTTATGTAGATAGCTTTCTCTACACCTTTTCATTTATCTCGTCGATTTAGCCTCTCAGAGCTCAACAACGTAAAATTCTCGAGCAGCACTATGGTCACCTCTAGTGGCTCCATATTCATTCTCCATGGGATACTTCGTCATCAAGCACTAAGGAGCTAATGCCACTATAAATCAACTAAGGCCAGTTAGCCCAAGAAGGCATTATAAGCTGAGAATTCATCAGTAAGAACAAACTTTGGAAGCTGCATAGTTTTGCATTCTCCTTCTCCCAATTCAACCGAAAGGCCAATAGTCCCAATGTGCTCCTTCGCCTCACCTGTTGTAAATCCCTAAATCCTAGATTTATAAGTCTTAAGGTCCTTGGGACAGATTTTCTTCCGATCAATGGTCTGCGTTAATAGAATATTTACTGAACTTCAACGATCCACTAAGACTTGATGCATAGTAACTGGCCCAACCATGGCAGTTATTACATGAGGCAAGCATCAACGCTTTAGTCCCATCATATTCCTTGTTGCAAAAATCTATATCATCTATCATCAAACTTCAATGCTTTACGAACTCTATCTTTAACGGTAAAGCAACTTTCCTATGGTGTATGCTTTAAAGATTTTGTATACCACTCTATCTCATTCCAGCTTGTCTCTATAGGATAAGGTCCTCCTGTTACTGTATTTATAACAATCCTTCCATCTGGTAACCTGAGCCCCTAACCATTAGGTCTGGACTAATTCCCATGGGCATTTGACCTTTAGGCTCTTACATTTTGTCCACCATCTTACAGAACTCTAACGTATTAGTGCAACTTATTTTTTGAATTAACTCCTCAACAATATACTTCAAGTTACGAAACTCGTTAGTGTTTTGCACATGGGTCTTGTAGAAGCGATAGTATTCTCTGGGGAGTCTACCAATTTTGATCGCCTCTCTCCGAGATGGCTTCTTGTTCCTCTCAGTACCCTACGTGGACAGGTAGATATTTTTGATAATACCATTTAGAGTAGTGTAATCCTCTCGTCTTGTGTTCATAAAATGCTTTTTGGCATCATTCCTTCTACCCTTAGTGCCTCGATTTCTCTTTTGTTGTTATTCGTATTACCAACCTTCACAGCAACTTTATAGCCCCTCTCATCAGTCTGTTTGATAGCCACATTGCATTGCACCACTTTTCTCAGATGTCTACCACTAGCTTTTCGACAGCCGGATATGCCTCTTGTAAGAGCAAGAATTGATAGAGTTTGTGTATGCCCTAGTGGAAATTATGTAAATTGTTGCATATATCTAACTCGTTGACCAATCTTATTCGAACTAAAAGGTGTTTTCTTTCTATTATATACTTGATAGAATGTGTTATATTAATTAATTAATTTAATTAAAAGTGTATTTAATAGAAAATCCATAAATTGTTTTTTTGTGATAGTAGTTATAAAATGTTGTAACCATGAGTAATTTATCACAATGAAAATAAATATACCATTTTAAATATTCCTAGTCAAGATGTATCAAGACTGGATATCAACACATCCACTGAGACTAGTGTATGTAACGCTCTCCAAGTGTTAGGCAGTGTATTACTGATGACTGCTAGGGTTACCAAGGGATTGCATACTGATAATTATTGGGTAACTGTAGAATGACTCACTCAATAGTTTTCTGATGGTTAAGATAAATTAGGCCAAGAAGAGAATATCGATGTGACTAATTTACACAATTCTCTTGACTTAATACTATTCATCTTTATGGAATCTTCGCTTTGATTATAGTTAAATCATGGTGTGACTTCCATCGAACAACTATAGTTGGGTCGAGTGAAAGTATTGGAAATGAGATATTATATAAGAGAGTATTCATCTCCTTAGTTATATGAGGTTAGTATCACGGTCAACTTAAGTCAACTCAAAGTCAAAGTCTTTGGCCAAAGCGATTCAGTTAATAATAATTGTTATTTTTTAACCAAGGGCTTTATTTTTGGAATATAAAGTTGAATATGGATGATATTGGAAATACAACCATTACTAAATTCTATAAGTCCTAATGTGATATAGTTTTGACGAAGAGAATTAGTGTAAATAATTGCCACTACCGGGTGCCTCTTATAACAAGTAAAATTGGATTTTACCAAAAGATGTATAAGCAATGAATTCAGCCAAAGTGTCACATTACAAGCTAAGGTGACGTGTGAACGTTATATTTGAATTTTTCAAAGTTAATCGCTGATTGAATTTACACATTTGAGTCACACAACCATAACGATGAATTCTCTAAAAAATCACTTGAATTAATTAATTTATAAAATGTTGTAAATTGATTAAATTAATTAATAATTGAGAATTATAATTATTATTTAATTTATTTGGTGTTTGGAAGTTATTTGTAATTATTTGAATGAATTATTAAAAGTTATATTTACGCACATTGATATATGATATCAACGTAATTTAAATAAAAGATAATTCAATGAAATGATTTATGGCAATTTTACGTTATTTGATGGCTTGCAATAGTCAAGGGAATTTTATTTCACATTTAGGTGAATAGAAAGGAGAGGAGAGAGAGACGACCAAAATAATTAATCGGTAAAGTTTTAATTAAAGAATGGGAAAGGTTCCATTCTTTCAAATAAAATACATTATCTAATTTATTCTATACATCCAACTCATTCTTTCTTGATCATATTAATTCCTTCTCACCTACTAACCTTTTATGGTAGAAAACAAAATAAAAATTTCCAAAATCTTTCAACTCCAGATAAAAAAGGGATGTTTTGGCAATAAATCAAAATTTTAGTTCGATTACTATAAATCTCTAACTTTTATTAATTAGAGAGATTTGATTGATTCTTAAATACACACAATTGATATTTTGACAATAAATCTATTTTAAACCGATTGTTATAAATCTCTAATTTTTATTAATTAAAAAGATTTGATTTAATCCTATATACCCACAATTAATTTTATATGTATGTTCCTATATATAAAATTTATTATATATATTTCATATTATCAGAAGGTGAATTAGCTTTTATTCCATAAAAAAATTTAAAATGCGGCAATTGTATACAAATAAATTATTTTTGACTGTTTATATTCTCTGACACATATATATTGTCATTTATACGATGCATTAATTGAGTTTACCAAATGTAAGTTGAATCAATCATTCTTATTACCCTTTATCTTTTTCTTTATATGGTTTGCTATCTATTTTTTTCAATCTATATGTCAACTCCTTGTCATCAATTGATAGCACCTATCATATGTTGCACTTGCACAATTTACAGTATAATATATTTGGTTATACTTACATAATACCATGTATATATTGCTAATTAATGACAGTCAATTTAATTAAAGAGAGAGAAATGTATGTTTTCTCTCTCTATGTAAATAAAGTATCCTCCCATTAGTTGAATAAGTTAAGAGAAGGAAATGGTAAGGTTCCATCTCTAAATTACGTAACTTCTAGAGGAAGAATAAGTTTTCATCTCCAAATTACATAACTTTTAGAGAAAGAAACGAAAGGTTTCTTTCTTTGAATTTACACTTATGAGTAATTGTTGGTTGTATTTGATACACTATAAATTTAAGTTTAAATTTTTCTAAAACCTCTTTCAATCAATTTTTAAATAAAATAATATTTTATTTAAAAACTTTATTAGATTGGATCTAATATACCTTTAGACTTCAAAGGCCTAAAAGATTCAAAATCGTAAATTTTTTGAAGTTCACCCATTTCTTTCGCTACGGGCTAGCCCAGTTCCAATAGCGGTATCAGAGCCTAATAACCTATATGTCTAAAATAGTATGTTAGGGAAAACTAATTAAGCTTGCCCACTTAGTATGTTATTTAGAAATATAATGTATAGGATTGGAATTGGGCAGTCTAGTACATCGTCCTACCTAACTACCAGCCTGGCCTAAAAGGTGAACTGAACCCAAAGGTTGCCTCTGATAGAAAGGACCCAATTTGAATTGGGCCTTGAGATAATTTTCAAAATAGTTTTGAAAATTAAGATAAGATTTTAAATGTAAAATAATATCATTTTTATTATAAAAGGTATAATATAACATAAATTTTCAAAATGTTTAAAACTATTTAAATATTGATTTCAAAATTTAAAATTTATTAATAAGATTAATAAAATAAACATATTAAATAAGTTAGTTAATTAATACATATATGCATGTATTATATATGTCGATATGTTATGTTATTTTAAAGTGTTTAAGATAACATAAGTATACATGTATGTATGTAAAATAAATCTTGAAATTAATATAATTTAAGTAAAATTATTTAATTAAATAAATTAATTAAAGGCTAAATAATTAAGTAAATCAGTTAAAGGTTGACTATTTGAACAAATTGACTAAAGGTTGATTAATGAAAAATAAACACACATATATGAGATATATCTGTTATATGTGTTATACTATAAAGATTATAATAGACATGTCCAATATAAATGTTGTATTAGAATACTAATATAAAATTAACTGAAGAGCTAATTGATTAATATTAATTAAATAAGATGTAATTAATAAAATATAATACATAAGACTATTACATAAGTAATATGAAATATAAAAGTTATATAATATTGAAGCTTATACGATATGAATGTATAAACTAAAGGTAGGATGTTAAATAAACCTAAAAAGACTTAACAATTAAATATGTATGTAAATGAACGTATTTCATGATTTCTAATGTGTTTGACTCTTGAATCACAATGGTATTTCATGAGAAATACATTATTCCATAAGTCTATATCACTCAAATAATATATTGAAAATTTTGAATCTTCAATATAATGTTGTCCTCTACCATATATATATATACACACACACACACTAGTAAGTTATTTGCATGCTCCTTAGTTGTTAAGTAGACTCAAGTTGGGTATTTCATGTGTAGTATTATTAATATATTGAATAGATAAGGTAAGATTACTATGTGTATTTGTCGAGCAGACTCAAGGTACATATACTATACTTAGGCCATCAAGATATGGTAGGTACAAGTGAATAATTTCATTTCGATTTTTTAAGTACACTCAAGGTTGAAATGAGACTAGGACAAAGTACCAAAAGGTTAGGGATTGTATAAGATACAATTAATAAGGAACTATACATCATTTGTAGGGCTATGATTTATTGAGCAGATTCAAGATCAAAATTCCAAGACAAACGAGTCCTAACACCTACTAGTGAAGTAGAAAACTTCTATTTTCATTTTAGGGTTTAGCCAAAAAAAAGACTAGTGGGAGCCTTATTAGAAAAATGAAATGGTAACCTTTAAACTTTCTACTATTGTAAGAACATATGCTAAATATTGTTATAATTATATACAATGATAAATTTGTGCATTTAATTTGATTTATAAAATGTTTATCAATTAATATATACAAATGAAATAAACTAAAAATTGACAAATATAAATATAACATATACTCACTATTAGATCCCTATTGCATGTTAATATATTCTATAACCATGCATGTGCCTAATTTCACAACTACTTAATACATTCGTAATTTGGTCGCCGACTTGCTTATTTCGTCAAGATCATGATTGGATTCTATGAGTTTTGAAATCTAAAAGCAATACAAGCCTATGGATATTTGATCTATATATTATCACATATAAATGTTATATGGTGAATAGTCACCGTTTGTACTGTATGATACTTTGATGAAATTAATTCATTCAAAATAAGCTAATAAATAGTATATGAGATCGATTATTCAATTTTATTAATTATGTAAAAGATCATATTATGTTAAATATAATATAAGGCTAAAATCACAATATAAATCTGCAAACTCGATCGTTGAAATGTCAGTTTGATCGGTTTAAAACGCTACAAATTTGATTTCCTTAAATGGTAAAGATAATCGAATACGCCTTTGTATTGAGTTTATTATGACATTGTAGTAAGGGATTTCTTTTGATTGGTTTGACCATTTAGAAAGAAAAATAAATGTACAAGAGTTAATGTTACTTAAGGTACATGGGGATGAAGAGAATAAATGGTCACTTCTGCTTTATAAAGAAACATCGGAAATGAGAATTGTAATAATAATGATATGATACTTAACATTGGAATAAGAAAAATCATTTCTATTTCGAAATGTATAGAAAATTGTTTTCTATGAGATTTATTTCAATGTGTTCAAATATTTGATCAAAGAACTCCCCGTTGTAAAATTGTTGTAGTATACGAAACAAATAGTCTATATTAAGTGGATGATGGACCTCCATATTTGGTACGTTATTATAGTAATGGAAGAAATAGTGGGAGCATGCCATATAACACTTACTGGAATCAAGTTATGAAAATTTCTTTTGTAAAACATGGCGAACATTGTTTATAAAATAATGATTATTTTTCGGTGTCGACTGAAAAATAGATATCGCTATATTTCAGTGTGAATATTATGAATATTCATTATGAAATAAAACTATAATGTGGTATTTGTTTTCATAACAAAATGATGCATTAGGAAACAATAAATTATCTAAAATTATTTACGCTTATTTTGGAATTATAGACGAAGCCATTGTTTTAAGAAATAATATTATCACATGGTTATGAATCGTATGATAGAGGCTGATTATATCTCAAGTAATTAAGGGCTATGCACATCGTAAGAGTTGATACACTCTTACAATTGATATGTATGCAACTGCAAGTCTATTAAGATCAAATCGGTTCCACATACTTGCTTATTCATTGATAATTTATTGCCGACATGGACATGTGTATTTCATACATATGTGGTATTTCTATGATAAGATCATAATGAAAGTAAATAAAATAATATGCAATAAAGTAAAGTGAACACTCACATTAGAGTGTCTAATAAGTATTCTCACATATTGAAGAGAAACTATGAGTTTCTTATCAATGTTAAAATTATATAATCCTTCGTTGTTTAATTAAAACATTGAATATGTGATATGGTATGATGCACAAATCCAAAAAGATCCAAAATAGGTAATCAAAATACGATTTTGGTAGTCATATTCAAAAGGGTGTGATCCATCAGCCACGATTATGTCTTTAAGTGACTAATGCAGTTGGAATTTAATGAGCAACGTTGATAGAATAACATGCAAATTTCAATTGTTGAAATTAGCATAATAGATTTGTTATTCAATGTACTCAAGTTAATTCATATTTGCTCATAAAATTATCACCTAATATGGCTTTGGATTTTGGTATACATGTGTTGAAAGGGAAAATTATAAATAATGATTTAGAGTTAACTATTTACACATAATAACCAAAGTATCTCGAAGTTAGTGGGAGTGATATTGAGTTTGCAAATTTTTGGATATGATCCAAGGCAAATACGAAAGTGTCGTTCAACAAGTATCAAAACAGAACAAATGTTTAAGAATATCAAATAGTTTGATTATCGATCAAAATGCAAAGGAAGCATGTGTTCATAAGAAAGAGCATTAAAAGGTACATTGATATTAAATCATAAGTAAATAACACACTACTGATTGTTAATGTTGTACTTGTGTTAAAAATTAGTTTTAGTTGTTTTAATATGCAGTGATGGATTTGTAAATGATGTGTTTTATAGAAAGTATAAAATATATTGGGAATGTCCCAAACGGTATGCGAGAACACCTTATTAAAATGTTTAATAATGAACATCTAAGAAGGATTCCTTATGTATTGGCAATAGGAATTATCATGCATGTTATGTTACCTACGATATTGTGATTTATTTATGTATTTGATACATGAAGCAAATATCAAATCTAAATTGATGTCACTAAGTGGTTGTTTGAGGTGTTCCCATGTACTTAGGAAATACCAGAGAATGTTTAAAGAAACAACAAACTCCTAGTGATGGATTGTTCGAACTCAAACTTCATAAGTGATACTAAATATAATATGTCAATAATAAATTAAAGTAAAGAATCTTTAAGTTGGAAATGTTCCAAATGAAAGATTATGATTGATTTAATAAAAAAGGCTAAGTACATCGATTTGAATAATGCCAAAATAAAAGCAATGTATATGAATATAAATGCACAAATTTACAACCGAGCTGAGGGTAATTCGAAATGTTAATAATCCCATTATATTGCTATATGATAATAATGTCGTGATATAGTTTGTAAAAGAACCTAGAGCTCACTAGAAGTCAAGAGGCACACTGTAACATCATGTAACGACCCAGAATTTTTTTCATTTGAAATTCGTATATTTAATTGATTTTAAATATTAACAAGTAAATTTAATAGGCTGTGTAACTTATATTTCGAATATCTGAATTTAATTAGATAACTAAATCGATAATTTAATATTAGAAATTACAGAAATAATTGGAAATTCGGTTTAATGTTATTAAAATTGATTTGTAAAGTTATATTAAATCATATTGGAGTTAGAATGATGTTGTAGAACTTTTAAAATTGAATTAAAAGTTAATTTGTGGAAATTGAATATTTTAATATTTAATTGACGAGTGAAAATAGTCATTTTTCAAACAGTCTCGGATTTCGACGAAATTAGTTTCATCGGATCCGTAATGTTATATTATTATAAGGTTTTAAATTTCATGTCAATCGAATTTAGGGTTTGTCCGAGGCAAGCCAAAACGCATAGAAATTTGTTTAACCGATTTAATTTTAATTTGATCGTTTATCTCCGTAACTCGCACATATGATCGAATTGGCTCCCAATACCTATTCCATTGTGTCCAGAACGTGGGTTAAACGCTAGAAACGCCGGTCACCTCGCGAGATTTGGAGTTCGGAAAATCACGGATGAATAGTGTTTTGTGAAATTTTCTATAAAAGGACCTCTATTTTTCCATTTGCAAAAACCCTGGGTTAAAAAGCTCCAGGCCGCCATCTTTATTTTCCACGGCTAGAAAACACTCTTCTTCTTCCCTCTATTTCATCAAATCCATAAGCAATTACAAAAACTTTTCAACTACAACTTTGTAGAGCTCGTTGAGAGCTTCGATGTGAACGGCTATGATCAACTATGGTGGCAGCGTTTGATCGTAATTGGCTCGAGAAGGCTTCGCGTTTCGACACGAATTCCTAAAAAAAGGCATGACCGAGCTTCATAGGTTGGTGGTGGTAGTTCACGGCGTGCAGGCGCACGCGTTGGCATTGTCTGATCGAGTATGGGTGGTGCGGCCATCAAATTTTGCCGCGTGATGATGGGTTTGGGTACGTGATCGTTAGCCTGGGGGAGAAGAAGCAGTTACACGGCCCTGATCTCATGTTGCAGTTTGAACGGCCGGCCCAGATTTTCTATTGCAAAAACGAACGGCAGTGATGGAATGTAGGGTTTTAAAAAAAAAATTAATATTGAAATTGAAATTGATTTATAAAATTTGTATAAACTTTGAAATGTTATAACTTGTTCATACGAGGTTTGTTTCTAATGAAACGAGTTGCATCAGGTTCGTATTGACGAGCACTACGCAATGGAGCTTGTTTGGAGTCGATTGGAGCTAGTTTGATTTTTGAGTAAAATTAAAAGCGTGTTTAATTTTATTCGGAACAAAACACTGGAACTGTTATTGGAATTAAAAAGGTGAGAACTTCTCACTCAATCAAATTGTGTTTCGATTTAAATCTTAAATAGTTGAATTTAAAATTGCTTAATTGTGTGATTGAATTATGGTTGTTATATATTTTATTGAAATAGACCATATACATCGTATATTAAGTGGAGGTTATTATATTTAAACTTGTATAACGCGATATTCCACCTCGAAGTGAAATTGGTATTATATACATGCTTGGAGTTGATTTCCCACATTATATAGTGGATGAGACCCTATTGTGTTGTATAATAGCGGATAGTATTTTATATAAACCCATGTACCGTGATATCTCTTCTTGAAACGGGATTGGTATTGTGCTAACATCTTGGATGCAGGGAAATATGTTGGAGGGATCCAACTGGATTGCTCAAAACATTTGAATTTGTTTCATATGTTATGTGTTGATTTTTAAAATCTACGTGTGACTATATATTGTAGTTAAAAAGTTGTTGTAGGCTATGGTTTAGCTAAATATATTTTTGGTATCATTGGATACCGGAAATAAATAAAATTTGATTTTTTTTTAAATTCAAGTTGAAAGATTTATAGTAAAAAATTATTTTTGATAATTGGATAATTTAAAGGAAGTTTAAAAAATAAAGTTTTTTTTTATCTTATTGAGTAAAATTCCAAAATATGGGAAAAACTTTAATGAATGGGTTTTGGGTAATATTATTCAAAAGTTGAACAATTTATTCAAAATATGGATTTTAAATAGTTTGAAAGAAATAAAGGAATTTATTTTCTTTAAAAAGGATTTATTTTCCTAAAAAGGAATTTGTTTTAAAAGGAAATAAATTTGGAAAAATCCATTTGGAAATTTATTTGGTGTTTTGTAAATCAATGGAAAATTTGATTTGGTGTTGAAAGTGAATATTGAAATCGATTTGAAAAATTGATTTCACAATGACATTTATAATGAAAGGGAAACTTGTTTTATAAATAAACATTGATTTATTTTTAAAGTGTGGAGATAAATTTATGGATTTGAAACGTAAATTTAAATAAATCGGTAAGGATTTATTTAATTAGTTTAAATGGACCATTTTGAAATGAAAGTGTATTCTCCCTGGAAAGCCGAGTATATTTCCAAAGTAGCTTTTAATGTATAAATTTAAAGTTCTAAAGTAGTTTTAAAAGAATATTTTGGGAAATTATTTTTCTTAAGTTATTCTGAAATCTTTAGAGTAAAGATTTATTTAGCAAATTATAGAAGTAATTATTTAAAGACTTAATTTATAATTATTTTGGAAATTGATTATTTAGATAATTACACTCTATCTGTAAATTTTATTTTGAAGAAAATTGTTTAGACTTAAGTTTATATGTAATACAAGTATAATGTTTTTATAAATAATATTTGAAAGAAAAGTGTTTTAAAAGTAGACTTTATTTTAAAACAAAAATGTTTTCCAGATATATTTTGGATAAGTGATATAAATTATTTTTAAGTATTCAGATTTGGTAGATTTCCAATGGAAATAAATAATATCGAGAATTTTATTCCGTAAATGAAAAGTGATTTGAAATTGGTTTCCAAATGGGTGAAGTGTGGGAAAAATATATCTTGTAAAGATATTTTTGAAATGAATAATTTGGGAAATTATTTAAATCTGGTGATTGTTGTGAATATCGATTGATAGTTAAATAGCCGACTACCAATATTGACCTTTAAATAGGTATTTGTTATGATTTGCTTGAAATTTGAATGCAACACTTATTTTTGAAAATAAGCGCTCATTATTCGGTTTAGCCGGGAGATGACCTTTGTGTCATAAAACCCATTCCGAATAATGATACGTCGAAATGGATTGCATTTGAAGACCGGTGTTGAAGACCAGATATTTTGAAAATGGAAGGATTACTGTCGAATGTCTCTGCATCGGCTGATCTCCGATATAGAGATTTTATCACCCTTTGTGATGGGAAGTCTGGACGTGATTACAAATTATCCGGATTTGCAAGGGATTCTTTGGAAGTGTCTTCTATTCTGTTCGATCCCAGAACGGACTTGTATGGATGTGTGTCTGACGTTATAATTTGAGATGTAAAGCTGGTTTCTATCAAATACATTTCTGTTGGTGGCGGAGAATTTATTCTCTTAGCTTAACACCCTTCTTTGAGACGTATGAGCTCAGAGGTTATGTAGTTGATGGTTACTACTGATACATTCCCAATTTGGTAATGTTGCATACGAAGTGCTGCTGATCATTTTTTGATCGAAGCATGGCTTTGTGAAAAGCATAGCTTTGTGGACGAGACTTCGTCGGACCTCACACCCCAGAATGGTCGAAACAGGAAGAATGCAGCAAGGTTTTAGGGGGTAGCGCCCCTTAGGGTATGTTCATTTCCTTCTGGATAGAGGTGGTATCATGGTATGGAGCCCAGATACTTAACCTATGTTGTTCCTGCAAATTTATTACTTTGTGGTTGTTCGTATTGAGGATCCTCAAATAAAGGTTGTTTACAACCGGGGGATAGCGTACTCGTATCAGTAGTTACCTACTTTTGCAGAGGTAACCCGGCCTTGTGTTGCCAGCACTACAACAAAAATACCCTATTACAACGCTCTTTTTAGAACGGGAATTGGTTGCCCGTTGTAATAGAAGGCTATTACAACGGTCCATTCAGGGCCGTTGTAAAATATGTCATATACAACCCCTTTTTACAACGGGCATTGTTTGCCCGTTGTAATAGATGGTTATTACAATGGTCCACTCAGGCTCGTTGTAACAAATGCCAACTTTACAACAGTCAAAAATGCCCGTTGTAATAGCCTTAGCCTTTATTATATCGGTCCACTCAGCCTCCCATCTATTTGCTTTCTTTCCCTCTCGCTGCTAAAACTTTATTTTCCGCTAACCCTAAATTCCAAATCGAACGTTTCTTCCCAAGATCTAGAATCCCTAGGTTCGTCGACCTCTTCTCCATGGAAATCTAACAACGATGCCCTTTCTCATCTATGTCTTTATCGCAATCCAACATCAACCTCCAAATGAATGTGGCGATCCAAAACCCAATGTTGTTCATCGAGGATTGATGTTACTGCTGGTCACAAAAGTTGTCGGTCTATTTGCTATTCTATAAAAACCAAACTCTCTTCCGTTAGAAAAGCCTGATCGTTCTGGAGCTCGGTGATTGGAAGAAACGAAGCTCATCTGAGGTGAGGTTAGAGTCTTGAATGTGGATGTTGTTTGCTTACTGTTCGCCCAAATCAGAGACATTGCTCGCCCTGTTTCTGTCGCATCATTGAGTGTGTGTACAGTCTAGAGTGCTTTGTTGAGGAAGCGTACTGTCGATGATTGTGGGACTTGTGGGTAGGAGATTTTGCTAAAATTTGATGTATCGGGTGTTGTTCAGGTAACGACTTGCTAAATCTGATTGTTGTAAGTTGTGTTGTTTTATACTTACTACTTGAGATTAAAAAACAATGATATGTTGTCCAGTAATATCTGGCTGAAGATGACTCTAAGACATGTTGTTGATGATACTAATAGTTGATGCCCTTCGTGGTTTGACTTTGTTTGGATGCAGCAGTTTTGTTTCATGTAACTTAGTCATTCAGGTGAGGCTATTATTTAGAGATACCGATCCATGTCTAGATCTATTGATGGTTGGTGTTTGACGTTGAAGATGAGAAAGCTTATCCGATGGACAAATTTTTAGGCACACGGCCTAAAGATTTCAAGTACACGACTTTGATTGTACATCAGGTAAACCTTCAGATTTTAGGCACTCGACTTTGATTTTACATCAGTCCTATTATGATACTAAGAGAAGATGCAGTTTGTATGCCTACAAGTTATGGTAGCTTTGTAGTTGTAACAAGCACGTGAATACCAAGTGAAGTGAATCAAATAACCTTGTATGCATATGCTCTACTATGTCCTGTCTTTTGTTAACTGAATGAACAAATTAAAGTATAAAATGAATTGTTAATTGATATATGACTTTTTCATTGATTGTTTTTTCATTGATGCATTTAAACTTGCAAAAGTTAATATCAGGTTGTGTGCTATGCATTGTTTTTCCTTTGTAATTATAAAATCGTTGTACTGAATTTGAGCTAGTTTCAAATTGTAAGCTATTGTTAAAGACTTCAAAAATGGAAATGGCACATATTTTGGAATTCCCTTATCCTTTTGGACGCTGCTATAAGGCCCGAAAGTGGAATGTGCAGATGTACGAAAATGTAATCTAAATGGATAATAGGGTGGTCCAATATATTTGTATGGCTGAGATACTTTCCTGCTTGGTTAATTGTAACATTTTCCGTCATTTTTATTACTAAATTTCAAGGGACTCCATGCTATAAATTTTCCACCATTCATTTCAAAGTCCTATTGACATGCCCTTTTTTTATTTTTGGACAAGTTTTGTTCATTGTTACATGTTTTATCAATTCAAACTACAATCATAAAAAACCATCAGTATTCATTTTGCAGAAATGTCTGTACCATTCTTGCTCTAATGCTATAACTACACAAATAGATAGATGTTTGACATTCAACTAAACTTGGCCTGTACGCGTGGGAGCATCAATAGCTACCCAAACCATCCTGATTGGCGTTGATCGATATTCACCTCGGTACAGTAGGAAAAGAATGCTTGCTTGTTCTCTAATATTGACACGGATACTAAGTCCCAAACTATTGGTGGTTCAATTAGGAGGAAAAAGAGTACTCTTCATGTCGAACCAGTTGAACTTTATATGTTTTTTTCCTTTCTTGTTCTCACGGGTTTAGTTAATACTATGAGCATTTAACCTGAGACTGCATTTGTATTATAATCAGTCTTGTCTTAGCAGTTGCCCATCATCCCAATGGTAATTTATTTTATTATCACATTTCCATTTAATTATTTTGTTGTTGAAGTCTGCCTTTATTACTGCAACAATGCTATTATGAAATAGATCTCTCAATAGATTTTCGTCCAAAACAACTGATTTTTAAACTGTGCAGCCTGTGTTAATACTTAATACGTGCCAAAGAGCCAACAATCTTTGAATATAACTTGATTTTCTGTCTATACCTTTGGAGCATATGGTTCCAATTGCCAACATGGTATATGTACCTAGGGTGTGATACTGGTGTACAAATTCAACATCAACTGTCAGCCAAATAACTACCAGTATGGTGTAGTCAATTTATTTACTCACATAAAGTGCTCAAGGCAGAAATATAAGAGGAAAAGTATCATAGAGTATACATTTATTTAGGTTTATAGAGTGAAGGCAATAATATAATAATGGGTTCATAATCATTCCTACAATACACATCCCATGGTTATACCTATTGCTCTGGTGCTTACTAATAGTATTTGAAGTATACCAGCGGAGAGTTAGATACAAACCATCAGGCGCATCTGCTGGGATCAGAACATAGTTTAAAACTCAAAATTTGTGTGATTTTCGAAACGAACTCTTATGCTTATTGGTTAACTTATTAGACATAACCTTCAATGTTTATTTTATTGGGTTTACCCATCACCCTAACAGTTTTGGTGAAATTTTTTTAGCTATCTGATTTTGTTTTGATAAATTTTGGTATAAAAGTTAAAATAAAGAAGTAGCTCTTATAAAATGAGCTTTGAAAGATTATGTGTAATCATCCTATTAGAATGAGGGTGTTATCAGAAACTCTAGAACTTTATCCATGTAGGAGAGGTCAGTAACTAATTTTACATCCATCCAAAAAAAGATAACTATTTAGTGCACAAGATTTCCTACTATGGAAGGGTTTGAAAGAGATATCTATTGAAAACTAGTCTCATCTAAATATTGGAATATATCAAAATGTGAGAATCATCACAACACGTCAATACATATACTTTCTCACTAAGGCTGGCCATATTTTCATGACTGAGGTGTGGTTTGTGCTTACCTAGTAAAACTGAGTACTTAGTCTATATCCAAGTTCATGTACTTTATTATTATAACATAGGATAGATAAACAATATTTCTTTTGTGATTCAGCGACAGCTTCATCCTGTTAATGTTGTTTCTGAATATTTATCCATTTAAGTATAGCCATCTTTTGATCTTCTAGAGATTATAGGTTTTATCTTTTAAGCTGAAACATGGGTGTCAGGCCAACCTCTAACATTGCTGTCTTAATGTTTGTTAGATTGAACTAAAAACAGCACCAGCTGATTTCCGCTTCCCCACAACTAATCAAACAAGACATTGCTTCACTTGCTATGTTGAATACCACAAGTAAGCAGCTACTGATTTGTGTGTCATATGGCTGTAACTAATCGTTTCTTTTTAATATATTATTGTTTTGCCTGATATAAAATCATTGTTCCATCCAAATTTTAATTACTGATTACGCACCTTATAATTTTGTTCATGTGAAGTAAAAGGTGATAAAATTACCAATTTAATTTTTTAATCTTTGCGATTTTGACTGCATGGAAATTGATTGTTGGAGGCGTCTGATCTACTTAGTTGGCTGAATCTTTTGTAAAATTTGACTCTATGCTTTTATTTTCATCCTCGATTTGTTCATTTTAATACAAGCTATTATGAAATTCTTTCATATGGTAGGAATGTCTAGTGATGTCAAAAATCTATGAGAACTTTGCATTCAATGCTTGGTTTTATCTTTTGTAGGTTTTAGTGATCACAAACATGAGCTGTTGGTCTGGAGGCAAAATGGATTACCTAGCTTGAAAGGTAGATATTAGTGCAAATTTATTTATATTACAAAAATATTGGTATATCTTTATTTTGCCTTCATGTTACACTACCCCTTTAATTTTCCTTTTCAATCTCAATGTTATATTGTAAGGATCCACTCGAAGAGGATAAACTTGATGCTGGGGATGCATTGAAGAAAAGGGAAAATGAGTTGCGTCTTTGTTGCAAAAGTCCAGGCAAGTCTTTATGCATTTTTGATAGTAAACTAGACTAATGGTTAATGATGAATGAATTAATTAATATTGTTAATTTTTATAATTGAAAATATTATTGCCACGCTATGCTGTATAAACTTCCTCGCCAATTCTCTTACATATTTAGCAGATGTTATTTTATAGACATGGAGTGCTAGTCTTACACTTATTGTTGATTAATAATAGAAAGGAAATTTTTCTGCATTAATTTGGAATTTTATTAACTCAAATTCTCCACCAAGTAAGTGGATGTAAGCTTAGCTAGATTTGTGCTGTCCATTTTCATGTGTTATGATGTTAAAGTGTTAGCACGTGTATTTCTGGATAGAAATTGGTCTGTGCTCATGTGATATAAATATTTATGTGTGAGTTGTTTGTATGTGGTGCATGTATGAAAGTGAGTTTATCTCTGTGAATTGCATTGACAACATAAGCATGGGTCTGCACATGTTTGAGAGAACGTAGACTTCAACATGTGTGTGTGTGTGTGCATGGGACTTATTGGAAAATTGCATCAGGCTTTATGGTGCACAATTTTGTGCTAGATGAGTGTACGGCCCTGTTGTGTAATACAAATCATTACTATTGTGACAATAAAATTTGCAACTGCCAAAAATAGTCGTAAAAAATTCTTTTACAACTGCTTTAATCAGTTATAAAAAACTATTCTACAACTGCCAAAAATTATTCTATTATATATTAAAAGAGGATATGTAACCCTTTTGTCTACAGTAATAAATGTTATTTACACTTCAATAATTCTACTAATAGAGTATATGTTTCTACACAATAACTGATTCCTTATATATATTGCTTTTGGCCATGCTTACTCGTTTGTGTTAGGATATGCATGTTTATCATTTTAACACACATGTGTATATATGTAATGTGTAACGACCCAACTCCCTAACTCCAGGAAGTCGCATCGTTAATAAGAAAGAAAGGGATAGAGAATAGAAAGAAAGAGAAGAAAGAAGAAACAACACATCAGAATCTAAACAGCGGAACGAATAAATTATATTAATAATCAAAAGTATTTACACAATATACAGTATCTATCAGAGATACACAGCATACACATCACATATACTAGACAGTTATAAACACCTGTCTAGTATTTACAACTCAATACAACATCACAATTAACTCAGAGATACAAAACACAACGGACTAAATATCTACAATGCGGAAGCCTCCTGCTCCATTGCTCCTCCATTATTCGTCAAAGCTAATCCTGAATCCTAACCTGAATTCCTTGGCTACTCGTAAAAATTTGAGTACCCAAGAGTTTATGAAAAACAAAAATAAACTCCGGGTCAGACATGGGTCTGGTGTGAGTAACAGGTTAAAGTTGCTTAACTTTGAAAAACCTTTGAAAAGAAAGGTATCACGTAAGACTTCCCACACATAAACATGGAAAAGTTTTTACCTTACGCTAACCAAAACATTTGATAGGAAATCCGATGATATTATAATAGTGTCTAAGGTTTTCAAATAAATATGAAATAGCCGAAATTGTTACATGATTAAATTCCAGCTACTAGCCACAAAAGTGGGTAATACAATCAAAACCGTTGGCACTTATTGGATTTTGGATTCCATACAATGGCAGGGCTACTGGGGTATCGCCCGTCACAGTACGTGGCCTAGATCACCGTACCGAGGATTACTCCCTTCATCCCCTGCAACACAAGGCCGGACCCATTCCTTACTGAACAGTTCCGAACAAGACAACCCCGGCAGTTGTCGCGATTCAACCGCCCCACACAGCCGAAATAAAAAGGGACCTCTAGACAGGGATCAATCTTGCTCTCCAGTGGGGGCTACCCACGAAGCCTTGCTGCACCTCCCCTGTTTTAGCCATTCCCGGTTGATGAGGCTTGAGGTTACGATTACCTTTATAGGACATCAAATCTTAGAATGCTCATCGTCCACCTAACGATGTGCTGAAAGCATTCAATCCATACAAGTTCGTTCCGGGTTCGAACGAAACCGAAGGCACTATCTCGTTGCACTCATTATTGGAATCACCCTCAGAGTCAACGACCATAGCCCTTGCACTCTGATTCACCATCTCGAATCTATAAGGACTAATTCCGTCAACTCATTACGGAATCACCCACAGAGTTATAATGACTCATAGTCCTTACACCTCGAGTCTTCACAAAGCTCCATTTTGATTCACGACCTAACGTTAATTGGAAACGATGTGGTTTTCGGATCCCAAATATGGAAACCCGATCCCGGTCTCATCGAAATCCAAAGCGTGTCTTTTAGGTCCAAGTTGTTTTAAGTTTAAAACAATTCAATTTAAACTATCTATAAACACACAGATAGATAATATCATCACAATAGATAATCAACATTATTATCATAAACAGGTAATCATCACAAATTGATAATCTATATTATCATCACCCATAGATAACTCATACATCACAATGCAACCAATGCATCCATATCACACAATAGTAATCTCATATATGAGATTCAAACTATTCAAGATAAACCATAACATCCATTCATAAGCAAGGATCTATAATCACTCCAAATATAATTAATTTAAAATGAATTGAATTAATTACTTCTATCTCTAATTAATTTAAAGTGAATTAAATTAATTACTTACCTTTAATTAATTTAAAATGAATTAAATTAATTACTTCCTCAATTTTAAAACTTGCTTATTTAACCCTTAATTGATTGCAAATCAATTAATAATTATCCTCAACTTAATCACCTTAATTAATCATTCTTGATTAATTATTCTTTTAATTACATTCAAGTAATTATCCTTAATTAATTTACAAATTAATTATTCTTAACCATCTAAAGTATTTAACCTTTAATTACTCCATTAATTAATTATAATTAACTACATTAATCCTCAATTAATTACATTAATTAATTACTTCTTAATCACTTATCATTGATTAATTAATCTTAATTAATTAATCCTTAATTACATCATTAATTATATTAATTAATGATCCTTAATTATATTTAAATTAATTACTTATTTAAATTAATTACATTAAGTAATTAACCTCAATTAAATCAAAATTATTAATCACTTTTAGTAATTAATTAACCTTAATTATTTTCTTAATTACTCCTAAATTAATTATTTTTAATAATTAATTATATTTATTAATCACATTTGATTAATCTCATTTGTAATTAATTACCTTTAATTAATTACATCACTTAATTATTTCCAAAGAATTAATTAATCAATACTTAAATTAATTACACTAAGTAATTATTAATTATTAATTACTTTCACAAAGTAGTTACCTTTAATTACACAAAGTAATTAATCTCAAAACTCTTCTCAACTTTAATTATTAATTTCTCATAATTTACTTATCTTAATTACTTCTCTAAGTAATTATACTTCTTTGATTTCTTATCAGTCCATTAGATAATTATTCTAAATTAATTAAACTTAATTAATTAATTTAAACTAATCAAATAAATTAATTAATTACAAAGAGTAATTAATAACTTAATTATTTCCATAACGTAATCATACTTAATCAAGTTCTATAATTGATTAACTAAATTAATTAATCCATTTAATTATCAAAATTAATTACATTAATTAATTAATAAATAATCCTAAGTTAATGACCTTCATTAACTTATCTTAAATTCCTTAATTACCTTTATTAAGTAATTTACTTAAATTAATTAATATTAATTACAAATTAAATTAACCTTAATTAATTTATTTCAAACCCTTAATTTAATTAAATAATTAAATTAATTACCCAATTAATTACCTTACTAATTTAATAAATCAAAAATCATTAAAACTTTGATTTCCTTTTAAACTAAACATTTCTTATTAATGATTACTTTATCATTATCAAAGTAATTTAAAACAACTTAATTTGTTTTCCAAATTTCATTTTAAATTTAAAATGAAAACTAAACTTAACTTATCAAAGTTTTTAAACATTTTAAAACCTTTTTAAAACTTATGCTAAATAATTATTCAATTTATAAAAGAAATCAAAACCCATATTTATCCAAGATACAAATCATATTTAAAATAGAATTCAATATTAAAAGCTATTTAAATATTTCAAAAAGACTTCTTTTATTTTCAAACCTGATTCAAATTTGAATCTTATTTCCAGATTTAAACTTATGTTTAAATCTTCTATTTCAAATTTTAAACCTTAAATTCAATTCAATTATACCTCTTTAAAGTTTTAAACATTCTACCTTTCTTTTCTTTTGAAATTTGAATTAAATTTTAAAACTGAAATTCAAATCTTAGCTTGAAAACTTTACTTTTTAAATTTAAGTTTAAATCCATGTTTTAAAACCTTGCATTTCAGATTTTTAAAACAAATTTTAAATTTTAAAGCTACAGGTTTCAAAAACCTGTAACTCAGAAATTAAACCCGAGCTTCCCTTGGTTTACTTCGGGTAAAACCCTACCCCACTTCGAGTAAAAGCATCGAATTACTCGAGTAAAAACTTCGAGCATAAAACTGCAAACCCCAAAAACTTCCTGTCACCTCCCACTGTTCCGTGCATATGCACAGAGGCCATGGCCACCTCCGGCCATCACTTGATCAACCAACAAGTCGACGATCATCCCTGAAACACATCACGACCATCACTAACCATCCATCAACTCGAAATCAAGTTCGAGTCCCCCAAACCAAACCTGGCAGCAGACAAGCTTCAAAACCCCAAAACCTGTCAACACCAACATCCCTCTCCTCCGACCACCGTTAGGGCTGAAACTTTGGTCACTTATTCGTCTTGGTCGCATCTACCATCACACCAAAAATCCCTGCACTCGGTCCCCTGTAGCCTTCGTACCAATCAAATTATTGCATTTCCTAAAAACTAGGTTTTCAAACCCAATCATTCCACCACCATCACCTCGGTCATTTGTAGGTCCATCCAATATTTTTCCTCTACTAACCGATCATCCTATCATCACTGGAAACAACACCTACCTTCCAAACACTCGAGCTCATCTGAGTTTGCCAAAAATCCCAAAAATAGTGCAACACTGACATGCACTTCAATCCCATTCTAAAAAAAATGCCATTTTAGTTTTTAAAAATCAAATTTTGGTTTAAGAAGTTGAGTTAGATTCCTGAATACAAGAATCATGATATTTGAAATTTAACTTATTAAATGTTGCTCTGATGTTTTCTTATTTCCAGAGGCAATTACAATTTGTTTTTAACTTAAACAAATTTTGGACTTAAACTGATGATAAAACAAACATATTTGATTCAATACTTAAGTCATTACATAAATTGGATTATCAGCTTATTTTTTTTTTTCCATATCTGATTTTTTTTTTTACTTTAAACCTGGAACTAAAATTAGAGAAGTCCAAACACACATATATATGCACAACAGTATTCATATATATACACAAAGCTAAACTTAAAAATTCATTCACAAACATACTTGTTTCACAGATGATCATGCAACATAATTAACTACTTAAACTTTTTAAACTGTGATGTTACTCACAAACATATAAATCAACATGCAATCCAGATAACATACACAAGCATACTTATTCAAGCAACCAACTTATATTTAAATTTTAAAAAGTGTTACTCACCTGATGTTTTGAAAGCAGAGCACAAAATTTTGAAAAGCTGCTGTTTTGATTTAAAAACCAGAGTTGCTTGATTTAACTTGCAAGTTTTGCTGTTGCTTTGCACATAAATTTGCATGCAGGTTGAAGAAATTTGAATGTTGCTGTTAAAACCTGCATTACTTTTACTTCTTTGAATTTTCTGATGAAACTTAGTTACTTGCTGTTGATACTTGCATGTAGACAACACTTGATTCCCAGATTCAAAAATGCAGAGACCTTAGTTTCCAGATGCAGGCTTGAATTTTGAACTAGCTGTCAACACTTGCATGTAGGCTATTTATTTTGCTTTTGAATGGAATTACAGGTGCAGGCTCTTAATTTTGCATTTGTGGATTTGCTTGTGCTTTAAAACTTGCATGCAGATTTCATGAAGGTTTGCTGTTGCTTCAGATTTCACTTATTCCCAGTTTAAATGAAATGCAGTTGACTTGTATGTTGATTAAATTTGCAATTGAAAATGGTTTAAAGAGGACTGCAGACTTGCTTGTTTGAATTGATTTGTCTATGGAAATTTGTAAGATGATTTGAAGAGGGATTTGAAATGGATTTTACAGTTTTTAAAGACTACAGATTGAAGAGAAAACTTGCATGCAGGCAACATATGATTTGCTTTTTGAAATGAATTTCAGATTTGTGGGAGAGAATTACAGATTTGATTAAGTTTTCTCTTTACTTTGAGAAAAATGAGCATTAGAAAAAAAATGAGATTGAAGAAATATGTTTTATGTGAATGTAATTGTTTTATTAAAAATTAAAAGAAAAAAAAATCAAAATAAAAGGACACTTGTCTCACTAGCTTTTAGATTCAATTACACTTGTCTCATTAGTTGCTTAAGATATTAACATTTGTTATTATACACATGTTACTTATTTTTAATTTGTTTTTATTTAATGAAATCCTCTTTTCTTTATTTATCAAATACATGTATATATATTTTATCTTCATATTTAAATGTATATGTATTTCTTTTTAATGAAAATGGAATAAAACAATGTATATAAAAATAGAAGCTTGCTTACAAAATATATATATGTTTGTTCTTTTGAATTCAAAATCAATACAAATTCAAATTTTATTCATACATTCAAAATCAAATGTTAAAACTAGTTTATATTAACATACTTAATTTAAAAATAATAATATTGTCCTTTAAAACATATCTATAATTACACATTTATTATTATTATTTAAAAATAACATATTTATTCAATTTAAATCATTTATAAAAGAAATTATATATCACTTATCTTATTTAACTTATTTAAATGAAACAATGTTTATATATAAAAGTGTATTTTAAATTTACTTATACAATTCAAATTATCAAAATGAATTATTAGGATTTAAAACAAGATTTTATTTGTTAATTAATTTCAATTCAAAACTTATCCATTTACAATATATATATACATATATATACATACATTATAAATAGGAAATCATTTTATTAGCTTTTAAAAGATAAAATTCATCAATTAAACATTTATTTAATTGAATTATTAAATCAAGTTAATTTTATTAGCAAAATTTTATCAAATCAATTTAATTTTAATTACAGATTATTAAATTGATATTGCTAAAATTTTCGGGATATCACATTCCTCCCCCCTTAAAAGAATTTCGTCCCCGAAATTTAAAACAAAGGTAATTTAATAATCTATCTTAAGATTTTAGATTTTAAAACACAAGCATATACTAATGATATGCTAACAACCAAAGCAATCAATTTATCTAATCAAACAAATTTAATTATCCAGATAAAATTCTGGATAAATTTTCTCGAGTTTCCCCAAGTATATATATACCGGGATACTCGCCCTACAGAATCTAAACAATCAAAACTACGAAGCTATAGAACTTCTACTCATCTAAATCTACAGAACTAGACAAGATATCAGACTACAAACGAGTCTGACTCAACCACCAAACCTTCCTGAACAGCTGGTTCCACAACCAGAGCTAACTCATACACGTACTCCCTCAGAGATACGTGAAACTCACTGAATCCCAGTTGTCCAAACTGGCAATTCAACTCTTGGAAACCAACACCAATCCAACCAAAACACAGAAGAGATCCAAAACAAAACTCCGACTCAGGAATCCAATTTCCTTCGTCTCTTATCTCTAAAACTCTTCGGACGATCCTGGGCTGACTACATCCAAACTGATCAGCTCAACTCTTGCTGATTCCTCTAGAAACAAATCTAGACCAAAAACAACCCAACACAATGATCTCCTCAAGATCAACCAAGACTAAGATCACCAACTCCAATCTTCAACCATTAAGAACAAACTCACTTCTTCAATCCTGAAAAACAAAACAGAAACATTCCCAAACCGCTTCCGCTGCACAACTCTGATCTGGCACCGAAGATACTGTTGATGAGCACAAACTGGACATCACTTCCCAGAAATATGGCTCAAAATATCCAAAGAAAACACAGAAGTTCTACAAATCCTGAGTTGCCTCACCAAACCTATCTCGAGAAATCCTCCTTCTACTAGCTGAATCACCGGTAGCACTCCTGGAATCCGGTCGATAAGAAAATTAAATCTTCAGAAGTAGAAAAGCCTCTGTCTTCTTAGAAGACAACCAGAAAATTCTTCAATACCTCAAAAGAATACTCAAACTATCGCAAGTCACTTTTGCGATCAATAGAGACCAATTTCCAAAGAAAACTGTTCTCTCTTTACCAAACAGAACAGCTTACTCTTAAATAGTCAATCCAATAAAGTATTGGATCCATTCTGCTACTTCTGAACTCCTCCTTCAGAAACTACTCAGCCAGTCAACTTCCTGATCCAAAGTTCTTCAAGAAACTCAGGCCTCAAAGCCAAACACAAACAACTAGCTGAACTCAGCCACAACACCAAGCAAACTCACTTCCCAAAACTTGTTTCCAAAGAAAACATCTTCGGATACAATCCAATGTCACTGCATCTCATCACGCAGCTACCACTTCCTGAGTTATCAAAATACCATCACACACTTCTGCCAACCAATCGATCCAAACTCTACTCATCCATCTTCAAAGATGAACTCTGAACCTTAACAGGTTACCTTCAGGGATCGATGAAATCTCTACACACTGCATAACTCACTTGAGACGGTATTAGGTCTACAGTCTCAACAAATACACTTCCAACCTCAAACATTCAAACTCTAACCAATGGTAGTCATCGTGTTACACACACCACTACCTTATCTACCTTTATAACTTATATTGGAATACCTGAACAGGTAACCCAACAGATAGGTAGAAATAATAAATATATATAGATATATATCAAAACTACAAATACGCTCTCTCAAGAAAGACACCACTACAGAGCCTAGGTATTCACTCAACCTAACGCTCTGATACCACTGTAACGACCCAACTCCCTAACTCCAGGAAGTCGCATCGTTAATAAGAAAGAAAGGGATAGAGAATAGAAAGAAAGAGAAGAAAGAAGAAACAACACATCAGAATCTAAACAGCGGAACGAATAAATTATATTAATAATCAAAAGTATTTACACAATATACAGTATCTATCAGAGATACACAGCATACACATCACATATACTAGACAGTTATAAACACCTGTCTAGTATTTACAACTCAATACAACATCACAATTAACTCAGAGATACAAAACACAGCGGACTAAATATCTACAATGCGGAAGCCTCCTGCTCCATTGCTCCTCCATTATTCGTCAAAGCTAATCCTGAATCCTAACCTGAATTCCTTGGCTACTCGTAAAAATTTGAGTACCCAAGAGTTTATGAAAAACAAAAATAAACTCCGGGTCAGACATGGGTCTGGTGTGAGTAACAGGTTAAAGTTGCTTAACTTTGAAAAACCTTTGAAAAGAAAGGTATCACGTAAGACTTCCCACACATAAACATGGAAAAGTTTTTACCTTACGCTAACCAAAACATTTGATAGGAAATCCGATGATATTATAATAGTGTCTAAGGTTTTCAAATAAATATGAAATAGCCGAAATTGTTACATGATTAAATTCCAGCTACTAGCCACAAAAGTGGGTAATACAATCAAAACCGTTGGCACTTATTGGATTTTGGATTCCATACAATGGCAGGGCTACTGGGGTATCGCCCGTCACAGTACGTGGCCTAGATCACCGTACCGAGGATTACTCCCTTCATCCCCTGCAACACAAGGCCGGACCCATTCCTTACTGAACAGTTCCGAACAAGACAACCCCGGCAGTTGTCGCGATTCAACCGCCCCACACAGCCGAAATAAAAAGGGACCTCTAGACAGGGATCAATCTTGCTCTCCAGTGGGGCTACCCACGAAGCCTTGCTGCACCTCCCCTGTTTTAGCCATTCCCGGTTGATGAGGCTTGAGGTTACGATTACCTTTATAGGACATCAAATCTTAGAATGCTCATCGTCCACCTAACGATGTGCTGAAAGCATTCAATCCATACAAGTTCGTTCCGGGTTCGAACGAAACCGAAGGCACTATCTCGTTGCACTCATTATTGGAATCACCCTCAGAGTCAACGACCATAGCCCTTGCACTCTGATTCACCATCTCGAATCTATAAGGACTAATTCCGTCAACTCATTACGGAATCACCCACAGAGTTATAATGACTCATAGTCCTTACACCTCGAGTCTTCACAAAGCTCCATTTTGATTCACGACCTAACGTTAATTGGAAACGATGTGGTTTTCGGATCCCAAATATGGAAACCCGATCCCGGTCTCATCGAAATCCAAAGCGTGTCTTTTAGGTCCAAGTTGTTTTAAGTTTAAAACAATTCAATTTAAACTATCTATAAACACACAGATAGATAATATCATCACAATAGATAATCAACATTATTATCATAAACAGGTAATCATCACAAATTGATAATCTATATTATCATCACCCATAGATAACTCATACATCACAATGCAACCAATGCATCCATATCACACAATAGTAATCTCATATATGAGATTCAAACTATTCAAGATAAACCATAACATCCATTCATAAGCAAGGATCTATAATCACTCCAAATATAATTAATTTAAAATGAATTGAATTAATTACTTCTATCTCTAATTAATTTAAAGTGAATTAAATTAATTACTTACCTTTAATTAATTTAAAATGAATTAAATTAATTACTTCCTCAATTTTAAAACTTGCTTATTTAACCCTTAATTGATTGCAAATCAATTAATAATTATCCTCAACTTAATCACCTTAATTAATCATTCTTGATTAATTATTCTTTTAATTACATTCAAGTAATTATCCTTAATTAATTTACAAATTAATTATTCTTAACCATCTAAAGTATTTAACCTTTAATTACTCCATTAATTAATTATAATTAACTACATTAATCCTCAATTAATTACATTAATTAATTACTTCTTAATCACTTATCATTGATTAATTAATCTTAATTAATTAATCCTTAATTACATCATTAATTATATTAATTAATGATCCTTAATTATATTTAAATTAATTACTTATTTAAATTAATTACATTAAGTAATTAACCTCAATTAAATCAAAATTATTAATCACTTTTAGTAATTAATTAACCTTAATTATTTTCTTAATTACTCCTAAATTAATTATTTTTAATAATTAATTATATTTATTAATCACATTTGATTAATCTCATTTGTAATTAATTACCTTTAATTAATTACATCACTTAATTATTTCCAAAGAATTAATTAATCAATACTTAAATTAATTACACTAAGTAATTATTAATTATTAATTACTTTCACAAAGTAGTTACCTTTAATTACACAAAGTAATTAATCTCAAAACTCTTCTCAACTTTAATTATTAATTTCTCATAATTTACTTATCTTAATTACTTCTCTAAGTAATTATACTTCTTTGATTTCTTATCAGTCCATTAGATAATTATTCTAAATTAATTAAACTTAATTAATTAATTTAAACTAATCAAATAAATTAATTAATTACAAAGAGTAATTAATAACTTAATTATTTCCATAACGTAATCATACTTAATCAAGTTCTATAATTGATTAACTAAATTAATTAATCCATTTAATTATCAAAATTAATTACATTAATTAATTAATAAATAATCCTAAGTTAATGACCTTCATTAACTTATCTTAAATTCCTTAATTACCTTTATTAAGTAATTTACTTAAATTAATTAATATTAATTACAAATTAAATTAACCTTAATTAATTTATTTCAAACCCTTAATTTAATTAAATAATTAAATTAATTACCCAATTAATTACCTTACTAATTTAATAAATCAAAAATCATTAAAACTTTGATTTCCTTTTAAACTAAACATTTCTTATTAATGATTACTTTATCATTATCAAAGTAATTTAAAACAACTTAATTTGTTTTCCAAATTTCATTTTAAATTTAAAATGAAAACTAAACTTAACTTATCAAAGTTTTTAAACATTTTAAAACCTTTTTAAAACTTATGCTAAATAATTATTCAATTTATAAAAGAAATCAAAACCCATATTTATCCAAGATACAAATCATATTTAAAATAGAATTCAATATTAAAAGCTATTTAAATATTTCAAAAAGACTTCTTTTATTTTCAAACCTGATTCAAATTTGAATCTTATTTCCAGATTTAAACTTATGTTTAAATCTTCTATTTCAAATTTTAAACCTTAAATTCAATTCAATTATACCTCTTTAAAGTTTTAAACATTCTACCTTTCTTTTCTTTTGAAATTTGAATTAAATTTTAAAACTGAAATTCAAATCTTAGCTTGAAAACTTTACTTTTTAAATTTAAGTTTAAATCCATGTTTTAAAACCTTGCATTTCAGATTTTTAAAACAAATTTTAAATTTTAAAGCTACAGGTTTCAAAAACCTGTAACTCAGAAATTAAACCCGAGCTTCCCTTGGTTTACTTCGGGTAAAACCCTACCCCACTTCGAGTAAAAGCATCGAATTACTCGAGTAAAAACTTCGAGCATAAAACTGCAAACCCCAAAAACTTCCTGTCACCTCCCACTGTTCCGTGCATATGCACAGAGGCCATGGCCACCTCCGGCCATCACTTGATCAACCAACAAGTCGACGATCATCCCTGAAACACATCACGACCATCACTAACCATCCATCAACTCGAAATCAAGTTCGAGTCCCCCAAACCAAACCTGGCAGCAGACAAGCTTCAAAACCCCAAAACCTGTCAACACCAACATCCCTCTCCTCCGACCACCGTTAGGGCTGAAACTTTGGTCACTTATTCGTCTTGGTCGCATCTACCATCACACCAAAAATCCCTGCACTCGGTCCCCTGTAGCCTTCGTACCAATCAAATTATTGCATTTCCTAAAAACTAGGTTTTCAAACCCAATCATTCCACCACCATCACCTCGGTCATTTGTAGGTCCATCCAATATTTTTCCTCTACTAACCGATCATCCTATCATCACTGGAAACAACACCTACCTTCCAAACACTCGAGCTCATCTGAGTTTGCCAAAAATCCCAAAAATAGTGCAACACTGACATGCACTTCAATCCCATTCTAAAAAAATGCCATTTTAGTTTTTAAAAATCAAATTTTGGTTTAAGAAGTTGAGTTAGATTCCTGAATACAAGAATCATGATATTTGAAATTTAACTTATTAAATGTTGCTCTGATGTTTTCTTATTTCCAGAGGCAATTACAATTTGTTTTTAACTTAAACAAATTTTGGACTTAAACTGATGATAAAACAAACATATTTGATTCAATACTTAAGTCATTACATAAATTGGATTATCAGCTTATTTTTTTTTTTCCATATCTGATTTTTTTTTTTACTTTAAACCTGGAACTAAAATTAGAGAAGTCCAAACACACATATATATGCACAACAGTATTCATATATATACACAAAGCTAAACTTAAAAATTCATTCACAAACATACTTGTTTCACAGATGATCATGCAACATAATTAACTACTTAAACTTTTTAAACTGTGATGTTACTCACAAACATATAAATCAACATGCAATCCAGATAACATACACAAGCATACTTATTCAAGCATCCAACTTATATTTAAATTTTAAAAAGTGTTACTCACCTGATGTTTTGAAAGCAGAGCACAAAATTTTGAAAAGCTGCTGTTTTGATTTAAAAACCAGAGTTGCTTGATTTAACTTGCAAGTTTTACTGTTGCTTTGCACATAAATTTGCATGCAGGTTGAAGAAATTTGAATGTTGCTGTTAAAACCTGCATTACTTTTACTTCTTTGAATTTTCTGATGAAACTTAGTTACTTGCTGTTGATACTTGCATGTAGACAACACTTGATTCCCAGATTCAAAAATGCAGAGACCTTAGTTTCCAGATGCAGGCTTGAATTTTGAACTAGCTGTCAACACTTGCATGTAGGCTATTTATTTTGCTTTTGAATGGAATTACAGGTGAAGGCTCTTAATTTTGCATTTGTGGATTTGCTTGTGCTTTAAAACTTGCATGCAGATTTCATGAAGGTTTGCTGTTGCTTCAGATTTCACTTATTCCCAGTTTAAATGAAATGCAGTTGACTTGTATGTTGATTAAATTTGCAATTGAAAATGGTTTAAAGAGGACTGCAGACTTGCTTGTTTGAATTGATTTGTCTATGGAAATTTGTAAGATGATTTGAAGAGGGATTTGAAATGGATTTTACAGTTTTTAAAGACTACAGATTGAAGAGAAAACTTGCATGCAGGCAACATATGATTTGCTTTTTGAAATGAATTTCAGATTTGTGGGAGAGAATTACAGATTTGATTAAGTTTTCTCTTTACTTTGAGAAAAATGAGCATTAGAAAAAAAATGAGATTGAAGAAATATGTTTTATGTGAATGTAATTGTTTTATTAAAAATTAAAAGAAAAAAAAATCAAAATAAAAGGACACTTGTCTCACTAGCTTTTAGATTCAATTACACTTGTCTCATTAGTTGCTTAAGATATTAACATTTGTTATTATACACATGTTACTTATTTTTAATTTGTTTTTATTTAATGAAATCCTCTTTTCTTTATTTATCAAATACATGTATATATATTTTATCTTCATATTTAAATGTATATGTATTTCTTTTTAATGAAAATGGAATAAAACAATGTATATAAAAATAGAAGCTTGCTTACAAAATATATATATGTTTGTTCTTTTGAATTCAAAATCAATACAAATTCAAATTTTATTCATACATTCAAAATCAAATGTTAAAACTAGTTTATATTAACATACTTAATTTAAAAATAATAATATTGTCCTTTAAAACATATCTATAATTACACATTTATTATTATTATTTAAAAATAACATATTTATTCAATTTAAATCATTTATAAAAGAAATTATATATCACTTATCTTATTTAACTTATTTAAATGAAACAATGTTTATATATAAAAGTGTATTTTAAATTTACTTATACAATTCAAATTATCAAAATGAATTATTAGGATTTAAAACAAGATTTTATTTGTTAATTAATTTCAATTCAAAACTTATCCATTTACAATATATATATACATATATATACATACATTATAAATAGGAAATCATTTTATTAGCTTTTAAAAGATAAAATTCATCAATTAAACATTTATTTAATTGAATTATTAAATCAAGTTAATTTTATTAGCAAAATTTTATCAAATCAATTTAATTTTAATTACAGATTATTAAATTGATATTGCTAAAATTTTCGGGATATCACATAATGTAAATTATCTTTGTATGTATTGTAGGACATAGCAGAAGCAAAGGAATTTTTGAAGAAAAAATGTGTCATGTGGGTATTGATTAACTGAAATATTATGGTTTATGGTTTGCTTCAATGTCGTTCGGTCTAAATTTTAAATCTTATGTTATTATTTGTATGCACTACGTGTTATGTTAGTTTAGGATTATATTCGATGTTTTGTAACTATATGTAAAATTTTATGAATGATGTGAATAGATAAATCTTTTTGTTATTTTGGAATATGAATTTCTTTTGTTATTTTTTAGTAAATATGAATAAAGATGGTTGTCATTAGTATAATTATTTTGTTTCAATTCAAATTAGTTTAAAATTTACATGTGCATTGTAGTAGTTTTATTTTTTTTTTCTCATTTGACTTTTTTACAACGGTCAGTGCAAGTTGTTAAATATGCTTTATACAACGGTCAATGCATGTTGTGAAACAGGCTATGCAAGTAGTATGGTTAGTCTATTGCAATGGGTTATGACCGTTGTATTATAGTCTATTACAACGGTCATAACTCGTTGTAAAAAGGTATACTGCAACGGTTTTTACAACGTGCTTTGCCCGTTGTAAAATGTGGTGGATCTATTACAACGAGGCATATTACAACGGGCACATGCCCGTTGCGAAAACCATATTACAACGGGCATTGCCCGTTGTAAAAAGACTGTTTTGTTGTAGTGCAGAGATCCGGTTTGATTCTCGGGGCGTCCCTCCAGAGGCGTACCCATGTGGCAATGGGAAGTTCCTTGGCCCGACCATTTATTAGAAATCCAAAGAAACAATACGAGCCTTGTATGGTTTTAGTTGTAGAACCTGCCATCTAATATGGTAGCTATAGTAGGCACACTATAATGGTACCTATGCGGGCTAAGATAAATATTATATTTTCGATAAAATTTCTGCACTATGCACTAATAATAATATCAAATGATTATGCATAGTAAGCATCTTTGACTATCATAAGGAGAAATCTCCTCCAATTCTGCGTTTGCATTGTGTGTGGGGCGGGAGGCCTTATGGTGGTTTCATTTTCCAAAAGCATTGCGGATATTTTTTACTTCCCTTATTGTTGTTGTTTTAAAGATAAATAACTGTTGTAGTTCTCACACCAGTCCCATGACTGACCTGGAGTTTATTGTTCCCTTCCTAAACTCTAAGTGTCTATAATTTTCCACACGGGCAGCCTAGAGTCAGGTTATCAGGTCATTTTGGATTTCAGGAGTGTTGTGAAGCTCAGAAGGCGAGCTGGATGGCGAGATGTATCACTTGTATATGATTTTATTTATTCCGCTGTGTATTCACTTGTAAAGACAAATTCATCTAATTGTCCAGTTGTGTTGTATATTGTTGTTGTACACTCTGATGATGTAATGTATAAACTGATATAGTTCTTTGATTTAAAGATTATTCATTTATCTATTATATGTTGTACCGCTGCGATTGTGAGATTCTGATATTGCTTCTGTTGCTTCTTTCTTTCTTTCTTCTTCTTCTACCTCTTTCTTCTTTAACCATAACAATTCAGTTTTTCGGCCTTCGATTGTTCGGCAGTTGATACAGTGGTCGTATTAATGTCGATTTTCGAAAGCCGGAAATCTCGAGTCGTTACATGTGGTATCAGAGCTTAGATTTGCGATAAACCTTGGCACTGTTGGGTGTTACTCATTAGAGATAGAGTCAGTAGTACTCTAGAATGTGTGTGAGTGTAATAATAGATATGAGCGCGTATTTGTTAGTGAATATAAAAATGTTTTATATTGTGTTTGCTTATCCGTTGAGCTATTTGTGAATCCTGGTCGGTATGTGGGACGCCATACTATTGATACGGATTTCTAAGCAGTTAAACGAGACAAGTTGACATAGTATCATTTTAAACTGGGTAAATAAGATAATTTTACCTTGATTATATTTTATACATAAAGAAATAATTTTTCAGAAATTATTAAAGTATATATAATTAATTGTTAGGTTATTGAGAATGTAAGAATCTATATAAGTTAATAAAAGTTGTTTGAATAATCTAAATAAGAACAACAATTGTGAAAGAATAACATATATAAGCAAATGAATTGTTAAGTATGGAATTATAATTAATATTTTTTACAATTATGAAATAATCTTGTATAAGTAAGGTTAAATAGTGAAATTATATAAGTAAAAAAAATTAGAAATGTGATTTATAAATAAAAAGGAAAATTTTGAAAGAATATTAAGCACTGAATTCACTACTGTTGCTGGGAAATAATAAGTGTGATGACTGTAGCATCATCAGTATCATTTTCGAGTTTCTATGTGATGGATTTGTTACCAATACTAAATTGAAAAATTGAAGTTTTGTTGTGATAAACAAATTTGAAATTAAAAATCCAAGTTGTAATTGATGAATATAAGTAAAACGAGTTTTGAACTTATAATATGAGATAATAAATTTAATTTGGTTAAGTTGAAATGAATTTAAGTTAGCACAACAAAATATATGATTTGAAATTTAACTAAAGAAAGGTTAAATAAATATAACTGGATTTTAACTAGCTTTGACAAGTTATTGAAATTGAAAGTATAAACTTGAATGTTAAAGTGATTATATAATATGAATTTGGAAATTTAAATAAATAAGTTGTATAACTTATAAAATGAGGAAAGGTAAGTAGCATCGATTATTAAAATGGTTAAACAATTTTGTTAAGCAAAACAAAATCCGAATTTGACAGTATATGAAAATTTGACTTAGGTAAAAGTTAAATAAAATGACTTTAGAATTGGAATCTGAATTGGATTTATAAGTGTTATTGAAATGGAATATAACTTGAGTAATGTTGAATGAAGTTGATTTTGGTATCGAAGTAAATTAATAAAGTGAAGTGATGAATATGGACTTGAGTTATATAAATGAAATTCAACCTTATTTGTTAAATGAATTAGCAATTGAATTAATGAATGAATTGAATGTGAATCAATCGAATGTAAATAAATTGATATGAAATAATGAATATAAGTGTTAATTCATTAAAAGCTAATGTAATTGGAAGTTGAATAATTGAATGAAAATCAATAGCATATTAAACCAATTGAAAACTAAAAGTGTTAAACTAACTTGAATGTAATTTAATAATTTGGTTAAGTTGGTTATACATTGGTTGTTATATGATTGTTAGTTGATTGCGTAAAAATTCATTTTAATTGATAAAATGGAAAGCTAACATATGAAAGCTATGTGATTGAATCCAAATTGAAAGTAAACAAACTTGAATGTAAATTAGTGAGTGTAAACTAATCGAATATGAATGAATGAATATTTGTAAAGTCCAATATAAGTGAATCAAAAGGGATATAAATTGAAAAACCAATTCAATGAATATTAATGAGAAATGAATGTATATTGATTTGGTTACGAATTGATTTGGATAGACATTGATTTGTTGGATGTTTATTGGACGATAGTTGTTTTGATTGGTTGTATTTGTTGTTTTGTTGCATTTGCTATAGTGGCATATGTAGTTGTTGTAGTGATATATGTTGTATATTGATATTACTTTCTATATACATGTTTCTTATATTGTTGTTGAGTGTTTAGCAGGTGCGGATGGCGCTTGCTTCGCATTAGGAGCTCACTTTCACGCTATATTAGCCGTATATGCTCGCTAATAATATATAAGGTACATATCTCGGATTACATATCGTACTTTTACACTTTTTTCCCTGTGGGTTGCCTCATTACTTTGATGAGATGTATATTTGTGATATATATTGCCATTTTTTTTGGATCGAGCCGCGCAAATGAAGTTATGGCGAAATTTTTTGAAAATTTACGGCGTTGGAATATTTTTGAGAAAATTGAAAATTTTTGAAAACTATAACTTTGATTTTGGAGTGAAAAGTTAAACGATATGGTTGGTTTGAAAATAAAACTAAGTATAGACTTGAAAACTTAGAAGGGTTTTTATAAGAAGTTTAACTATTGGATTTTGGGAAAATTAAACACTTAAGTGAATTTGAAATCTAATTTGAATGGATGTTTGAAAAGTTAATGGATTTCAAGACTTTTTCTTACTTGGCAATTTCGAGGACAAAATTCTTTTAAGTAGGGTAGATTGTAACGACCCAGAATTTTTGTCATTTGTAATTCGTATATTTAATTGATTTTAAATATTAACAAGTAAATTTGATAAGCTGTGTAACTTATATTTCGAATATCTGAATTTAATTGGATAATTAAATCGATAATTTAATATTTGAAATTACGGAAATAATTGGAAATTGGGTTTAATGTGATTAAAATTGATTTCTAAAGTTATATTAAATCATATTGGAGTTAGAATGATGTTATAGAACTTTTAAAATTGAATTAAAAGTTAATTTGTGGAAATTGAATATTTGAATATTTAATTGACGAGTGAAAATAGTCATTTTTCTAACAGTCTCGAATTTCGACGAAACTAGTTTCATCGGATCTGTAATGTTATATTATTGTAAGGTTTCAAATTTCATGTCAATCGGATTTACGGTTTGTGCGGGGCAAGCCAAAACGCATAGAAATTTATTTAACCGATCTAATTTAAATTTAATTGTTTATCTCCGTAACTCGCACATATGATCAAATTGGCTCCCGATACCTATTCCATTGTGTCTTGAACGTGGGTTAGACCCTAGAAACGTCGGTCACTGCGCGAGATTTGGAGTTCGGAAAATCACGGATGAATGGTGTTTTGTGAAATTTTCTATAAAAGGACCTCTATTTTTTCATTTGCAAAAACCCTAGGTTAATAAGCTCCAGGCCGCCATCTTTATTTTCCACGGCCATAAAACACTCTTCTTCTTCCCTCTATTCCATCAAATCCGTAAGCAATTACAAAAACTTTTCAACTACAACTTTGTAGAGCTCGTTGAGAGCTTCGATGTGAACGGCTATGATCGACTATGGCGGCGGCGTTTGATCGTAATTGGCTCGAGAAGGCTTCGCGTTTGGACACGAATTCCTTGAAAAAGGCATGTCCGAGCTTCAAAGGGTTGGTGGCGGTAGTTCAAGGCGTGGAGGCGCACGCGTTGTGTAACGGTCCGAAAATTTCGATCCCGAAATTTCCAAATAGTTAGTGAAAAGAAGAAAGAGAAAGAAGAAGAGATCAGAAAAGAAACACACAAATCTCACATTCGCAGCGGATAAAATATAATATCAATAATAATAGTTATATCAAAGAAAACTGTATCTATCAATATACATCGATATATCAGAGTTACAATACTTTTTATACAACATCGGATTTATACAATTTAACATGTCTCAAGAATATACAATATCATAGTGGAACTCTCCATACGTCCCTGCCATCCAGCTTGCCTCCTGAACTCCGGAACGTCCTTACCTGAAAATCTGTAATACTCGGTCTGACCCGAGCATTATATCAAAGTAACACCCGGGTCAGGCTGGAAACCAGCGTGAGTAAACTCATCTAACATACAATACAAAACATGCGACTTATATAAACCCGGGGTAACTTATCAATTTACAACTTAACAAGTTGTTATAGACGTCACTTATTTCATAAAGCAATTAAGTGCCAACACTTAGATTATATCGTTCAATCCATTTAAATCTTCCCGTTATACCCTATTGATTTCACGTATCAATTATAAAGAATCGAAGTGGTTTCGGATATTCACTAATACTCGACTCCGGTCTCTTCGAAACCAATGTCATATAAACCCAGTTTATCCAATTAAATACCATTCAACTTAATGTCTGGATAACACTTTTATACTGCAATTTGTCATTGATAGATAATTACATTGTCATCATCCATGCAACATATCATATCACAAAACAATTCATATCAAAGGCATCATCCAATTCAAAACACTCATCATCATTCAATCATTAATAAACAAGATTGATCACTTCCATTAATCAGATTAATGATCCTCAAAATTTCTTTCATTAGTTAATTATTCTTAAATTTCATTTAATAATTAACCTTTAACTTAATTACACTCATTAATCAACCATGATCAATTACAATCATAAATTAACCTTCTTTAATTACTTCATCAATTTAGACCAACTCCTTGATTAATTACATTGATTTATCTTTTAATTACACTGAGTAATTATCACTTAATTTCTTCACCAAGTAATTATGCCTTAATTACTTCCCAACAAGACATTTCTTTTTAATTAATTACATACTAAGTATTACCATCTCATTAATTTCCCCAGGTAATACTTAACCCAACATAAAATGAGCACCTTTAATTAATTAAACTTAATTAATTAACCCAAATTATCAACTTAATTAATTACTTTGAGTAATTAATTACTTAATTAATTATCCTGATTAATTATCCCATAATTATCAATTAATTATCCTTTCATTAATTATCTTAAGAATTTACTTAACTGATTCCATTAATCAAATTAACCATTCCTAATATATTAAATAATTTATACTTGATTAAATTCATCATTTAATTTTTCCTTTGAAAACATTTTTAAAATTTAACTTAATTTGTTAAACCTTATTAAGTTTATAGTGTTAAAACTGTTGAAACACAACCTGGTTAACTTATACTTCTTTTTATTTATTAGTATACTGCTGTTATGAAAGAGCCAAGAATCTTCTGTTGAAAATTCGAGTAATTCTTCGAGCTCCCCATGCATTTCCTCGAGTCACTCTCACTTCCTCTCATACTCATCTTCTTATTTTTTTTATTTCTGTAGTTATGTTTTAACTCAAACTAACAATAACATCAGGTACACATTCGAACGCAATTGCCGCCCCGAGGAATTTACCTTCTAACTCGAGTAACGACTCGAGTAACACCACAGTCACAGACAACACATCACCATACACGTGCACGGCGACGCCACTGAGCTCCGGCGAACTCCATCATCAACGGCAAGTCGAAAATCTCCAGCAAGCTCGAAAACCAAATTCGTCTCGGCCCTAAAACCTTCGAATCCAAATTAAGCCTTCTTGCTCGAACCTGAAGCTTACCCCAATCAACATCACTGCCTCGTTCTCGCGTCTCCGACCACTGACGAGCCTACTCCTCCAGCCACGCTGATGCAGCTCAGAACAGAGAAGAAACGCAACCAAAAACTCTACCAGAGATGAGTCGTACACGACTCATGGAGAGGTTAAGTCGTTCACGACTTAGGAGGGTAGAATTAAGTCGTTTCCGACTTAACGAATCACGTGATAACAAGTCACGAGTTAACAACACTTTAAGCTGTATAAAGGAAGCAGATTTGAGTCGTATACGAGTTAATGAAGAGGACTTGAGTCGTTTGCGACTTAACAAAGCTCGGGGGAAAATGTTCCGACCTAACGACACTGCCATAAGTCGTCTACGACTTACCATGAAGCAAGGGAAAGCTCCATCTATTGAAGGCCTTGAGTCGGAGGAAGTTGAGGCGGCAAGGAGTTAAGTCAGCTGGGTGATTGAGTCGGTTGAGTCGTGTTGTAATGAGTCGCATTGTATGTGAGTCGTGTAATCTGTTAAGTCGTATGTCGTGGGTTCATTGAGTCGGCCATGTTTTGAGTTGGTTCTGTTGTACTTGGGTCGTACTTAGTTAAGTCGGCCATGTTTGAGTCGTTACACTATGCTGTGTAAAAGGGGCTTGAGTCGCTTATGTTGTACTAAGTCATGAGTCGGTGTATCTGTTGAGTCGTAGGTCGGCCTGTAGGTAAGTCGGCCGAATGTGTGATAGGGATGAGTCGTGAGTCGGAAACGACTTAAGAAGCTGTGTTGAGAAAAGGGTATAAATAGGGAGTGTGTTGTAACTTTTTGGAGGGGTTGGTTTTTGAAATAAAATTTCTTGTTGATTGCTTTGTGCTTTCTTCTCTAATTGGTAGTTGAGTGTAATCTCCTATCTCCACTTACGTCATTCGAGTGCGCTCGAATCCACGTTTGTTGAAGCCGATTCACGGAATCTAGTGCGCTAGATCAACGTACAAAGAATCGTAGATCTTTGAACACGGTATAGTGCGCTATCAACGTGTTTGAGATAGCTAGAATTCGGTATCTTCGGATCAATGAATTTGGGCATTTCGGTATCTTCATTCCATCGATCGCTACTTTTACCGATTAAAGTTTGTTTTGATTAATCCGCTGCGTCATTATTGGTATCGGAGCCATACTTAGCCAATCATAGCTAAGTTGATACTTGGAGCCAAGTATTTGAAGTTGAAGTTTGAAGTTGTGTTCGTTGTGTTCATTTTGAAGTTGCAACGAGTTTGAATATTTTTAATCCATTTTGTTTTGGATCTAGATATGGAGAAGTGTTTGAATTTGAAGTTAGGCCGTGTATACTTGGGAGGTAGCCGAGCCTAGTGAAGGGTTTTGAAGTTTGAAGCCGTGACTTGAAGTTTTATATTGTTTGAATCATGCCGCCTAGGAGAGTTAACCGTCATCAAAATGTTGAAGCGTTGTATCGAAGAGAAGAAGCCGACCTTATGGAACAACGTATTAATGAGAAATTTGATGAAGGCATTGGAAAATTGGAGAAATTGATGAATGATTTGAATCAAAGGAGGAGATCACCAAACTCGAACCATGGAGGAAACCGAGTTTCGCCATCGGTTACGGAAGCAAGGAGGGTATCACCACATTCTTGTAGAGATAGAAGAGAAACGTCAATTTCATCACGAAGAGATCATCATGACTATACACATGAAGAGAGAAGAAGTCGTCGTGAATTTGACAATGAAGTATATAGAGAGGAAGAGAGACATAGTCAAAGAAGCATGCATGAACGGAGGGATGATAATGGTCGAGATCGATGTAAGCGTACTTTTGATTTTGATGAAGAGGGTGATAGAGCAAGTATTCATTATCGAGATCGAGATCAAATTCGAAATTCTTACCGGGATGTTGAAGATGATCGTCGCTGGGAATCGGGGATGAAGATGGAAATACCAGAATTTAAAGGAAGGATGGTAGCAGAAGAATTTCTTGATTGGGTATCAAATGTTGAAGAGATCTTTGATTTCAAGGAGGTTCCTGAGCATAGGAGAGTAAAGTTGGTTGCTACTAGATTAAGGGGGAGAGCTTTGGCGTGGTGGCAGCAAACTAAACTTACCAGGGAGAGAATGGGGAAGTCAAAGATAGAATCTTGGGAGAAGATGAAGAAATTGATGAGATCTACTTTCTTACCATACAACTATCAATCACTTATGTACCAGAGGTTGCAGAATCTGAGGCAAGGGACGAAGTCTGTTAGTGATTATGCTGACGAATTTTACCAACTCATTGCCAGGAATGATATCATGGAAACGGAAGAACAGTTAACTGCTAGATTCATTGGGGGATTGAGAATGCAGATCCAGGATATGGTTAATATGTTCGATCCTAGATCAGTTGCGGAGGCACATCAGAAAGCGTTGGCTTGGGAGAAACAAGCAAGGCGTGGAGGAGGTGTGTTTACTAATTCCAATAATCAAGCGAGGGGTGTTAGTGGAAGTTCTATCGCTCCTAAACCTGTCAATAAGCCAGTGGTGAAGGAGGCTGAGAAGGCGAAGGTTAACAGTGGTTTCAAATGTTATAATTGTCAGGAGTTGGGTCACAAAAGCAATCAATGTCCGAAGCCGAAGAAGAGAGCAATGGTTGCTGAGATTGAGGATGATGGTGAGGAGGCAGAATGTTCAAATGCATCTTATGTTGAGGAGGAAGAAGAATTATCTGGAGATGAAGGTTGTAATCTTATGTTGAGGAGGTCATGTCTTACACCAAAGCAAGAGGAGGATTGTAGTTGGTTGAGGAGTAACATATTTCAGTCGACATGCACTATTCTGGGAAAAGTTTGCAAGTTCGTTATTGATGCTGGAAGTTGCGATAATATTATTTCTGCCGAGGCTGTGAAGAAGTTGAACTTGAAAACTGAGAAACATCCTAAACCGTACAAGTTAGCATGGTTAAGGAAGGGAGGTGAAGTGAAGGTGTGTCGAAGGGCTTGTGTTAATTTTTCTATTGGGAAGAAGTACAAAGATGAAATTTGGTGTGACGTTGTAGACATGGACGTATGTCATCTGTTGTTGGGCAGACCATGGCAGTTTGATAGATCAGTTCAACATGATGGTCGTGCCAATAGCTACAGTTTCATGTTCGAGGGTACTAAAATCACTTTGGTTCCTAAGAAGCAACAACAGAAGGAGAGCAAGCTGGAGGAGATTGAGGAATTGAAAACTCTGTTGACTTTGAAGGAGTTTGTTAAGGAGTTTGAAGAGGAGCCTGAAGTCTATTTGTTGATTGGGCGTGAGAGCAGTGCAGAGGTTGAAATTCCAGAAGAAGCGAAGCCAGTTTTGAAAGAGTTTGAAGATGTGTTTCCAGAGGAGTTGCCTAAGGAGTTACCACCATTGAGAGACATTCAACATCAAATCGATCTTATTCCAGGAGCCGTATTACCACATAGACCACATTACCGAATGAGTCCGAAGGAACATGAAGAGTTACGAAGGCAGGTGGAAGAGTTGTTAGAACAGGGACGTGTTCAGGAAAGCTTGAGTCCTTGTGCTGTGCCAGCTTTGTTGGTGCCGAAGAAGGATGGAACATGGAGAATGTGTACAGATAGTAGAGCTTTGAACAAGATTACTGTACGTTACAGATTTCCTATGCCAAGGTTGGATGACTTGCTGGATCAGTTGAGTGGGGCAACTATCTTTTCGAAGATTGATTTGAAGAGTGGTTATCATCAAATTCGGATTAGACCTGGAGACGAATGGAAGACAGCTTTCAAAACGAGAGAGGGGTTATACGAATGGTTGGTTATGCCATTTGGTTTATCAAATGCACCTAGTACATTTATGCGGGTGATGAATCAAATCTTTAGACCATTCATTGGGAAGTTCGTGGTGGTTTATTTCGATGATATTCTGATATATAGCAGGAGTATGGAGGAGCATGTTCTACATTTGAGGGAAGTGTTGATTATTCTTCGTGAAGAACAATTTTATGCTGCTACAAAGAAGTGCGTGTTTATGACACACAGTGTTTTATTTCTGGGTTATGTTGTTTCAGGAGAAGGTATTCAAATGGACCAGAGTAAAGTTGAAGCTATTAGAAATTGGCCATAGCCGAGAACTATCACTGAAGTTAGAAGTTTCCATGGATTGGCATCATTCTACCGAAGGTTTATTCCACACTTCAGTAGCGTGATGACTCCAGTTACTGATTGCATGAAAGGAAAACAGTTTGTATGGTCGGAGGAAGCGGGAATTGCTTTTGAAAAGATCAAGAAACTTTTGACGACAGCACCAATTCTTGTATTACCAGATTTTCAGTTGTTGTTTGAGCTACATACTGATGCATCGAAGGTGGGAATTGGAGGAGTGTTGAGTCAGAGTGGAAGACCTATTGCATATTTCAGTGAAAAGTTGTCAGGGGCAAAGATGAGATACAGCACATATGACGTTGAATTCTATGCTGTGGTGCAAACGATTAAACATTGGAGACATTATCTATTTCAGAAGGAATTTGTTCTGTACACTGATCATGAGGCGTTGAAGCATTTGCAGGGGCAGGACAAGATTTCAGCGAGACATGCGTCATGGATCGCGTATTTACAGCAGTTTACCTTTGTTGTTAAGCACAAATCTGGGGTGACGAATCGGGTAGCTGATGCTTTGAGTAGAAGGATTCATTTGTTAACAACATTGAAGGTTGAAGTGACGGGTTTTGAATTACTGCCAGAGATGATTGAAGAAGATCCTTACTTTGTGAAATATGTTGAGAAAGTGAAGGATGGGAGTACTGATGAATTTATGACGATTGATGGATTTTTGTTTAAAGGAAATCGGTTATGTATTCCTGAGAGCAGTTTGAGAATGAAAATTATCAAGGAGTTGCATGAAGAAGGCCATGTGGGTAGAGATCGTACATTGCAATTGGTTTCTCAATCTTATTTTTGGCCGTCGATGAGAAAAGAAGTTGAAAGATTTGTGGAGAGATGCCATATTTGCCAGGTTTCAAAGGGAACAGCGACGAATGCAGGGTTGTATATGCCATTACCTGTACCGTCTAAGCCATGGGTTGATATCAGCATGGATTTCGTTTTGGATTTGCCTAAAACTAAAAGGGGAAATGATTCGATATTTGTTATAGTGGACAGATTTTCGAAGATGGCACATTTTATTGCCTGCAAGAAGACAGCTGATGCAGTTCGAGTGGCACAATTATTCTTTAAGTAGGTGTATCGATTGCATGGTTTACCAGAATCTATTGTTTATGATCGGGATACTCGTTTTTTGAGTCACTTTTGGTTAAGTTTGTGGAAGATGGTGGGAACGAAGCTTAAATTTAGTAGTGCTTATCATCCGCAAACTGATGGACAGACAGAAATTGTGAACAGGTCATTGGGAAATTTGTTGCGATGTCTTGTACAGGATAATTTGAGAAGTTGGGACATGAAATTATGCCAAGCAGAATTTGCTCATAATCATGCCATGAATCGCAGTACGGGATTCAGTCCATTTCAGATTGTATATTCAAATTTACCAAGGGGGCCACTGGATTTAGCAGTAGTACCACCATCGAAGGGGACAGTTAAACGAGCTACTGATTTTGTTGATGAGTTGACTGAATGTCATAAAATCGTTCAGGAACGATTGGTGAAAGAAAATGAGAAGTATAAGCGTGTTGCAGATTTAAAGCGACGAAATATTGAATTTAACGAAGGTGATTTGGTGTATGCTGTGTTAACAAAGGATCGTTTTCCAGTGGGCACTTATAATAAGTTGAAAGCCAGAAAGATTGGTCCTGTAGAAGTTGTGAAACAGATCGATAAAAATGCTTATAAATTGAAGCTACCGAAGGACGTATACACTTCTGACGTATTCAATGTTAAGCATCTTGTACCATATTATGGAGATGAACAATCTGGTGTAGGAGAATTTACAAATTCGAGGACGAATTTTTCTCAACCAGGGGAGGATGATGCAGCTCAGAACAGAGAAGAAACGCAACAAAAAACTCTACCAGAGATGAGTCGTACACGACTCATGGAGAGGTTAAGTCGTTCACGACATACGAGGGTAGAATTAAGTCGTTTCCGACTTAACGAATCACGTGATAACAAGTCACGAGTTAACAACACTTTAAGCTGTATAAAGGAAGCATATTTGAGTCGTATACGAGTTAATGAAGAGGACTTGAGTCGTTTGCGACTTAACAAAGCTCGGGGGAAAATGTTCCGACCTAACGACACTGCCATAAGTCGTCTACGACTTACCATGAAGCAAGGGAAAGCTCCATCTATTGAAGGCCTTGAGTCGGAGGAAGTTGAGGCGGCAAGGAGTTAAGTCAGCTGGGTGATTGAGTCAGTTGAGTCGTGTTGTAATGAGTCGCATTGTATGTGAGTCGTGTAATCTGTTAAGTCGTATGTCGTGGGTTCATTGAGTCGGCCATGTTTTGAGTTGGTTCTGTTGTACTTGGGTCGTACTTAGTTAAGTCGGCCATGTTTGAGTCGTTACACTATGCTGTGTAAAAGGGGCTTGAGTCGCTTATGTTGTACTAAGTCATGAGTCGGTGTATCTGTTGAGTCGTAGGTCGGCCTGTAGGTGAGTCGGCCGAATGTGTGATAGGGATGAGTCGTGAGTCGGCAACGACTTAAGAAGCTGTGTTGAGAAAAGGCTATAAATAGGGAGTGTGTTGTAACTTTTTGGAGGGGTTGGTTTTTGAAATAAAATTTCTTGTTGATTGCTTTGTGCTTTCTTCTCTAATTGGTAGTTGAGTGTAATCTCCTATCTCCACTTACGTCATTCGAGTGCGCTCGAATCCACGTTTGTTGAAGCCGATTCACGGAATCTAGTGCGCTAGATCAACGTACAAAGAATTGTAGATCTTTGAACACGGTATAGCGCGCTATCAACGTGTTTGAGATAGCTAGAATTCGGTATCTTCGGATCAACGAATTTGGGCATTTCGGTATCTTCATTCCATCGATCGCTACTTTCACCGATTAAAGTTTGTTTTGATTAATCCGCTGCGTCACACGCCTTTGTCAACTCGCCTTCTTTCATTTTCCAGGACCCTATAAAACTCGATCAACAATCAAAGTCGTGCTGATTAAAAATCCCATCCTAGTCCAAATCTAGGTTTGCATTCTTCTCCGGCCAACACCTATCACCTCGGCAACTTACACACACATCTGAAAATATTTCCAAACTGCCCTGGCACTCTTCTATCGCCAGGGAGAGCCCTGACCCTCCAACACATAAAGACCATCAAAATTTCCCAATTAACTAAATTCTGGTTAAACCAGAAATACACCCATAATTATTTACTAAAAATCATGATTTAAGTTTTAAAAATCATGTTTTTCTTTAAGTGTTTGATCTATATACTCGAATCAATTAACCAGGATGATTCAGTTCCCACTATATTTATCTTCCTTTGTTATTTTTCTTATTGCCTGAACCAAGACATAGATATTTTATTTTGAATAAGTTCTTAAACTTTACTTCATGATATAACAAACATAATCTGTTTGGAATCTTATACACTAACATTTATAAGATCAAGCGATGATGGATTTTTTTTTCTTTCAATACTGGAGTCTGGAACTAAGGACAGAAAGATGCAGGAACACATATATATACATTTATATATATACAGAAAATCTTCTGATATGCATGAACATAGTATATACTTAACACAGATCTTATCATGCAACAGATTCCATATTTATTAAAGATGATGTTACTCACCTTATATAGAGTAGAGTTTTGAAAACTGGAAATATTATATATATATATATATATATATATATATTTTCATTGAAACATATTTCACACTTTACTCAACAATGGCCACATGCAAACCATTATCACAATTTAATTTCATAATTTACTGCATGCAACTGAGTTTAAAAACAGATTGAAACTTTGTTGTTGTTTTTTTTTTCTTTTTTTTTCTTTTCACAGTTGTAAAGATGAACAAAAGGATGTATACTGTTATATACAGTCATTCACAATGTTCAATTACATTTATTCATCTTAAATTTAGCATGCAAACATTTAGGCTAACATTCATCAATTTCTCTCTCAACATTTACTACCTAAACCAAATTTATATCGTTAGATTTTAACTTATTCACTGTTCTCATTTGAACAGAGATTTTTTTCTTTCTTTCCATAATCTGTCGTGTATACACATTTAATCCTTTTTAAAACATCATGCATAACAGGGTTCATACTATATTACAAAAATCAACACATGCAACATTAAAATGCACCAGAACTTTTAGAGTCACTCACCTGTAATAACATGCAGAGCAGGCTTTAAAACAGAGGCCTAAAACTGGAAGCTACAACTTCTTCTTTCTTCTTTTATTTTTGCTTATGAGTTGACCTTCAATTTGCTTTTTAAACTTCAAGTTGCTTCCCTTTTTATAAAAACTTTAGATCTTGATTTACTGCAAATGCCTTTGCTTCCAGATTTAACAATTGCCTGCATGCTTTTGCTTTTTAAACTTAAAGTTGTGGTAGTACTTTGTGTTTTCCAGAATTACAGTTGCATATTTGTTCTTAGGTTTGTAGTTGTTACTCGATGAAATTGTTTTGCATTTTTGGGTGAACCTGAAATGATTTGGTTCAGGCTTCCCCTTTTCCAGGTTTGATGTCTTCTTTTTTTTTTTTTAATTTTCAGTTTTTATTCTTGAGAAAGAAGATGAGTACTGATTTATTTTGTTAATTCATTGTTTTAAAACTATTGTGACACTTGTCTTATTCCACTTTTAACTATCTAACACATGTTATCAAGTGCTCTTAAAAGATAACACATGTATTAATTCATTATCATATATTTACAAAATGAGTTTAAAAACTTTTATATAAATTCTCCTAATCAATTTAGTTTTACATTTATTATTTTATATATGAATATATGTTACATTTGAAATTTCATGTATAAATATGTTTTAATATATATATATTTTTATTTATAATATGCCCAATTTAGTTCTTATATAAATGTCTTAAGTATGTTAAATTCTTTATCTATTTTTATTCAAATTTAACTAGATACATGATGCCACTAGTCCAAATTGTTAGCACTTGTTTATTTCTTAAGTCTTACATATGTTTTAATTCTTTATTTTATAAAATGCTTTTATATTAATATGGTACATTTTTTTATAATTAAATTTCTAAATTTGAAATACATTTTTTACTTATATAAATCAATTTTTTCTTAAAAGAAATAAATATAAAACAAATTTTATATTCTAAATAAAATCATAGGAATACACTTTAAAATCAAAGTATGTTTTAAGATATAAATAATTATATTTTGAATTTCAATTCAAACTCCATTTCATTTTAAGGTAAAATTTAAAATCAGCCTATATATATTTTTAATAACATACTATTTGTTCGAAAGGCATAATTGCCAATAATAATCATTGAACGAGTAGATTATAAATTAAATATTTATCCAAATATAAAAAATTCAGTTTCTATTATCATCAGAATTCTTATCCGTCTAATCTATAATCCAGTATTTCTATTAATTAACCCAATCATGTTATTGATTACAATATTCAAAAATCCGGGTTATTACGTTCCTCCACCCTTAGAATCTTTTCGTCCTCGAAAAGGAACGAAGCCAGGATTAATAAATATTTTAAAACCAGCTAAAATATTCTTTTATCATTTTTAAAACACTTTTAAAATCTGTATAATATTTCCAAAATCGTTTTTATAAAAATACTTTTATGACTCGATGTCTCAACAGTCCATCCTTGTCCTCACAGAAATCTGGTCATACGTTGATCAGGCGTAAGACTGAAAATCTACAAGTACTTGGTAAACCCGTTTCAACACCCAGTGAAAATACTTGAAAAATAATTTTATTGAAAATATAGAAATTAGTTTTTGAAAATAGAGGATATATCTTTGGTGAGAATGCTCTGGAAATCATCACCCCCATCCATGGTCGCAGTTAACCCGATGGTTACGTTGCCGTCCCGACAAAGTCCACAGATAACTGTAGGCCTCCGCGCCCCACGATTACACCATGGAACCCCGCTACAAATCGCAGCTACAACTGGGATTACGTAGCTATCACAGCTAAAACTCATATAACTGTAGGCATCAGCGTCCTCGACTTTCGCTGCCAAAAATGAAACTTCTCCACTCCACTTGACCATAGATCGCAGTCTACCGATGTTGCGTTGCCTTCCCGGCAAAATCAAGTGTAGACCGTTGACACTCATCCTCCACACGATTTTCGCTATGGTCCCCATAGTAGATCGCAACGACATCGAGTTACACTGTCGTCACAGCATAACCCAAATGCCCCCGTAGGCATCTGCGCCATCGACTTTCGCTACCCAATAATCCTCAGGAACTAGTTTTGTCCGGACTCCTCACAGGATCAACTTTAGAAACCCCCCTTGGGGCTCAAGGCAGCACCACCCGGTGGTACTCCTGAGAAGTCCATTCCAAGGGAGCGCCTTTTTCCCCAGAGCATCATCAAAACATTTTATACTATACATATATAGTATCTTTAAATCATACACCTAGTATGATCTTATACAAAGCACCTTTACACAAAATCGATTATTCCAAAATCGATAATTCTCAAACTAGTCTTTCCAAATTCTCATATTGATTTTACCCAAAAATCAAAAGCCTTTCCAAATCCATAGGTTCCCAAAACCTTTTTTCCAAAATCCTCATATGATCCTTTATATGTATATATATATATATATATTCAGGTATATAAAATCTTTTAAAACTTTGGATCATTTCAAACTTGTATAAATCTCCTTTTACACTTCAAACACTTCCAAAAACCCTTTTCCTTCTGGCAAAAGATTCAACAAGGGGAAGTTTTATTTTATAAAACAAAGATATTTACGTTGTTTACTCAAAATCAAATATTCATATTTGATTACACCTTTCAATATCAATTTCATTCAAATCCGTACGATATACACATATCATTCGTACGCCATACCAATCTGATCGCTCACTCGATCACATAATTTCACTTCCGAACTAGTATCATCCACCCGACTTCCTAGTGCGGACACGGATTTGGTTTCTTGATCAGAAACCATCATTCTCCTTGCATAGCCATAACTATGATAGAGAATATCCAGAACCAATCAACCATCCATATCCAGGTTCGCCTTCAAAAATCGAGTGGAAATTTCCAACTCGGATCGATATATCTATCTCGAAATTCTGTGCTCGAATCTGGATCAAATCACTATGCGAATTGAATAACATACGTACACCCTACGTATTTATCTTCATTGGTTATTAGCCAAATCAATTCTATTTCTATTCACATTCACTTTAATTTTCATTCGCTTATTCACAATTGCTTCAATCCATCTGGATTATCACCTCTATTGTTATCTCGATTGGGTATTTAACCAAAAACAGTTCAAACTCTGTCCAGTTTAAATTTAGAAAATAGCTTGAAAATTTTAAAAATAGATAAGTAGTTGGAAAATAATTACTGGTTGTAAAATAGGTGTAAAATAGTTAAAATAATTATAGAAATTTTTAGATAATTGCAAAATAATAGTAAGATAATAATTAGTTTATAAAACAGTTGGAAAATTGTTAAACAGTTTCAAAAATAATTGTAAAACAAATATAAGATAGTTTGGCTTTTAAAAGAAAGGTTGTATATATAATTAATAGCTTAGAAAATAGGTTTATATTAAAACAATTTATATTAAAAATAGTCCAGAGTCAAAACTGTTCACTTCCCAATCTCCATTCTCATCAATCAAATTTAAATTTCCTCTATCATTTAAAATGACCCAATTCCAATTTTAAATAACTCCAATTTCCATTGGACTTGATTTATTCCCAATTCAAGCTGAATTAATTCTCAATTCCTTTTCAAATTTAAATCAAATTCCATTTGATTTTAAACATATTCAACTTTAATTACAATCCCAAGTAATTCCAATCACTTTGGACTAATATCATTTCAATTGAACCCGCTTCAATTCCAATCTATTTCAACTCCAGTTTGAATTAACCCCAATTTCAAACTCTATTTCCAAATCAAGTTGAATTATCCTTGATTTCTTCTCAATATTTAATTCAAATTCCACTTGAATCTAAAATTATTCAACTTTAATTATAATTCCAAATTATTCCAATCACTTTCAATTACTTCAAATCAAATTCAATTTGAACTAATTCAAATTTCAAATTTTAAACCATCTCGAATTATATAGATTCGAGTTAATACTTCAAATGTTGATTTAATTCCTTTAAATCAATTAACCTTTTATCCCAACAATGGATATGTCACCACACTTCACTTCTTATTCATGTGAACAAATCAAATTCCACAATTTAAATATTTCCAATAATAATGGGATGGTATTATTCAAATTATTTTTAAAACATCCATCAATTTTCAATTTCTAGATCTCAAACCCATTTTGAGATCACACAAACTCCCAATTCAGATTAACCATTTAACTTCCCAAATAAAATTCCAATCGCATCTTGAAATTTCCAAATCACGTTGATCATTTCAACTTTTTTAACTTTTCCGAGGTTAAACTCAATTCACTTAATCCAGTCAACCTTACCCAATTTGAACTCCCTTTTCAAATTTTAAACTTTTCATTAATAATCTTCCCACTAATTAAGTTCAAAAACTCATTCCCATATTAAACTCAATATTTAGAGTTTATTTCAAATCATCATTGATATTTAAGTATATTAAACATATACATATTTACTTCTTGGCTTGCCAAGCCAAATTTTAAAGTTTAAACCACCTTTGACTTTTAATTTAAACAAATTCTTTTAAAATTTTCAAACATCTCTTATTTAAAAATAAGATCATATTCAAAGTAGTTTGAATAATATTATTTCCCTTAACATTCTGAAACCAATTTAAATTTTAAAACTTAGAATTCAGGACTTCACAATTTGAAATCCACTTTTATTTATATCCTTTTGCATTTACAAATTATTTTCATTTTAAATGGTTGCTTCCTTAAAACATTATATTGTTTATTGAAAAACAATCATCCCATTATTAAACACAATATCCATTCTATATTCTGGTTTGAAACCAATTCTAATTCATCTTATTTTGAAATACTTCTCCAATTCAAGATTTCAATTTTAGTTTGAATTCATTCAAACTTGTCTTTAAATTCAAATTTGGTTGTAATTCTATTACCATTAATTCTTATTATTACTTTTAATTTAATTCATACTACAGCCAATTTCCTTAGATAATCTATTTCATATATAAGATTCATTTACTTTTGAAATCATTTAAAAACCTTTATATAAGAAAATAACAAGTACGCTCTCTCATATATAAATACACTCAACTCATTCTAGGGTACCACTTACCCTATCCTTAATGAGTAATCTCGACAGAGCCAAGGTTCTCGCTTAACCTTCAGCTCTGATACCAAGATGTAACGGCCCGGAAATTTCGATCCCGAAATTTCCAGATAGTTAGTGAAAAGAAGAAAGAGAAAGAAGAAAGAGATCAGAAAAGAAACACACAAATCTCACATTCGCAGCGGATAAAATATAATATCAATAATAATAGTTATATCAAAGAAAACTGTATCTATCAATATACATCGATATATCAGAGTTACAACACTTTTTATACAACATCGGATTTATACAATTTAACATGTCTCAAGAATATACTATATCATAGTGGAACTCTCCATACGTCCCTGCCATCCAGCTTGCCTCCTGAACTGCGGAACGTCCTTACTTGAAAATCTGTAATACTCGGTCTGACCCGAGCATTACATCAAAGTAACACCCGGGTCAGGCTGGAAACCAGCGTGAGTAAACTCATCTAACATACAATACAAAACATGCAACTTATATAAACCCGGGGTAACTTATCAATTTACAACTTAACAGGTTGTTATAGACGTCACTTATTTCATAAAGCAATCAAGTGCCAAAACTTAGATTATATGGTTCAATCCATTTAAATCTTCCCGTTATACCCTATTGATTTCACGTATCAATTATAAAGAATCGAAGTGGTTTCGGATATTCACTAATACCCGACTTCGGTCTCTTCGAAACCAATGTCATCTAAACCCAGTTTATCCAATTAAATACCATTCAACTTAATGTCCGGATAACACTTTTATACTGCAATTTGTCATTGGTAGATAATTACATTATCATCATCCATGCAACATATCATATCACAAAACAATTCATATCAAAGGTATCATCCAATTCAAAACACTCATCATCATTCAATCATTAATAAACAAGATTGATCACTTCCATTAATCAGATTAATGATCCTCAAAATTTCTTTCATTAGTTAATTATTCTTAAATTTCATTTAATAATTAACCTTTAACTTAATTACATTCATTGATCAACCATGATCAATTACAATCATAAATTAACCTTCTTTAATTACTTCATCAATTTAGACCAACTCCTTGATTAATTACGTTGATTTATCTTTTAATTACTCTGAGTAATTATCACTTAATTTCTTCACCAAGTAATTATGCCTTAATTACTTCCCAACAAGACATTTCTTTTTAATTAATTACATACTAAGTATTCACATCTCATTAATTTCCCCAGGTAATACTTAACCCAACATAAAATGAGCACCTTTAATTAATTAAACTTAATTAATTAACCCAAATTATCAACTTAATTAATTACTTTGAGTAATTAATTAATTAATTAATTATCCTGATTAATTATCCCATAATTATTAATTAATTATCCTTTCATTAATTATCTTAAGAATTTACTTAACTGATTCCATTAATCAAATTAAACATTCCTAATATATTAAATAATTTATACTTGATTAAATTCATCATTTAATTTTTCCTTTGAAAACATTTTTAAAATTTAACTTAATTTGTTAAACCTTATTAAGTTTATAGTGTTAAAACTGTTGAAACACAACCTGGTTAACTTATGCTTCTTTTTATTTATTAGTATACTGCTGTTATGAAAGACCCAAGAATCTTCTGTTGAAAACTCGAGTAATTCTTCGAGCTCCCCATGCATTTCCCCGAGTCACTCTAACTTCCTCTCATACTCATCTTCTTCTTTTTTTCTGTAGTTATGTTTTAACTCAGACTAACAATAACATCAGGTACACATTCGAACGCAATTGCTGCCCCGAGGAATTTACCTTCTAACTCGAGTAACGACTCGAGTAACACCACAGTCACAGACAACACATCACCATACACGTGCACGGCGACGCCACTGAGCTCCGGCGAGCTCCATCATCAACGGCAAGTTGAAAATCTCCAGCAAGCTCGAAAACCAAATTCGTCTCGGCCCTAAAACCTTCGAATCAAAATTAAGCCTTCTTGCTCGAACCTGAAGCTTAGCCCAATCAACATCACCGCCTCGTTCTCGCGCCTCCGACCACTGACGAGCCTACTCCTCCGGCCACGCCTTTGTCAACTCGCCTTCTTTCATTTTCCAGGACCCTATAAAACTCGATCAACAATCAAAGTCGTGCTGATTAAAAATCCCATCCTAGTCCAAATCTAGGTTTACATTCTTCTCCGGCCAACACCTATCACCTCGGCAACTTACACACACATCTGAAAATTTTTCCAAACTGCCCTATCACTCTTCTATCACCAGGGAGAGCCCTGACCCTCCAACACATAAAGACCATCAGAATTTCCCAATTAACTAAATTCTGGTTAAACCAAAAATACACCCATAATTATTTACTAAAAATCATGATTTAAGTTTTAAAAATCATGTTTTGCTTTAAGTGTTCGATCTATATACTTGAATCAATTAACCAGGATGATTTAGTTCCCATTATATTTATCTTCCTTTGTTATTTTTCTTATTGCCTGAACCAAGACATAGATATTTTATTTTGAATAAGTTCTTAAACTTTACTTCATGATATAACAAACATAATCTGTTTGGAATCTTATACAGTAACATTTATAAGATCAAGCGATGATGGATTTTTTTTTCAATACTGGAGTCTGGAACTAAGGACAGAAAGATACAGGAACACATATATATACATTTATATATATACAAAAAATCTTCTGATATGTATGAACATAGTATATACTTAACACAGATCTTATCATGCAATAGATTCCATATTTATTAAAGATGATGTTACTCACCTTATATAGAGCAGAGTTTTGAAAACTGGAAATATTATATATATATATATATATATATATATATATTCATTGAAACATATTTCACACTTTACTCAACAATGGCCACATGCAAACCATTATCACAATTTAATTTCATAATTTACTGCATGCAACTGAGTTTAAAAACAGATTGAAACTTTGTTGTTGTTTTTTTTCTTTTTTTTTTCTTTTCACAGTTGTAAAGATGAACAAAAGGATGTATACTGTTATATACAGTCATTCACAATGTTCAATTACATTTATTCATCTTAAATTTAGCATGCAAACATTTAGGCTAACATTCATCAATTTCTCTCTCAACATTTACTACCTAAACCAAATTTATATCGTTAGATTTCAACTTATTCACTGTTCTAATTTGAACAGAGAATTTTTTTTTCTTTCCATAATCTGTCGTGTATACACATTTAATCCTTTTTAAAACATCATGCATAACAGGGTTCATACTATATTACAAAAATCAACACATGCAACATTAAAATGTACCAGAACTTTTAGAGTCACTCACCTGTAATAACATGCAGAACAGGCTTTAAAACAGAGGCCTAAAACTGGAAGCTAGAACTTCTTCTTTCTTCTTTTATTTTTGCTTATGAGTTGACCTTCAATTTGCTTTTTAAACTTCAAGTTGCTTCCCTTTTTATAAAAACTTTAGATCTTGATTTACTGCAAATGCCTTTGCTTCCAGATTTAACAATTGCCTGCATGCTTTTGCTTTTTAAACTTGAAGTTGTGGTAGTACTTTGTGTTTTCCGGAATTACAGTTGCATGTTTGTTCTCAGGTTTGTAGTTGTTACTCGATGAAATTGTTTTGCATTTTTGGGTGAACCTGAAATGATTTGCTTCAGGCTTCCCCTTTTCCAGGTTTGATTTCTCTTTTTTTTTTTTTTTAATTTTCAGTTTTTATTCTTGAGAAAGAAGATGAGGACTGAATTTATTTTGTTAATTCATTGTTTTAAAACTATTGTGACACTTGTCTTATTCCACTTTTAACTATCTAACACATGTTATCAAGTGCTCTTAAAAGATAACACATGTATTAATTCATTATCATATATTTATAAAATGAGTTTAAAAACTTTTATATAAATTCTCCTAATCAATTTAGTTTTACATTTATTATTTTATATATGAATATATGTTACATTTGAAATTTCATGTATAAATATGTTTTAATATATATATATTTTTATTTATAATATGCCCAATTTAGTTCTTATATAAATGTCTTAAGTATGTTAAATTCTTTATCTATTTTTATTCAAATTTAACTAGATACATGATGCCACTAGTCCAAATTGTTAACACTTGTTTATTTCTTAAGTCTTACATATGTTTTAATTCTTTATTTTATAAAATGCTTTTATATTAATATGGTACATTTTTTTTATAATTAAATTTCTAAATTTAAATACATTTTTTACTTATATAAATCAATTATTTCTTAAAAGAAATAAATATAAAACAAATTTTATATTCTAAATAAAATCATAGGAATACACTTTAAAATCAAAGTATGTTTTAAGATATAAATAATTATATTTTGAATTTCAATTCAAACTCCATTTCATTTTAAGGTAAAATTTAAAATCAGCCTATACATATTTTTAACAACATACTATTTGTTCGAAAGGCATAATTTGCCAATAATAATCATTGAACTAGTAGATTATAAATTAAATATTTATCCAAATATAAAAAATTCAGTTTCTATTATCATCAGAATTCTTATCTGTCTAATCTATAATCCAGTATTTCTATTAATTAACCCAATCATGTTATTGATTACAATATTCAAAAATCCGGGTTATTACATTCCTCCCCCCTTAGAATCTTTTCGTCCTCGAAAAGGAACGAAGCCAGGATTAATAAATATTTTAAAACCAGCTAAAATATTCTTTGATCATTTTTAAAACACTTTTAAAATTTGTATAATATTGCCAAAATCGTTTTTATAAAAATACTTTTATGACTCGATGTCTCAACCAGTCCATCCTTGTCCTCATAGAAATTCGGTCATACGTTGATCAGGCGTAAGACTGAAAATCTACAAGTACTTGGTAAATCTGTTTCAACACCCAGTGAAAATACTTGAAAAATAATTTTATTGAAAATATAGAAATTAGTTTTTGAAAATAGAGGATATATCTTTGGTGAGAATGCTCTGGAAATCATCACCCCCATCCATGGTCGCAGTTAACCCGATGGTTACGTTGCTGTCCCGACAAAATCCACAGATAACTGTAGTCCTCCGCGCCCCACGATTACACCATGGAACCCCGCTACAGATCGCAGCTACAACTGGGATTACGTAGCTATCACAGCTAAAACCCATATAACTGTAGGCATCAGCGCCCTCGACTTTCGCTGCCAAAAATGAAACTTCTCCACTCCACTTGACCATAGATCGCAGTCTACCGATGTTGCGTTGCCTTCCCGGCAAAATCAAGGGTAGACCGTTGACACTCATCCTCCACACGATTTTCGCTATGGTCCTCACAGTAGATCGCAACGACATCGAGTTACACTGTCGTCACAGCATAACCCAAATGCCCCCGTAGGCATCAGCGCCATCGACTTTCGCTACCCAATAATCCTCAGGAACTAGTTTTGTCCGGACTCCTCACAGGATCAACTTTAGAAACCCCCCTAGGGCTCAAGGCAGCACCACCCGGTGGTACTCCTGAGAAGTCCATTCCAAGGGAGCGCGTTTTTCCCCAGAGCATCATCAAAACATTTTATACTATACATATATAGTATCTTTAAATCATACACCTAGTATGATCTTATACAAAGCTCCTTTACACAAAATCGATTATTCAAAAATCGATAATTCTCAAACTACTCTTTCCAAATTCTCATATTGATTTTACCCAAAAATCAAAAGCCTTTCCAAATCCATAAGTTCCCAAAACCTTTTTTCCAAAATCCTCATATGATCCTTTATATATATATATTCAGATATATAAAATCTTTTAAAACTTTGGATCATTTCAAACTTGTATAAATCTCCTTTTATACTTCAAACACTTCCAAAAACCCTTTTCCTTCTGGCAAAAGATTCAACAAGGGGAAGTTTTATTTTATAAAACAAAGATATTTACGTTGTTTACTCAAAATCAAATATTCATATTTGATTACACCTTTAAATATCAATTTCATTCAAATCCGTACGATATACACATATCATTCGTACGCCATACCAATCTGATCGCTCACTCGATCACATAATTTCACTTCCGAACTAGTATCATCCACCCGACTTCCTAGTGCGGACACGGATCTGGTTTCTTGATCAGAAACCGTCATTCTCCTTGCATAGCCATAACTATGATAGAGAATATCCAGAACCAATCAACCATCCATATCCAGGTTCGCCTTCAAAAATCGAGTGGAAAATTCCAACTCGGATCGATATATCTATCTCGAAATTCTGTGCTCGAATCTGGATCAAATCACTATGCGAATTGAATAACATACGTACACCCTACGTATTTATCTTCATTGGTTATTAGCCAAATCAATTCTATTTCTATTCACATTCACTTTAATTTTCATTCGCTTATTCACAATTGCTTCAATCCATCTGGATTATCACCTCTATTGTTATCTCGATTGGGTATTTAACCAAAAACAGTTCAAACTCTGTCCAGTTTAAATTTAGAAAATAGCTTGAAAATTTTAAAAATAGATAAGTAGTTGGAAAATAATTACTGGTTTGTAAAATAGGTGTAAAATAGTTAAAATAATTATAGAAATTTTTAGATAATTGCAAAATAATAGTAAGATAATAATTAGTTTATAAAACAGTTGGAAAATTGTTAAACAGTTTCAAAAATAATTGTAAAACAAATATAAGATAGTTTGGCTTTTAAAAGAAAGGTTGTATATATAATTAATAGCTTAGAAAATAGGTTTATATTAAAACAATTTATATTAAAAATAGTCCAGAGTCAAAACTGTTCACTTCCCAATCTCCATTCTCATCAATCAAATTTAAATTTCCTCTATCATTTAAATTGACCCAATTCCAATTTTAAATAATTCCAATTTCCATTGGACTTGATTTATTCCCAATTCAAGCTGAATTAGTTCTCAATTCCTTTTCAAATTTAAATCAAATTCCATTTTATTTTAAACATATTCATCTTTAATTACAATCCCAAGTTATTCCAATCACTTTGGACTAATATCATTTCAATTGAACCCGCTTCAATTCCAATCTATTACAACTCCAGTTTGAATTAACCCCAATTTCAAACTCTATTTCCAAATCAAGTTGAATTATCCATGATTTCTTCTCAATATTCAACTAAAATTCCACTTGAATTTAAAATTATTCAACTTTAATTATAATTCCAAATTATTCCAATCACTTTCAATTACTTCAAATCAAATTCAATTTGAACTAATTCAAATTTCAAATTCTAAACCATCTCGAATTATATAGATTCGAGTTAATACTTCAAATGTTGATTTAATTCCTTTAAATCAATTAACCTTTTATCCCAACAATGGATATGTCACCACACTTCACTTCTTATTCATGTGAACAAATCAAATTTCACAATTTAAATATTTCCTATAATAATGGGATGGTATTATTCAAATTATTTTTAAAACATCCATCAATTTTCAATTTCTAGATCTCAAACCCATTTTGAGATCACACAAACTCCCAATTCAGATTAACCATTTAACTTCCCAAATAAAATTCCAATCCCATCTTGAAATTTCCAAATCACGTTGATCATTCCAACTTTTTTAACTTTTTGTTGAATATGCGCTTTGCGCTTATATGATTTTTGTTTGATGATAATAAACATATATACATTCGTTTAAATGTATTTGTTAATATACTATTCTATTTTTCACAGTTTAAATAAATATTTGTTGAATAAAATAAATTACACAGAATTTGAATTCAAACAGATATTTTATTCAAATAAATATTTATTACAACTTTGAATAGTACAATTTCAAGCTCTCACTATAACTATACAACTTTGATTACAATTACATCACATTACATATTTACTGTTCACCTCACTACATATCACTCACACTCGTATTTATCTTCAACTGCATTCCAGTTTGAATCCAGCATCTGAGCAATCTGCAAAAATATAAACTAATGCAGTAAAATTGAAAATAAAATATTTTTGCAATTCAAAAATAAAAGATAATTTTTGAAAATATGATTTGCCTCAGTTATTTGGGTTGTTCGTCATAATTTAAATTTGATTTCATCATACACGAACAACTTGTGACATACACGGTGTATTACTATATATGCCACAAGGCCGTGCACGCCGATATATACACTTGATTGATTTACAGGGACAGGCGAGCACAGGTCAAACCCAAATGAAAAACTGGGTTCAACTCACGTGCAATAACATTGAAAATCACGACACGAGCACAAGGTTAAACCCGAGTTTTAAAACTGGATTCAACTCAGTCAACTCAAGTGCATCACTACAAAACAAGCTCAACCGGACAGTACCATCTAACCACGTTCAAAGATGCAAGCATGCACATGTATGGCCAGTAAAACCAAAGTATCAGCAATGTCGAGCCCAGTACAAACACATGAAGGGAATACAACTACAAATGAAAACTGGCAACAACAAGTCCAAGTATGTCAGAGAAAGAAAGGATGAATGCAGTAGCAAGGTTGCAAGCATAAGAAGTGCATGAACACAGTAAACAACAAAAGTACAGTGTTAATCTCATGTATGCAACAGATAATGATGCAAGTGTCGACCAAGTAACAATGCAAGCACAGTCTCAAACATGAAACAAGGTGCACCAGCCCAGGTTACAAGATGATCAAGGCAGACTACAAGTTCAAGTGAAAGTGCAGACAAAATACACAAGCAACATATATCAGATGCACATGGATGTCGCAAGCAAAGACCAAGTGATACAACAGCTACTACCAGATAACTACAAGGCATGAAACCATACTTGAAACAGTGGTAACTACACAGAGCTCAGTGCAACCAAATGGAATGCAACAGTGAAGTTCAACATCATCAGAGACAGTGTCAACAACCAAGTAAGTGCAATGGACAGTTCAAGTCAGAGACAACATCAGTATGAAAATGAAGACTCCGGCAAATGTCCAGTGCAGCAACAATGAAACTGACTCAAAGCACAAAAGTGCAACAGTGAAGTTCAGCTATGCAAGTGAAACAACAAGCAGCAGTGAAGCATGTACATAGGCCAATAGTGAAACAACTTCAAATAAACTCAGTGACAATGCAAATACATCAAAAGCAAGCCGAGAACAAACACCAAGTGCAACAGTATGAACAAAAGATCAAAGAAAAAGATGGTCAGAGCCGTAATATACAATGCATACATGAGTCAGTGCAGTAATACAGGGAATCACATGAACAAATACCAAACAACATCATGATTGAAATTCAAGTACCAAAGAAGAAGGTCGAAGACTACAAGATGAACGAAATTCAACAGTTCAGAGAAATTCACGAACCAAACAAAATACTAGCAAAACCGAAGTTGAACAAGTCAATCAAGTATTCACCGTGTTATACAAGTAAAATGAAAAAGTGCGTATCTTTGAAATGGTCATTACATAATCGAGCAAAGTCAAAATCGAAGCCGTGTCAACCAAGCATCAAAAATACGAAATTGACAAAGTCAGATTTTATCACAAGCATCCAAGTATAATCGAGTGGCCGAGATGGATAATTGACAAATTCAAATAAAATATATACGACGAAAATACAGGGGGGTCGAACCCTATAAAAGTAATTAACATCATCGGCAATTGAGGTATTCGAGTTCGAGCATAACAAAGAACAAATCATCCAACTCGAATCACGATCGAGTTCAAGCATCAACCCAGTAAAGCAAAAAGATAAAATTACATACCTAAGCAAGGAGTCGAACTCGATCGAACAACGAAGCAGCCAAGAGCGAACGAACGAGAACGAATCACACGAAAAGGCGAAGCTTCAAAGCCCTAATTTGGATCAAGAGCCGAAGCCCTAAATTTAGATCAAAGAATACAACAGAGGGCCGCCATTTTTTCAAAGCCAAATTTGGATCGCAAGCAGAAACTTAATTCGAAATAGAGGGATGGCCGTATCGGGTTAAAGAAAATAAATTGGGCCGGCTTGCTTTATTTTTAAAGGGATTTAGTATATTTTAAATAGGGTTTAAGTGCTATTTGTTTTTTAATTGTTGTTTTTAACTTTTTCAAATCGAAAACTGATAAATCACCACCTAGGGTTTAGGTAGTGTCAGATTGTCTAGTTAGAATTAGTTCAGTGAGCAGGGTGTGTGAGTTTGCAAAGCTGTATAGGCGGGAGCAGAGTTTGCGAGTAAGCGAAGCTCTATAGGCGGGAAGCAAAGTTTGCGAGTAAGCGAAACCCTATAGGCGGAGCAGGGTGTGCGAGTCTAGTAGAGTGTTTGTGAGCGGGAGCAAATGTTTGCGAGCATGGTGTGCGAGTCTAGTAGAGTGTTTGTGAGCGGGAGCAAATGTCTGCGAGTCTAGTAGAGTGTTTGTAAGCGTGATACTGTTTAATTCTAATAGAAATGTGTGAATGCAGCAGTAGGCAGGGGTTGCCGAAGCTGGGTAAATTTTGTGTGTGATTTACTTTTCAGCATATTTATTTTTGCAGTTTATTTCTGGGTTTAAATCAAGAAAATTTGCTATAACCCTATTCACCCCCCCTCTAGGGTTAATCTAGATCCTACAAGTGGTATCAGAGCCCGGTATTTTTTTTTAACTCTTGAGTCATGAATCCACCAAATAATATTTTTGTTGAGGGTCGTTTCAATATTATTCCTTCTATTTTCGATGAAACAGATTTTTTGAATTGGAAATTAAAAATGGAATTATATTTAAAATCTGTTAATATTAAGTGTTGGGATATTATTGAAAATGTGTGTGATATAGCAAATAAGGAAATTATCTTGATTAATGCTCTTGCTATGCATATATTATATTCTCATATTAATCGTGATAATTTTTATTTCGTCTCTCATTGTGAAAATGCACAGAAAATTTGGAAAACTCTCGATGCAATATATGGTGCAAAAGTCAACAGCAATGAGAAGTCCTCCACAACCGACTCAGTTAAAGAAATATGCTTAACAGGATTGGTAAATATCAGTTGTGATGAGGATGATGATGATGGAGCAGCCGAGCTGGCATTACGAACGAAGAATTCAAAAAGGAAATTTGCAGCCAAGTGGGATAAAAGCGTTAGCAGTGAAAGTGAGGAAGCAGATATGTGCCTTCATGGGAATATAACCGATAGCGACGACGACGAGCCAAGCGAGGTATCAAAACTTACTCACTCTGAATTACTTATTTATTTCCACAAAGTAAATGGCTGTTTTGAACGACTTAGGGAAAAATACGCTAAACTTGAATCACAAAAAGACACTTTGATAGAATTAAATGAACAACTTGACCAATTAGTTAAAACCTATCAAAGTAGGATCCCTAAGTGTGATAAGTGCCCAACATTTGAAGAAGAAATTAAAAAAATCAGAAATTAAAATGAAATCACTTGAAAATGAAATTCTAAAAATTGAAAATACTAGAAGAGAAAATTCTATCAAAAGGTGCACTCAATTGTTGAAAGAAAATGAATCTTTAAAAACAAAAGCCCAACAATTGTCAACGACTTTAGAAAAATTTTCCAAAAGTGAAAAATCATTGAATATGTTAATAGGAAAACAAACTTTCAATATTGATAGACAAGGACTTGGATATACTCGCTCTGAATATGTTAGAAATGAGATTAATCAAGAAAATTCAATGTGCATGATTTGTAGAAAATATGGACACAATCACAATAATTGTTGGTATAGACCCAAACATGTGAAAACTATACCGATTTGGGTTCCAAAAGGCACAAATATAAAATCTTTGAAAATCAAACAAATTTGGGTGCCAAAAGGAACATATATAAATAGTTTTGGGTCTCCAAAAACATATTTTTCATATTCTGCCACTAACAATCATGGACCTATAAAAACAAATGGGTCACATAAATCTTTTCCCGTGTAGGTGTGGTGGCAGGCTAAGGAACAACAACAGTGTTCTTTGGATTTTGGCTGTTCCAGAAACACAACGGGCAACAAAGCAAAGTTCCTTAGCCTAGTATAAAGGTGACAGAATCACAAACGGACAACAACGAAAATATCGTAAAGGTAAAACAGGTAAATTTGTTTCTGAACGATATATTAAATGTGATAATCTGCACCATAATAAATCAGCCAGTAATGTGATGATGAAATGAATGATGTCTTTAATTCTGACTTATTCTTAATTGATATTTTTTGACTTGTTCTTACTTTGATTTGTGCTTAAAAGTAGACCAACCATCCTTTCATCATTAAACTTAATCTGTTTGGCAATTTATGATGTTGATTGATTACTGTCTACTCATGCTATAAAAAGGATTTTAAGAAATTTTTGAAATTGTTGAAACTTTATGAAATTGTTGAAACTTCAAGAAATTGTTTTGAAATAATAATGAAGTTTTAATGACTATTGATAGTTGTTCATCCTATGGTTTCTAAGTTTAACACTATGATATTTGTTTGAGTGGTAACATGGCTTCATTTCAAATTTCATTCTGAGATAGTTTGTTGAAATTTCACAAATCTGGTCTTTGACATCCAACGAGTGAATATTGAGTGAAATTTAAATTCAGATGCAGATTACACTGGTAATATAGTTGATAGAAAAATTATTAGTGTAACGTGATTAAAATTTGAAACATTCATTTGCTGCATCGTTTTTCAAAGAAAATATCGGCATATTTTTCACTTGAAATAATTTTCAAATAGCAGAAAATTTTCTTATAAAACCCCCTCGAGAAAATCATGTTTGACCATATTTACAGATTAGTCATTTTTGAAAATTGATTTTATAATTTTTGAATTTGATTTTAAATGACTATTTTGACTAATCTAACTCCCTTTGATTATCGAAAAGATGAATAGTGATTGAAAAAGTGATGAGTGTTGATATTTATCTTATATTATAACTCGAGAAAGTATAATTAGAAAATTTCTTTAGAATTTCATAACAAGAGTTATAAAAACTTTTTGTTGGGTAAAAGTTCCATGATCATTCCTATTTCTATCATCTTTCTATCGACCATCACTCATCAAAATTACATATAGTATGCAAATTTGTGGTAGTTTACAAAGGAAATCATTTGTTCTTCAATATCTTTTAAATCTGTGAAGGAAATTATTTGTGCTTCAATTTATTATATTTAGCAATAAAAATAAATATCCAACGTATTCACTCTCATTTAAAAGTCCTCACGGTTATGCATGTATGGAACGCATATCAAAATTAATTGATTTAATAGACAAGTTGATTCTAATCCCATTTAAAAGTCCTCACGGTTATGCGTGGTTAGAAGATACTTGATTTTTTTTTAAAAAATAAAAATTGTGAATACTACTAATCTCATTTAAAAGTCCTAACGGTTATGCATGGTTAGTAGATATTCAAATTTCCTGAAATAAATATACCACAAATAGACAGAACTATATGGATTTTTTGATGATTTTACCCCCATCACTTCTGAAAGTGGAATATGCGCCTAAAAAGGGTATTTTTGATTTTTTGTTTGAGTTTTATTGAAATTTGATATTTATATTCAATTGAGTTAAATGTTTGATTCATGTCTGTCACTTCATCCCTATTTTTATAACACTGTTATTCTTTTGCTGATAACAAAAGGGGGAGAGAAAAGTTAAGATTTTGTCAAATAGAATCAAGTAAAGGTCAAATAATTTTCATTTGCATATAGGCTCATTTACATATTTTTATTTGTATGCATATATGTAGGGGGAGTATCATGTAGAGAGGAAGCATTCAAATAGGGGGAGCAAATTGAACGATCAAATACATTTAATACATTCAAAATCTTAAATATATGTTTGTTATCATCAAAAGGGGGAGATTGTTGAATATGCGCTTTGCGCTTATATGATTTTTGTTTGATGATAATAAACATATATATATTCGTTTAAATGTATTTGCTAATATACTATTCTATTTTTCACAGTTTAAATAAATATTTGTTGAATAAAATAAATTACACAGAATTTGAATTCAAACAGATATTTTATTCAAATAAATATTTATTACAACTTTGAATAGTACAATTTCAAGCTCTCACTATAACTATACAACTTTGATTACAATTACATCACATTATGATGCAGATCAGGCCAAAGGAATGAATCATTCACGAACTAGGATAGTACTTATGAGTCGTTTCCGACTTAAAGGCTCACGGGAGAAAAGCCTACGAGTTAAGATAAGTCGTTCACGACTTAAGGAGTTGGCTATAGGTCGTTTCCGACCTAAGGGAGAACTTTTGGACCATCCACGACTCAATGAAACACAGGAAGAAAAGGCACGAGTCACTGAGAAGGAGCTGGAGGCGGTCATGAGTCGGGACCGACCTAAGGAGAAAGAGCTACGAGCTAGTGAAGCCGAGTTACGAGTTAATGAAGCACGAGTTAAGAGCCTAAGTCGGCTACGACTTAACAAGAGAGGAAGCAGCCACGACCTAACTGAGTCATGCGGCAAGGAACTGGGAAGCTTGAGTCGTATGAGTGTTGAGTCGGTCAGTTGATGAGTCGGTTGAGTCGTGAGTCGCTTGGCAAGTTGAGTCGTTAATTGTTTTCTTGAGTCGGAGGTGTGGCCATAAGGCTGGGCTTGTTGAGTCGTATACTTTTGAGTCGGTCAGGTGTGTTACTATGTTGAGTCGTGTATCTGGAGTTAGTTAGGTCGGTAACGACCTTGCGTAAGTCGTTTGCCTATTGTTTTGTTGTAAGGAGATGAGTCGTATAGTGTTAAGTCGGTCACGACCTAAGTTGGGTCGTGAGTCGGTGCCGACCTAAGAGTTGGGTGTTGCTTGTTGCGTTGAGTTGAAATTCTCTATAAATAGCGTGTGTGTTGTAATTTTTTAGGTAGTTGATTTTGGAATAAAATTTCTCTTTTGTTAGCTTTGTGCTTTCATACCAATTGGTAGTTGAGTGTAATCTCCTATCTCCACTTACGTCATTCGAGTGCGCTCGAATCCACGTTTGTTGAAGCCGATTCACGGAATCTAGTGCGCTAGATCAACGTGCGAAGAATCGTAGATCTTTGAACACGGTATAGTGCGCTATCAACGTGTTTGAGATAGCTAGAGTTCGGTATCTTTGGATCAACGAACTTGGGCATTTTGGTATCTTCAACTCACCGATTGCTACTTTTCATCGATCGAAGTTTCGTTTGATTAATCCGCTGCGTCATTATTGGTATCGGAGCCATACTTAGCCAATCATAGCTAAGTTTGATTCTTGGAGCCAAGTTTTTGAAGTTTTTGAAGTTTTTGAAGTTTTTGAAGTTTTTGAAGTCTTGTGAGTGAATTGTTGAAGTGTTTGTGAAATTTTCAGCCATGCCACCAAGGAGAGCTAACCGTCATCAAAACGTTGAAGCTTTGTATCGTAGAGAAGAAGCCGAGCTTATGGAACAACGTATTAATGAAAAGTTTGATGAAGGCATTGGAAAATTGGAGAGATTGATGAATGATTTGAATCAAAGGAGGAGATCACCAGACTCGAACCATGGAGGAAACCGAGTTTCGCCATTGGTTACGGAAGCGAGGAGGGTATCGCCACATTCTTGTAGAGATAGAAGAGAAACATCAATTTCATCACGAAGAGATCATCATGACTATGCACATGAAGAAAGAAGAAGTCATCGAGAATTTGACCATGAAGCATATAGAGATGAAGAGAGACATAGTCAACGAAGCATGCACGAACGAAGGGATGATATTGGTCGAGATCGATGTAGGCGTACCTTTGATTTTGTTGAAGAAGGTGACAGAGCTAGTATTCATTATCGAGATCGAGACCAAGTTCGGAATTCTTACCGTGATGTGGAGGATGATCGTCGTTGGGAGTCGGGTATGAAAATGGAGATTCCGGAGTTTAAAGGCGGGATGGTTGCTGAGGAATTCTTAGATTGGTTGTCTAATGTGGAGGAAATCTTTGATTTCAAGGAGGTGCCGGAGAATAGAAGGGTGAAGTTAGTTGCTACAAGGCTGAGGGGAAGAGCATTGGCATGGTGGCAGCAAACTAAACTTACTCGAGAACGAATGGGGAAGTCAAAGATAGAATCTTGGGAGAAGATGAAGAAGTTGATGAGATCTACTTTCTTACCTTACAACTACCAGTCACTTATGTACCAAAGGTTGCAGAATCTGAGGCAGGGGACAAAGTCTGTTAGTGATTATGCTGATGAATTTTACCAACTCATTGCCAGGAATGATATTATGGAGACAGAAGAACAGCTGACTGCTAGATTCATTGGGGGATTGAGAATGCAGATCCAGGATATGGTTAATATGTTTGATCCTAGATCCGTTGCAGAGGCACATCAGAAAGCGTTAGCTTGGGAGAAACAAGGAAGGCGTGGAGGTGGTGTGTTTACTAATTCTAATAATCCAGTGAAGGGTGCCGGTGGAAGTTCTAGTGTTCCTAAACCTATTACAAAGCCAGTGGTGAAGGAGGTTGAGAAGGCGAAGGCTAGTAGTGTTTTCAAATGTTATAATTGTCAGGAGTTGGGTCACAAAAGCAACGAATGTCCGAAGCCGAAGAAGAGAACCATGGTTGCAGAGGTTGAAGCAGATAATGGTGAGGAGGCAGAATATTCAAATGTACCATATGTTGAGGAGGAAGAAGAAGTGTCGGGTGATGAAGGTTGTAATCTTATGATGAGGAGAAGTTGTTTGACTCCTAAGCAAGAGGAGGATTGTAGTTGGCTGAGAAGCAATATTTTTCAATCGACATGTACTATTCTGGGGAAAGTTTGCAAGTTCGTTATTGATGCGGGAAGTTGTGATAATATTATTTCTACAGAGGCAGTAAGAAAGTTGAACTTGAAGACTGAGAAACATCCTAAACCGTACAAGCTAGCATGGTTAAGGAAGGGTGGTGAAGTGAAAGTGTGTCGAAGGGCTTGTGTTAATTTTTCGATTGGAAAGAAGTACAAGGATGAAATTTGGTGTGATGTAGTGGACATGGACGTATGTCATCTGTTGTTGGGCAGACCATGGCAGTTTGATAGAGCAGTTCAACATGACGGTCGTGCCAATAGTTACAGTTTCATGTTCGAGGGTACTAAAATCACTTTGGTTCCTAAGAAGCAACAACAAAAGGAGAGCAAGCTAGAAGAGATTGAAGAATTGAAAACTCTGTTGACTTTGAAGGAGTTTGTCAAGGAAGTGGAGGAAGAACCTGAAGTCTTTTTGTTGATTGGGCGAGAGAGCAGTGAAGAAGTTGAAATCCCGGAAGAAGCAAAGCCAGTTTTGAAAGAATTTGAGGATGTCTTTCCAGAGGAGTTGCCAAAGGAGTTACCGCCACTTAGAAACATTCAGCATCAAATTGATCTTGTTCCAGGAGCAGTATTACCACATCGACCACATTACCGTATGAGTCCGAAGGAACATGAGGAGTTACGAAGGCAAGTGGAAGAGTTGCTTGAGCAGGGACGTATTCAGGAAAGTTTGAGTCCATGTGCTGTGCCAGCATTGTTGGTACCCAAGAAGGACGGAACTTGGAGGATGTGCACTGATAGTAGAGCTTTAAATAAGATCACTGTTCGTTATAGATTTCCTATGCCGAGGTTGGATGATTTGTTGGATCAGTTGAGTGGGGCAACTATATTCTCGAAGATTGATTTGAAGAGTGGTTATCATCAAATACGAATCAGACCTGGAGATGAATGGAAGACAGCTTTCAAGACGAGAGAGGGGTTGTACGAATGGTTGGTTATGCCATTTGGTTTGTCAAATGCACCTAGTACATTCATGCGAGTGATGAATCAAATCTTTAGACCATTCATTGGGAAGTTCGTCGTGGTTTATTTCGATGATATTCTGATTTATAGCAGGAGTACGGAGGAACATGTTCTACATTTGAGGGAAGTGTTGCTTATTCTTCGTGAAGAACAATTTTATGCTGCTACAAAGAAGTGTGTGTTTATGACGCATACTGTTTTATTTCTGGGGTATGTTGTTTCAGGGGAAGGTATTCAAGTTGACCAGAGTAAAGTTGAGGCAGTCAGGAATTGGCCACAACCAAAGACGATTACAGAAGTAAGAAGTTTTCATGGGCTAGCGTCATTCTACCGAAGATTCATTCCACACTTCAGTAGCGTGATGGCTCCAGTAACTGATTGCATGAAAGGGAGACAGTTTATATGGTCAGAGGAAGCGGGGTTTGCCTTTGAGAAAATCAAGGAATTGATGACGTCTGCACCAATTCTTGTTCTACCTAATTTTCAGTTATTATTTGAATTGCATACTGATGCTTCGAAGGTTGGTATTGGAGGAGTTCTGAGTCAGAATGGGAAGCCAGTTGCTTATTTCAGTGAAAAGTTGTCAGGGGCAAAGATGAGATACAGTACATATGACGTTGAATTTTATGCTGTTGTTCAGGCTGTTAAGCATTGGAGACATTACTTATTTCAGAAGGAATTTGTTCTGTACACTGATCACGAAGCTTTGAAACATTTACAGGGGCAGGATAAGATTTCAGCGAGACATGCATCATGGATTGCTTATCTGCAGCAGTTTACCCTTGTCGTTAAACACAAATCAGGGGTGACGAATCGAGTAGCTGATGCTTTGAGTAGAAGGAGTCATTTACTAACAACAATGAAGGTTGAAGTAACGGGATTTGAAATGTTGCCAGAGATGATTGAAAAAGATCCTTACTTTGTGAAATATGTTGAGAAAGTGAAGGATGGGAGTACCGATGAATTTATGTTGGTTGATGGATTTCTGTTTAAAGGAAATCGTTTATGTATTCCAGACTGTAGCTTGAGATTGAAAATTGTCAAGGAGTTACACGAGGAAGGACATGTGGGCCGTGATCGTACTTTACAATTGATTTCACAGTCTTACTTTTGGCCGTCGATGAGAAAAGAGGTTGAAAGATTCGTGGAGAGATGCCATATTTGTCAGGTGTCAAAAGGAACCGCAACGAATGCAGGGTTGTATATGCCATTACCAGTACCATCTAAACCATGGGTTGATATTAGCATGGATTTCGTTTTGGGTTTGCCTAGAACTCAAAGGGGAAATGATTCGATATTTGTTGTGGTGGACAGGTTTTCGAAGATGGCACATTTTGTTGCTTGCAAGAAGACAGCAGATGCAGTTCGAGTAGCACAGTTATTTTTCAAGGAGATTTATCGACTTCATGGTTTACCAGAATCTATTGTTTCTGATCGAGATACTCGTTTTCTGAGTCACTTTTGGTTGAGTTTGTGGAAGATGGTGGGGACGAAACTGAAATTTAGTAGTGCTTATCATCCGCAAACTGATGGGCAGACAGAAGTTGTTAACAGGTCATTGGGAAATTTGTTGCGTTGTCTTGTACAGGATAATTTGAGAAGTTGGGACATTAAGCTATGCCAGGCAGAATTTGCTCATAATCATGCAGTAAATCGTAGCACGGGATTCAGTCCGTTTCAGATTGTTTATTCAAATTTACCCAGGGGACCGTTGGATTTAGCAATTGTACCACAGTCAAAGAGAACAGTTAAACGAGCTGCTGATTTTGTTGATGAGCTGACTGAATGTCATAAAATCATTCAGGAACGGTTGGAGAAATCGAATGAGAAGTATAAGAAGTCTGCAGATTTGAAACGTCGAAATGTTGAATTTAAAGAAGGTGATTTGGTTTATGCTGTATTGACAAAGGATCGTTTTCCGGTGGGTGCTTATAACAAGTTGAAAGCGCGAAAAATTGGTCCAGTTGAAGTTTTGAAGAAAATTAATGAGAATGCTTATCGATTAAAGTTACCGAATGATGTTTATACTTCTGATGTTTTTAACATCAAACATTTAATTCCATATCATGGAGGTGAGATTGTTGAGGAAAAATTTACAAATTCGAGGTCGAATTTCTGTCAACCAGGGGAGGATGATGCAGATCAGGCCAAAGGAATGAATCATTCACGAACTAGGATAGTACTTATGAGTCGTTTCCGACTTAAAGGCTCACGGGAGAAAAGCCTACGAGTTAAGATAAGTCGTTCACGACTTAAGGAGTTGGCTATAGGTCGTTTCCGACCTAAGGGAGAACTTTTGGACCATCCACGACTCAATGAAACACAGGAAGAAAAGGCACGAGTCACTGAGAAGGAGCTGGAGGCGGTCATGAGTCGGGACCGACCTAAGGAGAAAGAGCTACGAGCTAGTGAAGCCGAGTTACGAGTTAATGAAGCACGAGTTAAGAGCCTAAGTCGGCTACGACTTAACAAGAGAGGAAGCAGCCACGACCTAACTGAGTCATGCGGCAAGGAACTGGGAAGCTTGAGTCGTATGAGTGTTGAGTCGGTCAGTTGATGAGTCGGTTGAGTCGTGAGTCGCTTGGCAAGTTGAGTCGTTAATTGTTTTCTTGAGTCGGAGGTGTGGCCATAAGGCTGGGCTTGTTGAGTCGTATACTTTTGAGTCGGTCAGGTGTGTTACTATGTTGAGTCATGTATCTGGAGTTAGTTAGGTCGGTAACGACCTTGCGTAAGTCGTTTGCCTATTGTTTTGTTGTAAGGAGATGAGTCGTATAGTGTTAAGTCGGTCACGACCTAAGTTGGGTCGTGAGTCGGTGCCGACCTAAGAGTTGGGTGTTGCTTGTTGCGTTGAGTTGAAATTCTCTATAAATAGCGTGTGTGTTGTAATTTTTTAGGTAGTTGATTTTGGAATAAAATTTCTCTTTTGTTAGCTTTGTGCTTTCATACCAATTGGTAGTTGAGTGTAATCTCCTATCTCCACTTACGTCATTCGAGTGCGCTCGAATCCACGTTTGTTGAAGCCGATTCACGGAATCTAGTGCGCTAGATCAACGTGCGAAGAATCGTAGATCTTTGAACACGGTATAGTGCGCTATCAACGTGTTTGAGATAGCTAGAGTTCGGTATCTTTGGATCAACGAACTTGGGCATTTTGGTATCTTCAACTCACCGATTGCTACTTTTCATCGATCGAAGTTTCGTTTGATTAATCCGCTGCGTCACATTACATATTTACAGTTCACCTCACTACATATCACTCACACTCGTATTTATCTTCAACTGCATTCCAGTTTGAATCCAGCATCTGAGCAATCTACAAAAATATAAAATAATGCAGTAAAATTGAAAATAAAATATTTTTGCAATTCAAAAATAAAAGATAATTTTTGAAAATATGATTTGCCTCAGTTATTTGGATTGTTCGTCATAATTTAAATTTGATTTCATCATACACGAACAACTTGTGACATACACGGTGTATTACTGTATATGCCACAAGGCCGTGCACGCCGATATATACACTTGATTGATTTACAGGGACAGGCGAGCACAGGTCAAACCCAAATGAAAAACCGGGTTCAACTCACGTGCAATAACATTGAAAATCACGACACGAGCACAAGGTCAAACCCGAGTTTTAAAACTGGATTCAACTCAGTCAACTCAAGTGAATCACTACAAAACAAGCTCAACCGGACAGTACCATCTAACCAAGTTTAAAGATGCAAGCACGCACATGTGTGGCCAGTAAAACCAAAGTATCAGTAATGTCGAGCCCAGTACAAACACATGAAGGGAATACAACTACAAATGAAAACTGGCAACAACAAGTTCAAGTATGTCAGAGAAAGAAAGGATGAATGCAGTAGCAAGGTTGCAAGCATAAGAAGTGCATGAACACGGTAAACAACAAAAGTACAGTGTCAATCTCATGTATGCAACAGATAATGATGCAAGTGTCGACCAAGTAACAATGCAAGCACAGTCTCAAACATGAAACAAGGTGCACCAGACCAGGTTACAAGATGATCAAGGCAGACTACAAGTTCAAGTGAAAGTGCAGACAAAATACACAAGCAACATATATCAGATGCACATGGATGTCGCAAGCAAAGACCAAGTGATACAACAGCTACTACCAGATAACTACAAGGCATGAAACCATACTTGAAACAGTGGTAACTACACAGAGCTCAGTGCAACCAAATGGAATGCAACAGTGAAGTTCAACATCATCAGAGACAGTGTCAATAGCCAAGTAAGTGCAATGGACAGTTCAAGTCAGAGACAACATCAGTATGAAAATGAAGACTCCGGCAAATGTCCAGTACAACAACAATGAAACTGACTCAAAGCACAAAAGTGCAACAGTGAAGTTCAGCTATGCAAGTGAAACAACAAGCAGCAGTGAAGCATGTACATAGGCCACCAGTGAAACAACTTCAAATAAACTCAGTGACAATGCAAATACATCAAAAGCAAGCCGAGAACAAACACCAAGTGCAACAGTATGAACAAAAGATCAAAGAAAAAGATGGTCAGAGCCGTAATATACAATGCATACATGAGTCAGTGCAGTAATACAGGGAATCACATGAACAAATAACCAAACAACATCATGATTGAAATTCAAGTACCAGAGAAGAAGGTCGAAGACTACAAGATGAACAAAATTCAACAGTTCAGAGAAATTCACGAACCAAACAAAATACTAGCAAAACCGAAGTTGAACAAGTCAATCAAGTATTCACCGTGTTATACAAGTAAAATGAAAAAGTGCGTATCTTTGAAATGGTCATTACATAATCGAGCAAAGTCAAAATCGAAGCCGTGTCAACCAAGCATCAAAAATACGAAATTGACAAAGTCAGATTTTATCACAAGCATCCAAGTATAATCGAGTGGCCGAGATGGATAATTGACAAATTCAAATAAAATATATACGACGAAAATACAGGGGGGTCGAACCCTATAAAAGTAATTAACATCATCGGCAATTGAGGTATTCGAGTTCGAGCATAACAAAGAACAAATCATCCAACTCGAATCACGATCGAGTTCAAGCATCAACCCAGTAAAGCAAAAAGATAAAATTACATACCTAAGCAAGGAGTCGAACTCGATCGAACAACGAAGCAGCCAAGAGCGAACGAACGAGAACGAATCACACGAAAAGGCGAAGCTTCAAAGCCCTAATTTGGATCAAGAGCCGAAGCCCTAAATTTAGATCAAAGAATACAACAGAGGGCCGCCATTTTTTCAAAGCCAAATTTGGATCGCAAGCAGAAACCTAATTCGAAATAGAGGGATGGCCGTATCGGGTTAAAGAAAATAAATTGGGCCGGCTTGCTTTATTTTTAAAGGGATTTAGTATATTTTAAATAGGGTTTAAGTGCTATTTGTTTTTTAATTGTTGTTTTTAACTTTTTCAAATTGAAAACTGATAAATCACCACCTAGGGTTTAGGTAGTGTCAGATTGTCTAGTTAGAATTAGTTCAGTGAGCAGGGTGTGTGAGTTTGCAAAGCTGTATAGGCGGGAGCAGAGTTTGCGAGTAAGCGAAGCTCTATAGGCGGGAAGCAAAGTTTGCGAGTAAGCGAAACCCTATAGGCGGAGCAGGGTGTGCGAGTCTAGTAGAGTGTTTGTGAGCGGGAGCAAATGTTTGCGAGCATGGTGTGCGAGTCTAGTAGAGTGTTTGTGAGCGGGAGCAAATGTCTGCGAGTGTAACGACCTGTAAGATTTTAATAAACTTTATCGTTTTATTAACGTATTTAATTGGATTATGGTGAAATTTTTAAATAAATTAATTTGCAAATAAAAAGTTAATATATGGATTACGTCCAATTAAACATAGCAGATGGCAAAATTTCAATTTATTTTATGAAAATTTATTTATTATGTAATTCTATTAAATTCAAGCTAGCTAATAATTGTTGATAATAAAAAAAAAAAAAAATTCTAATGCAGAATATTTTACATAGAAAAATTCTAAATCCTCATCTGAGAAAGGCATCATCTTTAGTTTTTCAAAATCCGGACTTCTATAGCTTCGTCGTTCTTATTTTCTGCATTCTACTGCATTTTTTTTTCTACTAGTGAAAAATTCGAATTTTTATAACTCAATCATACCACTGATAACTGTATACCATTGTGAGCGCCTCGTCGTGCTGATCTCAAAAGTATATTTATTTCTGTATTTCGGAACCCGGTGTACAACGGAAGCAATAAATTTGTTCGTTTTAATGACACCATAAATTGTGCCTCCTTAGCTTCTCCTTATTTCGTTTCGATTTAAACCGTGCTACCCAATATAAATTTATTACTTTAAATTTACAGCTATAAACATTATTTGACCGTTTCTCTTACATTCATTTCACTTAAGAGATACGTTTCCGGTAGCTCTAAGTTCATTTCTCTTTTGGCTTCTATTCCAATAGCATACGTTACTTTTATAATTTCCTATTTATAATACATTGTTTTATAACTCCCAATTCAATGCTAACGTTATGTGCTTTATTTCAAACAGCTCAATTGAACTTTTGAATTCTCTGTTCATTCAACTCATCGCCGTTTTGCTATTAGTATTTGTTTCCTGATTTCATCATCAAACGTTTCTACTCCTAATTATTAGTAAATTTAGAATCAACGTTTGTTGCTTAATTTATGGCATACGTTCTAATCTTTTGCTTTTATCATTTAGAAATCGAAACGTTTCTTTTGCTTTTGAATTTTGTAACGTTTGATAATAATTACTCTCCATAGTATAATTGCCTACGTATTGGGACCTAGGAAATAAATAAAATTAAGAAAACGTATAACTTGCAAGAAACAATAGATTACTTTATTTGTTTATCTGGTTTCAAACGAGTGACCATTTATTTCGGGAGAAACCGTTTCTTTTGCATGTGTAAAAATCTACCATCATCTTTCTAGATCTGTTCATATATTTTTTCCTTCCGCCTCCTTTTATTTTGCTCTCAAATTTCCACCATCTTCTTTCCAGAACTCTCCCATGCAAACAAATCCATTTATTACTCGACCTATATATATATATAACTCTATGGATTCACGCACCTTTCCTTCTCTGTTTTAATATAACTCTTCATTTCTTTTTCTCTCTCTCTTCTTTATTTCTATTTATAACTTTGTCAGAAACGTATGTGTCTATATAATTTATTTATTCCTTTCTCTGTTCATTTTCTTGCTTTCAAAATGTCCTTTCCTTTGTTATTCCCTTAATTTTAGTGCGTTACTTTACACCACTACAGGACATTTATTTATGTACGTTTCACTATGTTTCTTATATAATTTGATAAGCTGCACTTTTCTCTCCTTAATTTCTTTCTTCCATCATGATTCTAAAGACTTCTGCAAAAAAAAAAATATATATATATATATATATATATATATATATATATATATATATATATCACAGCATCTCTACATTCCTACTTTCTTTCTTCATTCTATAAACATATTTTTCCCTTACCTGAAGCCTCTCAGATCTGTTCTTCTCCTACAAAAAAAAAACACACACACATAAGAAACGCATAAAATAACAGGCAGCAGCCGCCTTCCATCCCTCTATACTCTCTCGTTCATCACCTCCGCACTCTCACCTCCGCCTCGGGTACCACTGCATCTCCCACTTCAACTGGTGAGTAGCCACCTTTATTTGTATGCACAATTTTTTTAAATGCAATTATTTGAACGTATGCGTGCTTAGTTAGGATAACATATGATTAGTTTGGGTTTAGGTCACGTTAGTCTTATATATATGAGTATAGAATGTCTGCATATATTTGTGTAGTAAATTGTTTGCATATTTTACTTAAATAATTTTAAAGTATCAAATTGTTTTTCCTTCAAAGATATATATATATATATAGGTTAGTTATAGACAAAAGTATATGTATATGAGCTTTATGAGATGTACGTCTACGTAAGTTTTAAAGTATACATTATACATATACGCACAGCTGTTATATTTTAAAGTGGTATTTTATATAGATTTTTTTTTTTTTAGTAAATTTTCGTTCTGATTAAATTTTATACATGTTGATGTTCACGTAATTTATAGGTTTTAAGATGTATAAGTTAAGTTATATATATATGACTTTATTTACGCATATAAAATTTTAAAAGTGGTATGGTCTGTTTATACGCATGGTTAGTAAAGGTGATTTATTTATTTATAATATATTGTTTTGCCGTTTATATATGTCACAGTTTTTAAAAATGGAGGAAAGGACAGTACATGTGTTCATTTGAAGAAGTCTGTGTCTATTTTGTTAGTACGCATATAATTTAAGTATGTTCATATAGGTGGAGTACAGACTTGCAGTGCATTATAATAACAAAAATTTTATGGATTATTTTATAAGTTGTTATATAGTTTTGTTTTATAAATATGTTATTTACGTATGTAAGTATTTTTTTAAAAAAATGTAAGTATTTTTAAAATTGTAAGTATTTTGTATAAATACATATTTTATAAACTAAGTTTACATTAGTTTATATGTGTGAGTATCGGCTGTTAGTTCATATATGGTATAACAATAAGTAATATAATATGGTTGATGTTATAATAAGTTAGGTTACTGTAAGTGTATTTGTGTATATACATTGAGTTACATTTTATAGAATATGTCCTTAAGTTATTAAGTATTTAGGTCGTGTCTGCATATCAGATTTGTTCAGTACATGAATTATAAAAGTTCGCTTATACCATTTATCTTCATCGTTTCAGTTCTGATCTGATCCGTTTCAATTAGCTTTGATCGAATTCGTGCCGATTTTGTTTTGCTTGGATTTGAAATTTAATTTCAGTATCCGTAGCAGTGTGCATATCCGTATCACCTTCTGTATTCTCGTTCATCTCTAGCCTTGAAAGGTGAGCAATCACTCACGATTAACGTTCTTTTATTTATTAAATTTGATTCAATTGAAACGTCAATTGAAATATGCTGCTGTTAGTTGTTTACTGTTACGACTGCTATCATCTGTATCTGTTCACCTATGACACCTGACACCATTATCGGTTAATTATTTATGTGATAATAATACAGATTGGTTGAAAATTTACTGATTGATTGATTGTCGTTTAAATTGGATGTTAATTACTATTGTTAAATGATAACTAGTTTGCTAGTAAGATTTGAGGTGGTATAGTTTACAAAGAAAACGGATTATATACGATGGACCTTGATTGATTAAACCTGACCCCGCCATATGTAAATTTGATTAGTTTAATTTGACCCATTAATTGTCGTAGGAATTGATAAGTTATACTTTAAAGCTTTGAACATAGTTTGGATTAACTGTTGTAATACTAAACTGAAATTGAAATGGAACGACAATTGAAAAACTGAAATGTAATAATCTGTAATCTACATGAAATGATAGTGTAGATTTTAGAAATAATTATAAAATAACAATGCGAATTAATAAGATCATTTCGGAGTTATTTGATTTAATCTATTGAATTGTTATTGATTGTTGTTATTGCTTGTTTACTTACTTTGACACTATCCCTGTCATCACACTGCAAGTTCCCTTTGTTATGTTTGATTTTTGAATTAAAATGGGTTGAAAAATAGGCCCAAGCGGGTTTCGTTTAATTAAATTTGGGATTACGGGTTGAAATGCTATCCACCCGTATACATTTAGTGTACGTATTGAAATGATAATAGCCATAACACTTTGACCATATGAAAAAAAAATCTATGGTCTTATTAAATGTAAATTCTTAAATACATCTATAAAGGGTAATGATAAATATAGAGTTAATTATATCTAGTTAATCAAGATTTGATTAAATACATAAATTATGATAAATAATTTATGTAAATTTTATTCGGATAAATGTTGCAATAATATTGAAAAATTAAGGTTGAGAAATAAATTTGGGTTATTGTAAAATGATGTTTAGATAAGGATTTATTTATTTAAATCAATTTGAAATTTATCGAATGAGATATTTCACGTTTAATAAAATTTGAGAAATCTTGAGAAAGATGTAATTTAAAGTCACTAAAATGGTATTGAATAAGGGAAGGTTCAAACTAAATAATAATGATGTAAAAACCAAGAATCTATATGAAACTGTTAAATTTAACATCTAAGTATTTAAGCCATGAACTGTATTGAAATTAAATGGTTTAGAAATTTGGTATGTATTTGGGACCAAGATAGTTGAATTTGTTATGTAGATAACTAATTGAATTTAATGGAAATTGAGGTTGAACGAAGTCTGGAAATTTGTATTTAGAGAACTAGATTGGGAAATTTAGGGGAAATATTAAATACTTAAAGTATGGAAACATATTGAAATGGAAAGGGTAATTAGGATATCAAATCCAGATTTGAGATTTATAATTGAGATTGAATTTAATTTAAATGGAAAGGTCAGGTTGATGTGAACGATTTGTTAAGTTAAGGAAATTGCAAGTGCTTTACCATATACAGCATTTAATATATATAAATACTATTTGGGAAATATAATTATTCGAAGTGAATTTGACATTTGGGTTTGAAGTATAAATTAAGTGAATGACCACGATGTAATAGTGTATATTTCTACCCTGTAGATAGTTCTATGGACCCTTAGAGGATGGTCATCCCAAACATCCTTTAAGTTATTTGTATTTCAGTTGATATTTCACTTGAGTTGGATTTATTGATATACGAATGTTAATCCTGACTCGAGTGTTTTGTGTTTTGCTTTACGCTCGGGTCAGACCGAGTAATACAGCTTTAGAGACTCACCTTTGGAGATTGGAGCTTCATTTGGAGATCCAACTATCGTTTCAGCTTTCAGTTTTCTGGATTGACTGGTTCAGAGAAGTCATCGGCTCGTACTGAAGACTTTTCTGTATTCCAGAGATTCTGATGTATTTTATTTTAAACTCTGATGCATATAGTAGCTTCATGAACTACTATTTTTCTATTCCGCTGCATTATATTACTCTGTGTCTGTGATCTGTGATTGGTTTATTTACTGTATATTTTAGGTTTTGCCAAATTAAATTAACAATTCGGTATTTTGAATTATTCAAGTCGTACATGTACGGTTTTAGTGTCGATTTGAATGGTCCAAAATAGCGGGTCGTTACAGTTGGTATCAGAGCTTTGGCTCAAGTCAAAACTTAGCATATATGGTAAATTTATTACAGAATCACTTTCATTCGAGTTGAATCTCTTCCTTTTTGACTCGATTTCCTTTGAATTTTGGAATGTCCCTCAGTTTCGAAATTCATTCTTGTCTCTCCCTATTTATATTCGTTCGATTCTGGAGTATTCCATAACTTCACTGAATGATTTGTAAAAGGGGTGAATCTCCTTTTCAGTTGGCATTGATTCACCGAAGATTCATGTATCCTCGGTTTACAATGCTGCTATATCTAGTTATGCCGAATTCTATATCGGGCGATCGAATGTCGATTTGCCTTAGAATTCCGCATCAATCATATTCCTGAAATCACGATTGACCCGGTTAAGGTCGCCCGCGATTTATAGAAGTATATCCATCTTCTATTTTGTAATTTAATTATCTCATCTTCGATCGAGTCTATCTTCGAATCAGAATTCTATGGATTGGAGTTCCTCTAATTCAAATCTCTATCTTTGTTTTGAAATCCATTCTTAAAATTATCCTTTGAAAATCGGGTATGTTTGCATTTTGAAATTTGTTTTAAATATCGAAATTATTATTTTGATAACTATGATTTTATTCTATATATAAAAGTGAAAATGTTTTCCATAAGGATTATATACCTATATACAAAACAAATAAGAAATGTTATTCTATATATAAAAAAAGAAGGTTTTGAAAGGATTTGAAATTTTGAAAAATTATAAGAAATTGATTTATATAAAAATGATTTATAACTGAAGTGTTAAATTTGAAATTCGAGAATTGAATTCCGGTATTTTGAAATTGGTTTTAAGATTTTGGAAAATATATATAAATAATACGATTTAAAATTATTTTTTTTGAATAAGAAATGTTTCAAATAAGCTCAAATGAATTCCAATAATTTTAAAGAAATTTCAAAGAAGTTTCCAAGAAAATAGAAGTCCAGAACTCACTTATGTCGCTTGAAAATAATTTCGGTGATGAGTGCACGCATCATCGACATTGATTTTCGAGTTTCAGAGTGAGGGAGAGGCCACTTTAATAGCTTCGCTATGCAAGTGTTTTGTAAAACCGATTTTGATTTCAAATTCCGAAGTATAATTTGATATTTTAGAAAGATATAAGTATATATTTGAAACAATTTAAAATGAGACCGGTATTCAGTCCTCGAGTTTCGGATTTAATAATTGGTTTATTGATTTATTGTTGATTTTCAACTCTTGAATTGAAAATTTGATTTCCCTAATTATTTTGAAGGTTCGAACACTTCCAAGTCAAGGTCTAAAGTTTTAAAAACTAAGAAATTTCGAAGAGTATAAAATGTTTGATAAAGAATATAAATTTAGTTTGAAATGTTTTGAAAAAAAAAATAGTTTTGAATAATGGTTTTCAGAAAGGTAAATTGAATATTTCAAATAGAAATAGATAGTTTAAAAGTTTAAAGGGATAAATTATAAATTTGGAAACCATTTTGAGTAATTGATTTTGAGGAAAATATTTGGTTTTGAAATTAAATTGGAATTAAAAACCAGTACTTATATGGTGATTTTGGAAATGTATTTGTTTGACTTTAGATATTTAATTTGGAAGAAAATTGGTGAAATCATATATGATTTTGAAACTGAATTGATAGTGAAATAATTTGAAATTGAGAATCTTAGATTATTAAGTACTTGATTTGGGAGTGGTCGAACTTATATAAAATGGATTTGTATAAGTATGAAGTTGATTTGAAATCTATTGATTTGAAAGTTACTCAATTTGGAAAGAGATTTTATATAATCGAAGTCTATATAAGTATGATTTGATATACTATTGATTTGGAAAGTATTCGCTTGAAAATGGAATCCTATATATATGGACTTTATATAAGTACAATATTTGAAAGTGATTTGAAAAAGGTACTATATGATATATATTTTCCAAATAAAGATATGGAAAGTGCCTTCTGCTTGATATCCGCTTTGTGGCCACAGCGTGGATTCATTCTATCGTTATTATTCTCTCTGATTTTGGTTTTCCGGATGTAATACTCAAGTGTTCCCACCGTGACGTGTCCCACGGTTTCTTTTTCTCTCGTGAATGCACAGCGAAATTGCCTGGCTGAGTCTTGCCTAGGGGTACGGATTGTTTCCTGGGGGAACCAGGCGTAACCATTGTGTATCCTGCAATCTGTGTAGGTCGCGAATAGTAGCGCAAGTGCCTGGCTGAGTCTTGCCTGGGGGTACGGATTGTTTCCTGGGGGATCCAGGCGTAACCATTGTGTATCCTGCACTCTACTAGTCATCATGGCGTAACTCGCAGGGCTGTGAAAGCTTACGGATATGGATTGTTTCCTGGGGGAACCAGGCGTAACCATTGTGTATCTGCGAACCATGATCGGACAAAGGTTTTGGTTTGATTGTTTTGTTTGGATCGTACTTTCCATATCTATTTTAAAAGGTTTTTCAAGTATTTTCACTGGGTGTTGAAACAAGTCTACTAAGTACTTGAAGAATTCTAGCTTTGCGCCTGATCAACGCATGGCCAGAGTCTGCAAGAACGAGGATAGACTTGTTAAAACATTGAGTTATAAAAGTATTTTCGAAAGAAAAATTGGTTTTGATATAAAAGAATTTTATTATAAAGGTATTGCCAACAAAGAAATTTTGTATTAATATTTGAAATTTAAATTCTTATGGTTTGAAATAAATTATTCGGACCCGATTCTTTCTTTTGAATCTACCTTATCTGCTCAGCTTATTTGTTCATCTTGATTTTGTTTTCAAAATCTACCTTCCTTCCTTGTTGGATTTATCCTTTGAAAATTTTGTCTAATTATATACTACATTGTTTAATATAAAATTTTAAGTGTTATGAATAGTTTGAAGTTATTAATTTCGGATTTAATATTTTCAATAAACTTTGTAAAAATAAGGGATAGTGCAGGTAATTGTTTTCATAAGAGTTGAAAGTATTATAGTATTATAGAAAATTTGAATTTCAAATGAAGTTTCAAATAAAGATTTCAAATAAATTTGGGTAGTTTTAAAAATTTGTTGTTTATCTTATCTTTCAATCTATAAATTTCCGGCTGTTTTATTCTCCTACCTCCTTCCTTTTCGGGGACGAAAAGTTTTGAGTGGGGGAGAGTGTAACGACCTGTAAGATTTTAATAAACTTTATCGTTTTATTAACGTATTTAATTGGATTATGGTGAAATTTTTAAATAAATTAATTTGCAAATAAAAAGTTAATATATGGATTACGTCCAATTAAACATAGCAGATGGCAAAATTTCAATTTATTTTATGAAAATTTATTTATTATGTAATTCTATTAAATTCAAGCTAGCTAATAATTGTTGATAATAAAAAAAAAAAAAATTCTAATGCAGAATATTTTACATAGAAAAATTCTAAATCCTCATCTGAGAAAGGCATCATCTTTAGTTTTTCAAAATCCGGACTTCTATAGCTTCGTCGTTCTTATTTTCTGCATTCTACTGCATTTTTTTTTCTACTAGTGAAAAATTCGAATTTTTATAACTCAATCATACCACTGATAACTGTATACCATTGTGAGCGCCTCGTCGTGCTGATCTCAAAAGTATATTTATTTCTGTATTTCGGAACCCGGTGTACAACGGAAGCAATAAATTTGTTCGTTTTAATGACACCATAAATTGTGCCTCCTTAGCTTCTCCTTATTTCGTTTCGATTTAAACCGTGCTACCCAATATAAATTTATTACTTTAAATTTACAGCTATAAACATTATTTGACCGTTTCTCTTACATTCATTTCACTTAAGAGATACGTTTCCGGTAGCTCTAAAGTTCATTTCTCTTTTGGCTTCTATTCCAATAGCATACGTTACTTTTATAATTTCCTATTTATAATACATTGTTTTATAACTCCCAATTCAATGCTAACGTTATGTGCTTTATTTCAAACAGCTCAATTGAACTTTTGAATTCTCTGTTCATTCAACTCATCGCCGTTTTGCTATTAGTATTTGTTTCCTGATTTCATCATCAAACGTTTCTACTCCTAATTATTAGTAAATTTAGAATCAACGTTTGTTGCTTAATTTATGGCATACGTTCTAATCTTTTGCTTTTATCATTTAGAAATCGAAACGTTTCTTTTGCTTTTGAATTTTGTAACGTTTGATAATAATTACTCTCCATAGTATAATTGCCTACGTATTGGGACCTAGGAAATAAATAAAATTAAGAAAACGTATAACTTGCAAGAAACAATAGATTACTTTATTTGTTTATCTGGTTTCAAACGAGTGACCATTTATTTCGGGAGAAACCGTTTCTTTTGCATGTGTAAAAATCTACCATCATCTTTCTAGATCTGTTCATATATTTTTTCCTTCCGCCTCCTTTTATTTTGCTCTCAAATTTCCACCATCTTCTTTCCAGAACTCTCCCATGCAAACAAATCCATTTATTACTCGACCTATATATATATAACTCTATGGATTCACGCACCTTTCCTTCTCTGTTTTAATATAACTCTTCATTTCTTTTTCTCTCTCTCTTCTTTATTTCTATTTATAACTTTGTCAGAAACGTATGTGTCTATATAATTTATTTATTCCTTTCTCTGTTCATTTTCTTGCTTTCAAAATGTCCTTTCCTTTGTTATTCCCTTAATTTTAGTGCGTTACTTTACACCACTACAGGACATTTATTTATGTACGTTTCACTATGTTTCTTATATAATTTGATAAGCTGCACTTTTCTCTCCTTAATTTCTTTCTTCCATCATGATTCTAAAGACTTCTGCAAAAAATATATATATATATATATATATATATATATATATATATATATATATATATCACAGCATCTCTACATTCCTACTTTCTTTCTTCATTCTATAAACATATTTTTCCCTTACCTGAAGCCTCTCAGATCTGTTCTTCTCCTACAAAAAAAAAACACACACACATAAGAAACGCATAAAATAACAGGCAGCAGCCGCCTTCCATCCCTCTATCCTCTCTCGTTCATCACCTCCGCACTCTCACCTCCGCCTCGGGTACCACTGCATCTCCCACTTCAACTGGTGAGTAGCCACCTTTATTTGTATGCACAATTTTTTTAAATGCAATTATTTGAACGTATGCGTGCTTAGTTAGGATAACATATGATTAGTTTGGGTTTAGGTCACGTTAGTCTTATATATATGAGTATAGAATGTCTGCATATATTTGTGTAGTAAATTGTTTGCATATTTTACTTAAATAATTTTAAAGTATCAAATTGTTTTTCCTTCAAAGATATATATATATATATAGGTTAGTTATAGACAAAAGTATATGTATATGAGCTTTATGAGATGTATGTCTACGTAAGTTTTAAAGTATACATTATACATATACGCACAGCTGTTATATTTTAAAGTGGTATTTTATATAGATTTTTTTTTTTTTTTAGTAAATTTTCGTTCTGATTAAATTTTATACATGTTGATGTTCACGTAATTTATAGGTTTTAAGATGTATAAGTTAAGTTATATATATATGACTTTATTTACGCATATAAAATTTTAAAAGTGGTATGGTCTATTTATACGCATGGTTAGTAAAGGTGATTTATTTATTTATAATATATTGTTTTGCCGTTTATATATGTCACAGTTTTTAAAAATGGAGGAAAGGACAGTACATGTGTTCATTTGAAGAAGTCTGTGTCTATTTTGTTAGTACGCATATAATTTAAGTATGTTCATATAGGTGGAGTACAGACTTGCAGTGCATTATAATAACAAAAATTTTATGGATTATTTTATAAGTTGTTATATAGTTTTGTTTTATAAATATGTTATTTACGTATGTAAGTATTTTTTTAAAAAAATGTAAGTATTTTTAAAATTGTAAGTATTTTGTATAAATACATATTTTATAAACTAAGTTTACATTAGTTTATATGTGTGAGTATCGGCTGTTAGTTCATATATGGTATAACAATAAGTAATATAATATGGTTGATGTTATAATAAGTTAGGTTACTGTAAGTGTATTTGTGTATATACATTGAGTTACATTTTATAGAATATGTCCTTAAGTTATTAAGTATTTAGGTCGTGTCTGCATATCAGATTTGTTCAGTACATGAATTATAAAAGTTCGCTTATACCATTTATCTTCATCGTTTCAGTTCTGATCTGATCCGTTTCAATTAGCTTTGATCGAATTCGTGCCGATTTTGTTTTGCTTGGATTTGAAATTTAATTTCAGTATCCGTAGCAGTGTGCATATCCGTATCACCTTCTGTATTCTCGTTCATCTCTAGCCTTGAAAGGTGAGCAATCACTCACGATTAACGTTCTTTTATTTATTAAATTTGATTCAATTGAAACGTCAATTGAAATATGCTGCTGTTAGTTGTTTACTGTTACGACTGCTATCATCTGTATCTGTTCACCTATGACACCTGACACCATTATCGGTTAATTATTTATGTGATAATAATACAGATTGGTTGAAAATTTACTGATTGATTGATTGTCGTTTAAATTGGATGTTAATTACTATTGTTAAATGATAACTAGTTTGCTAGTAAGATTTGAGGTGGTATAGTTTACAAAGAAAACGGATTATATATGATGGACCTTGATTGATTAAACCTGACCCCGCCATATGTAAATTTGATTAGTTTAATTTGACCCATTAATTGTCGTAGGAATTGATAAGTTATACTTTAAAGCTTTGAACATAGTTTGGATTAACTGTTGTAATACTAAACTGAAATTGAAATGGAACGACAATTGAAAAACTGAAATGTAATAATCTGTAATCTACATGAAATGATAGTGTAGATTTTAGAAATAATTATAAAATAACAATGCGAATTAATAAGATCATTTCGGAGTTATTTGATTTAATCTATTGAATTGTTATTGATTGTTGTTATTGCTTGTTTACTTACTTTGACACTATCCCTGTCATCACACTGCAAGTTCCCTTTGTTATGTTTGATTTTTGAATTAAAATGGGTTGAAAAATAGGCCCAAGCGGGTTTCGTTTAATTAAATTTGGGATTACGGGTTGAAATGCTATCCACCCGTATACATTTAGTGTACGTATTGAAATGATAATAGCCATAACACTTTGACCATATGAAAAAAAAATCTATGGTCTTATTAAATGTAAATTCTTAAATACATCTATAAAGGGTAATGATAAATATAGAGTTAATTATATCTAGTTAATCAAGATTTGATTAAATACATAAATTATGATAAATAATTTATGTAAATTTTATTCGGATAAATGTTGCAATAATATTGAAAAATTAAGGTTGAGAAATAAATTTGGGTTATTGTAAAATGATGTTTAGATAAGGATTTATTTATTTAAATCAATTTGAAATTTATCGAATGAGATATTTCACGTTTAATAAAATTTGAGAAATCTTGAGAAAGATGTAATTTAAAGTCACTAAAATGGTATTGAATAAGGGAAGGTTCAAACTAAATAATAATGATGTAAAAACCAAGAATCTATATGAAACTGTTAAATTTAACATCTAAGTATTTAAGCCATGAACTGTATTGAAATTAAATGGTTTAGAAATTTGGTATGTATTTGGGACCAAGATAGTTGAATTTGTTATGTAGATAACTAATTGAATTTAATGGAAATTGAGGTTGAACGAAGTCTGGAAATTTGTATTTAGAGAACTAGATTGGGAAATTTAGGGGAAATATTAAATACTTAAAGTATGGAAACATATTGAAATGGAAAGGGTAATTAGGATATCAAATCCAGATTTGAGATTTATAATTGAGATTGAATTTAATTTAAATGGAAAGGTCAGGTTGATGTGAACGATTTGTTAAGTTAAGGAAATTGCAAGTGCTTTACCATATACAGCATTTAATATATATAAATACTATTTGGGAAATATAATTATTCGAAGTGAATTTGACATTTGGGTTTGAAGTATAAATTAAGTGAATGACCACGATGTAATAGTGTATATTTCTACCCTGTAGATAGTTCTATGGACCCTTAGAGGATGGTCATCCCAAACATCCTTTAAGTTATTTGTATTTCAGTTGATATTTCACTTGAGTTGGATTTATTGATATACGAATGTTAATCCTGACTCGAGTGTTTTGTGTTTTGCTTTACGCTCGGGTCAGACCGAGTAATACAGCTTTAGAGACTCACCTTTGGAGATTGGAGCTTCATTTGGAGATCCAACTATCGTTTCAGCTTTCAGTTTTCTGGATTGACTGGTTCAGAGAAGTCATCGGCTCGTACTGAAGACTTTTCTGTATTCCAGAGATTCTGATGTATTTTATTTTAAACTCTGATGCATATAGTAGCTTCATGAACTACTATTTTTCTATTCCGCTGCATTATATTACTCTGTGTCTGTGATCTGTGATTGGTTTATTTACTGTATATTTTAGGTTTTGCCAAATTAAATTAACAATTCGGTATTTTGAATTATTCAAGTCGTACATGTACGGTTTTAGTGTCGATTTGAATGGTCCAAAATAGCGGGTCGTTACAGCGAGTCTAGTAGAGTGTTTGTAAGCGTGATACTGTTTAATTCTAATAGAAATGTGTGAATGCAGCAGTAGGCAGGGGTTGCCGAAGCTGGGTAAATTTTGTGTGTGATTTACTTTTCAGCATATTTATTTTTGCAGTTTATTTCTGGGTTTAAATCAAGAAAATTTGCTATAACCCTATTCACCCCTCCTCTAGGGTTAATCTAGATCCTACAAGTGGTATCAGAGCCCGGTATTTTTTTTTAACTCTTGAGTCATGAATCCACCAAATAATATTTTTGTTGAGGGTCGTTTCAATATTATTCCTTCTATTTTCGATGAAACAGATTTTTTGAATTGGAAATTAAAAATGGAATTATATTTAAAATCTGTTAATATTAAGTGTTGGGATATTATTGAAAATGTGTGTGATATAGCAAATAAGGAAATTATCTTGATTAATGCTCTTGCTATGCATATATTATATTCTCATATTAATCGTGATAATTTTTATTTCGTCTCTCATTGTGAAAATGCACAGAAAATTTGGAAAACTCTCGATGCAATATATGGTGCAAAAGTCAACAGCAATGAGAAGTCCTCCACAACCGACTCAGTTAAAGAAATATGCTTAACAGGATTGGTAAATATCAGTTGTGATGAGGATGATGATGATGGAGCAGCCGAGCTGGCATTACGAACGAAGAATTCAAAAAGGAAATTTGCAGCCAAGTGGGATAAAAGCGTTAGCAGTGAAAGTGAGGAAGCAGATATGTGCCTTCATGGGAATATAACCGATAGCGACGACGACGAGCCAAGCGAGGTATCAAAACTTACTCACTCTGAATTACTTATTTATTTCCACAAAGTAAATGGCTGTTTTGAACGACTTAGGGAAAAATACGCTAAACTTGAATCACAAAAAGACACTTTGATAGAATTAAATGAACAACTTGACCAATTAGTTAAAACCTATCAAAGTAGGATCCCTAAGTGTGATAAGTGCCCAACATTTGAAGAAGAAATTAAAAAAATCAGAAATTAAAATGAAATCACTTGAAAATGAAATTCTAAAAATTGAAAATACTAGAAGAGAAAATTCTATCAAAAGGTGCACTCAATTGTTGAAAGAAAATGAATCTTTAAAAACAAAAGCCCAACAATTGTCAACGACTTTAGAAAAATTTTCCAAAAGTGAAAAATCGTTGAATATGTTAATAGGAAAACAAACTTTCAATATTGATAGACAAGGACTTGGATATACTCGCTCTGAATATGTTAGAAATGAGATTAATCAAGAAAATTCAATGTGCATGATTTGTAGAAAATATGGACACAATCACAATAATTGTTGGTATAGACCCAAACATGTGAAAACTATACCGATTTGGGTTCCAAAAGGCACAAATATAAAATCTTTGAAAATCAAACAAATTTGGGTGCCAAAAGGAACATATATAAATAGTTTTGGGTCTCCAAAAACATATTTTTCATATTCTGCCACTAACAATCATGGACCTATAAAAACAAATGGGTCACATAAATCTTTTCCCGTGTAGGTGTGGTGGCAGGCTAAGGAACAACAACAGTGTTCTTTGGATTTTGGCTGTTCCAGAAACACAACGGGCAACAAAGCAAAGTTCCTTAGCCTAGTATAAAGGTGACAGAATCACAAACGGACAACAACGAAAATATCGTAAAGGTAAAACAGGTAAATTTGTTTCTGAACGATATATTAAATGTGATAATCTGCACCATAATAAATCAGCCAGTAATGTGATGATGAAATGAATGATGTCTTTAATTCTGACTTATTCTTAATTGATATTTTTTGACTTGTTCTTACTTTGATTTGTGCTTAAAAGTAGACCAACCATCCTTTCATCATTAAACTTAATCTGTTTGGCAATTTATGATGTTGATTGATTACTGTCTACTCATGCTATAAAAAGGATTTTAAGAAATTTTTGAAATTGTTGAAACTTTATGAAATTGTTGAAACTTCAAGAAATTGTTTTGAAATAATAATGAAGTTTTAATGACTATTGATAGTTGTTCATCCTATGGTTTCTAAGTTTAACACTATGATATTTGTTTGAGTGGTAACATGGCTTCATTTCAAATTTCATTCTGAGATAGTTTGTTGAAATTTCACAAATCTGGTCTTTGACATCCAACGAGTGAATATTGAGTGAAATTTAAATTCAGATGCAGATTACACTGGTAATATAGTTGATAGAAAAATTATTAGTGTAACGTGATTAAAATTTGAAACATTCATTTGCTGCATCGTTTTTCAAAGAAAATATCGGCATATTTTTCACTTGAAATAATTTTCAAATAGCAGAAAATTTTCTTATAAAACCCCCTCGAGAAAATCATGTTTGACCATATTTACAGATTAGTCATTTTTGAAAATTGATTTTATAATTTTTGAATTTGATTTTAAATGACTATTTTGACTAATCTAACTCCCTTTGATTATCGAAAAGATGAATAGTGATTGAAAAAGTGACGAGTGTTGATATTTATCTTATATTATAACTCGAGAAAGTATAATTAGAAAATTTCTTTAGAATTTCATAACAAGAGTTATAAAAACTTTTTGTTGGGTAAAAGTTCCATGATCATTCCTATTTCTATCATCTTTCTATCGACCATCACTCATCAAAATTACATATAGTATGTAAATTTGTGGTAGTTTACAAAGGAAATCATTTGTTCTTCAATATCTTTTAAATCTGTGAAGGAAATTATTTGTGCTTCAATTTATTATATTTAGCAATAAAAATAAATATCCAACGTATTCACTCTCATTTAAAAGTCCTCACGGTTATGCATGTATGGAACGCATATCAAAATTAATTGATTTAATAGACAAGTTGATTCTAATCCCATTTAAAAGTCCTCACGGTTATGCGTGGTTAGAAGATACTTGATTTTTTTTTAAAAAATAAAAATTGTGAATACTACTAATCTCATTTAAAAGTCCTAACGGTTATGCATGGTTAGTAGATATTCAAATTTCCTGAAATAAATATACCACAAATAGACAGAACTATATGGATTTTTTGATGATTTTACCCCCATCACTTCTGAAAGTGGAATATGCGCCTAAAAAGGGTATTTTTGATTTTTTTGTTTGAGTTTTATTGAAATTTGATATTTATATTCAATTGAGTTAAATGTTTGATTCATGTCTGTCACTTCATCCCTATTTTTATAACACTGTTATTCTTTTGCTGATAACAAAAGGGGGAGAGAAAAGTTAAGATTTTGTCAAATAGAATCAAGTAAAGGTCAAATAATTTTCATTTGCATATAGGCTCATTTACATATTTTTATTTGTATGCATATATGTAGGGGGAGTATCATGTAGAGAGGAAGCATTCAAATAGGGGGAGCAAATTGAACGATCAAATACATTTAATACATTTAAAATCTTAAATATATGTTTGTTATCATCAAAAGGGGGAGATTGTTGAATATGCGCTTTGCGCTTATATGATTTTTGTTTGATGATAATAAACATATATATATTCGTTTAAATGTATTTGCTAATATACTATTCTATTTTTCACAGTTTAAATAAATATTTGTTGAATAAAATAAATTACACAGAATTTGAATTCAAACAGATATTTTATTCAAATAAATATTTATTACAACTTTGAATAGTACAATTTCAAGCTCTCACTATAACTATACAACTTTGATTACAATTACATCACATTACATATTTACAGTTCACCTCACTACATATCACTCACACTCGTATTTATCTTCAACTGCATTCCAGTTTGAATCCAGCATCTGAGCAATCTACAAAAATATAAAATAATGCAGTAAAATTGAAAATAAAATATTTTTGCAATTCAAAAATAAAAGATAATTTTTGAAAATATGATTTGCCTCAGTTATTTGGATTGTTCGTCATAATTTAAATTTGATTTCATCATACACGAACAACTTGTGACATACACGGTGTATTACTGTATATGCCACAAGGCCGTGCACGCCGATATATACACTTGATTGATTTACAGGGACAGGCGAGCACAGGTCAAACCCAAATGAAAAACCGGGTTCAACTCACGTGCAATAACATTGAAAATCACGACACGAGCACAAGGTCAAACCCGAGTTTTAAAACTGGATTCAACTCAGTCAACTCAAGTGAATCACTACAAAACAAGCTCAACCGGACAGTACCATCTAACCAAGTTTAAAGATGCAAGCACGCACATGTGTGGCCAGTAAAACCAAAGTATCAGTAATGTCGAGCCCAGTACAAACACATGAAGGGAATACAACTACAAATGAAAACTGGCAACAACAAGTTCAAGTATGTCAGAGAAAGAAAGGATGAATGTAGTAGCAAGGTTGCAAGCATAAGAAGTGCATGAACACGGTAAACAACAAAAGTACAGTGTCAATCTCATGTATGCAACAGATAATGATGCAAGTGTCGACCAAGTAACAATGCAAGCACAGTCTCAAACATGAAACAAGGTGCACCAGACCAGGTTACAAGATGATCAAGGCAGACTACAAGTTCAAGTGAAAGTGCAGACAAAATACACAAGCAACATATATCAGATGCACATGGATGTCGCAAGCAAAGACCAAGTGATACAACAGCTACTACCAGATAACTACAAGGCATGAAACCATACTTGAAACAGTGGTAACTACACAGAGCTCAGTGCAACCAAATGGAATGCAACAGTGAAGTTCAACATCATCAGAGACAGTGTCAATAGCCAAGTAAGTGCAATGGACAGTTCAAGTCAGAGACAACATCAGTATGAAAATGAAGACTCCGGCAAATGTCCAGTACAACAACAATGAAACTGACTCAAAGCACAAAAGTGCAACAGTGAAGTTCAGCTATGCAAGTGAAACAACAAGCAGCAGTGAAGCATGTACATAGGCCACCAGTGAAACAACTTCAAATAAACTCAGTGACAATGCAAATACATCAAAAGCAAGCCGAGAACAAACACCAAGTGCAACAGTATGAACAAAAGATCAAAGAAAAAGATGGTCAGAGCCGTAATATACAATGCATACATGAGTCAGTGCAGTAATACAGGGAATCACATGAACAAATAACCAAACAACATCATGATTGAAATTCAAGTACCAGAGAAGAAGGTCGAAGACTACAAGATGAACGAAATTCAACAGTTCAGAGAAATTCACGAACCAAACAAAATACTAGCAAAACCGAAGTTGAACAAGTCAATCAAGTATTCACCGTGTTATACAAGTAAAATGAAAAAGTGCGTATCTTTGAAATGGTCATTACATAATCGAGCAAAGTCAAAATCGAAGCCGTGTCAACCAAGCATCAAAAATATGAAATTGACAAAGTCAGATTTTATCACAAGCATCCAAGTATAATCAAGTGGCCGAGATGGATAATTGACAAATTCAAATAAAATATATACGACGAAAATACAGGGGGGTCGAACCCTATAAAAGTAATTAACATCATCGGCAATTGAGGTATTCGAGTTCGAGCATAACAAAGAACAAATCATCCAACTCGAATCACGATCGAGTTCAAGCATCAACCCAGTAAAGCAAAAAGATAAAATTACATACCTAAGCAAGGAGTCGAACTCGATCGAACAACGAAGCAGCCAAGACCGAACGAACGAGAACGAAGCACACGAAAAGGCGAAGCTTCAAAGCCCTAATTTGGATCAAGAGCCGAAACCCTAAATTTAGATCAAAGAATACAACAGAGGGCCGCCATTTTTTCAAAGCCAAATTTGGATCGCAAGCAGAAACCTAATTCGAAAAAGAGGGATTGCCGTATCGGGTTAAAGAAAATAAATTGGGCCGGCTTGCTTTATTTTTAAAGGGCTTTAGTATATTTTAAATAGGGTTTAAGTGCTATTTGTTTTTTAATTGTTGTTTTTAACTTTTTCAAATCGAAAACTGGTAAATCACCACCTAGGGTTTAGGTAGTGTCAGATTGTCTAGTTAGAATTAGTTCAGTGAGCAGGGTGTGTGAGTTTGCAAAGCTGTATAGGCGGGACAGAGTTTGCGAGTAAGCGAAGCTCTATAGGCGGGAAGCAAAGTTTGCGAGTAAGAGAAACTCTATAGGCGGAGCAGGGTGTACGAGTCTAGTAGAGTGTTTGTGAGCGGGAGCAAATGTTTGCGAGCAGGGTGTGCGAGTCTAGTAGAGTGTTTGTGAGCGGGAGCAAATGTCTGCGAGTCTAGTAGAGTGTTTGTAAGCGTGATACTGTTTAATTCTAATAGAAATCTGTGAATGCAGCAGTAGGCAGGGGTTGCCGAAGCTGGGTAAATTTTGTGTGTGATTTACTTTTCAGCATATTTATTTTTGCTGTTTATTTCTGAGTTTAAATCAAGAAAATTTGCTATAACCCTATTCACCCCCCCCCCTCTAGGGTTAATCTAGATCCTACACTTTTCCCAGGTTAAATTCAATTCACTTAATCCAGTCAACCTTACCCAATTTGAACTCCCTTTTCAAATTTTAAATTTTTCATTAATAATCTTCCCACTTATTAAGTTCAAAAATTCATTCCCATATTAAACTCAATATTTAGAGTTTATTTCAAATCATCATTGATATTTAAGTATATCCAAACATATACATATTTACTTCTTGGCTTGCCAAGCCAAATTTTAAAGTTTAAACCACCTTTGGTTTTTAATTTAAACAAATTCTTTTAAAATTTTCAAACATCTCTTATTTAAAAATAAGATCATATTCAAAGTAGTTTGAATAATATTATTTCCCTTAACATTCTGAAACCAATTTAAATTTTAAAACTTAGAATTCAGGACTTCACAATTTGAAATCCACTTTTATTTATATCCTTTTACATTTACAAATTATTTTCTTTTTAAATGGTTACTTCCTTAAAACATTTTATTGTTTATTGAAAAACAATCATCCCATTATTAATGTAACAACCCGGATTTGGAGTTTACCTTTCAATATTAAACTATAATGACAATTGTGATTTAATATTGTAAATTGAAAAAATTTGGTGAAAATAAATTGTTAATTTATTATAAACAATGAATTTGGGAAATAATTGTTGAAAATTTTAATGGTTTGGGTGATAATAAATGCGAGAATATTTTTATTTGAGTGAAAATGCAATAATTTTGTTAATTAATGCTTTGTGGCTTCTTTTAATAATTTTTAAAGGAAGTAAGCTCTTTTAATAAGTGTTTAATGAAATAAAAAAAAGATAAAATGTGATTAAAAATAAGTTTTGAGTGCAAGTAATATTTTCAAATAAATTAGAACATTTTTACAAGTAAGAAAATGTAATTTGTTGAATTTTAAAAGTAATAAACGTGGTATATTACAATTAAATGAACAAAAAGTGCATTTTATTCAAAATAAAGGAAATTAACGAAAAAAATATTTAAAAATAGCAAATTATTATTTTAAATGATAGAAAATGTTCTATTTTATATGTATACAAGTTTTCACATTTTTATTATGTAAAACTTTAGAGAAAATGCATTTCTATTTGTATATGTGTGATATATGCACATATGTTGTTTTGTGTTGATTAATTTCTTAGGCCATGCTAATTTATTTTTATTTTTGGGTCCAAAGCCCATTAGCCAACCTAAATCAGGAATAGGAGATGAGAAACTTCACTGTACGTTCATTTCCTCTATCTCTTCTTCCTCCTTTAACCTGAGAAACAAAATACAGTAACCACTCCTCCAAAATTGAAAATCCAAGCCAATTTCACCATAAAATACAAGAAAATTAAAGTCTTTTCACTCTAGAGAATAAATTGAAGGTAATCTAACTCCAAATCACTTAATTTCATCAAAACTCTCTGATTTGTAAAATGATTTCTTATTTACAGTGAATTTTCTTTAGCATGCATTGTGTTTCTCTTGTATAGGTTCTTATAGGCTATTTCTCAAGCCAAGGCTTCAACTTTGCGGAAAAATCCGAGCTTTTTCAACAAATCAGAAAGGTGAGACTAAAATCTCACATCTAATAGCCATATATATTGAATCGGTAGCTAAATTTGTTGGTTATACATGTTTTTGTTCATCGCTGTTCTTTTTTTCGTTTCTGCCATCAAGTGCCAAATTTGGCTGACCATAACTTTCATTTCCGGCAACGAAATGCTGCCGGATCTTTTTCTGAGTTAAGCTTATGTATTGAACTTTGTTTCTAGAAATTTTGATCGAAAAATAAGGTCATTTGAGTGTTCAAATCGTTGCTGCAAAATGAAGAAAACACGGTTTTTCTGCCTGTAGAAATTGTGTTTTCTGAGTTGCTGTAAACATGGCCTGAGTCCATGTTTGAGATACCATAACTTTTTCATTCCTTACTGGAATTTATCGTTTCTTTTTTTGTTTGAAATAATAAGTTTCCTACTATATGAATACCAAATTTCAGGTCGTTTGGATCGATATAGCTTATAAAAATATGCTGCCGAACTTTGGTTCGGAGAATGTTTTTGCCCAGATTTTTACAGTGAAAACACTGTCTGCATTCATCTTTGAGACATCATAACTTTCTTCTGTTCTATCCAAATTATATTATTCTTTTTTTGTTTGAGAGATGAAGTTTTCTAATATGCAACAACCAATTTTGAGCTCAATCCAATTTCAATTAGTCCTCGGTTCTATGCCTGGAAGTTGAACCCAGAGTTGATTTTCAAGCCTGGGCACATCCTAGTTGAACTGTTACAAACATGGTCTGAGTTCATGTTTGTGACAGCATAACTCATTGGTTTTACATCAGATTTGCATGATTCTCTTTGAAAATTGAAGTAGGAGTGTTTATTTATATTCTTGTAAAGTTTCATTAAAATTTGGGTTGGTTTGCTATTTCTAAACGGCTATCAAACTTGTACTCGCAACTTGCTAATTCAGTGTTTTAAACCTTGTTTTGGTGCGAATTTGAAACGATGCAGATTCTTCATTTCAAATCGGATTTGAATGATTCTTTTTGAATATTGAATTAGGAATATTAAATTTATTCCTATCAAATTCCATGTCATTTGGACTCTGTTTGCAGGTCCAAACCTGCTGTCGATCTTGGGTTCGCAGCATGTTGTCACCGGTTTTTATACTTAGAATAATTTCTGGCTTTTTCTGATATTTTCCGATTGCTTTGAGATTTTTCTCTAAATTCCGTACACGGGTTTTATAAAGCATTATAAAGTGTTTTTCAAGCAAATTGACTTTTGAAATTATTATTTTAAGGATTAAATTAATTACTCCGTAATAGGAGAATTTCGAATGCAATTTCTAAAGCGATTTTGAAGCGTTCCTAAAACTCGTTTTCTTCAACTTAATTTCTATATAAAACACACAGTTTTGCACTTCGAGCGAAGAGGGAGGAGAATTAAATGATTGGATAAAACGCGTGCTATGAACACGTGCGTTTATCTTTTCAATTAATTCCTAATCTATTCGTTTGATCGTTTTGGCCTACGGGTCTAGTTTACCGATGATATGAGGTGAACCTTTTACTGCTTTGAGTGTGAAATTTACTAGCGGTTAGTAAACCGTTTAGTGCAAACGGGTGGTATGGGACACACGTTAACACTTTTCGGGTTCCTTTCCGAGAGTTTGTGACACATTTGCCTGTTGGCGTGCCAGTACTGGACCTTCGGGTCAATTGCCATTGCGGCGTATTTGTCTTCGGACGTTTGCCATTGCGGCGTATTTGTCTTCGGACGTTTGCCATTGCAGGGTATTTGCCATTGCGGCGTATTTGTCTTCGGACGTTTGCCATTGCGGCGTATTTGCCATTGCGGCGTATTTGTCTTTTGACGTTTGCCTTTGGGCGAGGTACCTATTATATGAAACAGTACTCGACAAAAATAGCACGTGCAAAACCTTTTTGAGATGATTTCTACCTTTTTGTGTCGTCATTTTGGAATCGGTCCTTTGAACCGTTCGGTGGCGATTACTTTGGGATTTTTGGACTCTTTGGAGTTCTTTTGAGATTTTCCTTGCCTACACTGGCGTGTTGAAATTTGCCTTTCGGCGTATATATATTGAGATTGCCTATTGGCGCTATTTATGAGATTTGCCTTTTGGCATTGTATTAGATTTTTATCTCTTGGTCGACATTTGCCTTATGGCTTATGTCGAGATAGCTTTTGCTTATGTTTTTCTTGGAGTTGCCGATATGGCGGGTTTGGGAATTACTCTTTTAGGAGTTTACATTTTACTATTTCCTAAACCATTCTTATTGATTTATGATTGCCGATGATATGAGGAATGCTACATTTTAGCGATTCATGAGATTTTGTGTTTTATGCTTATTGAAGCAATAGTGTTTTATCACTTAGTATAACCATATATGCCATACATGTTCTGTATCCTCCATATAACCATAGTTAGCTTTCTTATGGTTTCTTCTTGTTTAAGAAGAATATCACTATGCCCTTATGCTCTATTATTCTACTATCACCTTTTACTGATTCGTTTAGCTAGACTGACCCGTGTATTTTATACTCGGGTCAGACCGAGGTGTTTCAGGTTAGGTAGTTTTGGACTTAGCCTATTCTACTTCTGCATGGACTATTCTGCTGGCTCTTTTAGTTATAGCTTTTTGTGTAGTCCGTTTTGTTTTGCTACTCTGATATGTATATTCTTTTGACTCAAGTTTGTATTGTGGTTGTCATACCACATATGTGATGTATCATTTTGTATACTTTGTGACGTATCTGTGTATGTGTGTATCTATGGGATTATCTGCTGTTCTGTGATGTGTTTTACATTTGAGTTATTGTATTTTGTTCTGATAGATCCTATTGCCACCTATGGCTTTGTATTAAATATTTATTGGATATGTCGATCCACTTGAATCAAAAAAAAATTAGATGGCATTGTCGACGTATTCAATAGATATTAAAGACAAGGCTATAGAAGGTCGCTCCTATCCAGCCCTATTCTCTGCATTAGCAGACAGTATTACCCAGTAATGCCCTTTGTTAATGTGGGTCTCGGGGTGGGGCGTTACAATTAAACACAATATCCATTCTATTTTGTGACTTGAAACCAATTCTAATTCATCTTATTTTGAAATACTTCTCCAATTCAAGATTTCAATTTTAGTTTGAATTCATTCAAACTTGTCTTTAAATTCAAATTTGGTTGTAATTCTATTACCATTAATTCTTATTATTACTTTTAATTTAATTCATACTACAGCCAATTTCCTTAGATAATCTATTTCTTATATAAGATTCATTTACTTTTGAAATCATTTAAAAACCTTTATATAAGAAAATAACAAGCACGCTCTCTCATATATATACACACTCAACTCATTCTAGGGTACCACTTACCCTATCCTTAATGAGTAATCCCGACAGAGCCAAGGTTCTCGCTTAACCTTCAGCTATGATACCAAATGTAACGGCCCAGAAATTTCGATCCCGAAATTTCCAGATAGTTAGTGAAAAGAAGAAAGAGATCAAAAAAGAAACACACAAATCTCACATTCGCAGCGGATAAAATATAATATCAATAATAATAGTTATATCAAAGAAAACTGTATCTATCAATATACATCGATATATCAGAGTTACAATACTTTTTATACAACATCGGATTTATACAATTTAACATGTCTCAAGAATATACTATATCATAGTGGAACTCTCCATACTTCCCTGCCATCCAGCTTGCCTCCTGAACTCCGGAACGTCCTTACCTGAAAATCTGTAATACTCAGTCTGACCCGAGCATTACATCAAAGTAACACCCGGGTCAGGCTGGAAACCAGCGTGAGTAAACTCATCTAACATATAATACAAAACATGCAACTTATATAAAGCCGGGGTAACTTATCAATTTACAACTTAACAAGTTGTTATAGACGTCACTTATTTCATAAAGCAATTAAGTGCCAAAACTTAGATTATATGGTTCAATCCATTTAAATCTTCCCGTTATACCTTAATGATTTCACGTATCAATTATAAAGAATCGAAGTGGTTTCGGATATTCACTAATACCCGACTCCGGTCTCTTCGAAATAAATGTCATCTAAACCCAGTTTATCCAATTAAATACCATTCAACTTAATGTCCGGATAACACTTTTATACTGCAATTTGTCATTGATAGATAGTTACATTATCATCATCCATGCAACATATCATATCACAAAACAATTCATATCAAAGGTATCATCCAATTCAAAACACTCATCATCATTCAATCATTAATAAACAAGATTGATCACTTCCATTAATCAGATTAATGATCCTCAAAATTTCTTTCATTAGTTAATTATTCTTAAATTTCATTTAATAATTAACCTTTAACTTAATTACATTCATTAATCAACCATAATCAATTACGATCATAAATTAACCTTCTTTAATTACTTCATCAATTTAGACCAACTCCTTGATTAATTACATTGATTTATCTTTTAATTACACTGAGTAATTATCACTTAATTTCTTCACCAAGTAATTATGCCTTAATTACTTCCCAACAAGACATTTCTTTTTAATTAATTACATACTAAGTATTAACATCTCATTAATTTCCCCAGGCAATACTTAACCCAACATAAAATGAGCACCTTTAATTAATTAAACTTAATTAATTAACCCAAATTATCAACTTAATTAATTACTTTGAGTAATTAATTAATTAATTAATTATCCTGATTAATTATCCCATAATTATTAATTAATTATCCTTTCATTAATTATCTTAAGAATTTACTTAACTGATTCCATTAATCAAATTAAACATTCCTAATATATTAAATAATTTATACTTGATTAAATTCATCATTTAATTTTTCCTTTGAAAACATTTTTAAAATTTAACTTAATTTGTTAAACCTTATTAAGTTTATAGTGTTAAAACTGTTGAAACACAACCTGGTTAACTTATACTTCTTTTTATTTATTAGTATACTGCTGTTATGAAAGACCCAAGAATCTTCTGCTGAAAACTCGAGTAATTCTTCGAGCTCCCCATGCATTTCCCCGAGTCACTCTCACTTCCTCTCATACTCATCTTCTTCTTTTTTTCTGTAGTTATGTTTTAACTCAGACTAACAATAACATCAGGTACACATTCGAACGCAATTGCTGCCCCGAGGAATTTACCTTCTAACTCGAGTAACGACTCGAGTAACACCACAGTCACAGACAACACATCACCATACACGTGCACGGCGACGCCACTGAGCTCCGGCGAACTCCATCATCAACGGCAAGTTGAAAATCTCCAGCAAGCTCGAAAACCAAATTCGTCTCGGCCCTAAAACCTTCGAATCAAAATTAAGCCTTCTTGCTCGAACCTGAAGCTTACCCCAATCAACATCACCGCCTCGTTCTCGCGCCTCCGACCACTGACGAGCATACTCCTCCAGCCACGCCTTTGTCAACTCGCCTTCTTTCATTTTCCAGGACCCTATAAAACTCGATCAACAATCAAAGTCGTGCCGATTAAAAATCCCATCCTAGTCCAAATCTAGGTTTACATTCTTCTCCGGCCAACACCTATCACCTTGGCAACTTACACACACATCTGAATTTTTTTCCAAACTGCCCTATCACTCTTCTATCACCAGGGAGAGCCCTGACACTCCAATACATAAAGACCACAGAATTTCACAATTAACTAAATTCTGGTAAACAAGAAATACACCCATAATTATTTACTAAAAATCATGATTTAAGTTTTAAAAATCATGTTTTGCTTTAACTGTTCGATCTATATACTTGAATCAATTAACCAGGATGATTTAGTTCCCACTATATTTATCTTCCTTTTTTATTTTTCTTATTGCCTGAACCAAGACATAGATATTTTATTTTGAATAAGTTCTTAAACTTTACTTCATGATATAACAAACATAATCTGTTTGGAATCTTATACACTAACATTTATAAGATCAAGCGATGATGGAATTTGTTTTTTCAATACTGGAGTCTGGAACTAAGGACAGAAAGATACAGGAACACATATATATACATTTATATATATACAGAAAATCTTCTGATATGTATGAACATAGTATATACTTAACACAGATCTTATCATGCAACAGATTCCATATTTATTAAAGATGATGTTACTCACCTTATATAGAGCAGAGTTTTGAAAACTGGAAATATTATATATATATATATATATACATATATATATATATATATATATTCATTGAAACATATTTCACACTTTACTCAATAGTGGCCACATGCAAACCATTATCACAATTTAATTTCATAATTTACTACATGCAACTGAGTTTAAAAACAGACTGAAACTTTGTTGTTGTTTTTTTTTTCTTTTTTTTTTTTCTTTTCACGGTTGTAAAGATGAACAAAAGGATGTATACTGTTATATACAGTCATTCACAATGTTCAATTACATTTATTCATCTTAAATTTAGCATACAAACATTTAGGCTAACATTCATCAATTTCTCTCTCAACATTTACTACCTAAACCAAATTCATATTGTTAGATTTTAACTTATTCACTGTTCTAATTTGAACAGAGATTTTTTTTTTCTTTCCATAATCTGTCGTGTATACACATTTAATCCTTTTTAAAACATCATGCATAACATGGTTCATACTATATTACAAAAATCATCACATGCAACATTAAAATGTACCAGAACTTTTAGAGTCACTCACCTGTAATAACATGCAGAACATGCTTTAAAACAGAGGCCTAAAACTGGAAGCTACAACTTCTTCTTTCTTCTTTTATTTTTGCTTATGAGTTGACCTTCAATTTGCTTTATAAACTTCAAGTTGCTTCCCTTTTTATAAAAACTTTAGATCTTGATTTACTGCAAATGCCTTTGCTTCCAGATTTAACAATTGCCTGCATGCTTTTGCTTTTTAAACTTGAAGTTGTGGTAGTACTTTGTGTTTTCCAGAATTACAGTTGCATGTTTGTTCTCAGGTTTGTAGTTGTTACTCGATGAAATTGTTTTGCATTTTTTGGGTGAACCTGAAATGATTTGCTTCAGGCTTCCCCTTTTCCAGGTTTGATTTCTCTTTTTTTTTTTTTTTCAGTTTTTATTCTTGAGAAAGAAGATGAGGACTGATTTATTTTGTTAATTCATTGTTTTAAAACTATTGTGACACTTGTCTTATTCCACTTTTAACTATCTAACACATGTTATCAAGTGCTCTTAAAAGATAACACATGTATTAATTCATTATCATATATTTACAAAATGAGTTTAAAAACTTTTATATAAATTCTCCTAATCAATTTAGTTTTACATTTACTATTTTATATATGAATATATGTTACATTTGAAATTTCATGTATAAATATGTTTTAATATATATATATATATATATATATATATATTTATTTATTTATAATATGCCCAATTTAGTTCTTATATAAATGTCTTAAGTATGTTAAATTCTTTATCTATTTTTATTCAAATTTAACTAGATACATGATGCCACTAGTCCAAATTGTTAACACTTGTTTATTTCTTAAGTCTTACATATGTTTTAATTCTTTATTTTATAAAATGCTTTTATATTAATATGGTACATTTTTTTTATAGTTAAATTTCTAAATTTGAAATACATTTTTTACTTATATAAATCAATTTTTTCTTAAAAAAAATAAATATAAAACAAATTTTATATTCTAAATAAAATCATAGGAATACACTTTAAAATCAAAGTATGTTTTAAGATATAAATAATTATATTTCGAATTTCAATTCAAACTCCATTTCATTTTAAGGTAAAATTTAAAATTAGCCTATATATATTTTTAACAACATACTATTTGTTCGAAAGGCATAATTTGCCAATAATAATCATTGAACTAGTAGATTATAAATTAAATATTTATCCAAATATAAAAAATTCAGTTTCTATTATCATCAGAATTCTTATCTGTCTAATCTATAATACAGTATTTCTATTAATTAACCCAATCATGTTATTGATTACAATATTCAAAAATCCGGGTTATTACACGTTGGCATTGTCTGATCGAAGTTCGGTCGCGTACGGGTGGTGCGGCCATCAAATTTTGCCGCGTGATGATTGGTTTGGGTACGTGATCGTTAGCCTGGGGGAGAAGAAGCAGTTACACGGCCCTGATCTCATGTTGCAGTTTGAATGGCCGGCCCAGATTTTCTATTGCAAAAACGAACGACAGTGATGGAATGTATGGTTTTTAAATAAAAACTAATATTGAAATTGATTTATAAAATTTGTATAAACTTTGAAATGCTATAACTTGTTCATACGAGGTCCTTTTCTGACGAAACGAGTTGCATCGGGTTCATATTGACGAGCACTACGCAATGGAGCTGGTTTGGAGTCGATTGGAGCTGGTTTGATTTTTGAGTAAAATTAAAAGCGTGTTTAATTTGATTCGGAACAAAACATTGCAACTGTTATTGGAATTAAAAAGGTGAGAACTTCTCACGCAATCGAATTGTGTTTCGATTTAAATTCTAAATAGCAGAATTTAAAATTGCTTGATTGTGTGATTGAATGATGGTTGTTATCTATTGTATTGAAATAGACCCTAAACGCCGTATATTAAGCGGAGATTATTAAACCGAAATACCGCGATATTCCAACTCGGAGTGGAATTGGTATTATATATGTACGTGGAGTTGATTTCCCATATTATATGGTGGATGAGACCATATTGCGCCGCATAATAGCCGATAGTATTTTATATAAACCCATGTACCGCGATAACTCATCTTGAAACGGGATTGGTATTGTGCTAACATCTTGGATGTAGGGAAACAGGTTGGAGGGATCCAACTGGATTCCTCAAAACATTTGAATTTGTTTCATATGTTGTGTGTTGATTTTAAAATCTCCATGTGATTATATATTGTAGTTAAAAAGTTGTTGAAGGCTATGGTTTAACCGAATATATTTTTGGTATCATTGGATACCGGAAATAAATAAAATTTGATTTTTTTTAAAATTCTAGTTGAAAGATTTATAGTAAAATTTTATTTTGAGAACTGGATAATTTAAAGGAAGTTTAAAAAGATAAAGTTTTTTATCTTATTGAATAAAATTCCAAAATATGGGAAAAACTTTAATAAATGGATTTTGGGCAATATTATTCAAAAGTTGAACAATTTATTCAAAATACGGATTTTAAATAGTTTGAAAGAAATAAAGGAATTTATTTTCTTAAAAAGGGATTTATTTTCTTAAAAAGGAATTTGTTTTAAAAGGAAATAAATTTGGAAAAATCCATTTGGAAATTTATTTGGTGTTTGTAAATCAATGGAAAATTTGATTTGGTGTTGAAAGTGAATATTGAAATCGATTTGAAAAATCGTATATTAATGGGAATTTGGAAATTTGATTTCACAATGGAATTTATAAAGGAAAGGGAAATTTGTTTTAAAAATAAACATTGATTTATTTTTAAAGTGTAGAAATAAATTTACGGATTTGAAACGTAAATTTAAATAAATCGTTAAGAATTTATTTAATTGGTTTAATTGGACCATTTTGAAATGAAAGTGTATTCTCCTTGGAAAGCCGAGTATATTTCCAAAGTAGCTTTTAATGTATAAATTTAAAGTTCTAAAGTAGTTTTAAAAGAATATTTTGGGAAATTATTTTTCTTAAGTTATTCTGAAATCTTTAGAGTAAAGATTTATTTAGAAAATTATAGAAGTAATTATTTAGAGACTTAATTTATAATTTTTTTGGAAACCGATTATTTAAATAATTGCACTCTATCTATAAATTTATTTTGAAGAAAATTTGTTTGGATTTAAGTTTATATATAATATTAGTATAATGTTTTTATAACTAATATTTGAAAGAAAAGTGTTTTAAAAGTAGACTTTATTTTTAAAAAAAAAGTTTTCCAGATATAATTTGGATAAGTGATATAAATTATTTTTAAGTATTCAGATTTGGCAGATTTCCAGTGGAAATGAATAATATCGGGAATTTTATTCCGTAAATGAAAAGTGATTTGAAATTGGTTTTCAAATGGGTGAAGTGTGGGAAAAATATATCTTGTAAAGATATTTTTGAAATGAATAATTTGGGAAATTATTTTAATCTGGTGATTGTTGTGAATATCGATTGATAGTTAAATAACCGACTATCAATATTGACCTTTAAATGGACATTTTTTGTGATTTGCTTGAAATTTGAATGCAACAATTATTTTTAAAAATAAGCGCTCATTATTCGGTTTAGCCGGGAGATGATCTTTGTGTCATAAAACCCATTCCAAATAATGATACGTCAAAATGGATTGCATTTGAAGACCGGTGTTGAAGACCGGATATTTTGAAAATGGAAGGATTACCGTCGAATGTCTCTGCATCGGCTGATCTCCGATATAGTGATTTTATCACTCTTTGTGATGGGAAGTTCGGACGTGATTAGAAATTATCCGAATTTGCAAGGGCTTTTTTGGAAGTTCCTACTTGTATGGAGGTGTGTCTGACGTTACAATTTGAGATGTAAATTTGGTTTCTATCAAATACATTTCTGTTGGTGGCGGAGAATTTATTCTCTTAGCTTAACACCCTTCTCTGAGACGTACGGGCTCAGAGGTTATGTAGTAGATGGTTACTAGTGATACATTTCGAATTTGGTAATGTGGCATACGAAGTGCTACCGATCATTTTTTGATCGAAGCAAGGCTTTTTGAAAAGCGTAGCTTTGTAGACGAGACTTCGTCGGACCTCACACCCCGGAATGGTCGAAACAGGAAGAATGCAGCAGGGTTTTAGGGGGTATGGCCCCTTAGGGTATGTTCATTTCCTTCTGGATAGAGGTGGTATCATGGTATTGAGCCCAGATACTTAACCTATGTTGTTGCTGCAAATTAATTACTTTGTGGTTGTTGGTATTGAGGATCCTTAGTTAAAGGTTGTTTACAATCAAGGGATGGCATACTCGTGTCAGTAGTTACCTATTTTTGTAAAGGTAACCCGGCCTTGTGTTGACAGAGATCCGGTTAGATTCTCGGGGCGTACCTCCAGAGGCGTACCCATGTGGCAATGGGAAGTTCCCTGGCCTGACCATTTGTTGAAAATCCAAAGAAACAATACGAGCCTTGTACGGGTTTAGCTGTAGAACTTGTTATCTAATATGGTAGCTATAGTAGGAATACTATAATGGTACCTATGCTGGCTAAAATTAATATTATATTTTCGAAAAAATTTCTGCACTATGCACTAATAATAATAATGAAATGATTCTATGTAGTAAGCACTTTGACTATCATAAGGAGAAATCTCCTCCAATTCTGCGTTTGCATTGTGTGTGGGGCGGGAGGCCTTATGGTAGTTTCATTTTCCAAAAGCATTGCGGATATTTTTCACTTCCCTTGCTGCTGCTGTTGTTGTTTTAAAGATAAATAACTACTGTAGTTCTCACACCAGTCCCATGACTGACCTGGAGTTTATTGTTCCCTTCCTAAACTCTTGGTGCCCATAATTTTCCACACGGGCAGCCTAAAGTCAGGTTATTAGGTCATTCTGGATTTCAGGAGTGCTGTGGAGCTCAGAAGGCGAGCTGGACGGCGAGACGTATCACTTGTATATGATTTTATTTATTCCGCTGTGCATTCACTTGTAAAAACAAATTCATATAATTGTCCAGTTGTGTTGTATATTGTTGTAGTACACTCTGACGATGTAATGTATAAACTGAGATAGTTCTTTGATTTAAAGATTATTCATTTATCTATTATATGTTGTTCCGCTGCGATTGTGAGATTCTGGTATTGTTTCAGTTGCTTCTTTATTTCTTTCTTCTTCTTCTACCTCTTTCTTCATTAACCATAACAATTCGGTTTTCCAGCCTTCGATTGTTCGGCAGTTGATACAGTGGTCATATTAATGTCGATTTTCGAAAGTCGGAAATCTCGAGTCGTTACACACCTGTCTTTTTAGATGCTTTAAGCAGACACGCATGCCAGACTTAAACCATTCAAAAGGGCGGGATGATACAGTTGGTATCAGAACTTAGGTTTACGATAAACCATGGCTTTGTGGGGTCAGACTCATATTTAATAGGGTAGCTATACCCTAGAATGAGTCGCTAAGTGTATATACATGAGAGAGCATGTTGTTAGTGTTATAAAAAGATTTTTGTATTGTGTTCATTTGTTCCATTTTGTATTTATAAATTCTGGTTAGTGCATAGGATGCTATGACATCGATAGAGATTTATAAACACTTAATAGGACAGACCGACACAATATTTGTTTTGAAATATAGGTAAATGAAATAATTTTGTCTATTATACATATTTTTATATATAAAATAATGATTTATAAATGATATATATTTGGTTGTAATATGTTGGTTGTTATGTAGTGAAATTTATAAATATTGGTTGGAAATAAGATTTGAAAATAAAATAAATGAAATTTGGAAATTTAGAATTTAAGTTTCGGGGTTTTGGAAAAAATTTCTTTTGAATGATTTTGGAATATAATAATAATATTATTTAGAAGTATTTTCTGATATACATATTTCAATGTGATTTGAAAGAATTGTTTTAAAGAAATTTTCGGAAAGAAATAAGTTTTGTACTCCCCTTTCTGTCACTAAAAAATAATTCTGATGATGAGTGCACGCATCATCGGCATTTATTTTTGAGTTTCAAAGTGGAAAGGCCACTGTAGTAGTTTTACTACAAATTTATTTTTGATAAACAAATAAGATTTTTAAAGTTTAAATATGATTGGATATAAAAGTTATGAGTATATACATACATATATATATATATATGTATGTATGTATGTATGTATGTATTTATATATTATTTTAAATGATGTGAAATGGAACCCGACATTTAGTTCTTAAACTTCTATAAATTAGAGATTTAAATTATTGAAATGGAATAAAAAAATTTAACTATTTAATAATTGAAACTTCTAAATGAAAATAAGAAATGATATGCTAAGTTATAATTGAAATATATAAGGAATTGAAATTTGTAACTTGTAAACGAAAAGTATATAAAAATAAGAAACGATAATTATTTAACCTTAAGTTAATTAAAATAAGTAAGTCAAATTTGTGTAACTTTCAATTGCTTTCTTAAAGACAAACACACACACACACACACACACACACACATATATAACTTACCAATTATAAAAAGTTGAAATGTTAAAAGAATATGTAATGGAAATTTTTACAAGTAAAACTTATATGATGGAAGTGTTCAATGAAATTTACTTTTATAAATAAGAAATTTGATATGAAAATAGCTATAAACTTGAGTTAAAATTTAAATACTACTAATCGAATAAAATAGAAAATGAGTACTATAAGTAAAGATTTTGAACTTAAGTTAATATTGAAACTATTCATAATTAGAGTAAATAATAAAATGAATGTAATGCAATAAAAGAAATTGATATGACATGAATAAATATGTCACGATCTAAAATCCAATGTTCGAAAATTGACATCAAATACCTCACTTGTATTCGACTGCCAAAGATTCAAACATCAAACTCCAGTCGGATGGAGCTTATAATAACATTAGATGAATATAAACAGCGGAAAAAAAATGAACATCATGTATACATCACAGATACATCATAAGATCTAATACAACAATAGAGTATCATAGTATATATATCACAACTTCAAATATAACATCATAAGAGTACAACAAGTGATCATATGCCAAAAGATCTCCAAAGAAATGAAGCGATAGTGAATATCCATAACTAAGCACCTCGAGATACAAAAGCTTCCAAAATGTCTCGAAGATAAAAGCCTCCAAAAAACTGATAGTCTCTAAACCAAAAGTCTCCAAAATGCAGCTAATACCAAAACATAGAAACTTGCTACTAGGCTGCCCGTGTAGAAATGATGGGCACCCTTAGTTTATAAAGAAAAACAATAAACTCCGGGTCAGTCATGGGACTGGTATGAGTAAACCAAACAGTTGCTTATAAGTAAACAAGATTTATAAAGGAAAACCGTTTATGCTTTTGGTAAATGAAACTACCATAAGACCTCTACAACAACCCGCATATTTATCGATTTTTGTAACAACCCGCATATTTAACGATTTTATATTTAAATGTTTTATTTAAATATAGCGTCGTTAGTCGGATTTAGGTCCGAAATGTTATTATCTGCAAATGGTCGAATTGGAACTCGAAACCACCTCCATTGGTTCCAAAATGGCATTTGCGATCTTTTTGAGTATAATCTTTGATATGTTTGGAGTTTGTGAAATTTTGACCCTTTTTCTATTGGGTTTTGGGTTTGGGTTCAGCCCATTGGCTAGCTAACTCACTTAACCTTCTACTTCAGCCCCTTCTTCTCATCTCTCTCCATTTCATTTCATTTCTTAAGCTAAAAACTGAAATGGGGGAAAGGAAGTGGAAATAGAAATTAGCAAGCCCTAGTTTCTTCTTGTAAACTTGATTCTTGCTCCAAAATCAAAGAGAATCCATTGGTAAGTTCATCTCCATCTTCTCCATCTCTTCTCCTCTTCAATTTCAGTAATTTCCTAACCCAAACTTAGGAAATACTTGCTTTGATTCTAGATTGAAGCTTGTAGTGTTGAAGTGGAGTGTAGTTGGTTGATTCCTTGCAATTGTGCTTCTTCATCTTCTTTGTTTTGTGTAAAAAGGTAAGTTTTGAACTCACATCTATTTCTTATGATTTCATAGATGTTGGGTATGAATTCCTAACACCTTGTTCATATGCAATTGTTTTGGTTTGGGTCGAATTGGTGAATATCCAAATTTTTACTGTTTGGGTTTAATTCTCTAAAGATCCTAACTTTGATGTTTAGCCATGTTTTAGGGCGCGAATCGGAGAGCTAATGGAGCTGGGTATCTATTGGCTAAAGCTCCTTAGGTCCATTGCTCGAACGGTCGCGATTTGGAAGAATTTGCATTTCATTGAAATAGGGCAGGAAGTGCAAAATCATCAGGTTCGGCCGACCGAGCCTTGTAGCCGGTCGACCGACCTGCTTCCCGAGAGTTTTTATGAACAGTGTCCGGTCGACCGAGCCCTGTAGGCGGCCGACCGACCTGCTCTTATTTGCCCTGTTTTGCCTGTTTTTGCATATTTTGATTTGTTTTTCGGATTTTATCGATTCAAGTTGCTTTTTAGTGGTTGTTATTGCATATTTGACTTTGATAACTTATTCTTGACTTCATCCACGGGTTTTTATAAAATAATCTCTCGAATCGCATTTAAAAGCTCGTTTCTCCAATTTATAAAATCTATTTAAAACACAAACTTTCGCACTTCGAGCGAAGTGGAAGGGTGATTAAATGTTTGGGCAAAACACGGACCATGAATCTGTGCGTTTATCCTTTCGATTAATCCCCGACCTATTCAATTGATCGTTTTGACCTTCGGGTTTAGTTTACCGATGATACGAGGTAAATTTGTACTGCTTCGAGTGTGAAAGTGGCTGACGGATAGTAAACCGTTTAGTGCGAACGAGTGGTTATGGGACGCACGTTAACACTGTTCGGATTCCTTTTCGAGAGTTGTGACACATTCCGCCAGTTAGTGGTGTCCAGTACTGGGTCTTCGACCTTCACCACTACGGTTTGTTGCCTTTGGGATGGTGCCTTCGGACTTTCTCCCTAGGTTTGTTGCCTTCGGGTATGTTGCCTTCGGGTGTGTGCCTTCGGGTTTGTTGCCCTATATAGTTTCGCTCTGATGTTGGCCTTATGTGCCGCATGGGTGATACTTGGGTTTGGAGCCTTCGGGCTTGTTAACTCCTATTTCTACCACGACCTAAAACTCCGCGACCTATAACTCAGCAGCCCAACGACCTAAGAGTACCTGACGACTTAATGGTCTCAACGACCTAACGGCATAATTGTATTAGCGACCTAACTCCACGAAGCAGCTATGCGACCTAAAGACTTAAGCATTGTCACGACCTACGACCTATTGGGAGTAGCGACTTAATTCCTGAAGATATGGAGCGACCTACCAAGCTTCACGACCTAACCAGATAAGCAAGCAAGCAACCTAAAGACTTTATGCGACCTAACTGTCCACCGACCTATGAAGTTCCGCGACCTAAGGAAGACCGCGACCTATAGAATTCACACGACCTAGCGGAGTGCTTCGACCTAAGGAAGGTCGCGACCTAAGGGATTCAGCGACCTAAGATCAGCTATGGCTACAGGAAAGTACTCACGACCTAGGGTAGGTCGCTAACGACCTAAACACGTAAATAAAAAGGCCGCCTCTACTATGCCGCTGAGTGTTAGGTCGCGCACGACCTAGAACTTGTTGAAAAAAGGATGCGCCTACTCATGAAAAAGGAAAACCGGAGCTTCATAGGTCGGAGATGACCTACGACCTTACTTAGGTCGGTCACGACCTACGACCTAAGTCCGAGCAAAGCCTATAAATACACCCCTAATTCCAACTAGAAGAGGACTTTTGGCTCACTCTCTTCAAGCGCCGATACTCTGCTGCATTCCGAACCAATCTAACACTTGAAGCTCTCAAGACACTAAGAACGCTACAAACAACTTCAAGAAGAGATCACATACATCCAACATGGATTCGAAAACTCTCATCTTCATCGAAGTTTAGGTTACTTGTTCTAAGTCTCTTGTAATTCAAAGTGTATTGAACTTGGGAAGAATTGTATCAGCTTGAAACGAGATCATCAATAAAAGTACTTAAAGTGGACGTAGGCTATACCCTTAAGCCGAACCACTATAAAATTGTTGTTGTTTACTGCTTTTCTGCTATTATCTGCTTGTAATCTGTTCCCGGGCTATCGGGTGGTGCTTTCACAACTATAACTCATACACCGGGGTGTTAGCGTTCAAATTTTAGCGTTAACATTTTTGGTGCTTTCACTGAGAATTGAACTCAGGCAAGTTATCATCATTGCTTCACAGAGGTTTGTAGAGAGAATTTCCTTGAAAACCAGAAGTCTATCCGAGATTATGGCTCCTGGAAGGAAGAGTAGATCTGTTAGATCTGGGAACGTTCAAGAGGGAACCTCCGCTTCCCCCATATCGAATCAAGCCACTCCAGCTGTCGGAGTTACAAAGGCAGAGCTGGATGCTGCAATTTTAGGGCTGAACCAACAGATTAATGCCCAAAATGCACAACTCGAGGCTCAAAATGCCCAGAATGCCCTAATTCTGAATAGGTTGAACGATCTGCTTGGGGCAAACCGTCAACCAGCGGGTAATGAGAGGAATTTTGCTGGCAACCTTCATGATGCTGAAGAAAGAAATGCTCCTGAAAGGGCTGCTAGCCCCTTTGAACAAACACTTCCAGAGGCTGGTGGGTTTAGAACTCGACATGATGAGGAGTATCTTTCTGGAATGGTCCGACAAATTATGAAAGAGAGTATGCAGAGGGTTGAAGACGAGAAAGAATGGGGTTTCGCCCCAAGTAAGACTCCATTTACTGAGAAAATCTTAAAGGCTGAATTCGCAAGGAAGTTTGTCCCTCCAACCATTCCAACTTATAAGGGGACAAGTGATCCGAATGAATTCCTATACAAGTATGATTGGCACATGACAGGTGCCAGAGCCTCTGATGAAATAAAGTGCCGATATTTCCCTGTGTATCTCGAAGGCGTAGCTCTGCTTTGGTTTACCAAGCTGCCCGTCCGATCTATCGATCAGTTTTATGACTTGACCCGGAAGTTCAAGGAGCAGTTCAGACTATATGCCTCAAAAGCCAAAGATATCATGTCACTATCAAGTTTGGAGCAGAGTCCAGGAGAGACTATCAGATCTTTCTTAAACTGCTTTAATATAGCGTTAGCTGAGGTGGACAATGCAGAGCCGCGAATGATACTGACTTATCTGATGAAGGGTATTGACAAGTCGAGCGAATTTGGGAAATGGCTAAACATGAAGGAACCAAATTCCCTTGAAAAATTCTATAAAAAAGCAGATGAATTCATACGCTTAGAAAGCCGTCCTGTACCGGTAAAGGCAGTGTTGGAAAAAGCTGAAGATAACACTGTTGCTCCACGCAAGAATGAATCTGTAGGGCAAAAAAGGGAAAATAACAATGGGAAGAAACAGAGTAATCTGAAGAAGCCCCGATCCTTCAAGCCATCAGAGTATACTCCTTTATTAGATACGCCGGAGCGTATCTACCTTGCCATTAAAGATTCTGTTGACTTCCCTAAACCTCCTCCTCTAAGGACCGGGAAAAAAGCTATACAGAGTGGGAAGTTCTGCGGCTTCCATAATCAACCCGGTCACGAGACCGACGAATGCCGCCAGTTGAAAAATCTGATTGAAGAGTTGCTAAGGGAAGACAAACTGCAGCAATTTGTGAAAAAGAATAACAACAATCCTGCTTCATCTAGTCAGGGGCAGCAGGCTCCTACTCAACAACCTAGGACGATTGAGAAGGCTGCAGGGCATGAATCTGGAAGGCCCATTATTAATGTCATTACAGGAGGACCTCACCCAGCAGGCAGAAGCTGTGGTGAGATGGAAAGGTATACCAGAGCTTTAAAGTATGTGCCGACTGAGGAAGATGTATTTGTTTTGGAAGGTGCTACGCCTTTGAAGCAACAAAGAACTTTTGATGATGATATTGTGTTCAGAGCCAGGGATTCCTCAGGTATTGAAGCTCCTACTTTGGATCCTCTAGTCATCTCGGCTGGTATCGGACCAGCTATTGTCAGAAGAGTTCTCATTGATTGTGGTGCATCCTGCAATATTCTCTTTAAGAAAACATTCGACCAAATGAAGATCCCTATGGTTGATGTGCAAGCCTCATCGCAGAAAATTGCTGGTTTCACTGGGGAGCCAAAGCAGCCGGTAGGGACCATTTATTTGTTTGTGGAACTTGGGGAAGGAGAGAGAAAAGTAGTCCGCAAGCAAACTTTTGTGATTGTCGACGAATTTTCTGCTTACAATGCTTTCCTTGGTCGCCCAACTCTGGCAGCATTCAAAGCTGTTCTTGCCCCGTGGTGCCTCACTATTAAATTCCCTACAGACAATGGAGTAGGAGTTATAAAAGGTGATCAAAATGCTGGGCGAGAGTGCTATCTGACAGAGCTACGAGAAACCAGAAAAAGAGAAATGGGAAAGAATGCGGCAACCCCAGTCCGCATCAAAGAACCAGCCTTGTAGCAATTACAGGGCGGACCCTGCACTGGCGAGCACAGCGGAGCAAGGAAAGAGATGGACCCTAGAAAAGTCAGTGCAGGGGAAAATAGAATGATCCCGGTAGAAACAGAGGTTCCTTCACACAGAAGGATCCATTTCAATCAAGCAGAAAATGAAAGGCTACAGCTTGAAGCGCTAGACTTCCTTGATGAAAAAAGAGATGAAGCTAGTCTCAGAATTGCAGCTCATCAGCAAAGGATAGCCAGACATTTCAATTCCAAAGTTCGCCAACGCAGCTTTGAGATTGGAGGTCTAGTCCTGAAGAGAATTATGACAGCAACAGGTGTGTTTGGGCCAAATTGGGAAGGACCATATGTCATAGGTCAGAAGCTTCTTGACGGCACATTCAAACTCACTACTGTTGAAGGAGATCAAATTCCAAGGGCATGGAACAGCAATCACTTGCGTCCATACTTTACTTGAAAATTTTGTTGAAATATTGTAAAAAGAGTTGCGAATGTATGATTCTTGTAATTGAAAGCAATTGTAAAACTGATGCAAGTGAATAATGAAAAAATATAAAGTGGATGTAGGCCCAAATTCCTGGCCGAACCACTATAAATCTTGTGTTCCTTATTATTATTACATGTTTGCTTTATTTTCGATATAAAAGTACATAAAATGTATTGTTGAAATGTCGATTTAAATTTTTGCAGACAATGGAAGTGAAACTTGCACATAAAAAGACCAAGTGATTCTCGCCAAATTTCAAGTCACAAAAGCCCTGAATTCAAATCCTAGATAGGAAGTACTTCAATTGAACGGCCTATGATTTCGACAGAAACGGGTCTTTGCTAATAAATTGAGATCGTTTGAACAAACAAACGTCCAATTAAGAAGCTAGTGCTCGTTCTCACGAAATTGCCTGACAATGAAGCACACTTCCTTGGATTAAACAAGTTACTTGTAAAAAAAAAAGGGGGGGGCAGAGGATCATTGAAAAGGCATAAGCAAGTGAACAGAGGAACAACCAAAGCCATCATCGGCAGCACAAGTCCTCTTCGGAGGCACAACTCTTCGGAGGATAAAGACCTCTAATGGGTCATACGCCACAAAAAAGAAAGTTCTCTACTCAACAAAAAAGATTGGAGGAGTCATGACCCTCCAACCATGAGAGAGTAACTTCCAGGCGATGAAAACCCTCTCTGAGGCACATTTCACCAGGAGTTGAAGTGTTATGACCGCTCTTCGGGATTTCACTTCACCAGAGTTGAAATGCAAACAAAATAAAAGCCCTCTTCGGAGGCCCATTTCACCAGGAGTTGAAGTGTTATGACCGCTCTTCGGGATTTCACTTCACCAGAGTTGAAATGCAAACAAAATAAAAGCCCTCTTCGGAGGCCCATTTCACCAGGAGTTGAAGTGTTATGACCGCTCTTCGGGATTTCACTTCACCAGAGTTGAAATGCAAACAAAATAAAAGCCCTCTTCGGAGGCACATTTCGCCAGGAGTTGAAGTGTAACAACCGCTCTTCGGAATTTCACTTCACCAAAGTTGAAATGCAAAAACAAAATAAAGACCTTCCTGAAAGCCCACGTTTCACCGAGATTGAAATAAAACTTCCAAGTGTTGAAACATGAAAAGGCTTTCTTCGAAGGCACAACTCTTTGGAGGTACACGTTTCACCAAGATTGAAATAAAACTTCCAAGTGTTGAAACGTGAAAAATCCCTCCTTAGAGGTACAACCCCCTCCCGGGGACACAATTCAAAGGAAAGACCTCTTCAGAAGCCCACGTTTCACCGAGATTGAAATAAAACTTCCAAGTGTTGAAACGTGAAAAAATCTCTCCTCAGAGGCACAAATTTTTATTTAAAAAAAAAAAGAAGAGAAAAATCCTCATCAAGAGCGTACTTTAACTTTCAAAGGAAGAGCGATTTACCTATTCTAAAAATAAAAAAAAAAGAAGGGGGAAGAAAGTTAAAGTACATTCAGAGGTCCGCTTTACCACATAGAAGAATTCACTTGGCAAAATATATACATACGCAAAAGGAAAAAGTGATTTCTTCGAAGGACAAAGCGTAGAAACTTATATGAAGGAAGTTGCACTCTACGAAAATTCTCTTCGAGAATGAAGTAATTATTCTTTAGAAAACGAGAGTGCAAGTCCCCTCAAAGTATACGATATTGCAGTAAGCTCATGGTATAGGGGCAACATGGTATAGTTACATACAAAGTGGTATAACTATGTCGGTAAAGTACGCTCAAACAACATACCACGAGCTCACCGCAACATCGTATAAATAAACTTGTGCAAAAATGAATAATAAATGCATTCTCAAATTCAAACAAAAGTCTGTACAAATAAAGAATCATTTTATTCAATTGCAGATATTGCAGATACAGGTTTCAAAATAAAAAGCAGGGGCCGGTGCCTGCACAACATCCGACCATTACACAAAAAAGGAATCAAAAAGCTCAACTCTTCATTTCTTCTTGCCGCCTTTAGACCCTTTACCCGGCCGAATGGTTAGCTTTTCAGGTCTTTCAGGTTGGTCTGAAGGCATAAGGGAAGAAGGGGAGGGAGGTGCAACTGGTGCAATTTCCGGTTCCTCTTCAGTGGTGATAATTTTCTTCCCCCTCCTCTTCGATGTCCCATGCTTCTTTCTTCTCTTCGAAGAAGACTCACTCCCCGGAGTAACGAGAGCGGACAAAACTACGTCGTCAAAAGGAGTCCGCTCCGGAGAGATCTCGCCTCCTTCGAGTCCCTCATCTTTTTGCTCCTGCGAAGCAATAGGGTCATCCAAGCCATGAAGAGCCTCAATTTTCTCCTCTTGTGACCCAGGTTGTGAAGCAGAAGGAGGAGTCACCTGAAGAGATGGAGGAGGAATAACCAGAGAAGGCGAAGTCTGCACGGCACTTGTTGTTTCAACTGCAGAAGAAGAAGAATTGAAAATGTTAGTATCTTCCCGAAAGAAGGGAGATATGGGTTCATCGAGATTCAAGAGGTAATCGAGAAGCTCATCAAATTTTTGAGGAATAAGCAGGTAATCCACCTGAATCGGACCAATGTCGAAATTACCTGAAGATGTTGGCTTCGTCAGTTCAATCTCATAATTCTGAGCCCCAATGTCCTCCAAAGCCTCTTCATCAGTAGGGGTAATTACCCCGGTTCTTGTAGGAGGCGGCGAATGAGCACTAGAGCCTGTAATGTCCACCTCGGGAGAAACTAAAGGACGTTCAGAGGTAGTAGGCGGTACTTCTTTCTTAGAACGCTCCTCTCCGGCCGTCCCGGCCCGCACTCTGGCAAGCTTCTCTTTTCCCTTGGCAAGAGCGGCGCGGGCTTCATCATCAAGATAATGCTCTTCAAGGGCTGACTCAGCATATCCAGCACCTTTACCACCGAGCATATCAAGTGCTGCCTCCCAAACTTCAGCCAGTGTGATTTCATACTTGGGACCTAGAAAGGCAAGGCTGCCACGTCCCAAAATGCTGTGCAGATAAAAATCGAATAATGTGGAGCTAATGTCAGCTTTGGTTGCTTGATGAGCCTATTCGGCCGCAAGTTTACCAGCAACAGCCTCGTCGCGCTCCTTTTCGGCCATAGCAAGTCGAGTTTTTAAAAACTCTATCTCCAAGCTTTGAGAGCCGGTCTGTTCTCGCAGTTGTACAGTTTCAGCACGATATTCTTCCATGACCTTTTCCTTGTGTGCAAGCTTATCTTCGACTGCTCTTTGACTGGCATGCGCATCTCGTACTTGTTGCTGAAGCATGCTCTCCTTTTGAGAATGGAAAGTAGATGAAGTAGCTAATTCTTCCTTAAGTTTTTCCACTTCCGCTTCCAGCTTTTCATTGTAGGAAGCAATACTTCTCATTTCGGCGTCATGCTGTTCGAGAGTCTTCTGCCACTCAGCCTTATCATTCTCCATTGTTAGCATGGCCTCGAGATTGGCTTGGTTAACCCTCTGAAGTTCGTCGACGAGTTTTTGCCAGTTCGACATTCTTTCGATATCGGTCCTGACAGTATCAAGATTTCGCAGCATAGCCGGTTTGTCGAGAGGAACCAAGTCGAGATCAAATCGAACCCCTCTCAGGCACCACTAAGGAAATCGACTTTGAAGAGTGGGAGGACCTTGCCCGACTTGGTATGCGGGCCGGTTGATGATTGCTTGAATGTCAGAGCGAACGGGAGCAGGAGATTGAGGAGGGACATGTTCAGAAGCTGAAGGAGTTGTTTCTTCAGTAAGTCTAGCCCGCTTGCTAGAAGAATCGTCTATGTGACTCTTTCCTCTCTCATCATGAGCTTTTCTCTTTTGGGTATCATCATCTCTGTGGGGAAGATCATGTCTTTCTTGTTCCCTTCGACGACGTTCTTCATATGCTCGTCTCTCGTCGGCTTTCCTGATGGCCCTCTCTTCATCCGACTCTCTGTAAGAAGGAAGGTAACGCCTGTAATCATACTGGCTACGTCTCCCGTAGCGCTGGAAATCATCATAGTACGAGCCGCTGCGCCCCATAGGAGAATCTGGAATTAAAATAATAAGCTTTAGAAATCTTTAAAGTACAAGAAGATAAGTGCGTAGAAGTGATGGGAAATCCAAAGTGTCGTGTAACGTGTAAACTACGCGCATCGAGTTACAAACCACTCTGTGGAATAGAAGTAGTGATAACTTGAGTAGGAGGAGTTGACATTTGTTGTAAAGAAGATGTCGCTTCGATTACAGAAGAGACAGTTTTGGAAACATCATCTTTGAAAAGTTCTTGAGATGTCACAATTAAATCGCTCAACCCCTCAAAAACATCATCGCCATCTTGTTTTTTGGAGCTTGCTTTCTTAACTCCTTCACTAGTAGATCGAGGGGGTTCTTCCTCTTCAGTAGCTGGGGCAAGTACAGACTTGTCAGATGGCCCCGCAACATCTTTCGGAATTGAACACTTAACTAGTGAAGTTTCTATAGAGGTTCCTCCCTGCAAGTGCTCTTTAGTGGAGACTGGGGCATCAGGAGTGCTCGTCGGAGAATCAGGAACCTCCGTTGGAACTTCATGTATTTGAGTGGAACGAGAAGGATGTAGAAGCTCAAACTGATGAAGAAGTTCTTCTGTCAATAGAAATTTTGCGCTTCTTTCTTCAGCAGCCACAGTGCTTAGCCTTTCAAAAACTGACTTATGGCTGGAATCTCTAGAAGGAGGAGGAAGTGCTGGAAAGTTAAGGAATGGAATCAGCATCTAGCAATACGAACCAGGTAAAACTTAGAATAAAATTAAAGAGAAAAAAGATCTCACTTCCTACTCTCCAGTCTGCGTAAAATTCTGCGGGGCAACGAATGTAGAAGTATTGATTCAGGAATCCATGTGCACTCTCTGGCAAATCCAAAATAAGTTTACGGTTCCTCGCACCTCTTACAAGTACAATTGAAGGATGGTCCTTGTTCTTCGCAAAAGTGCACAAGTAGCAGATTTCCTCAAAACTCGGAAGACGATCAAGAGTCCTCCTGAACAGAACACACAATCCCATCAAAATAGCATAGCCATTGGGGTGCAGCTGAAAAGGAGAGATCGTCAGTCGAAGTAGGATTTGCCGGAGAAATTCATTAAAAGGAGGAATTGCTCCAGTCAAGCACATTTGTCGATTAATGGCAACAAAACCGTAAGGTGGTCTATCAGCAGAGTCATTTGGTCCAGGGAGTAAAACTTCTGCCTCGGCAATGCCAAATTGAACGCATAATTGATTAAGCGCCCGCTGTTTCAAAAGGGTAGGAGTTCTTTCTGGAGGATTCTCTAGTGGAATAGCAATCGGGAAAACCCCTTCAGCGTGTTCTATCATCTCTTCTTGTTGAGACATCATTCTACATAAGCGACTGGATGTTCAGATGAGAAGGTGCACGTTTCCTAAAAAGTGTGAAGTGTTGTGCAGAACTTTAAAAAAAAAAGAAAGCAAACATAACTGAAGTTAAACTAGTTGACAATTAGTCGACTATGAGATTTCAGGACTTGTTAATATAAAGCTCAAGTGAAGTGTTAATGCGAACGAATCAACTTCAACTGGATATTTTAGTTTTGCTTTAACACTTCACTTGAATTCATTGGTTCACAGCATTTCGTTCACACAATTCATTTAAGTTAATTACTCTTTATCGACCAATCTGTCATTCGATGTGGGCAGTCAATGGCAGTATATTCGTCCCAGTTTTCTGCAAATATTATGTTTAACAGGTTATTAGCATTAGAGATAATCTGCAAGGAAGTACAACAAAATCCAAGTTCAAACAGTTCAATCAAAGTTGTCTCAAAATGTCACAAGTCCTAGGTCGTCCGGCGACCTAGCATAGGTCGAAACCTTCTTAGGTCACGCTGTGCAAAGTAAAGGATAAGGCATTTCAATCTCGTCATAGTGTTAGCTCGGCCGCGACCTAGAGTCTATGTCGCAAGAAAGTTAGGTCGTGCGGTTCCTAGCTCGAGTAACTCTTAGCTCATGAAAAGTCTTAGGTCGCGCAAATATTAGGTCGTTCAGCGACCTAGTATGGGTCGAAATTATTCCTTAAGTCGCAAGGGTTCTTAGATCACGAATTATCTTAAGTTGCTCAAATTCACTAGGTCGCTAGCTTCCTCTCCACGCAATGCTTCACCGGACCTGATAACCCGCTATCAACTACACCGAAATCCATCATCCTATTCGTGAAGTTCATCATCTTTTCATACCACCAAACCATTCGAAAACCGATTCAAAGTATCTCCGATCTATCATAAATCTAACTCACTACTGTGCATTCGTGAATCGCAACAACCATAATAACCAGTGACGATCAAAAATCGATCACAACGCAACTCAAAGTGAAGCGCGACGCGCAAAATCGATTTGAGGTTCAGAGGTTGGAGTTCGTGGTTCGATGGTGATTATGGAATGAATAAAGATCGAAGATGCTTACGTAATCTGATAGCAAGAATGAATTGATGAATGATTTGGTTGAATTCGTCTTTAAAATCGCAGAATTCTGTTAATGGCAGAGCAAGAAATTGAAGCAGTTGGGTAATGGAGAAGAAACGACCTAGCAATTTATATGGAGCTGAAAGAAGAAGGCGAGTAGAAACGCGAGTTAGCGTATGTTTTAGGTCGCTTACGACCTAGCAAAGTTAAGTCGAAGCACACGACCTATTACATAGGCCTGTACTTCGAGGGGCAAATGTTAACTCCTATTTCTACCACGACCTAAAACTCCGCGACCTATAACTCAGCAGCCCAACGACCTAAGAGTACCTGACGACTTAATGGTGTCAACGACCTAACGGCATAATTGTATTAGCGACCTAACTCCACGAAGCAGCTATGCGACCTAAAGACTTATGCATTGTCACGACCTACGACCTATGGGGAGTAGCGACTTAATTCCTGAAGATATGGAGCGACCTACCAAGCTTCACGACCTAACCAGATAAGCAAGCAAGCAACCTAAAGACTTTATGCGACCTAACTGTCCACCGACCTATGAAGTTCCGCGACCTAAGGAAGACCGCGACCTATAGAATTCACACGACCTAGCGGAGTGCTTCGACCTAAGGAAGGTCGCGACCTAAGGGATTCAGCGACCTAAGATCAGCTATGGCTACAGGAAAGTACTCACGACCTAGGGTAGGTCGCTAACGACCTAAACACGTAAACAAAGAGGCCGCCTCTACTATGCCGCTGAGTGTTAGGTCGCGCACGACCTAGAACTTGTTGAAAAAAGGATGCGCCTACTCATGAAAAAGGAAAACCGGAGCTTCATAGGTCGGAGATGACCTACGACCTTACTTAGGTCGGTCACGACCTACGACCTAAGTCCGAGCAAAGCCTATAAATACACCCCTAATTCCAACTAGAAGAGGACTTTTGGCTCACTCTCTTCAAGCGCCGATACTCTGCTGCATTCCGAACCAATCTAACACTTGAAGCTCTCAAGACACTAAGAACGCTACAAACAACTTCAAGAAGAGATCACATACATCCAACATGGATTCGAAAACTCTCATCTTCATCGAAGTTTAGGTTACTTGTTCTAAGTCTCTTGTAATTCAAAGTGTATTGAACTTGGAAAGAATTGTATCAGCTTGAAACGAGATCATCAATAAAAGTACTTAAAGTGGACGTAGGCTATACCCTTAAGCCGAACCACTATAAAATTGTTGTTGTTTACTGCTTTTCTGCTATTATCTGCTTGTAATCTGTTCCCGGGCTATCGGGTGGTGCTTTCACAACTATAACTCATACACCGGGGTGTTAGCGTTCAAATTTTAGCGTTAACAGGGCTTATGGATCCTTGTTGTACAGTACTGAGCTCGAGCAATCATATGTTTCATTGATATTATATTCCCTTGGTATCGCCCATCGTGTTGGTCTGTTTGAGCCGCATGATGTATAACGATTACGTTATGGAACTTGTATACCTTATTGGTATTTGTTATTTGTCATTTGGCTTGTTTTGGGATATTTGTATCCTTTGTTTCTATATGTTGCCGATGATATGAGGCTTGTTCTATATGATTCATCTCTTGTTGATGATTGTGTTATCTCCCCTAGAGATATTTGTTATACTGTATGACCTTGCAGGCTTATTATTGTTCAGTTTATCTAACTGATTTGTTATCTAGACTGACCCGTGTATTTTATACTCGGGTCAGACCGAGATGTTTCAGGTTAGGTGCTTTTGGACTTAGCCTATTTTGCTTCCGCATGGACTATTCGCTAGCTTCATTTTGTTATAGCGTCTTTAGTGGTCCTTATCTGTTGTAACTCTGATATTTATATTTTTTTTCGTCTCGTCTGTATATTGTGGTCTCCTGTACCACTTGACATGTATTATTTTGTATACTCTGTTGTGTATCTGTTTATGTGTATATTATGATCGACTGTTCTGTGATGTGAATTACATTTGAGTTGTTATATTTTCTTCTGATAGATCCTATAGCCATTGTAGTTTTGCTTTAAATATTTATTGAATAGGTCGAATTTTAATGTGATTCTACTTTTCGACATATTTAGTGAATAGTTAAGGTAAGATTACACATGGTCGCTTCCATTATACTCTATTGTTTGCGTTAGCCGACAGTATTATCTATGTAATACTCTTTGTTAACAAGGCTCTCGGAGTGGGGCGTCACAGCGTGGTATCAGAGCTGTGTTCAGAACAAAATATGATAAACACAGAATAGATGTACATATTATGGTACATCAAAGTGTACACGTGATACAGATCCTTGAATCATCGTCTTTCTTTATTCCATCAAGGTTAGATAGAGTTTGGGAATACGTCTAGGAATGCATTTCTATTCCGTAGTATCCCATATTGTAATATCTACCTTGTGAATAATATTTTCCTTATCTTGAATTTCAGCTTTTGTCTGGAAGAGGCAGAGGTCGACGTTCGGATGCTGGGCAATCTAGTGGCTCACATCCGGATGGCGTTTATATGTCTGCCGATCAATTTATGGAGTTGTTTAGGAGCACTCAGTCTCCCGTTCCTCCTCGAGTGTCTCCACCTCGCAAGTCTGCCTTTGCACATCAGTGCAGTGATTTTGCTCATCTTGGAGGAAAGCCGTTTGAGGGTTCCGAGTCCGTTCTTGAAGTCCAAGCTTGGCTTCGTACGTGCGAGCGTATCTTTTCTCGCATGGATCTTTCTGACCATGATAGAGTTCTTATGACTTCTAGTTTATTACAAGAGCGTGCTCTTGATTGGTCTGAGCTTCTTGTAGCCGAGATTGATGAGTCTACTCTTTCTTGGACTCAGTTTCGGGAGCGATTCGAACTCAAGTTTGTTCCTGAATCTGAAAAAGTTTTATTGACTCGTCGCTTCCTTGAGTTGAAGCAAGGGAAATCTTCTGTTTCTGAGTATGTCGCATCGTTTGAGGCTTTATCTCAGTATGGTCTTGAATTTATCAGTACTTCTTATAAGAAGAATTTGAAGTTTGTTTCTGGTCTTAAGAAATATCTTAAGAAATCTTTGTTGCTCCAACTTAAACTTTCTTTTGAGGAGTTAGTTGATTCTGCGCTTCATCTCGAGACCGTCGAGAAGGAGTGTGATAGTGATGTTGATGTTGAGGTTTCCAAGAACCCTAACAAGAGGCCGTTTTCAATTCAGAAGAAGCCTTTTCCTTCTAAGAAAAAGAAGACCGGTGGTCGTAATTCTCAGCCTCAGTCTTCCGGAACACCTTTCGTTCGAAAGTGTTTCAATTGTGGTTCTCCGGATCATATTATTCGAGCTTGTCCTAAGCCTCTCTTCTGCCGTTATTGCAAGAAGGAGGGTCATCATGTTTCAGCTTGTCCTACTGCTCCTGCTAATGCAAAATCTGGCAAGCTCAATGTGGCTAATGCTTCTGGAGGTTCATCTCAATCCAAAGGTATGTCTCCATCTATTTTGGAGGGTTCAATTTTATTTCATGATCATAGTATACGAGTTCTTTTCGATACGGGTGCTTCACATTCTTTCGTATCGAAGAATCTTGTAGATGATTTATCTTTGCATGTTTCTTGTATGGTTACTTCTTTAAGGATTGTGAATCCTATTGGGGGATCCGCGACCCTTAGCTTGTTTTGTGATGATATTGAGATTGTTTTATGTGGCTTTTCTTTCCGTGCGAATCTGCACGTTGTTTCTCATTTGGGTTTTGATATGATTTTTGGTATGGACTGGCTAGTGAGGTACGATGCCAGGATTATTTGTTCCGAGAGAATTTTATATCTTTGTCATCCTGATTCGCCTTCTCAGTTATCTCTTGTTCTTCGGGATGTGGATAATTCCGAGATGGCTTTATATTCTCTTGATTCGCGAGATGATGAGGATATATCTCGTATTCCTATTGCTTGTGACTTTTCTGATGTTTTTGAGCCTGTATCGGGTTTGCCACCCAAACGGGCAATTGAGTTCCACAATGATCTCATTCCAGGCGCACAGCCAGTTAGTCGTCCTCCCACGAGGATGTCTACAAAGGAAAATGAGGAACTCAAGAAGCAGCTTTTAGAGCTTGAATCCAAGCAATTGATTCAGTCTAGTTTTTCTCCGTAGGGATCCGCGGTCGTCTTTGTGAAGAAGTCTGATGGAACTCTTAGGCTTTGCATTGATTATCGCAAGCTTAACGAGTTAACCATCAGAAATAGGTATCCATTGCCTAGGATCGATGACATGTTCGATCTATTGAGTGGTGCTAAGGTCTTTTCTCAGCTTGACCTTGCCATAGGTTTTCATCAATTACGAGTCGCAGAGGATAGCTTACCTCTTACCGCTTTCCGCACTCGTTATGGTTCTTTTGAGTGGCTCGTTATGCCGTTTGGTTTGACGAACGCTCCTGCTTTCTTTGTTGATCTCATGAATCGGTTATTCCGGGAATATCTCGATAAGTTTGTTCTTGTGTTCATTGATGATATCCTTATTTATTCTAAGTCTGAAGCCGAGCGTGCTAATCACTTGAGGATTGTCTTGAGTACTCTCCGTCGTCATCGGCTTAGAGCCAAATTCTCCAAGTGCCATTTTTGGGAGAATAAGGTTAAGTTCTTAGGCCATGTGGTATCTTCCGATGGCGTTTCTGTCGATCCATCAAAGATAGAAGCTATTCAAAATTGGGAAAGGCCTGAGAATGTGCATGAGATACGTAGTTTCCTTGGATTGGCGGGTTATTACCGTCGGTTCATTAAGGATTTTTCCCATGTTGTGCTTCCTCTCACTTGCCTTACTCGGAAAGGCATTCGTTTTGATTGGTCTGACAAGTGTGAAGCTTCCTTTCAGACATTGAAAGAACTTCTCACTAATGCTCCTATTCTTGTGGTTCCCGAAGGGAATCATGATCTTGTTGTCTACACCGATGCTTGTGGTAGTGGTCTCGGTGTTGTGCTTATGCAGAGAGATCGGGTAGTTGCTTATGCTTCTAGGCAACTGCGTCCGACTGAAGTTCGCTATGCCAACTCATGATCTTGAGTTAGCCGCCATTATCTTTGCGTTGAAGATTTGGCGACACTATTTATTAGGCGAGCGCTTCATTCTTCATACCGATCATGAATCTTTGAAGTATTTGTTCACTCAGAAGGAACTCAATATGAGACAACAGCGTTGGCTCGAGTTTCTTGCCTCCTATGACTTTGATATCCAATATACCCTTGGTAAGGGTAATCTTGTTGCAGATGCGCTTAGTCGCAAACATTCGGCTGTTGTTTCCATGATGCTTGCCGAATGGGATATTCTTGAGACTCTATCTTTTTGTGAAATTCGTGATCGAGGTTCATCTTCTGATTCTCCTATTCTATTATTTAGTTTGGGAGCTCGACCTGTTTTATTGGATCGTATTGCCGATGCCCAACAGCGTGATCCTGATTTGTTGCATCTTATTCAGCTTTGTGAGACTGAATCCTGTGATGAGGCGTTGCGGGATTTTAGCATTGATTCTCATGGGTGTCTTCGTAATAAGAACCGTCTTGTTGTGCCTTCTGATTCTGTGCTTAGGCATGATATTCTTGATGATTGCCATCGTTCTAAGTATACCATTCATCCTGGTGGTAGTAAGATGTATGCCGATATGCGTCGCCTTTACTATTGGGAAGGTATGAAGCACGATGTGGCGAGTTATGTGAGTAATTGCATGACTTGTTAACGTATGAAGGCCGAACATCAGCGTCCTTCTGGTCTTCTTCAGCCTCTTGAGGTTCCATTGTGGAAGTGGGATCAAATTTCTATGGATTTCAATGACGGCCTACCTCGTTCGAGATCAGGCCATTCTAGCATTTGGGTTATTGTTGATCGCCTTTCTAAGTCTGCTCATTTCGTCCCTATTAAGTCTAATAGGACTGCTTCGCATTTGGCTAAGTTGTATATCAAGGAAATCGTGAGACTTCACGGTGTTCCTAGTTCTATTGTGAGTGACCGTGATCCTTTATTCACGAGTCATTTTTGGAAGAGTCTTCAGCAAGCTTTGGGAACAAAGCTTAATTTTAGTACAGCTTATCATCCGCAGTCTGACGGACAGACTGAACGGGTAAATCGTATCTTGGAAGATCTTCTCCATATTTGTATCTTTGATTTCGGTGGTAGTTGGGAGGATCAACTACCTCTTGTAGAATTCTCCTACAACAATAGTTTTCAGTCTAGTATTGGTATGGCTCCTTTCGAAGCCTTATACGGAAGGCCATGCCGATCACCTTCTTGTCGGTTGGAATCTGGGGAGAAGCTTATTCTTGGTCCCGATTCTATTCGTGATTCTTTCGAGAAGATTGATCTTATCCGGTTGAGAATGAAAGAGGCATAGAGTCGCCAGAAATCCTACGCGGACAACCGTAGGAAGCCTCTCGAGTTCTCGATTGGTGATCTTGTTTTTATTCGTGTTTCTCCTTTGAAAGGGGTTATGCGTTTCAGTGCGACTGGGAAATTGGCTCCTCGTTATATAGGACTGTTTTCTATTACTGAACGTATTGGCCCTGTGGCTTATAGAGTTTCACTTCCAGCTCATTTATCTGGCATTCATGACGTGTTTCACGTCTCGCAACTTCGGAAGTGTCTTCGGGAGTCGGATTCTTTTATTACTTCTCCTGATTTGCAAGAGCTTGAGATCTCACCAGACTTATCTATTATACAGCAACCTATTCGCGTGCTTGACACGGAGGTGCGACACCTTCGAAACAAGGACGTGCCGCTCGTTAAAGTTCAATGGTCCGCTAATCCCAATGACTGTACTTGGGAAACCAGAGAGTTTATTGAGCGATCTTATCCGGGTTTTCTATCCTTGCTTCGTAATGGTAAGTCTATTTCTGTATCTCAAGCTTATTTCTTTCTTTTGTATGTTGTATGTATGTAGTTGTTCCAAATATCATCTCTAGGAATTGCGGGGACGCAATTTTGTAAGGAGGGGAGATCTGTAACAACCCGCATATTTAACGATTTTATATTTAAATGTTTTATTTAAATATAGCGTCGTTAGTCGGATTTAGGTCCGAAATGTTACTTTCTGCAAATGGCCAAATTGGAACTTGAAACCACCTCCATTGGTTCCAAAATGGCGTTTGCGATCTTTTTGAGTATAATCTTTGATATGTTTGCAGTTTGTGAAATTTTGACCATTTTTCTATTGGGTTTTTGGTTTTTGGGTTCCGCCCATTGGCTAGCTAACTCACTTAACCTTCTACTTCAGCCCCTTCCCCTCATCTCTCTTCATTTCATTTCATTTCTTAAGCTAAAAAATGAAATGGGGGAAAGGAAGTGGAAATAGAAATTAGCAAGCCCTAGTTTCTTCTTGTAAACTTGATTCTTGCTCCAAAATCAAAGAGAATCCATTGGTAAGTTCATCTCCATCTTCTCCATCTCTTCTCCTCTTCAATTTCAGTAATTTCCTAACCCTAACTTAGAAAATACTTGCTTTGATTCTAGATTGAAGCTTGTAGTGTTGAAGTGGAGTGTAGTTGGTTGATTCCTTGCAATTGTGCTTCTTCATCTTCTTTGTTTTGTGTAAAAAGGTGAGTTTTGAACTCACATCTATTTCTTATGATTTCATAGATGTTGGGTATGAATTCCTAACACCTTGTTCATAGGCAATTGTTTCGGTTTGGGTCGAATTGGTGAATATCCAAATTTTTAGTGTTTGGGTTTAATTCACTAAAGATCCTAACTTTGATGTTTAGCCATGTTTTAGGGCGCGAATCGGAGAGCTAATGGAGCTGGGTATCTATTGGCTAAAGCTCCTTAGGTCCATTGCTCGAACGGTCGCGATTTGGAAGAATTTGCATTTCATTGAAATAGGGCAGGAAGTGCAAAATCATCAGGTTCGGCCGACCGAGCCCTGTAGCCGGTCGACCGACCTGCTTCCCGAGAGTTTTTATGAACAGTGTCCGGTCGACCGAGCCCTGTAGGCGGCCGACCGACCTGCTCTTATTTGCCCTGTTTTGCCTGTTTTTGCATATTTTGATTTGTTTTCCGGATTTTATCGGTTCAAGTTGCTTTTTAGTGGTTGTTATTGCATATTTGACTTTGATAACTTACTCTTGACTTCATCCACAGGTTTTTATAAAATAATCTCTCGAATCGCATTTAAAAGCTCGTTTCTCCAATTTATAAAATCTATTTAAAACACAAACTTTCGCACTTCGAGCGAAGTGGAAGGGTAATTAAATGGTTGGGCAAAACACGGACCATGAATCTGTGCGTTTATCCTTTCGATTAATCCCCGACCTATTCAATTGATCGTTTTGACCTTCGGGTTTAGTTTACCGATGATACGAGGTAAATTTGTACTGCTTTGAGTGTGAAAGTGGCTGACGGATAGTAAACCGTTTAGTGCGAACGAGTGGTTATGGGACGCACGTTAACACTGTTCGGATTCCTTTTCGAGAGTTGTGACACATTCCGCCAGTTAGTGTTGTCCAGTACTGGGTCTTCGACCTTCACCGCTACGGTTTGTTGCCTTTGGGATGGTGTCTTCGGACTTTCTCCCTAGGTTTGTTGCCTTAGGGTATGTTGCCTTCGGGTGTGTGCCTTCGGGTTTGTTGCCCTATATAGTTTCGCTCTGATGTTGGCCTTATGTGCCGCATGGGTGATACTTGTGTTTGGAGCCTTCGGGCTTATGGATCCTTGTTGTACAGTACTGAGCTCGAGCAATCATATGTTTCATTGATATTATATTACCTTGGTATCGCCCATCGTGTTGGTCTGCTTGAGCCGCATGATGTATAACGATTACCTTGTGGAACTTGTATACCTTATTGGTATTTGTTATTTGCCATTTGGCTTGTTTTGGGATATTTGTATCCTTTGTTTCTATATGTTGCCGATGATATGAGGCTTGTTCTATATGATTCATCTCTTGTTGATGATTGTGTTATCTCCCCTAGAGATATTTTTTATACTGTATGACCTTGCAGGTTTATTATTGCTCAGTTTATCTAACTGATTTGTTATCTAGACTGACCCGTGTATTTTATACTCGGGTCAGACCGAGATGTTTCAGGTTAGGTGCTTTTGGACTTAGCCTATTTTGCTTCCGCATGGACTATTCGCTAGCTTCATTTTGTTATAGCGTCTTTAGTGGTCCTTATCTGTTGTAACTCTGATATTTATATTTTTTTTCGTCTCGTCTGTATATTGTGGTCTCTTGTACCACTTGACATGTATTATTTTGTATACTCTGTTGTGTATCTGTTTATGTGTATATTATGATCGACTGTTCTGTGATGTGAATTACATTTGAGTTGTTATATTTTCTTCTGATAGATCCTATAGCCATTGTAGTTTTGCTTTAAATATTTATTGAATAGGTCGAATTTTAATGTGATTCTACTTTTCGACGTATTTAGTGAATAGTTAAGGTAAGATTACACATGGTCGCTTCCATTATACTCTATTGTCCGCGTTAGCCGACAGTATTATCTATGTAATACTCTTTGTTAACGGGGCTCTCGGAGTGGAGCGTCACAATTTTATATTTAAATATTTTATTTGAATATTTTATCGTTAGCCGAATTTTTACTCCGAAAAGCTACTTTTTACATACGATCAAATTAGGACTCGAGACCACCCCCTTTGAGTTCAATACGTCGTTTGCAATCGTTTAAGTATAAACTTTGATATGTTTGGAGTTAATGGAATTTTGCCACTTTTACACTTTGGACTTTGGGTTGGGTTAGCCCAAACTATTAACTTTAGCTTCATTTCCCCCCTTCTCTTCATCTCTTCATAAATTCATAACACTAAAGCTTCATCAGAAATGGTGAGTGGAATGGGAAATTAAAACTCCAAGCTCAAGTTCTCTTGCAAATCCATCATCCAACTCCAAATCTAGAGAGAAGCCATTGATTGAAGCTTCTTGTGTTGAGATTAAAGTGGGATTGCTTCTTCCTTTGCTTTCAAGCTTGATTTTCATTAAATTTGTGAAAAGGTGATACTTTTATCTCACATTCTTGTCTACAACTATCTAGGATTGTTGGATATGAATTCCTATCACTTTTTCATGTGCATTTGCTTTTAGTGTGGATTGAATTGGTGGAAAAACCCACAATTTCATGTTGCTTGCATTTTCCTGCACTTAGGTCGTCCGGCCAGGGAATAGTCGCCCCTGTATAGCTCGTTGCGCATGAGGGATTCTCGGCCTGCATGTAGGTCGCTCCCCTATAGGTCGCTTCACCCTAGGTCATTCGCCATGTGTTAGGTCGCTCGGCCTTACTAACTCGTTAGGTCGCACACCCCATACCTCGTTAGGTCGCACGACCTTGATTAAGCCGTTAGGTCGCCCGGCCTTACTACCTCGTTAGGTCGCACACCCCTTACCTCGTTAGGTCGCACGCCCCTTACCTCGTTAGGTCGCACGGCCTTGATTAAGCTGTTAGGTCGCTCGGCCTTCCCACTTAGGTCTTTTCGTCTCTAGGTTGCTCAGCACAAGCTCGTACCACCTTAAGTCATTCGGCAGTAGGTCGTGGCGTTTTAGGTCGCTCGGCCTTACCACCTCTTTAGGTCGCACCTTTGCTTAGCCCGCCATGTTAGGCCGTTACATTCCTTAGGTCGCTAGACCATGTTTGGTCGCGCCAACCCCTTAGGTCGCTCGCCCCTGTTAACTGCTTAGCTCGGCCATGTGTTAGGTCGCTCGCCCAGTTAGTTCGCTTGCACCTTAGTTCGCGCCACTTAGGTCGTGTGCTACTCCTTTAGCCGATTCAACACTATTTTATTTATAATGCTCGTTTTCTCAAAACCGTTTTCCAATCTACTAGTATATATAAGCCTTTACCTCACTCGGATGAGAAATCTAATTAAACGGCTTAGTAAAACAAGTGGTATGAAACGCTTGCGTTTGCTTCGTCGGTTAATTCTTGGACTTGTTCGATTGAACCTTTTGTGACAATTTTCTAGTGAAGATCTATAGTTTGTTCGTAAATATTTAATTAAGCAAGTGCTTATGGGACATGCAGCTAAACTCATATATTTACTAGCTTAGTGTAATTGACACTTCCTGATGATCAATGACGATCATTTTTGTGACTTAGACTAGCAATTGTGCGATGTTTCTTTGTCTACGAGGGAGACTAAACCCCGTTTGTGTGATATTTCTACTCACATATGTAGGGTAGCGACCCATGGTCTTCGGGCCGTTTTGTGGAGCTTCGGCTCAAAATTAATGGTTAGCTACCATGGAATAGTGTTCCGTTTTGTGATACACGTGTTGGTGAGTTTTCATACTCCCGTTTTGTGATAGGCCTCCCCCTTTTTGTGATTTCTGGATTTCTTGTGTGGATTTCTAGAATTGGTGCTTCACTAATTTTCGTGATTTTCATTGATAAGTTTTATCAATTTTTGTGCGTTGGAGAATTTCTGTGTCATTAGCTAAAATTTAGGGTATGATATCCCTTTTGATCTTTGAGAAGATTCTTGTGATATTGACTAATCTCTTGCTGATTTTCATTTACATACTTATCATAGTATACCATTATGGTTATTATACGTTTAGGCCATATCTCTTATTCTATACAATTTCACCTGATATTTATAGCTAGACTGATCTGTTTGTTATTTTCTTATTAAATAATACTTGGGTCAGACTGAGATGTTACAGGTGCTTCTGCTTGACTTCTCACCAGGGATTTATTACACTGACTTTTGGCCAACTACTTAGATTAGTAGTTTTTGTTGTATACATTTGAGATATAGACTCAATGATGTATACTTATTCTTTTGTATAGCACTTGTTGCTATTCTTTTGTGTTATTGTGGGCCTTTCTGACCACTACTCTGATGTATACTTTTATGTGTTATATATTCATATCTTTTTCTGCCTTTGTGATATAGATGTCTGTGACTGATTTGTGTTATGTTTATTTCTATATTTGCTTCCGAAGATTATATATAGCCACTGTGTGGTTGCTTTGAGTTTGTATCGGTTTGTCGGATTTCCTCTTCAAATAAAATGCATGCTATACTATCTGACATATCGATGCTCGCACAAAGCAATTACATGGATGGTCGCCCCTCAACAACCTTATTCTCCACGCTAGTTGACAGCATTACAACGTAGTGTTCTTGGCTAGTGTGGGTATAGAGGTGGGGCGTCACAGCTTGGTATCAGAGCCAAACTTCAGAACAATGTAGAATAACTTAACAAGGATCATCATCCTAGGTCCAACTTAGGATTAGTGCTTTAGGATATTACTCATGTCTTCGTACCATTCTATCCTATTTTCTTTTATGATTCCTTGTTTCACCTATCAAGAATGTTTGATATTTATTTGGTGAATAACCTTTTTCTTCTTCCTCTTCTTTCTTTCTTAAGGAAGAGAAATGGTTAGACCAGGCCGTACCAGCGCCGATCAATCTAATGCTACTCCCCAAGATGGAGTTTTTATGACTGCCCAACAGCTTCTTGATTTAGTAAAGAATGCTCAAGCAGCTGGTCCTAACCAAGAACCTACTCACCCTAAGTCTGTATTTGCACGCTTGTGCAACGATTATACCAACTTGGGTGGGAAGCCATTCAAAGATTATGAAACTATTATTGAGGTCCAGGCCTGGTTAAGAACATGCGATCGAATCTTTTCTCACATGAACCTTATGGATCTTCACCGAGTTCAGGTAGCCTCTAGTATGCTCCAAGAAAGAGCATTGGATTGGTACGAACTTCAAGTTTCTGACATTAATGAGGCGGATCTTACCTGGGAGCAATTCCGAGGACGCTTCGAATTAAATTTTGATCCAGAAACTGAGAAGGTGACATTAGCTCGTCGTTTCATAGACCTTGTTCAAGGTGAATCCTCCGTGACTGACTACATCGCATCCTTCGAGTCACTCTCTAAGTACGGGGTTGAATACATTAACACCCCATTGAAGAAGAACCAAAGATTTGTTTATGGCTTAAACAAAAATCTCAAGAGGCCATTACTTCTAAAATTAGAAGTTTCTTTTGACCAACTTATTGATATCGCTCTTTGTCTTGAAGATGCGGATAGGGAAAGTGATGTTGAAGTTGTGGGTGCCAAACCAAACTTCAACAATAACAAGAAACAGCCTAATAAGGCCAAAGGCCCTTATCCCAACAAAAAGGGGAAATAAGCAACTCCTGCAGCAAAGACTTTTTCCTCTAGTGGCGAGCAATGCTACAATTGTGGTTCCAAGGACCATTTTGCGAACAAGTGTACAAAGCCCCCATCTTGTCGCTACTGTAAAAGCCCGAATCATTATATACATGTGTGCACTAAACTTCAAGGCAAGAAGGAGGGAAAGTTAAACGTTGCTCAAGCCTCTGGCAACACATCTTGTGGTCAAGGTATGTCTCATTCTATCCATGATGGCATTATTATATTTCGTGATCAACCTATTAGAGTTTTTTTTGATACGGGTGCATCACATTTTTTTATTTCAAAAGAACTTGTTGATACTTTTTCTTTAAGTGCTGTTGCTTTAATGACTTCTTTGAGAATTGCGAATCCGGTTGGTGGATCTGCAACTCTTAGTTTGCTTTGTAGAGATATGGAGATTATTTTATGTGATTTTTCTTTCCTAGCCGATTTGCATGTTATGCGTTACTTAGGCTTTGGAATGATTTTGGGTATGGATTGGTTTAACCGTTATGAAGCTCATATCCTATGTCCTAAGGGGACAATTTATCTTCGACATCCGCAATCTGTAAAGCAGATTTCAATTATTCTTAAGGATTCAGATTCCACTTTAGCTGCATCTTTATATTCTTTAAATCCTCGTGATGATGATAATGATGATGAAGAAGATGTCATTTCCCTTATTCACGTTGTTCGTGAATTTTTCGACATATTTGAGCCCGTTTTAGGACTACCACCTAAGCGAGCAATTGAGTTCAAAATTAATCTCATTCCTGGAGCTTAACCTATTACTCTTCCTCCTTATCGCATGTCCAATAAGGAAAATGAGGAGATGCGCAAACAATTATCCGAATTGGAGACGAAGCACTTTATTCGCTCTAGTTCCTCGCCTTGGGGAGCTTCAGCTATTTTTGTGAAGAAATCCGATGGTACACTTAGGCTTTGCGTTTACTATCGCAAGCTTAATGATCTTACTATCAAAAATAAATATCCTTTACCTCGGATTGACAATCTATTCGATCAGCTTAGTGGTGCTAGAGTCTTTTCACAATTGGACTTGGCTACCGGTTTTCACCAGCTTCGTATTGCAGAGGACAACATTCCTTTGACATTGTTCTGTACTCGTTATGGATCTTATGAATGGCTTGTCATGCCATTTGGTTTAATGAATGCTCCGGCTTATTTCGTTGACCTTATGAATCGAGTTTTCAAAGATTTCCTCGATCGATTTGTTCTCATCTTCATCGATGATATTCTTGAGTATTCTAAAATTGAGGAGGAGCATGAAAAGCATCTTCGAATTGTATTGGAAACACTTAGGAGTAATCAATTAAAAGAAAATTTTTCTAAATGCCATTTTTGGCAATCTCGTGTGAAGTTTCACGGTCGTATTACTTCCGGATCCAGAATTTTTGTTGATCCTTCAAAGATTGAAGCGATTCAAGATTGGAAGAGACCGGAGAGTGTGACGGAGATTCGTAGTTTTCTCGGATTGGCGGGTTATTACAGTCGTTTTATTAAAGACTTTTCTAAAATTGGCATGCCTCTCACTCTCTTAACAAAGAAAGGTATTAAATACATTTGGTCAGACAAATGTGAAGCTTCTTTTCAAAAATTAAAAGAACTCCTTTCCGATGCTCCTATTCTTGTTATTCCCGAAGGAAATCAAGATTTTATTGTTTATACCGATGCTAGTCGCGTTGGTTTGGTTGCCGTTCTTATGTAAAAAGAACGTGTTATAGCTTATGCTTCTAGGCAATTGAAGCCAGCTGAGACTAGATATGTCACTCATGATTTAGAACTCGCAGCTATTGTTTTCGCTCTTCGGATTTGGCGTCATTATCTTTTAGGAGAGAAATTTGTTCTTTATACCAATCATAAGTCTTTGAAATATTTATTTTCTCATAAGGAACTTAACTTGCGTCAACAGCGTTGGCGCGAATTCCTTACATCTTATGATCTTGATATCCTTTATACTCCCGGAAAGGGAAATCGTGTTGCCGATGCTCTTAGTCGCAAGCAACAAGCAGTTGTTTCCATGATGATATCTGAATGGAATGATATCGAGGTTTTATCCACTTGTGAAATTCGAGATCGTATTTCCGATTTATGTTCATCTTTTGTTTTATGTAGCCTTGAGGCTCATCCTTCTCTTTTAGACCGCATTCTTGAAGCTCAAAGGCTAGATCCCGAATTGGCTCTTCTTGGCCAAAATATTAAGGATAAAATTGATATTGAAGGTTTGAAGGACTTTGATATTGATTCTCGTGGCGGCATTCGAAAATTTTGTAGACTTATCGTACCAAATATTAGTGATCTTCGTAAAGATATTTTAGAAGATTCTCATCGTTCTAAATTTACCATTCATCCCGGTAGTAGTAAAATGTACGCGGATATGAAGCGACTTTATTATTGGGAGGGAATGAAATCTGATATTGCTAACTTTGTTAAGTGTTGAATGACTTGCCAACTTGTCAAGGCCGAACATCAAAGGCCCGGTGGGTTATTGCAACCTTTAGAAATTCCAATTTGGAAGTGGGACCAAATTTCCATGGATTTTATAGATGGCCTTCCCCGTTCTCGTTCGGGTCATGATAGTTTGTGGGTGATAGTTGATAGACTTACTAAATCCTCCCATTTTATTCCCGTTAAGTCTAACCAAACCGTTCCTCTTTGGCCAAACTCTTTATCAAAGAAATTGTTAAATTGCATGGTGTTCCTACTTCTATTGTTAGTGATTGTGATCCATTGTTTACTAGTGGATTTTGGAAGAGTCTTCAAAAAGCTTTGGGAACGAATCTTAATTTTAGCATCGCTTATCACCCCCAGTCCGATGGACAAACCGAGCGTGTGAATCAAACACTTGAAGACCTTCTTCGTACTTGTGTTCTTGATTTTGGTGGAAGTTGGGAAGATCATATTTCTCTCGTTGAGTTTTCCTATAATAATAGCTTCCAATCTAGTATTGGTGTGGCACCTTTTGAGGCACTCTATGGAAGACAATGCCGATCACCTTCTTGTTCGCTTGAGGCCGATGAGAAGCTGGTTTTAGGTCCAGATTTTATTCGTGATTCCACAGAGAAGATTGATCTTATTCGTCATAGGATGAAAGAATCCCAGAGTAGACAAAAGTCCTATGCCGATAACAGAAGAAGGAAGTTAGAATTTTCTGTAGAGATTCTGTATTTATTCGTGTTTCACCGATGAAAGGTGTTGTGCGTTTCAGTCGACCGAGAAAATTAGCACCTCGGTATATTGGACCATTTCCTATCACCGAACGCATTGGTTCCATGGCTTATCGCCTTTTATTACCGGCTCAATTTTCTGCTATTCACGACGTGTTTCACATTTCTCAATTACGGAAGTGCCTTCGAGATTCCGATTCTATTCTTGAGCCTGGTGTTGTGGAAGAAATTGAAGTTTCTGCGAATTTAACTTATGAGCAGCACCCTATTCGAATTATTGCTTTGAAGGTCAAACGACTTCGAAATAAAGATGTTCCGCTTGCGAAGGTTCAATGGTCCTCAAATCCTAAGGATTGCTCTTAGGAATCTAGAGAATTCATCGAGCGGACACATCCGGACTTACTTTCACATGCTCTTTGAGGTGAACTTCTTATTTCAAATTTCTTTTGTGTTAATATGCTTTTATGGTTGTTATTTTTTATTTCCATCTTATATATTGCGAGGACGCAATTTCTTTAAGGATGGGAGTCTGTAGCAACCCGCATATTTATCGATTTTATATTTAAATATTTTATAGTTAGTTGAATTTTTACTCCGAAAAGCTACTTTTGGCATACGATCAAATTAGGACTCGAGACCACCCCCATTGAGTTCAAAACGTCGTTTGCAATCTTTTAATTATGAACTTTGATATGTTTGGAGTTAGTGGAATTTTGCCACTTTTACACTTTGGACTTTGGGTTGGGTTAGCCCAAACTATTAACTTAAGCTTCATTTCCTCCCTTCTCCTCATCTCTTCATAAATTCCTAACACTAAAGCTTCATAAAAAATGGTGAGTGGAGTGGGAAATTAAAACTCCAAACTCATGTTCTCTTGCAAATCCATCATCCAACTCCAAATCTAGAGAGAAGCCATTTATTCAAGCTTCTTATGTTGAGATTGAAGTGGGATTGCTTCTTCCTTTGTTTTCAAGCTTGATTTTCATTAAAATTGTGAAAAGGTGAGATTTTTATCTCACATTCTTGTCTATAACTATCTGGGATTGTTGGATATGAATTCCTATTACTTTTTCATGTGCATTTGCTTTTGGTGTGGATTGAAGTGGTGGAAAATCCCACATTTTCGTGTTGCTTGCATTTTCCTGCACTTAGGTCGTTCGGCCAGGCAACAGTCGCCCCTATATAGCTCGTTGCACATGAGGGATTCTTGGCCTGCATGTAGGTCGCTCCCCTATAGGTCGCTTCACCCTAGGTCGTTTGCCATGTGTTAGGTCGCTCGGCCTTACTACCTCGTTAGGTCACACACCCCTTACCTCGTTTGGTCACACGGCCTTGATTAAGCCGTTAGGTTGCTCGGCCTTACTACCTCGTTAGGTCGCACACCCCTTACCTCGTTAGGTCGCATGCCCCTTACCTTGTTAGGTCGCACGGTCTTGATTAAGCCGTTAGGTCGCTCGGCCTTCCCACTCAGGTTGTTTCGTCCCTAGGTTGCTCGGCACAAGCTCGTACCACCTTAAGTCGTACGGCAGTAGGTCGTGACATTTTAGGTCGCTCGGCCTTACCACCACTTTAGGTCGCACCTCGTTAGGTCGCACCTTTGCTTAGCTCGCCATATTAGGCCGTTACATTCCTTAGGTCGCTCGACCATGTTTGGTAGAGCCAACCCCTTAGGTCGCTCGCCCCTGTTAACTGCTTAGCTCGGCCATGTGTTAGGTCGCTCGCCCAGTTAGTTCGCTTGCACCTTAGTTCGCGCCACTTAGGTCGTGTGCTACTCCTTTATCCGATTCAACACTATTTTATTTATAATGCTCGTTTTCTCAAAACCGTTTTCCAATCTACTAGTATATACAAGCCTTTACCTCACTCGGATGAGAAATCTTATTAAACGGCTTAGTAAAACAAGTGGTATGAAACGCTTGCGTTTGCTTCGTCGGTTAATTCTTGGACTTGTTCGATCGAACCTTTTGTGACAATTTTCTAGTGAAGATCTACAGTTTGTTCGTAAATATTTAAGTTAAGCAAGTAGTTATGGGACATGAAGCTAAACTCATATATTTACTAGCTTAGTGTAATTGACACTTCCTGATGATCAGTGACGATCATTTTTGTGATTTAGACTAGCAATTGTTCGATGTCTCTTTGACTACCAGGGAGACTAAACCCCGTTTGTGTGATGTTTCTACTCACATATGTGGGGTAGCGACCCATGGTCTTTGGGCCGTTTTGTGGAGCTTCGGCTCAAAATTAATGGTTAGCTACCATGGAATAGCGTTTCGTTTTGTGATACACGTGTTGGTGAGTTTTCATACTCCCGTTTCTTGATAGGCCTCCCCTTTTTTGTGATTTCTAGATTTCTTATGTAGATTTCTAGAATTGGTGCTTCACCAATTTTCGTGATTTTCATTGATAAGTTTTATCAATTTTTGTGCATTGGTAAATTTGAGTGTCATTAGCTTTTTGTGAATAAAATTTAGGGTATGATATCCCTTTTGATCTTTGAGAAGATTCTTGTGATATTGACTAATCTCTTGTTGATTTTCATTTACATACTTATCACAGTATGCCATTATGGTTATTATACGTTTAGGCCATAACTCTTATTGTATATCATTTCACCTGATATTTATAGCTAGACTGATCCGTTTATTATTTTCTAATTAAATAATACTCGGGTCAGACCGAGGTGTTACAGGTGCTTCTGCTTGACTTCTCACCAGGGATTTATTACACTGACTTTTGGCTGACTACTTAGATTAGTAGTTTTTGTTGTATGCATTTGAGATATAGACTCAGTGATGTATACTTATTCTTTTGTATAGCACTTGTTGCTATTCTTTTGTGTTATTGTAGGCCTTTCTGACCATTACTCTGATGTACACTTTTATGTGTTATATATTCATATCTTTTTCCGCCTTTGTGATATGGATGTCTATGACTGATTTGTGTTATGTTTATTTCTATATTTGCTTCCGAATATTATATATAGCCACTGTGTGGTAGCTTTGAGTTTGTATCGGTATGTCGGATTTCCTCCTTAAATAAAATGCATGTTATACTATCTGACATATCGGTGCTCGCACAAAGCAATTACATGGATGATCGCCTCTCAACAGCTTTATTCTCTGTGCTAGTTGACAGCATTACACCGTAGTGTTCTTGGCTAGCGTGGGTATAGAGGTGGGGCGTCACAACCTCCTACCACACACACAATGCAATCGCAAACTTGAAGGAGTTTCTTCTTATGATAGTCAAAATGTTTGATACGAGAAAGTTCTTTGATATTATTTCTAGTGTTAACGTAAAAATCAGACGCTAACACCTCGGTGTGAATAAGCAAGTGTGAAAGCACCACCCGTTGGTACGGGAACAAAGTATAAGCAGAGAAATCACAGAAAAGTAGTAAAAGACAACAATTTTATAGTTGTTCGGCTTAAGATCGAGCCTACATCCACTTTGAGCTTCTTTATTGATGATTTGATTACAATTCTTTACAATTTTCCTTCAATTACAATTCACTTTGAAAGACAAGTAGCAAAAAACTTCGATGCGAGAGAATTCTTCAAGTCTATGTTGAATAGGTCGAATCTCTGTTTGAAGTTGATTGAAGCGTCTTGTGTGTTTCGAGTGTTGAAGGAATGGCTCGGCTTTGAAAATGGCAGAGTGTTGTTGCTTTGAAGAAAAAAAATGATCCCAAAAGTCCTTTCCACGTTGGAGATAGTGCCATATTTATAGGAGAGCTTCCATGCCAGGTCGTAAGTAATGACCGACCTAAAATAGGTCGTGGATCGTGGCCGACCTAAGATAGGTCGTAGGTCGCACTTAACCTCTCATGCATGGCTCACGGCTTAACTGGGTTAAGCATGCAAATCTGGATTCATATCACAAGTCCCAAGTCGCTGCCGAGTTAACAGGCCGCGTGTCAAGTAGCTGCATTGGATCTTCCTTCGTTTGCCTGGGTCGTGAACGACCTAACATAGGCCATAAGTCGGTCGCGACTCAAGTGTAGGTCGTGAACCTGTCCCTGTCCTGAGCAGTTAGGTCGGCAACCTCCTTGGGTAGTTAGATCGGTATCTATCTTAAGTCTTAGGTCGGTATCCTTGTTGAGTCGGCAAACCGTTAGGTCGTTAACCATTTAAGGTATTAGGTTGACAAACTTTTTAGGTGTTAGGTCGGCAACCTTGTTAAGTCGGCAACCTTGCTAAGTCGGCAACTTTGCTAAGTCGGCGACCCTTTAACTCGTTAAGTCGGTCGAGCCGCTGGGTCGTGAACTCGGTTAAGTCGTCCCACTTTTAGGTCGTTAAGTATCTTAAGTCGCTGGGTTCGAATAGAAGATAGGTCGCTCCATTCTTTATGTCGTATACCGTTTTGGACGGGGCGCTTCCCCCTGGACCCCTGCGACCTGACCGGTCAGGTCGAACACCGTAGGTGGGGGCGTTGCCCCCGCACCCCCACCTAGGGTGGTTGGCACCCCCCTGGACCCCCCCCTTCGTAGGGGATCTTATCTGAAAAGCCATTCAACAGAACTCGCTTTGTTGAGATGTTGAGTTGACCATCCTTCGCGACGAACTATCATTGGCTTCTCGGTCGATTTTTTGATATCACGGCCTCGCTGAAAAAGTGGAGTTAACAGTTGCCCCTCGTAGTATACGCCTAGGGACTAGGTCGTGTGCTTCGATTCTTCTTAACTTGTGCTTTACTGAGCTGTTGAGCTTGTACTTAGGCAACTTTGCTTTGTTTTGACTTGAAGCCTTTTAAACTTGACCAGAACTTGTTGCATCTCTTTACAGATTATTTTAACAACTTGTTAAATGCAACATTTGCGGGAAAATAGGGCGAATATACTCATCACCGATTGCCCACATCGAGTGATGGATTAGATCAAAGAACTGACATTTTACTGTAAGCAAATTAGTATGGATTTGATGAAGTGTTGCGAATCAACTATCTTGAATGAAGTACCAACACAAAATTTACACAGTTATAACTGCTATCTGCATTGATACTGCACTTATTTTCAAATAGCAAGCCTCGAATTTTTCTGAATTGACATATTTGCCAACCAGTATTGTTTCGAGTATTACTTTATTTACTTGTTATTTAAGTAGCTTTGCACAACACTTCACACGCTTTTAGGAAACGTGCACCTTTACTTTCGAATATTCAGTTCTTTATGAAGAATGTCTTCTTGATAAGAAGAAATAGTGGGGTAAGCTGGATCTTTTCATTTCTGAGATTTTCAAAGTCCGAGTTGTCCGGTGCTAATTTCATTCTTTACTTTTGCAGCACTTCCTTCCTCTTTCCGAATATTCCAGTCACAAGTCAATTTTTAAAAGACTAAGTGCTGTGGCGGTTAAGGAGAGGAGCGTTAAATTTTTTGCTGAAAGATGAATTTTTGCACTAATTCGGACTTTTGCACTCTTTTTGTTCGACTCAGCTTCACGATGCCCCTGGTTTTTAAGCAGAAACTTCAGATGCCCCAGCTTTCGCAAAGGAACTTGCATCAATGGAACTTATTGCGGGAGCCTTATTGGTGTAATGTTTTACTCCGTTTAACAGTGTGGGGTCATCTTTCTTGTTTTGCCTTTTGAAACCTGCACGTGCATAACAAATTTTATAGAAACTTTTGTCTGTATTTGAGAATGTATTTATTCCTCATTTTCATACAAGTTTCTTTATTTTCTTTGCATGATATTGCAGTGAGCTTGTGGTACGTTGCTTGGGCACTGCTTTTATTAATGTAGCAATATTATATTGCCCCCATACCACAAATCATTGTATTATTCTCCATTTTGAGGAGATTTTGGAGAACAATTCTTCTGTTTTTAGAAGACTTGTACTCTTACTTTAGAGAATAACTCTTCCATTTTGAGAAGGCATGCACTCTTTCTTTAGAGAATAATTTTCCATTTTTGAGGAAATATTATTCTTGCTTAGTAGAGTGCGCCTTGTATTGGAGAAGATTTTCTCTTTTTTTTCCTTTTACACTTCATCCTTTGGAGATGGTCACTCTTGTTTTTGAGAAGTGGAATCTCCTGCGCGGTGAAGCGGGCTTCTGAAGAAGGCTTTGGCACTTCAACTTGGTGAAGTGGGCCACATTAGAGGGCTTTATTTAGCATTACAACTTTTGAGGAAGAATATTTTCAAAATGGAAAATTTATCCTTCCCTTGCGGGCTGTAGTGTTCCTTTGAAAAGGGCTTTATTTTTTTTTGGTTGTGCCTCGTTGGAGGTCTTTAATTTGTACTTCAAACTTGGGAAGTGTGCCTCGTTAGAGGGCTTTAATTTGTACTTCAAACTTGGGAAGTGTGCCTCATTGGAGGGCTTTAATTTTGTACTTCAGCTTGGGAAGTGTGCCTCATTGGAGGGCTTTAATTTTGCACTTCATCTTGGGAAGTGTGCCTCATTGGTGGGCTTTAATTTGCACTTCAAACTTGGGAAGTGAGCCTCGTTAGAGGACTTTTATTTTGCACTTCAACTTGGGAAGTGTGCCTCAATGGAGGACTTTTATTTTCCTCGAAGAGGATTTTTTGTGCCTCGGGAGAGGGCTTTTAATGCCTCGGGAGAGGGCTTTTTCCTTCGAAGAGTTGTGCCTCCGAAGAGGGCTTGCGCCTCTGAAGAGGTCTTGTGCCTCCGAAGAGGGCTTGTGCCTCCAAAGAGGGCTTGTGCCTCCGAAGAGGTCTTTATTTGGTATTTCAGCTCTCGTGAAATGTGCCTCCGAAGAGGTCTTGTGTGTTTTCTATCTGCTTGCCCATGCCTCTTCACCATTTGCTCCCCAACGATTCCTCTTTATCATTTCCAAACCCATGTTCTTTTCTTTGCCAGTTATTTGTTTCTTTTCCAGAGAAGTGCTCTTCATTGTTAAGTGAATCCATAAGGAAGACCCAAACTACCCAACTAGATGTCTGTTTGCACAAACGATCTCCGTCGGTTAGCAAGGGCCTGGAACCTTCGCATTGGGAAGGTGCCTTTTTGGTAGAATCAACTGTTTGTGAGGAGTACTTCTTATGCAGGAATTGAATTTGGAACTTTTCTGGCTTGACATTTATTTGCTGAATGATTTATAGGAATCACTTAGCTTTGTGATGTGCTGACTAGGTAAGCTTTGCTTTGATTGCCTGCAATATTAAATCAACATTTTAGCAATATATTCTAGATATTTGCATATCGAAATGAAACGGGCATTTCATAGTAATAGAAAACACAAGATTTATAGTTCCTATATCTTATTTGCAATGTTTTTACAATGGCTTTTAATACGAGAATGATACATCCATCATTCTTTTACAAATTTGTAACAAAGCCTTAAAGTAAAATATGGATGCAAGTTATTGTTGTCCCAAGCATTCGGAATTGAATCTCCGGTGTGAGGGGACTAGATGGCAGCATCTTTCAGAACATGAACTTTTTCTCCCTACGGGGCTTTTCTTAGGGCATGAGCGTATCTTTCCATCTCATCCCAGCTTCCGCCTGCTGGGTGAGGGCCTCCTGTGATAGCATTAATGATAAGCCTCCCTGATCCCTGCGCTGCAGTTCTTTCATTTGAGCCACATTGATGAGCAAGAAGTATTTGCCCCTAAGTGGATGAGGATGGGTCATTCCTGTCTTGTTTGACATATTGTTGGAGTTTATTCTGTTTCAATAGTTCTTCAATCAAATTCCTTAGATGGCGACATTCATTGGTGTCATGACCAGGTTGATTGTGGAACTGACATAATCTTCCATTATGCATTGCATTTTTCCCAATCTTCGACTCAGGTGGCTTAGGATAATCAATAGCGTCCTTGGTTGCGAGAAAGATGTTCTCAAGAGTATCAGTTAAGGGAGTAAAGTCTGAAGGCTTAAAGCGGCGAGCTTTCTTCAAGTCTCTCTGCTTTTTTCCACCATCATTCTTCCTCTTCTGTCCTCCAGACTCTCTCTTATCAGAAGCAACACTGACATTCTGAATTTCGGCCACAATTCCTTTTAATGGCGCAGGAAAGCTTTCCAAACGCATAAATTCGTCGGCCTTCTTATAGAATTTCTCAAGTGAGTTTCGCTCCTTCATTTTTAGCCATTTTCCAAATTCACTCGATTTATCGATAGCCCGCATCAGATAAGTCAAAATCATCCGTGGCTCCGCGTTCTCGACTTCAGCTAGGGCTATATTGAAACGATTTAAGAATGATCTGATAGATTCCCCGGGGTTTTGTTCTAGACTGGAGAGTGACATTATATCCTTGGCCTTTGTAGCATATTGCCGGAACTGATCTTTGAACTTTCATGTTAAGTCAGAAAATTGATTCACGGATCTAACTGGCAGCTTTGTGAACCAAAGTAAAGCCACTCCCTCTAAGTATACCGGAAAGTAACGGCATTTGATTTCATCTGTTGCCCTTGCCCCGATCATATGCCAGTCGTACTTGTATAGGAACTGATTTGGATCACTTGTCCCTCGATAGGCCGGGATAGTAGGAGGTACAAATTTCCTTGGAAACTCTGCCTTTAAGATCCTTTCGGTGAACGGAGTCTTGCTCGGGGCAAACCCCCAATCTTTTTCATCCACTTGCCTCTGCATGCTTTCTTTCATAATTGAGCGAACCATCCCTGATAGGTACTCCACATCGTTCAGAGGCCTCGCCGGGCAGACATCAGCTGCTCTTTCGGAAGTTTGCCTGGGCAAATGTTCGCGAAAAGTTGGCTGTGGCCTTAACCTTCAGCCTGGGAAGGTGCCCCTGTGGCAGTACCAACTGCACTTTGAGGAATACCTTTCTCTTGGGAGTCATGGGCATCTTCGGCAAAGGTTGTTTCATTGTTTTGTGGTTGGCGATTTGCCCCAAGCAGGGCGTTTTACCTGTCCATTATCAAAGCATTCTGAGTTTCCATTTGTTGGTACAATCCAGACACTACCTCATCTAATTCAGTCATTGTGACTCCAATGGTAGGAGTTGTCTGACTCGGTGCTGGGGAAGTGGAGGTTCCCTCATGAGCATTTCCGGAACCAGTAAATCTACTCTTTCGTCCAGGAGCCATGATTTCAGATAAACTTCTGGTCTTTAGAGAGATTCTTTCCACAAACTTTTGCGAAGCAATGGTGAAAGTAGCCTGAGTTCAATTCTCAGTGAAAGCACCAAAAATGTTAACGTAAAAAACAGACGCTAACACCTCGGTGTGAATAAGCAAGTGTGAAAGCACCACACGTTGGTACGGGAAAAAAGTATAAGCAGAGAAATCATAGAAAAGTAGTAAAAGACAACAATTTTATAGTGGTTCGGCTTAAGATCGAGCCTACATCCACTTTGAACTTCTTTATTGATGATTTGATTACAATTCTTTACAATTTTCCTTCAATTACAATTCACTTTGAAAGACAAGTAGCAAAAAACTTCGATGCGAGAGAATTCTTCGAGTCTATGTTGAATAGGTCGAATCTCTGTTTGAAGTTGATTGAAGCGTCTTGTGTATTTCGAGTGTTGAAGGAATGGCTCGGCTTTGAAAATGGCAGAGTCTTGTTGCTTTGAAGAAAAAAAATGATCTCAAAAGTCCTTTCCACGTTGGAGATAGTGCCGTATTTATAGGAGAGCTTCCATGCCAGGTCGTAAGTAATGACCGACCTAAAATAGGTCGTGGATCGTGGCCGACCTAAGATAGGTCGTAGGTCGCACTTAACCTCTCATGCACGGCTCACGGCTTAACTTGGTTAAGCATGCAAATCTGGATTCATATCACAAGTCCCAAATTGCTGCCGAGTTAACAGGCCGCGTGTCAAGTAGCTGCATTGGATCTTCCTTCGTTTGCCTGGGTCGTGAACGACCTAGCATAGGCCATAAGTCGGTCGCGACTCAAGTGTAGGTCGTGAACCTGTCCCTGTCCTGAGCAGTTAGGTCGGCAACCTCCTTGGGTAGTTAGATCGGTATCTATCTTAAGTCTTAGGTCGGTATCCTTGTTGAGTCGGCAAACCGTTAGGTCGTTAACAATTTAAGGTATTAGGTCGGCAAACTTTTTAGGTGTTAGGTCGGCAACCTTGTTAAGTCGGCAACCTTGCTAAGTCGGCAACCTTGCTAAGTCGGCAACCCTTTAACTCGTTAAGTCGGTTGAACCGCTGGGTCGTGAACTCGGTTAAGTCATTCCACTTTTAGGTCGTTAAGTATCTTAAGTCGCTGGGTTCGAATAGAAGATAGGTCGCTCCATTCTTTATGTCGTATACCGTTTTGGACGGGGCGCTGCCCTGCACCCCGCCGGGGGCGCTTCCCCCTGGACCCCTGCGACCTGACCGGTCAGGTCGAACACCGTAGGCGGGGGCGTTGCCCCCGCACCCCTACCTAGGGTGGTTGGCACCCCCCTGGACCCCCCTCCGTAGGGGATCTTATTTGAAAATCCATTCAACAGAACTCGCTTTGTTGAGATGTTGAGTTGACCATCCTTCGCGACGAACTATCATTGGCTTCTCGGTCGATTTTTTGGTATCACGGCCTCGCTGAAAAAGTGGAGTTAACATCTAGTGCATTGTGTAGAAATCCATTTCGAAAGTATAATATCAATCTTAGCCAGCATAGGTACCATGATACTATGATCGCTATAGCTACCACCTGAGGTGGTAGGTTATACAACTGAAATCGTACTGGGTTCGTATTGGGAATTGGATTTCCAACAAATGGTCAGGCTAAGGAACTTCCTACTGCCACATGGGTACGCCTCTGGCGGGATGTCCCGAGAACTTAACCAGTTCTCTGCCAACACAAGGCCGATTACCTCTTACTAGGTAACTACTACACGACTATGTCATTCCCCGGTCCTTTGGGACCTTTATCCGAGGGCCCCCCATCACAAAGCAACAACCACACAGAGAGTGAGATTGTAGCAACCACATAGGCTAAGTATCAGGGCTCCATACCTGATACCACCTTTTTCCAGAAGGAAATGGCATACCCTAGAGGGTGCGACCCTCATAACCTTACCGCATCTTTTCTGTTTTGACCATTTCCGGGGTGTGAGGTCCGTTGAGGTCTCGTCCACAAAGCTACGCTTTACACGAAAGCCATGCTTTGATCATAAATGATCGATGAATGATCATCATCACACAGCAGCACTTAGCATGCCACGCTACCAAATTAGGAGTATATCGCTGATAACCTTCAACTACATAACCTATGAGCTCTTACGTATCAGAGAAGGGTGTTAAAGCTAAGAGAATGAATTCTCCTCCACCAAGCAGATATGTATTTGAAAGAAATCGGCTTTATATCTCAAAGTGTAGCATCAGACATGCGACCATAAAAGTCTGTTCCGGGTTCGAACAAAACCGAAGGCACTTCGTCTAATAAAGGAAGAAGCCCTTGCAAATCTGGGTATCCCCAATTCCGATCGGACTCCCCATCACTAGTGGAGATCTCTATACCGGAGTAACTCAATGCAGAGACAATCGATAAGTTATCCTATCGTTTTCGAAGACACCTGGGTCTTCAACACCGTCTTCAACACCGTCTTCAAGTGTTATCCATTTCATCGAATCACTATTCAGAATGGGTTATATGACACAAAGTTCCTCTCCCGGCTAATCCAAATAGTGAGCGTTCAAATTTAAAACATGTGGGTGTATCAATTTCAAGATGTGAACATTCAGGGTTCGATATGGGTTTCGGATAACAAACTTAAATCCGACTCCCTGTCGCATCGAAGTTAAAATATTGTTTTACGGGCGAAAGGGTTTTCATATACATATAGGAACAAATCACAAATCATAGTTCATCACAAAGCAATCACAGTACCACAACATAAATATCAATCCAGTACAGAATATTTGATGATAGTCAATTATCTTCCTATTTAAGGTTTAAATGGATTAATCTCATAATTATTTTTATTAATTATTTCAAAACAGGTTTAATTTTACTTAACTATGAATTGATTAAATCTTTAGTTAACTTTATTACTTATTTATTAATTAATTATCTCAATTTATTCATTCTTTAATTGTTAACTAATTAGGTTTTAACTATTTTTATTAATCAACTATTCGTTATTTAATTGATTATAATTGGAAAGTAATTACAAACATTAATTATGTAATTATTACTTAAATAATTATAATAAATTTGTTTTTAAGTTAACAATTTGAATATGTAATTCACTTCTTAAACATTTTACTAAGTTAAATTTTAAAACGAACTTCACTTTGAAAAAAAAATGTTGAACTTAATTTATTTCAAATAATTATTTTGCTACCATACTTTACATTAGATTAACCAACTATTATCATTTATAGAGAACGAATTTAGAAAAATCATTTAAACTTTGTTTCAAAGATTTTTTTTCTCTTTTTTTTTCTTAAAACTGGAATTTTTATGTTTTTTCAAGTCCAACCCGAGTCTATCTCGTGTCATCCCCGAGGAAAAAGCCCCCTTGCTTCGAGTTTCAACCAAAACCTACACGTGACATATTTTTTTCAAAAATCTGTTTAAGTTTTTAAAACCGACCCGATTCAACGCCAAAACACACGTGCCCGACTTCGACTTTTCTTCCCAATCCCCCGCGTAACACTTCGAGTCGCCTGCTTTCCTTCCCAAAACAATTGCCACGGATACTACCACCACCATGTGCACATGCACCAGCACCGGAGCAGACTCTGACCATTGGAAAATCTTTCGGAACGTCAACCATCAACCCTGCAACCATCTCCAGTCATCAAAATACCCTAACTTGCCTCGAATTAAAATCGGGCCACCCATTCCAAAACTGGAACCCACTGCCATGGCTAAATCAACCTCGAACTCGCGACGTCGACCACCTGATATCGCGTCACCACGGTCACACCACCTCCGATCGCCCACGAAGCTATTCCCAGAATCCCATTGAACTCGATGCACCCGAGAGTTTTCAGCGACCCATTTTTCAACCTGGACTAAAACTAGGTTTGGGAACCTATATCCATTCGCCACCGCGGCTCGATGGTCAGGCACCCCTCCGGCCATTTTTCCCAGTCTTCCCGATCATTCCACCATCTCCAGACGAAACCCAGACCTCCCCGATCGCCTAGGTCGAACAGAATTTCCCAAAAACGATTTTCCAGTTATTCCCAAATTTCTAACTCAATGCTATTTTAAAAATTTTGATTCTAGTTTTAAAAATCATAGTTTCCAAAATGGATTCCAATTATAATACTCAACCAACAAATTTTGATATTTGAAATTTGTCATATTCGACCCTTTTCCTGTAATTCCAAGCCTTCATGAAAACCTTGCTATGTTTTAACCCAAAACTATTTTTCAGGGTTGAATACTATTAAAACAAACATCTTTTGTTTAGAAGATATTGTCTGAAATGATTCAAAGAAATGGGGAATGATTTTTTTTGAACAAATTCAATGGCATGTGAGCCTGGAAATCATTATTTTCCTGATTTTTACGAATACCCAGCCTCTTCACTCATATAAACAGGTTCCAGGACTTAAAACAATCCTTCAAACACATTTTCAAACATGGAACACAAGTTAACTTCAACCATATTCCATAAGCATCAAATTTCAAGCTATTTCATGTTTCTAGTTTTTAAACAGGGAACTAAGAAATGAGATTAAAAGTCAAAAACAGAAGGACACAAAAACTTTCATACATACATACAGGTGGGCAAAGCAACTATCAACACAGTGATTCATATGCATCATATATTTGTTGCTTAAGTTTATTTTTTATAAAAAGTAAAAATAAAAGTCTGCTCACCTGTTATGCCTGGAACAGAAGACAGACAGGAAAGTCTGGATGATTTTCTTTTGTACTTGATTTTTAAAATTTTAATCTGCAACTTGAAATTATAACACTTTGTTTAATCTCTGTTGCATGCACTTGTTTATTCAATTTACTAATATCAACACAAGGGTATAAATTTACTTACGGTTTTGACTTTTGTTTCTTTTTTTATAATGCAACAGAGAGGCTTTTCTGTTGAAATATATGTTTAAAAAGAAATTGGAGACTAGAGAGAAGAAACTTGTTCTCACTAATCCACACAACTCACACACAAAGAGAAGAAACTTGTTCTCACAAATAATGCTTTATTATTTTTCTTTGCTAGATTGCTTTCTTGATTGATTACAAAATGAGGAGAGAGCTTCTCTATTTATATGACTCAATAGAACATTCTAGATGTAGAATATTCTAGAAACATGACTCATTTGACAACTCTAGAACTTTCTTTTAAGAAAACTCTAGAAACATGACCTTTATACAATTCTTATTTCTAGCAACTAATATAAAATTCTAGAGCTCTCTTCAAATTCTATTAAATACAAGAATATTCTAGAAACTTTGATAATAAGAACATTCTAGAAATTAACAAATCAAATTTAATATTTCAACACCCCCCTTTAAACTTGATTTTCCCCCCTTTGAGCTAAACTTTTACGCATACCAAGTTTCTTCTTTAGCTCCTTGAAAATCTCCAACTTCAAAGGCTTCGTTAAAATATCGGCAATTTGATCTTGCGTCTTGCAATGCTTGACAACTACTTCTCCTTTCCCAACAAAGTCCACGGGAGCAAAAACTTCTTTGTAATCAACACCATACTTTTGCTTGTAGCCTTTCACAACTAATCGTGCTTTATGTTTTTCAACTTCACCTTGTGCATTCAACTGTCTTGTAAATCAATTTGACTCCAATGGGTTTCTTCCCTTTAGGTATTTCAACCAACTCCCATGTTTTGTTCCTTTCAATTGCATTAATTTCTTGATCCATAGCTTGTTTCCATTTGTCTTTCTTGGCGGCTTCTTCAAAATCAACTGGATCAGCAGTTGCATATAAAGCAAAATCAACAAATTCATCTTCCAAAATTCTTCTTATTTCTCCATAAATCTCCGCAAGAGGTCTTGTCCTTCTAGGTGTTGATTCTGAACATGAAGATGATGATCTAGGAGGAGAATTAGATGGTGGAATAGGTGGAGTCGATCCTTCTTCTTCAATTGGCTCAAATGCATCATTATTAAGCAAGATATTTGTACTCTTTTTCTCATTTTTCCATTCCCATGCTTCTTCCTCATTGAAAACTACATCACGACTAATAATAATCTTCTTTGTGATGGGGTTATATAATTTATATGCCTTGGATCTTTCACTATAGCCAACAAAGATGCACTTTTCAGATTTGTCATCAAGTTTTCCTCTCTTTTCATCCAGCACATGAGAGTAACAAATGCTTCCAAAAATACGAAAGTGGGAGACACATGGCTTGTGACCGCTCCATGCTTCTTGTGGAGTCTTTCCTTGAACACTTTTAGTTGCCGCACGGTTGAGAACATAAGATGCACGTGCTACTGCTTCGGCCCAAAAAATTTTAGGCAATCCTTTTGTCTTCAACATACTTCGAACAAGTTCCATGATGATACGGTTCTTTCTTTCGGCCACCCCATTTTGTTGAGGGGTTGAGCGGACCGTTAGTTGATGATGAATGCCATGAGCCTGTAAGAAATTTCCGAATTCTTCCACCATATATTCTCCACCATGATCGGATCGGAGTGTCTTTATAGAAAAACTACTTTAATTCTCCACAAGTGCTTTAAAATTCTTGAATACTTCAAATACTTGAGATTTTTCTTTGAGAAAATAAATCCACATCTTGCGACTATAGTCATCAATAAAAGTGAGAAAATACCGATTACCTCCAAAAGAGTTTGTGCACATAGGTCCACATATATCCGAATGCACTAGCTCCAAAGGATTCATTGCTCGCCAAGCCTTTTCTTTTGGAAATGGATCTCGATGGTGCTTGCCAAAAACACAACTTTCACATACTTGATCTTGTTTGCTAATATTTGGGATGCCTCTCACCATACGATCTTTGCAAATCTTGGATAGAGTGCTAAAACTCAAGTGATTATAACGAAGATGCCAAAGCCATGACTTGTCATTAACAATATTAGCAAAACATGGAAATGCTTCATTTTTAATTTTCAACGGAAACATTTTTGTTGGTGTCATCTTCACTTTTGCAATAAGAACACCAGTTTTGTCTTTGATCTCACATAAATCATTTTTGAAATTCACATTATGTCCCTTCTTTAAAAGTTGCCCTACACTCAAAAGATTGTATTTAAGATCGAGAACATAATAAACATTAGAAATATAATTTGTACCTTGCTTTGTCCGTATCCGAATATCGCCACTGCCTTTGACAATGAGCCTTTTGTTATCACCTGTCTTGACTTCTCGTTGGACACTTTCATCAAAATTCACAAAGCATCTTTTATTTCCGGTCATGTGGTTACTACAACCACTATCAATATACCATATATCATCAAAAGAAGCTTCTTGAACATTCAAAGCAAGAAGCATACTTTCATTTTGTGACTCCAAATTCTCATGTAGAAAACTAGAATTATCTTTTTCATCATTAATTCTGTTAAAACAATCATTTTTCATATTCCCATATTTATGACAATAATAACATTGAATATTATAAGAGTTATCTCTTCCTCTTCCACTGTATCCTCCACGACCTCTTCCTCTTCCTCCTTGAGATGGGCTTGAATTTTCACTTTGAATTTAGCATCTTCCTTGTCCTCTACCACGGGCTGATATTCCACCTCTTCCTCTAAATCCACCACGGTTGGTGTCTCGAATTTGAAAAGCTTGCTCGGAAGGAGAGGAATCAAATTGTTTGATGCGAAGCTCATGAGATTGTAGTGAGCCAAACAATTCTTCAAGAGAGAAATTATTCAAATCTTTTGATTCTTCAATAGCAACAATAACATGCTCAAATTTTCTTGTCATACTTCGAAGAATTTTTTTCAATAATTCTTTTATCCGAAATTTCTTCACCATTGATTCGAAGTTGATTAGCAATAGAAATAGTTCTATTATAAAATTCTTCCACCGATTCACTTTCTTTCATTTTGAGTAAATCAAACTCACCTCTTAGAGCTTGAAGTCTTACCATCTTTACCTTTTCTTCACCTTTGTACGCCTTGTTGAGGATGTCCCATGCCTCCTTTGATGTTGATGCCGAAGAGATCCTTTCAAAAATTGCTTCGTCCACCGCTTGATACATAAAATAAAGAGACTTCTTGTCCTTCTTTCGAATTTCTTTCAAAGTATTCAATTGTTGTGTTGAAAGTGTTGCTTGATTCTCCGGTTCTTCATATCCATTTTCAACAATCTCCCAAAGATCTTGTGAGCCATACAAGACCTTCATTTGAATGCTCCATTGATTGTAATTCTTTCCCGTCAAACGAGGAAGTTGAGGTTGCAACATATTGTTGGAAGTCATCCCTAAACCTTGCTCCGATGCCACTTTGTTGAAATATATGTTTAAAAAGAAATTGGAGACTAGAGAGAAGAAACTTGTTCTCACTAATCCACACAACTCACACACAAAGAGAAGAAACTTGTTCTCACAAATAATGCTTTATTATTTTTCTTTGCTAGATTGCTTTCTTGATTGATTACAAAATGAGGGGAGAGCTTCTCTATTTATATGACTCAATAGAACATTCTAGATGTATAATATTCTAGAAACATGACTCATTTGACAACTCTAGAACTTTCTTTTAAGAAAACTCTAGAAACATGACTTTTATACAATTCTTATTTCTAGCTAGTAATATAAAATTCTAGAGCTCTCTCCAAATTCTATTAAATACAAGAATATTCTAGAAACTTTGATAATAAGAACATTCTAGAAATTAACAAATCAAGTTTAATATTTCAACATTTTATGGAACTTGAAAAACTGTTATAGGTTTAGCTTTTGATTCTTGATCTTTTGCTGCAAATTATTAATGGATTCAACGGTTAAATTCTTGTTGCATTAACATTTAACAAATTTAAATTAAAAATTGGTAAAAAAAAAGTTTGCTTGCCTTAAAATTGTTTTAAAAATCACTGCATTATTTCCTTCCTAGCAAAAGCCTGCAACATCATTATCCTGCAGTTCAAATTATATTCAAACTTGGTTTTTAATTCATATATTTCAGTAAATTATAAGGTTTAAAACTACCTGAAAGATGGAGTTTGTAGACTAGCTTGAGTTTGTTTGAATGTTTTCCAGTTTTCAAACTTGAATTGAAGAAGAAGAGCAGTTTTTCTTTTTTTTGTTTTTTTGTTTTGATGGTTTTCCTTTGAATGATGATGTTTTAGATTTGGAGGATCTCATTGGTTGTATTTCAGAAACTTGAGGCTTATAATTTCAAAATCTTGGAATCTGAATGGTTTTTAAAAAATTTATTTGAATATTCTATTTTTTATAAAGACTTTTCATGCCATTTGTAAAGAGTAATGATGAAAGCAAGATTTGGTTTATTTTCCTACTCCGTTTCTCATGTATATGTATTCACCTCTCATGTATATGTATTTACATTTGTATATTATTATTATTTTTCAAGTCAAAAAGATTTTACTACTTTTTATTATATTTTTATTTTATTTTCACGTATCATCTTATAAATAAATACATTCTTTAATATTTATTTCCATATGTGTTTAAATAAATAAAATGTTAAAGAATTGTGCTTTAACCAATATTCACATTATATATATTACTTCTAGAATGATTTTAAATACTATTTATAATTTGAAAACATTTATGTTGAATTTAAATTCAAATCTCAAAATTTAAATTCAAAATATAACCATTTATATCTATTTATAAATTCATATATATTTTTAAACAAATTTTAATTTTAAATTTAATATAAAAATTCAATTCTATGAAATATACCAATATGTATGAAATTTAAATTTAAATGATTTATTTTTTTTCTTATTTATTAAATTTTTATACAATTTATTATTTCAAAATTTCAACCTCAAAAAATTTTTTTTTCTTTTCCTTTTAAAATTGTATCCATATAGCATTTATCATTTATTTTATTTGTTTGGGATTTTTCAATAAATTTTCAAAGTTAAAATATATTATTACATTTAATTGAGGAATTTTGGGATGTTACAGATATCCAATCCTTAAGAAAATTTCATCCTTGAAATTTGAAAGGGAGAGAAAAACAACAAAGAATATAGGAATTCAGAAAGAGTAAAGGAATGGCTTACCAGTCTAAGCCAAGATATCTACTCTGCAATTGGGATATGATTTCCACATATTATCCTCAGTTTCCTAAGTGCAGTCCTTTGGATCGCCACTCCATTGAACTTTGACTAACTTCACAACTTTGCTCCTCGGCTGCTTTCCTCATGATTAATGATCTTTATTGGTTCTCTCTTCACTGCCAGATTCGGTGTGATCTCCAAATCCTGCTGAGCAGCCTCCTCAATAATACTATCCGGATCGTGCACATACTTCCGAAGGTTAGAAATGTGAAACACATCATGCACGCCAGATAACCAGCTTGGCAACTGCACTCGATAGGCTAGAGGACCGATCCTTTCCAGAATAGGAAAAGGACAAATATATCGTGGTGCCATCTTTCCAGTTTTCCCAAATCTCAACACAACTCGAATTGGGGAAACTTTGAGGAATACAGAATCTCCAACTTGAAATTCCAAATCTCTTCTTCGGTGGTCATAATAACTCTTTTGACGGCCTTGGGCAGTTTTCAATTTCTTCCGAATAAAATCAACTTTCTCAGTGGCTTCTTTAATCATGTCGGGTCCAAGAACGAGTCTATCTCCCGTCTAAATCCAGCATGCCGGTGATCGACACAAACAGCCATATAAAGCTTCAAAAGGAGCCGTCTGTATACTAGCCTGATAGTTGTTGTTATAAGAGAACTCGACCAGATGCAAATGGTCCTCCCAAGAACCACCAAAATCAAGTATAAAAGCACGCAATAGGTCTTCTAAGATTCGGTTAACCCTCTCAGTCTGCCCATCAGACTGTGGGTGATAAGAAGTGCTGAAATTCAGCTTTGTTCCCAATGCGGCTTGAAATGCCTCCCAAAATCTGCTAGTGAAGATCGGGTCTCGATCGCTCGCTATACTGCTAGGAATACCATGGAGACGGACAATCTCTTTCACATATAACTCAACTAAACTCGCTATTGTGCGGGAAGATTTCACTTGCGGGAAGTGGGCTGTCTTAGTCAAACGGTCCACAATGACCCAAATTGCTTCATTCCCTCTCCGAGTACGAGGCAAACCATTGATGAAATCCAACGATACTTGGTCCCATTTCCACTTGGGTACTTCTAAAGGCTGAAGTAAACCCGCCACTTTCTTTTGGTCACTTTTGATTTATTGGCAAGTAGCACAACGACTAACATATATAGATATGTCCCTTTTCATCGTCTTCCACCAGAAAGTTCTTTTGATATCTCTGTACATCTTGTTAATTCCTGGATAGATGCAAAGTTTAGACTTGTGGCATTCATCTAGAACTTCACGTTTCAAATCAGGAATGTTAGGGACACAAATCCTGCCTTTCAGTCTTATCACTTTATTATCATCAACTTCAAAGCTTGTATCTTTACCACCATGAATTTTCTCATAAATTCAATGAAGAAACCTGTCTTCTTTTTTCTTGCTAGCTACTTTCTCAAGGAGAGTAGGAGTAACAACAAGTTGAGCAAGGATGGCAGGCTTTCTACTCAAGGCATCGGCAACTACATTGGCTTTTCCAGGCGTATATGGAATGTCTATGTCATAAGATGCCAGAAATTCCAACCAACGTTGTTGTCGCAAATTCAGATCTTTCTGGGTGAAGAGATATTTCAAAGATTTATAGTTGGTGAATAATCGAATTTTTCACCCGGAAGATAATGTCGCCATATTTTCAAAGCGAAGATAACAGCTAAAAGCTCCAAATCATGGGTTGGGTAGTTTCTTTCATGAGGACGTAATTGTCTACTCGCGTAGGCAATCACCTTCTCGTTCTACATCAATACAGCACCCAAACCTTCACCACAAGCATCAGTATAAACAGATAAACCCTGGTTCCCATTGATAATAGCGAGAACAGGAGCGGTAGTCAATCTCCTTTTCAATTCCTGAAAAGCTTCATCACATTTTGGAGTCCAATTAAATTTTGCATTCTTTATTGTTAACTTGGTCAGTGGACTCGCTAACTTCGAAAAGTCCTGAACAAACTTCCGATAATAACCTGCCAAACCAAAAAGCTTCAAACTTCCTTTGGGGTAGTAGGTTTCCTCCAATCAAGGATGGCGGAAATTTTGCTAGGATCAACAGAAATCCCTTCTTCATTAACAATATGGCCAAAAAATTTGACTTCTTTAACCCATAAATGGCATTTGAAATTTTTTGCAAATAGAATATTTCTCCTCAATATCTCCAAAACGATTCTAAGATGCTCGGCTTGCTCCTCTTCCGTCTCGAAATAGACCAAAATAACATTAATAAATACGAGCACAAATTTATTCAATACATCCCAAAATACACGAGTCATAAGATCTACGAAGTATGCTGGAGCATTGGTCAGTCCGAAAGGCATGACTAACCATTCGTAGAACATATTAGGACCCCTGAAAGCTGTGAGATGAACACAATCTTCGGCGATTCGTAGTTGATGGAACCCTTAGGCTAGATCCATCTTTGAGAAAAAACAAGCGTCGTGCAATTGATCGAATAGATCATCAATTCTGGGAAGTGGAAATTTATTCTTGAGATTCAGCTTGTTGAGATCACGGTAATCTACACATAACCTCAAAGATCCGTCAGATTTAGCAACAAACATGACGGCTGAACCCCATTCAGAAACATTGGGTTGAATTAACCCTTTCTCTAGTAAATCACTGGTTTGTCGAACTAATTCAACCCTTTCCCTGGGTGCCATCCTACGACTAGCATGAACGACATGACGTGCATTAGGCACTAGGTCGATTCTGAATTCTATTTCTCGGTGTGGAGGCAGAGATTTCACTTCTTCAAATATATTTGGAAAATTATAAAAATGGGTATGTACTTTAGACTGGGTTCGGGATAACCCAAATTATACATCAACCCTTCTCTTTTAGGACTAAGGTCCTCACACGAAATCACAATGGAATCTCCAAATTTGGTTTTGATTGAAATACATCAATTGTTGCAATCCAATTTGGCTTCATGTTTAGCTAGCCAATCCATTCCGAGTAAGTCTTCAAACTCATTGAAATCAAATACAAAGAGACCAATAGGGAATTGGTAGCAAGATATGAGATATGAACGTCTTTACATCGAAGATAGAGGTTTGCGGGACCTCCAACTAGATTCTTTACGCATATAGGCTCATCAACAAAATCATGTTCGAGATTCAATTCATTAATAGCTTGTTGTAAAACTGTGTGTAGCACCTGTGTCAAATAGAACACTAACAATGCTATCATAAATAGTGAGATTACCTTCAAGAACTCCCTTTCCCTTTTCTGCTTTAGAAGAGGTAGGTTGGTCCTGGACTGTGTACATCTTGGCTACATGGGCTTGCTTCATGGCTGGGCAGTCTTTAACTTCATGTCCCAATTTCTGACAATAATAGCATTTCCTGATCTTTGCTTGAGCGGATTGATTGGCTTGTTTCTTGGGCTTCGTACATTTGTTGGAATAGTGGCCTTTCTCCAAGCAATTAAAGCAAGTGACATTCTCTGCCATGCTTCCTTGGTTACTCTTCTTTTTCTCGTTACCATGCAATGGTTTCTTGCCTCCAAATTTCCTCTTCTTCCAATTCGGGTTGCTCGAATTTCCTTTCTCCACCGGGGTTTCTTGCATGTCAAGTATAGCATAACGATATCCCATATAAACCAAATTTGAAAAAGATTCCTTAACGTGGCCAGTCATCCTTTCGTGGAACTTTTTGTTCATCCCACGAATAAATCTATCATTCTTTTTCAAGGGTGTATTCACCAATTCCAGGCCAAATCGAGAAAATTCATTGAACTTGTTTAGATACGCCTTGAATGACAAATTACCCTACTTTAATTCCATGAACTCTTGGTACATCCGAGAAATCTCAACTGATGGCATATAGCGCTTCTCATATACTTCTTTGAATCTCTCCTAAGTAAACTCGTCTTCAGGATCATCGACGGTAACAGTTTCCCACCATACTAAAGCTTCTTCTTGAAGTTGCCAAGAAGCTATGAGTCTCATCTGATCATCTTGCAGCTTAAGCCCTTTAATTATTCTTTCACATGATCTAATCCATGCTCGAGCCTCAAAAATCGACTCCTTGCTGATGAACGGCTTACCACCAAGTCTCGAGAAACTTTTATATAAGTCAGCCAGATTCGGCTGATGTTGAACAGGTAAAGCTACTTCTGCTATTGGGGAAATTTGAGCAGGTATTGTGGCATTTCTTTGACCCCTAGCTCTTCCTCTTCGTCCACTCATCCTTAATATCTGTAATTAGTAAGAAAATTGATTTAGATATACAGACGAGATATCTAAAGGAATATTAGCAGTTAAAAGAAATAGACTAAGAAATTTAAGGTTTTAGTCTTGAATTGAACTCATTCTAGGGTATACTTCACCCTATCTCTAATGAGCCATCTAATGTGTTATACTCCATAGCTAAAGTTCTTACTTAACCTTTAGCTCTGATACTACCTTGTCACGATCTAAAATTCAATGTCTGAAAATTGACATCAAATACCTCACTTGTATTCGACTGCTAAAGATTCAAACATCGAACTCCAGTCAAATGGAGCTTATAACAACATTAGATGAATATAAACAGCGGAAACAAAATGAACATCATGCATACATCACAGATACATCATAAGATCCGATACAACAACAGAGTATCATAGTACATATATCACAACTTCAAATATAACATCGTAAGAGTACAACAAGTGATCATATGCCAAAAGATCTCCAAAGAAATGAAGCGATAGTGAATATCCATAACTACCACTTCGAGATCCAAAAGCTTCCAAAATGTCTCGAAGATAAAAGCCTCAAAAAAACCGAGAGTCTCTAAACCAAAAGTCTCCAAAATGCAGCTAATAACAAAATACAGAAACCTGCTACTAAGCTGCCCATGTAGAAATGATGGGCACCCAAAGTTTAGAAAGAAAAACAATAAACACTGGGTCAGTCAGGGGACTGGTATAAGTAAACCAAACAGTTGATTATAAGTAAACAAGATTTATAAAGGAAAACCGTTTATGATTTTGGAAAATGAAACTACCATAAGACCTCCCACCATACACACAATGCAATCGCAGACTTGGAGGAGATTTATTCTTATGATAGTCAAAATGCTTGATACGAGAAAGTTCTTTGATATTATTACTAGTGCATAGTGTAGAAAACCATTTCGAAAGTATAATATCAATCTTAGCCAGCATAGGTACCATGATACTATGCTCGCTATAGCTACCACCCGAGGTGGCAGGTTATACAACTGAAATCGTACTGGGTTCGTATAGAGAATTGGATTTCCAACAAATGGTCAGGCCAAGGAACTTCCTGCTGCCACATGGGTACGCCTCTGGCGGGACGTCCCGAGAAATTAACCGGTTCTCTGCCAACACAAGGCAGAGTTACCTCTTACTAGGTAACTACTACACAACTATGTCATTCCCCGGTCCTTTGGGACCTTTATCCGAGGGCCCTCCATCATAAAGCAACAACCACACAGAGAATGAGATTGCAGCAACCACATAGGTTAAGTATCAGGGCTCCATACCTAATACCACCTTTTTCCAGAAGGAAATGGCATACACTTAAGGGTGCGACCCTCATAACCTTGCCGCATCTTTCCTATTTTGACCATTTCCGGGGTGTGAGGTCCGATAAGGTCTCATCCACAAGCTACGCTTTACACGAGAGTCATGCTTTGATCCCAAATAATCGATGAATGATCATCATCACAAAGCAGCACTTAGCATGCCACGCTACCAAATTGGGAGTGTATCGCTGATATCCTTCAACTACATAACCTCTGAGCTCATATGTCTCAGAGAAGGGTGTTAAAGCTAAGAGAATAAATTCTCCGCCACCAAACGGATATGTATTTGAAAGAAATCGGCTTTATATCTCAAAGTGTAGCGTCAGACACGCGACCATACAAGTCTATTCCGGGTTCGAATAGAACCGAAGGCACTTTGTCCAATAAAAGAAGAAGCCCTTGCAAATCTGGGTATCCCTAATTCCGATCAGACTCCCCATCACTAGTGGAAATCTCTATACCGGAGCAACTCGGTGTAGAGACAATCGATAAGTTATCTTATCGTTTTTGAAGACACCCGGGTCTTCAACACCGTCTTCAATTGTTATCCATTTCGTCGAATCACTATTCGAAATAGGTTATATGACACAAAGTTCCTCTCCCGGCTAATCCGAATAGTGAGCGTTCAAATTTAAAACATGTGGGTGTATCAATTTCAAGATGTGAACATTCAGGGTTCGATGTGGGTTTCGGATAACAAACTGAAATCCGAATCCCTGTCGCATCGAAGTTATAATACCGTTTTACGGGTGAAAGGGTTTTCATATACATATAGGAACAAATCACAAATCATAGTTCATCAAAAAGCAATCACAGTACCACAACATAGATATCAATCCAGTAGAGAATATTTGATGATAGTCAACTATCTTCCTATTTAAGATTTAAATGGATTAATCTCATAATTATTTTTATTAATTATTTCAAAACATGTTTAATTTTACTTAACTATGAATTGATTAAATATTTAATTAACTTTATTACTTACTTATTAATTAATTATCTTAATTTATTCATTCTTTAATTGTGAACTAATTAGGTTTTAATTATTTTTATTAATAAACTATTCTTTATTTAATTGATTATAATTGGAAAGTAATTACAAACATTAATTATGTAATTATTACTTAAATCATTATAAATAAATTTGTTTTTAAGTTAACAATTTGAATATGTAATTCACTTCTTAAACATTTTATTAAGTTAAATTTTAAAACAAACTTTACTTTGAAAAAAATTGTTGAACTTAATTTATTCCAAATAATTATTTTGCTACCATAATTTACATTAGATTAACCAACTATTATCATTTATAAAGAAAGAATTTAGAAAAATCATTTAAACTTTGTTTCAAGGATTTTTTTTCTCTTTTTTTCCTTAAAATTGGAATTTTTGTGTTGTTTCAAGTCCAACCCGATTCTGTCTCCTGTCATCCCCGAGGAAAATGCCCTCTTGCTTCGAGTTTCAACCAAAACCTACCCGTGACATATTTTTTTCAAAAATTTGTTTAAGTTTTTAAAACCGACCCGATTCAACACTAAAACACACAAGCCTCACTTGGAGTTTTCTTCCCAATCCCCCGTGTAATACTTCGAGTCGCCTGCTTTCCTTCCCAAAATAATTGCCACTAACACCACCACCACCATGTGCACACGCACCAGCACCGGAGCCCACTCCGACCACTGGCGAATCTTCCGGCACATCAACCATCAACCCTGCAACCATCTCCAGTCATCAAAATACCCTAACTTGCCTCGAATAAAAATCGAGCCACCCATTCAAAAACTGGAACCCACTGCCATGGCTAAATCCACCTCGAAATCGTGACGCCGACCACCTGACATCACGCCACAACAGTCACACCACTTCCGATCACCCACGAAGCTATCCCCAGAATCCCATTGAACTCGATGCACTCGAGAATTATCAGCGACCCATTTTTCAACCTAGACTAAAACTAGGTTTAGGAACCTATATCCATTCGTCACCGACGCCTCGATGGTTAGTCCCCCCTCCGGCCATTTTTCCCAGTCTTCCTGATTATTCCACCATCTCCAGACGAAACCCAGACCTCCCCGATCGCCTAGGTCGAACGGAATTTACCAAAAACAATTTTCCAGTTATTCCCAAATTTCTAACTCAATGCTATATTAAAAGTTTTGATTCTAGTTTTAAAAATCATAGTTTCCAAAATGGATTCGAATTATAATCCTGAACCAACAAAGTTTGATATTTGAAATTTATCATATTCGACCCTTTTCCTGTAATTCCAAGCTTTCTTGAAAACCTTGCAATGTTTTAACCTTAAACTATTTTTAAGGGTTGAATACAATTAAAACAAACATCTTTTGTTTAGAAGATATTATCTGAAATGATTCATAGAAACGGGGAATGATTTTTTTTGAACAAATTCAATAGCCTGTGAGCTGGAAATCATTATTTTCCTGATTTTTACCAATACCCAGCCTCTTCACTAATATAAACAGGTTCCAGGACTTAAAACAATCCTTCAAACACATTTTCAAACATGCAACACTAGTTAACTTCAACCATATTCCATAAGCATCAAATTTCAAGGTGTTTCATGTTTCCAATTTTTAAATAGAGAACTAAGAACTGAGATTAAAAGTCAAAAATAGGACACAAAAACTTTCATACATACATACAGGTGGGCAAAGCTACCATCAACACAGTGATTCAAATGCATCATATATTTGTTGCTTAAGTTTTTTATTTTTATAAAAAGAAATAAAAGTCTACTCACCTGTTATGCCTGGAACAGAAGTCAGACAGGAAAGTGTGGATGATTTTCTTTTCTACTTGATTTTGAAAATTTAAATCTGCAACTTGAGATTATAACACTTTGTTTAATCTCTGTTGCGTGCTCTTGTTTACTCAATTTACTAATATCAACACAAGGATATAGATTTACTTACAGTTTTGATTTATTTTTCTTTTTTATAATGCAACAGAGAGGCTTTTTTGGAACTTGAAAAACCGGTATAGGTTTAGCTTTTGATTCTTGATCTTTTGCTGCAAATAATTGATGGATTCAAGGGTTAAATTTTTGTTGCATTAACATTTAACAAATTCAAATTAAAAATTGTTAAAAAAAAGTTTGCTTTCCATAAAATTGTTTTAAAAATCACTGCATTATTTCCATCCTAGCAAGAGCCTGCAGCATCATTATCCTGTAGTTCAAATTATATTCAAACTTGGTTTTTAATTCATAAATTTCAGTAAATTATAAGGTTTAAAACTACCTGAATGATGGAATTGTAGACTAGCTTGAGTTTGTTTGTATGTTTTCCAATTTTCAAACTTGAATTGAAGAAGAAGAGCAGTTTTTCTTTTTTCTGTTTTTCTGTTTTGATGGTTTTCCTTTGAATGATGATGTTTTAGATTTGCAAGATCTCCTTGGTTGTATCTCAGAAACTTGAGGCTTATAATTCCGAAATCTTAGAAGCTGAAAGGTTTTTAAAATTTTTATTTGAATATTTTATTTTTTTATAAAGACTTTTCATGCCATTTGTAAAGAGTAATGATGAAAGCAAGATTTTGTTTATTTTCCTACTCCATTTCTCATGTATATGTATTCACCTCTCATGTACATGTATTTACATTTGTATATTATTATTATTATTTCAAGTCAAAAAGAATTTATTACTTTTTATAATATTTTTATTTTATTTTCACATATCATTTTATAAATAAATACATTCTTTAATATTTATTTCCATATGTGTTTAAATAAATAAAATGTTAAAGAATTGTGTTTTAACCAATATTCACATTATATATATTACTTCTAGAATGATTTTAAATGCTATTTATATTTTGAAAACATTTATTTTGAATTTAAATTCAAATCTCAAATTTTAAATTCAAAATATAACCATTTATATCTATTTATAAATTCATATATATTTTTAAACAAATTTTAATTTTAAATTTCAATATAAAAATTCGATTCTATAAAATATACCTATATGTATAAAATTTAAATTTAAATCATTTTTATTTTTTCTTATTTATTAAACTTTTATAGAATTTATTATTTCAAAATCTCAACCTCAAAATAATATTTTTATTTTCTTTTTAAAATTCTATCCATATAGCATTTATCATTTATTTTATTTGTTTGGGATTTTTCAATAAATTTTCAAAGTTCAAATATATTATTAAATTTAATTGAGGAATTTTGGGATGTTACAAAATGAAAATGAATTTTCGTAAGTAATAAAGGAAAATAAATGAAATAAACACTTAACGAATGAATAGGAGTAAAATTTTTGTAAGTGATAGATGTGAATTAAAGAAGTAACCCTTGTATGAAAAAAATAAAATTAAAAACCGCAAATGTTGTGAAATAAATTTAATAAGAAAAATAAAAATTGTAAATGTTATAAAAGAAATTTAATAAGAATAACTCAAGTACATTGTAAGTTATTGTTTGTTTTGGTTTGTGGGTTGTTTGGGATAGGATACTTTTAATTGTTTAATATGTATGAATAATCTATTGGGTTCGTCTAAGACTGTTGAGTAAATGGTGCATTCAGTAGTTTATTTGTCATTTTAGACGGTTAAAAATTTCTGAACCTGAACAAACCACTTGTTTGTTTGCTATGGATGGATAGTTGATTTTGTTGATTTCATATGATGATCGTACGCTGTGGTTGCCAGTGATTGTTATTTATAGTGATTTGTTCATTAGTAATTGAAACAACTTTAAAATTTTATTTTAGATTATTATTAACTATTTTTGGATTATATAAGTGAAATGCAGGTTAAGGAAGCAATTGTTACTACTTTTGGTTTCATAATTAAGCGTTATTTGCCTCACTAATAGGTACGTTCTCGGATTATGGTTTTCTAGCGATAATATATTATTTTCTCGTTGTTGGGATATATTATTTTGAAATATATTACATATATTGTTATATTTGATATTATTATTTTTCCCAGACATCTCCTTAGAGTGCCGAAATTTTCCATAATTTTTGGACTTAGAAATTTTATGATATATCTTCCAAACTAAAGTTAACTTGAGTATAAAAGGATTTAACTGTTATAAATTGATATATTTATTCAATTATTTTATTTTGTAAATTTATTTTTTATAAATTTAATATTTTGAAGAAGATATATTAATTTCTAAATTCCTTCTTTTCCCTCCTTTTTCCTTCTCGAGGATGAAAATTTTGAGTGGGAGAGAGTCTAACGACCCGTAAATTTTCAATAATTAAATTTGTTAATTTAATAATATTTTGGTAATATAATATTGAAAGAAATAACAATCTGTAATTTAATAATGAAATTATAACTAGAATAAAAGGTAACAATGTTAATTAAAGTGAACTATTAACAACTTGAATGAAATTCCAATTAACTAAAATAATTTAGAGGTTATATTTGGTTATAAATTCGAATATAAGTAAATAAATGTTATTGTTGTTTAAATAAATGAATTAGTATATATTTAGTGGTAATTGTATGAATTCAGTATTAGGTAAATAATTAGAATAATTGGTTGAAAATAATAAACTTATAGATGTAATTAAAGGTTAATGGTAACAATCATTAGATGTTACCCATTTATTTTGTTTATCAAATTAAAATTGAAATCATTTGCAATTAATCCACTTAATTTGTGAATTTAATGTAGATTAAATTGGTAATTGGAGAATGTTAATTCAATATTGAAGTTACCAATGTAAATTACATTCATAATATGGCAATTGATTGAATAAAAATAAGTAAAATTCAAGTTTGATTGATTTATTGGATTTTACGCTGTAATAAATGGATTATTGAAACTAATTGGAATGAAATATTACTTTAATAGGAATTAATATGAAAGGGGAAAATACTAATGTAATAAATATAAACTGATGATAATTATACCCATAAGATGATGATTGATTGAATAACAAGATTTAAAATAAAATAAATGGATTTATTGGAATTTAAATTGATAATTAATGAATTTACTAAAATTGAAAATAAATATGGTAATTGGTAAATTAATTATGAATTGATATATAAATGTTTAAAGTATTGTAATTATTTATGAAATCAAAAATGATAAGATTTGTTAATTATGGAATTGGAATTTAAAATTTTGATTTAATTAATTTAATATTAGTTTATTTAATTAACTGGGAAATAGCCACTTTGGTCAATGACTCGGATTTCGATCAAACCATCCTCATCGGATCCGTAATAGTGAATTATTATAGGATTTCAAGTTTCGCAAGTTTCAGACTTGTCGTTTGATCGTACAGACTCGAAACGCCTAGAAATCAATTTGATTAAAATCTATTGAAATCAATTTGAAATAAGATGATTTTAACATAACTTCTTCATACGATGGAATTAGGACTTGAAGCCTATTCCATCGAGTTTAAAATATTTGAAAACATCTATTTTGATATATGGGATGACCCATTCATGTTCCGGAGTCGAAACGGGCTTTTCGGGTCGTTTATCGTTTAATCAAATCTTTTCCATTCCTTCTGTTTCAGCCTTGCCTATATATACCTCCGCATAAACCCTAGCCACTCCTTATTCTTATTTTTCTATACAGACACCTCCTTCTCAGCTCCTCATTCCAATGGCAGGAAAAACCTAATTCCCAAATTTCAAAATTCAATTTCAAATTCAAATCCAAAAATCAAACTCCACAAACCATATTGAATTATATATTGATTTGAAGCTCTTGACAAGCGCATCTCAGATCTGTAATTCATTTTCCAATTTGAACTACTGTTCTTCTAGAATTGAAGAACAAGTCATGACCGTTTGTTTCGTCGTGATGGACTTCGATGGTTCGTTAAATTGACGATACCGTTGCAGAGAGAGGGCTGAGTGGAGTTCGACGGTGCAGTTTGTTTGATGGTCCAATGACTTGATCGATGGCTAGAATTGGATTAGGGTTGGGATTAGAGGTGGTGGCTGGTTATTGGGGTTCGTCGGTCATCGATGATTGGTGGCGCGGGGCTTAGGGAAGGGTCGACCGAGGCTAGGGAGGCTAGCGGCGCTATCGGTTCGGGGTGAGAGCCGACGAGGTGGCAGAAATTTCAGCTCAATGGTGGCGGCTGCGTTTGTAAAGGTAGGGTTTCGTGAACAAAAAACAAGGTTGATGTGTAAGCTATGATGTGTTGTCTTCTTTATTTTATTAATTAATTTTATTTTAAAATTCCAAATGTTCTAAAACACGTAACTTCTACATACGAGGTCCGTTTCATGTGTGGTTTGCTCCCCTGGGATCGTATCGAAATTCTAGACATTTTAACGATACTTTGGACAAATTCTGAGACTGTTTGAATTTTGAGTTTAAATTGGATTTAAATTCAATTTAAATTCATAGGTGAGTCTTTAACCCACTCACAACTTCTAAAATTTCATATGCTTGTTAAATTAAATTTACGATGTGATTAAGAATTTATTTATGACTGTTCGGTATATTTTAAATCATCATCTCAGTTAATTTGAATTTATCGGAATTAAATCGTTATTTAATTTATTATTGAATATAAACTGCTAGTAAATACCAGTTAGCGATTATCAGTCCAATATTGATGTTTATTGATTGTTTTGGAGGATGATTGTGATGAATGTTGATTTTTGATGTTGGTTGCATGGATCTTGTATTTTATATCATTATAAACTGCAAGTTTGTTATGGATTTTTATTTAATTTGGGTTTGTGTTTTGAAATGATATATAACCGTAAATTTTAAATTGCGGATTCAAATGATAAATATCCGTATCACTTGATCTTAGGGTAGAGAATTATATACGGACACCGAATTGGTTAAATTAAATGATTTTAAAATCCTTAATTTTCAAATTTAATCAAATGATATTTTGAAATAAAATTTGATTTATATAAATTGAAGTATTTTGGAAAAATCAAGTTTTATGATGAAATGTGAATTGGTTTAAAAGGAATTGCTTTAAGAAAATTAAATCGGAATTTTATGTTAAACTTTTAAATATAAATGAAACTCTACTAAAATTGAGTTATTAAATTTGTTTGAAAATAACTTTGAAATATTTTGAAGTTGGAGTAATCCATATTGATATTTTGAACATGGATTTAAAAGATACGAAATTCAATAGTTTACTGAAATTTGGTTTGTCAATTTGAAAATTTGAAATGGTCCAAATATGTTGAAATGAAATGAATAGTTTCAACTGATATAAATTCCAAAATCGTATTTTAATATAAACTGTTTAAAAATATATTTATAATTATTAAGGTTTTCAAATTTATTAGACTATTTAACTAATATTTACTATATAAATTATTTTGATCTGCTTAAACCAATTTGATTTATTTTAAACTAATTAGACCATTATAATTTATTTTAAATCTAATTAATCCATTTTAAGCTATTTAATCTATTTTAATTATATTTAATCTAAATTAAATCTATGTAACTATCTTAAATCAATCCAAAAGTACTTTACCTATAATTAAACTATTTTGGAGTTTTTAACTATTTATAATTTTTAAAACATTTATAAATTTCCAAACCAAGAAAAGTGGAAGTGTTTAAATTCAATTCATTGTTTTAAAAAGAAAATAAGGACAAATGGTGTTATAACCTAAGTTGGAATTTAAATGTATAATGAATTGAATGATGATTTTGAAGTAAGAATTTAAACTGTTTTGGAACTATGATTTTGAAAGAAATTATGATTTTGGAAATGATATGATTTGGAAGCGATATGGTTTTTAAGAACACGATATTTTGATATAAATTGTCAATTTGACTTTGAAAGGAAATGTAATTATTAAAGTATGATTTCAAATGTGATATGATTTCAAAAGTGAATATGATTTCAAAAGTAAGCAATGATTTCGAAAGTGATATGGTTTGAATTGAGTATGATATTTTGATATCAATTATGAAATGATTTTGGAAATGTAAAAGAACCATCTGGTGTGTAATAAGCGATTGGTTGTTAAAAAGACCGGGAATGTTGTCATACTCTCTGCCAATGCCGAAAACCACTTTGACAACTGTGTACGCGGTGTAGATTCCAGAATGAAGTAGGATGGTGGCAATGATTGTAACAACCCGCATATTTAACGATTTTATATTTAAATGATTTATTTAAGTATAGCGTCGTTAGTCGGATTTTGGGGTCTGAAATGTTACTTTCTGCAAACGGCCGAATTGGAGCTCGAAACCACTTCCATTGAGTTCAAAACATCGTTTGCGATCTTTTTGAGTATAGACTTTGATATGTTTGGAGTAAGTCGAATTTTGCTACTTTTTCTAGTTGGGCTTTAGCTTTGGGTTCAGCCCCAAACCCCACTTAACCCTCTAACTCAGCCCATCTCCTCCCATTCATTCATTCCTATTCCTCTTCACTTCTAAACTCAAGCTCCAACTGAAATGGGGGAAAGGAAGAGGAAATAGAAACTCCCAAGCCCTAGTTGCTCTTGATAATCCAAATTCTTGCTCCAAATTCAAAGAGAAGGATAGGTAAGTTCATCTCCATCTTCTCCATCTCTTCTCCTCTTCAATCTCAGTAATTTCCTAACCCTAACTTAGGAAATACTTGCTTTGATTCTAGATTGAAGCTTGTAGTGTTGAAGTGGAGTGTAGTTGGTTGATTCCTTACATTTGTGCTTCTTCATCTTCTTTGTATTGTGTAAAAAAGTGAGTTTCTAACTCACATCTATTTCTTTTGATATCATTGATGTTAGGAATGAATTCCTAATATATGTTCATGTTCAATTGCTTTCGAATTGGATTGTTTTGGTGAAATTACCAAATATTGGATTTTGAAGCCAAATCTATGAAAAACCTTATATGGTTGATGTTTATGTTGTTCGGAGTGTTTGGGTGTGTTGTTAAGGTCGGGTAGTCGTTTGACGTAAGCCCATAATCAACACGCATCCGATCGCTTTCGATTTGCTTGGCCATAGGTTGCCTAGGTTCAGGAATTGTCTGGCCATCTGGTTTCAGACGTCTGAAATGCCCATTTCAGACGTCTGAATATTATTCTTGGAAGAAATTTCACTCCCAGATTCAGACGTCTGAATTTATATTCCAGACGTCTGAATTGGTTAAATTTCGACCAGAAAGGAAATAGGAAAAATATTGCCTATTTCAGACGTCTTGATGGTTGGATTCAGACGTCTGAATTCTGCTGGGAAAAACCAATTGATTTCCATATTCAGACGTCTGAATCCCTTCTTTCAGACGTCTGAATATTCTGTTTTTGGCCAATTTGCCTTGTTCGTTTAATTTTCCAAATTAGATCGATGCATATTGATTCCAATTAGTTGTTTTTGCATATTTGACCTTGATAATTCCTTTTTGAATTCATTCACGGGTTTTTATAAATTATTTCTTCAAATCGTATTAAAAGTTCGCTTCTCCGATTTATAAATTCTATTTAAACCACACGTACAATTTCGTACTTCGAGTGAAGTGGAAGGGTGATTAAATGATTGGGCAAAACACGGACCATGAATCTGTGCGTTTATCCTTCCGATTAATTCCCGACCTATTCAATTGATCGTTTTAACCTTCGGGTTTGGTTCACCGATGATATGAGGTGAACTTTGTACTGCTTTGAGTGTGAAAGTGGCTGACGGATAGTAAACCGTTTAGTGCGAACAAGTGGTTATGGGACATACGTTAACACTTTTCGGATTCCTTTTCGAGAGTTGTGACACATTCCGCCAGTTAGTGGTATCCAGTACTGGGTCTCTGACCTTCACCACTACGGTTTGTTGCCTTCGGGTATGTGCCTTCGGGTTTGTGCCTTCGGGTTTGTTGCCTTTAGTATCGCTTCCGATGTTGGTCGTTATGAGCCGCATGGGTGATATTGGGTTTGGAGTCTTCGGGCTCATGGATCCTTGTTTATACAGTACTGAGCTCGAGCAATATTCTGATGTTTCATTCATATGTATATTCCCTTGGTATCGCCCTTCGGTGTTGGTCATTATGAGCCGCATGATGCGTAGCATTTACCTTGTGGAACTTGTATACCTTATTGGTATTTGTTATTGCCTTTTGGCTTGTTTTGGGATATTTGTATCCTTTGTTTCTATATGTTGCCGATGATATGAGGCTTGTCATCATATGATTCATCTTTTATTAGATGATTGTGTTATCTCTTTTAGAGATATCTATTATGCTTTGTAACCTTGCAGGTTTAATGTTGTTCAGTTTATCGAACTGATTTGTTTAGCTAGACTGACCCGTGTATCTTATACTCGGGTCAGACCGAGATGTTTCAGGTTAGGTGCTTTGGACTTAGCCTCTTTTGCTTCCGCATGGACTATTCCGCTGACTCCTTTTTGTCTTAGCTTTTTGTGTAGTCCCATTTTGTAGTAACTCTGATATGTATTCTTTTGACTCGTCTGTATATTGTGGTCTGCTATACCACTTGACTTGTATTGTTTGTAAACTCTGTTGTGTATCGATATATGTGTATATGATGATTTACTGTTCTGTGATGTATATTACATTTGAGTTATTATATTCTGTTCTGATAGATCCAACCACCTATGGTTTTGTTTTAAGTATTCATTGGGTATGTCGACGTGGTTGGTATGTTTATTGTCGATGTATTCAATAGATAGTTAGAGCAAGGCTATAGATGGTCCCTCCTAACCAGCCTTATTCTCCGTGTTAGTTGACGGCATTACTTTGTAGTGTCCTTGGCTAGCGTGGGTATAGAGGTGGGGCGTCACAGCTTGGTATCAGAGCTGAGTTCAGAACAAGATATGATAAACACAGAACAGATCACATATTACGATACATCAGAGTGTGATAAGTGATACAAATCTTTGAATCATCGTGTGTCTCTATTCCTTCTACCATCAAAGGTTAGATAGGATTTGGGAATATGCCTAGGAATGCATTTAAATTCCGTAGTATTCCATATTGAATTATCTATCTAGGGAATAATCTTTACCTTATCTTAACTTTCAGCCTATGGCTGGAAGAGATGGAGGACGACGCTCGGATGCTAGGCAATCCAGTGGCTCACATCCAGACGGCGTCTATATGTCTGCCGATCAGTTTTTAGAATGGTTTAGGAGCACATAGCCTCCAGCCCCTACTCGAACATCTCCTCCATGCAAGTCCACCTTCGCACGTTTGTGCAATGATTTTTCTCATCTTGGAGGGAAGCCATTTAAAGGCTCCGAGATTGTTCTTGAGGTCCAAGTTTGGATTCGCTTGTATGAGCATGTTCTCTCTCGCATGGATCCTTCTGACCATGATAGAGTTCTTGTAACTTCTAGCTTATTGCAAAAGCGTGCCCTTGATTGGTACGAGCTTCTTTTAGCAGAATTTGATGAGTCTGCTCTTTCTTGGACTCAGTTTCGGGAACAATTCAAACTCAAGTTCGTTCCTGAATCTGAGAAAGCTTTGTTGTCCTGGCGCTTTCTTGAATTGAAGCAAGGGGATTCTTCCGTTTTTGAATCTGTTGCATCTTTCGAGGCCTTATCTAAGTATGGTCTTGAATTCATTAGTACCTCGTATAGGAAGAATCTGAAGTTTGTTTCTGGTCTTAAGAAATGTCTTAAGAAGTCTTTAATGCTCCAGCTTAAGCTTTCCTTTGAGGAGTTGGTTGATTCGGCACTTCATCTCGAAGCCTTCGAGAAGGAGTGTGATTGTGGGAATGATGTTGAGGTTTGCAAGAACCCCAACAAGAAGAAGTCTCCATCGGATAAGCGGGAATTTTTCCCTTCCAAGAAGAAAAAGCCCGTTGAATCTAATTCTCAGCCTCAGTCTGCTGGAACACCTTCCACTCGGAAGTGTTTCAATTGTGGTTCCCCTGATCATATGATTCGAGCTTGCCCGAAGCCTCTCTTCTGCCGTTATTGCAAGAAGGAAGGTCATCGTAGTTCCACTTGTCCCATTGCTCCGTATAATTCTCCATCCGGCAAGTTAAATTTAACAGATGCTTCTGTAGGTTCTTCTCAGGGATAAGGTATGTCTCCATCTATTTTGGAAAGTCTCTATTTTTCTTTGTGATCTCGATTTCCAATTTGATGGCATCATTTATTCTTTAAGCCCTCATGATGAGGAAAGTGTTGTTTCTCTCATTCTTGTAGTTTGAGAATTTTCTGGTATTTCTAGTCTTGTCTTAGGATTATCACCAAGCAATCTTTTGTTGTAGTGTTAAGGTGTTTTTAGCTCGACCTTACCACCGGTTTTCATTTGGCTACGAGTTGCGGAAGTTAGGATTCTACTTACTACATTCCGCACTCGTTGTGATTCTTATGAATGGTTTGTTATGTCATTCAGTTGTCTAGCTCATTTCATCCATTTTATGAATCGAGTATTCTGCGAATATCTCGATGATTCCATTTTAGTATTTTATTGGTTTTGGATGGAAATTAGTAATTTAAAATTTTTGCAAATCTTTTTCATAAGAGTTATTTATAAGTATAAATGGGATTTTGTTCTTAAAACGAACAAAGTGAATTTTTAAAAGTTCTTAGAAACATGTTTATCCTATAAAAGAAGGTTTTGTGATTTATTGCCCATTAAGTGCTTTAAGAATTCTGGTCGATGCGCTTGATCAACGTTATCGATAGGAATCTCCTAAACGCTTTGATGAGACAATCTGACACAATAAATTGGTTTGAAATAAGAAAAAATTTCTCGAAATATGATTTCATGAAGGTAATTGAAATTTTGAAGCTTTATCTTTTTGGTAAAGAATTTTATTTGAAAGTTTTAGCTTTTAAGGAAGTAGATTATTTGAAAGGACTCTTTTCCGATACTCTTATCTTGGGATTCCCGAAGGGAACCAAGACTTTATCTTTTGTTCCAAAGCTAATCGTGTTGGTTTGAATGTCGTTCCCTTGCAATAGAGAACGTGCTATCACTTATGTTTCTAAACCACTAAAGCTTACCGATACTAGATGTGCTACCTATGATCTAGTGCTCGCGGCTATTGTTTTCGTCTTTCGTATTTTGCATCATTGCTTTTGGGTGAGGGATTTTGCTCTTCTCACCAATCAGAATTTTGAAATGTTTATTTTCTCATAGGGAACCTAGTGTTGGTTCGAGTTCCTTGCATCTTATGATCCTGATGTTTTAATTCCCGAAAAGGGGATCGTGTTGCCAATGCATTTAGTTGTAAGCAGCAAGTGATTGTTTCTTTGTTGATGTCCGAATGGAATGGTCTTTTTACCAAGTTCATCAGACGTTTTGTTGTACTTCATTTTGTTGAGCTTTGGTTCATTTGACGTATTGTTTGTACCACGTCGGTGTTCCAAATTATTTTGAGCTTAGGAATCTATAGAATTCTCTAAGCAATCAAGTTCGGACTTATCCTTTCGTGCACTTTATGGTGAACTTCTTATTATGTTATTCGTTTGTGTTAGTATGTTTGTGGGAGTTGGGAGAATCGCCTACCTCTTGTAGAGTTCTCCTACAATAAAAGTTTTCAGCCTAGTGTTGGCATGGCTCCTTTCGAAGCTTTATACGGAAGGCCATGTCAATCACCTTCTTGTTGGTTGGAATCTGGGGAGAAGATTATTCTTGGTCCAGATTTTGTTCGTGATTCTTCCGAGAAGATTGATCTTATCTGGTTGAGAATGAAAGAGGCACAGAGTCGCCAGAGGTCCTACGCGGACAACCGTAGGAAGCCTCTCGAGTTCTCGATCGGTGATCTTGCTTTTATTCGTGTTTCTCCTTTGAAAGGGGTTGTGCGTTTCAGTACGACTGGAAAATTGGCTCCTCATTATATAGGACCGTTTTCTATTACTGAACGTATTGGCCCTGTGGCTTATAGAGTTTCACTTCCAGCTCATTTATCTGGTATTCATGACGTGTTTCACGTCTCTCAACTTCGGAAGTGTCTTCGGGCGTCGGATTCTGTTATTACTTCTCCTGATTTGCAAGAGCTTGTGGTCTCACCGGACTTATCTATTGTGCCGCAGCCCATTCGCGTACTTGATACGGAGGTGCGACACCTTCCAAACAAGGACGTACCGCTCGTTAGGGTTCAATGGTCCGCTAATCCCAATGACTGTACTTGGGAAACCAGGGAGTTTATCGAGCAATCCTATCCGGGTTTTCTATCTTTGCTTTGAAACGGTGAGAATGTCTTTTCATCTCAAGCTTATTTCCTTTTCTTTTGAATGTTGTATGTATGTAGTTGTTACAAATATCGTCTCTAGAAATTGCCGGGACGCAATTTTGTAAGGAGGGGAGATCTGTAACAACCCGTATATTTAACGATTTTATATTTAAATGATTTATTTAAGTATAGCGTCGTTAGTCGGATTTTGGGGTCCGAAATGTTACTTTCTGCAAACGGACGAATTGGAGCTCGAAACCACTTCCATTGAGTTCAAAACATCGTTTGCGATCTTTTTGAGTATAATTTTTGATATGTTTGGAGTAAGTCGAATTTTTCTACTTTTTCTAGTTGGGCTTTAGCTTTGGGTTCAGCCCCAAACCCCACTTAACCCTCTAACTCAGCCCATCTCCTCCCATTCATTCATTCCCATTCCTCTTCACTTCTAAACTCAAGCTCCAACTGAAATGGGGGAAAGGAAGAGGAAATAGAAACTCCCAAGCCCTAGTTGCTCTTGATAATCCAAATTCTTGCTCCAAATTCAAAGAGAAGGATAGGTAAGTTCATCTCCATCTTCTCCAATAGGTAAGTTCATCTCTATTTCAGACGTCTGAATATTGTTCTTGGAAGAAATTTCACTCCCAGATTCAGACGTCTGAATTTATATTCCAGACGTCTGAATTGGTTAAATTTCGACCAGAAAGGAAATAGGCAAAATATTGCCTATTTCAGACGTCTGGATGGTTGGATTCAGACGTCTGAATTCTGTTGGGAAAAGCCAATTGATTTCCTGATTCAGACGTCTGAATCCCTTCTTTCAGACGTCTGAATATGCTTTTTTTGGCCAATTTTCCTTGTTCGTTTAATTTTCCAAATTAGATCGATGCATATTGATTCCAATTAGTTGTTTATGCATATTTGACCTTGATAATTCCTTTTTGAATTCATTCACGGGTTTTTATAAATTATTTCGTCAAATCGTATTAAAAGTTCGCTTCTCCGATTTATAAATTCTATTTAAACCACACGTACAATTTCGCACTTCGAGTGAAGTGGAAGGGTGATTAAATGATTGGGCAAAACATGGACCATGAATCTGTGCGTTTATCCTTCCGATTAATTCCGGACCTATTCAATTGAACGTTTTAACCTTCGGGTTTGGTTTACCGATGATATGAGGTGAACTTTGTACTGCTTTGAGTGTGAAAGTGGCTGACGGATAGTAAACCGTTTAGTGCGAATGAGTGGTTATGGGACATACGTTCACACTTTTCGGATTCCTTTTCGAGAGTTGTGACACATTCCGCCAGTTAGTGGTGTCCAGTACTGGGTCTCTGACCTTCACCACTACGGTTTGTTGCCTTCGGGTATGTGCCTTCGGGTTTGTTGCCTTTAGTATCGCTTCCGATGTTGGTCGTTATGAGCCGCATGGGTGATATTGGGTTGCCCTTTAGTATCGCTTCCGATGTTGGTTGTTATGAGCCGCATGGGTGATATTGGGTTTGGAGTCTTCGGGCTCATGGATCCTTGTTTATACAATACTAAGATCGAGCAATATTCTGATGTTTCATTCATACATATATTCCCTTGGTATCGCCCTTCGGTGTTGGTCATTATGAGCCGCATGATGCGTAGCGTTTACCTTGTGGAACTTGTATACCTTATTGGTATTTGTTATTGCCTTTTGGCTTGTTTTGGGATATTTGTATCCTTTGTTTCTATATGTTGCCGATGATATGAGGCTTGTCATCATATGATTCATCTTTTATTAGATGATTGTGTTATCTCTTTTAGAGATATCTATTATGCTTTGTAACCTTGCAGGTTTAATGTTGTTCAGTTTATCTAGCTGATTTGTTTAGCTAGACTGACCCGTGTATCTTATACTCGGGTCAGACCGAGATGTTTCAGGTTAGGTGCTTTGGACTTAGCCTCTTTTTCTTCCGCATGGACTATTCCGCTGACTCCTTTTTGTCTTAGCTTTTTGTGTAGTCCCATTTTGTAGTAACTCTGATATGTATTCTTTTGACTCGTCTGTATATTGTGGTCTGCTATACCACTTGACTTGTATTGTTTGTAAACTCTATTGTGTATCGATATATGTGTATATGATGATTTACTGTTCTGTGATGTATATTACATTTGAGTTATTATATTATGTTCTGATAGATCCAACCACCTATGGTTTTGTTTTAAGTATTCATTGGGTATGTCGACCTGGTTGGTATGTTTATTGTCATGTATTCAATAGATAGTTAGAGCAAGGCTATAGATGGTCGCTCCTAACCAGCCTTATTCTCCGTGTTTGTTGACGGCATTACTTTGTAGTGTCCTTGGCTAGCGTGGGTATAGAGGTGGGGCGTCACAATGATCCTAAAGGTATATTTACGTGGACCTAACTCCCGTGAGTTAGCATAAGATGGCTAAAACAGGAGCGGTTCCGAGCCAAGTGAGGTAGCCCCTCCGATTGGACACATTCCGTCGATACTATATTATGACTTTTGATTTATTTGGTGGCCACCCCTCAATTTTACTCGGGAGTGTATTTCAAGTTGGGCGGTAGTTATGGCTATGCGTTACCACAGTCCGGATGCGTATTTGGTATATCTACCCTGGCGTTGCCCAGTTGTACCGTGTCACCTACCCTAGCACGCCTTCTACGAGTTTGTTTTGTACCATACCTATGGAGTGCCCTCTGACGACACCCAGTACCAGTGGGATTACGATACTGTATAGACTATGAGAATATACAAAATGTGTTAAGGTGGAAAATGTAAAGCCTTAATGCTACATTAATAGTTTACTTTACCTTAGACACATTATAATAGCGTCTTGTACTACATAGTAGGTAGTTTAACGGATCGTTAGGAGATGTGAATCCTGAACATCTTTTGAGTTACTACACTCACGTTAGACACAGGATAGGAGATGTCAAACCCCGTAAACATCTCTGATGCCGTCACACGCATATTTACCGTTGATTTAACTTATATAAGATCTTTTAGTTCTGACTCGAGTGTTTTGTCTTTTCAAATCGCTCGGGTCAGCCTGAGCATGTCAGGATTTGAAGACTTATTCTAGAGGACGAAGACGAAGATGTGTACTACTACTATTTACTATATTATTCCACTGCACGATACTATTTTGCAGCATTATTTATTATTTATCTCTGATATGTGTAACCCTGATACTGTGTTGTATAAGTACAATCAAATGTTTTATAAACAACTTCATGAACTGTTATTTGAATATTATATCCTGTCACTCCGCTGTGAGATTCTGTTTTGTTTTGTTACTTTCTCTTCTTCTTATTTACCCCAATAACAATCTACCCTTTTGAATGGTTTATGTCTAGCATGCGTGTCTTCTTCAAGCGTCCAAAAAGGCGAGATGTGACACATACTCTAAATTGTTCCATATGATAAAATAGTTTATCACCATCAGAGAGAGTTGATTGATAGAGTAGATAATTGCAACATAATAGTGTACCCGTTTACTAACGGACTGAATAGATTGATTTTGAGGAAACCGATTGGAAAAGTTTGTAAAAGATTCCATAATTGACCCTAAGTGCAAGTGGGAGATTGATAGAGTTAGGTATATCCCCTAGGTGCAAATGAAAGTTGAATCAATCATTCTTGTTACCCTTTATTTGTTTTTCTTTTTTTCTTTATGTGATTAGCTATCCACATATTTCTATCTATATGTCAACACCTTATCATCAGTTGATAGTACCTATCATATGTTGCACTTACACAAGTTACACTATAATATATATGGTTATACTTACATTTATACCATGTATATGTTGCTAATTAATGACACTCGAATAATCAATTGATTTAATTAAAGATAGAGAAATGAAAGTTTTCTCTCTCCATATAAATAAAGTACCCTCTCATTAATTGAATGAGTTAAGAGAAGGAAATGAAAAGTTTCCTTCCCTAAATTACATAGCTTCTTCTTTCTCTAAATTTACTCTTATAAGTAATCGTTGGGTATATTTGATATACTTTATATTTAAGTTTAAATTAATTAAAAATTTCTTTTGATCAATTTTTAAATAAAATAAGATTTTATTTAAAAACTATATTAGATTAGACCTAATATACCTTTTGATTTCATAGGCCTAAAAAATTCAAATGGTGATATTTTTTAAGCTCACCCATTTCTTCTGCTATTTGCTGGCCTAGTTCCAACAAGAACTAGTTTTTCTTTCTTTGGTACTCCTTGATGCTGTTTAGTTGTTTCATCCTCAGCCACCTTCCAAAGTCCTATCCGGATGTAGTCCCCAAACCAATGCCATAAGCACCAAATTCTTCTTCGAATTATCAACCTCCGTCAAAACATTAATAAACCCGTTTAAAAGTGCCTTCAACGACTCTTCAGGCCTCCAAAGGACATCATATCCTTAGGCCAAGCAACATGGAACCAAACGATTCCATAAACTTCTTAGCCAATTCATCGAATATCGATATGATTTCGACGTGCGTTGAGTGAACCACATCGATGCATCCCTAACAACAACATTGAACTGCACCTATTACTCTAGCACCGTCCATGTGTCATTCATACTTGAATAGATGATGTTTGGGATCAGTCTTCCCATCATACAATGACATCGTAGGCACCAAAAACATTTTAGGATATTCCTCTCGTAATATCTTCTCCATAAATGGAGTCGTGCCAGGCATAGAAACGTCAATTTTCATTTCTCTTCCACTGGTTCTTAGTTACCAGTCCCTTGACCGTCGCTTTAACATGTTCCTCTCCAGCCTAACGATCCAAAAAATGACTGCTAGGTGCATCCATAAGTGTTTGGCACTGTAAACGGAGTTAATTCGCTCGTTGGCATCTAGGCTTTCCTATCTCTAGAAAAGCCACAACTCCAAAATTTCTTTGAAATCTAGCTAGTTCTGTAGGGGTCGTTCAATGATCAACATCTTTAAATCTAGCATTCTACGCAATCCATTGCCAGTGTTCTGCAAATCGTCCTCAATGTCTGACATGTTGATGGCATTGTTCCATCACCCTTTAGATTCTCTAATATTCTAGTTGGTATTACATCATTCAGGTCGGTACCAAGTGGTTTTGCTCTGGCCAGAATTTGGCCATTGCCTCTAATAGTCCTCCTTGATGTTTCAACAAACATTGCCTTCATCTTATGCTTCCCTTCTATCTTATTGTGATCAAAGGAAGATATACAATATTTTTTAGAACCCAATGGTGTTCTCTCCTGGTGTGCAAGTAAAAATGTACATGCTCTCATACTTAATCTTCTTCTATTAAAATAGAAGACATATTAGGGTATTTTTTACATACTTTGACCAAAATATAAAAGTAGTTTAAAATCATCGTTCACTCATCTACATTTGGACAAAACGATAATTTTCGTGTATGCATTAATTTTAAGAAAATTTATTTGCACATTTTTAATATTATTTTGTAGGAAATTGAGTGCAAATTAGAAGAGCTTATGGATGTATGCATGCATGTGTTTTGGAAGTCAAAAGAAAGAAGAAAAGAAGGAATTAATTCTTTATAGAGGATCCTACTTATTTGCTTGCAAATAAACTAAAATTAAAAGGAAAGAAAATATTAGTGGAGATTAATTATTCATTAATGATTACTTGGAGGCCATACAAAGTTAAGGCTAGTTTTGGCAGCACCTGTGACGATCGAAAAATCCGTACCCTCTAAATTGACAATAGTCCAAACATGTACGATCCAAAAGCAAAGATTGACAGAAATTCAAGAGAAAGAAAAGAAGAGAGAAGAAGAGAAGAGAAGAAAGAGAGAAAATAGAACCAAACAGAACAATACAGAATCTCACATCGCAGCGGAAAATATATAATATCATACCAATGATCTTTACAAAATAGAAAATGTATATACATACATCAATTAGAGTTCAACAGTCAATCAATAGTTATCAGCCTGAACAGTTATAATAATCTGTCCTCAAAATTGCCGATAATATAAACAACAACAAACAACAATGCACAGCGGACAATCAAAACAGGTACGTGTATACGAAAATGAAGATCTCCAGCTCTCTTACTGAAGCTCCAAAAGCACCAACTCTAAACCTGTAAATATACTCAGTCTGACCCAAGCATTGAAAGGGAAGAACGCACGGATCAGTCTGGTAAACCAACGTGAGAAACACACTCAACTGAATTTATTAAATTACCAAAACTTTTCCTTAGTTTTTTAAAACAAAAGTATCTCGTAAGACAAGTCCACACATAAACACGGACATGTTTTTACCTTACGATAACTAAAACATATCATATCAAATCATGTGATATTATAGTAGTGTCTACTATATACAAATAATGTTAATCATAGCCGAAATTGTTACATTGGTTAAAATCCAGCATATAGCCCAATTGGGTAATACAATCAAAAATGGCAGGTACGTAGTGGAGTTTGGATTTCCATACAAATGACCAGGTGAAGGGACAACCTTCCGGTAGTACATCTCTAGAACAATGTACCGAGAAAACATCACAAAGATTCTCTACCAACACAAGACCGGCCCACCTCTATAACTAGATGGTATCGAATACGTCATCCTCCGATCGTTGCCGACATTTACCGAGGGCCCTCGAAGCATACAAACCACAATAATCAGATACACGACGCCATAGCGTGTAAAGATATATCTAGAAGAGGATGATTATATCCTAATTGGGAATGACCCACTTAGCCCTGCCGCATCTAACCCTATTTTGGTCATTCCGGTTGATGAGGCCTGAAGAGGTAACGATTACCTTTCATAAATCACAATCACTTTGAATGCCACACGAACATTTCCGTTGACTACTAATTGCCTTCCATAAAAGTACAACCCTTAAGCTCGTATGTCTCAAGGAGGGTGTTAAGCTAAGAGAAGTTGCCTTCTCCGCCACCACTGAAGTACGATTGTAAAAACTAATGTACGTAATTTATAGAAATGCAATGTCAGATAAACATCCATACAAGTTGTCCAGGAACAGGACAAATCGAAGGTACTTTCCTACGACATCCTGTCAGGAAGTCCCTAGGATTAGTAGCGAATTGTTCTCGCATTAGATATTTCATAATGAAGAGACTGCTGCTACTGGATGTATATTGGGATTTTATCCCCAAACGATCAACAAGCAGTCCCCCACTATGAAACTTCAAAAATATCATCACAAGCAACTTGCACAAATCGTCGCATATACGTTGGTCCGAAGTGGTTTTCAGATAAATCTGATCCCGGTCTCTTCGCACCAACAACGCAAAAGCGTTTCTCAGCCTCACATAGCAACTAAGTCTCATAGCCTTATCACTTCTCCAACTTTCAACTTGCTATCCTTTAGGCAGGAAGGAAGCTCGATAGATTGAAGTAATACTCTGCACTATACGAATCAACATCCTCAACACAAACGATAATCAAGCCTACACAAAAGGCTACGTACTAAGTGTACGACTAAATAGTCCCCACATCAAGTCTAGGAACTAAAATTTGGCCAATCTTTGATAGTCGATTATTTACTATCAAAGCAAACAACAAATATTTATCACTATATACAATCACTAGGCCCTTTAATTAATCTTTTATTAATTAAATCACTTGCTAAATATGCACTTCAAATTATCTTTAAAAAGATATATTTCCAAAACCATTTCAACTTCAATATTGGAAAACATTTCCAAATACTTATTTAATAATAAGTAATTCACAATTCTCTGTATTTTCAACACTTGGAAAATATTTCATATACTTAAATCAAGATTAAGTATACCTCTTATACTGTAAGGAAAACATTCTTTTAATTATCTTTTATTTTGGTTAAAACGAATGTTGCGTAAAACATCGTTACGACAACCCAAAATCACTAGTATAAGGATTCGAAAATTAGATAGATACGTAAATCCCAATACCATACAAAATATTTCCTTTTGAAAATCATTTACTATAACAACAGTGTTATAGTTCGTCGTTACCTTATTTCTCAAAAACTTCTATTTCAATAATTAATCTTGAAATCTACGTATTTGATACTCAACACATTTTAAAACGTCTTTAAAACATTTAACTTCATTTTATAATATCACTTCCCAAAAATATCCATTTTATTTAATATATTATTCACTGTCCAAAATCGTGAATAAAATTCCCTAACCAAATTCGTTATTATTGCAACATTTAATTTATAGGATAATTTGCTGTCCAAAATCGTGAATATATCTCCTTGAATAAAATTCCACATCTAACTTATCAAAATCAAGTTAATTTCGGATTTATAAAATAATGTTTATACATTTCATTTATACTTTATAAAAACTTCAATTTATAAAATAACTTTATTAACCGATTCCATTTATCTCTTATTTATATGCCAATAATCCAATTTATAAGTTAATTTGTAATAAGCCGGATTTTTAGAACATCTGTAAATTGATAAATTAACTGAATTTAATTAATAGAAATACAGGATTTTAGATTGAACAAATAAAATTCTGATTAATGTTTGAATATTTTGGGATTTTGGGCAAATAGATATGAAATAATTTCTTATAATCTAAAATTCTTTCTATTTCCAAAACAAATAGAATGAGTATAAATTTGATTATATAAATAGGTAGATTCTAAAAAAAAAATTGGAATTGGAATTCAAATGTAACATCTTAGGGATAAATTTGATTTTTATCATTTGATTTTGAAAAGCCACATGTAAATAAATTAAATGAAATTTTAAGCATTTAAAAAAAAATAATACTTAAGACATTTTTAAATATATATATGAAAAACTAAATCTAAAAAAATAACATATTTAAGCTTGGAAATTACAAATGTTATGATATATGCAAGCATTACAAGTGGAAGCCAAGAATTTAACCTAATTACAAGTGTAAGCAAGCTTTATTATACAATTAACAAGTGTCTAAACTTTGTATATTCTTTAAAATAAATATCAAAGCAAGTCAAGAATGGAAACAGTTCTGAGGAAATCAAAACATGCTCAAACCTTCAGAACTAAACCGAAGCAAAGTAAAATATGAAATTTTATTCTCCAAATTCAAAGAGCAAATCTGCAACTTCATATCAACCTGCAAACATCAAGTAAAATCTGCAAATTCTTCACAACAATTAGATCTACAACCTGGAAAATTTGCATCTGCATTTCTTTTAAAATTTGGGAAAAAGCTACTGCATGTAAAACCTGGGAACAAATGCAAGTTGAAAACATCGGCAACTCAAGGTTCAAAGATCAAGCATGCATGTAATTTTAAGTTAAAGCATTAAAGTTTTAAAGGCAAAGCAAAATCAATTTTTAAGCATCCAGGAGCTTTTCAAATTTGAGGCTCTGCTTGTTCTTCAAACAGGTGAGTAAACTTTCAAATTTTAAAACTTAAGAAAACAAAAATATATTGCATGTGAATTACTGGGTGATGTTTTCTTTGCATATCTGCACATATGTGAGCCTGTGTTTTATAGTTGATTTTATCATCTCTGTTTTATTCCATGCCTCTGAACTATAAACTATGTGCATGAAACATCTTTAAATTTAGTACAGATGCTAAATGTTTGAAGTAAATTCATGAAGTATGGTCGAAAAGATGTTTGTATGTAGTTTTAAACATATGAATATATGGATGATTTTACACCAGAATACATATGTTATTCATTTCTACATATCTGTGTTTCTCTATCCATGTTACAGAGTTTAGGTGACAAATCAAAATTTAAGATCTCTTTATCAAACCACTGTTGGGACCTGAATTCTAAACAAATAGTTTCGCTAAATCATAACCTAAGTATCAAAAATAGATTCCAATATTTTAAAGTTTTGAACTATGCTAGAATATGTAAAATACATAAGTGATGCTAAAATCAGGTAAAACCAAATATTTTAATTTGTCGATTCAAGGTTATAACTTGAATCTATTTAGGAAATTATGATTTTTGAAACTAAAATCTCAATTTTTAGTGTTGAATTGAGTATGCAATTTGGGTTTAACTGTAAATAGAGGTGGAGGCTACCTCTGGGGATCAAGAGGTTGAGAAGCCTCGGGGTTTCTTCTGGAGATCGTTATAGTTGTGGGGTCTTCGGGAAAATTAGTTGAAGGTGATCTTGATTGTCGAGGCGAAGTGAAGAAGGGGATTTAGGTTTTTAAACCTACTTATGTCGAGTCTGGAAGCAAGGCCGTTGAGGTGACTCTGATGAATCGAATTGCACCATTCTTGGGGTATAGCAACGTAGAGGGTTTAGGAAAACATGGCAAGAGATTCTTGCGCTCCGGTGCACTACGTCGGCAGTACGAGGAGATTTCTGGTGAGGTGTTCTTGTTCCAGTTCCAGCTGCATAGTGTGATTTCGATTGGGGACGTGTGTCAGTATTTTGATGATCGGATTGGGTTGCCGTGTAGATGGTCGACGTGTCGGGGTTGCCGAAGATGGCCGGAGCAACGGCATGTGGGCGTGCACGTACACGCGGTTATCTGTGCTTCTAGGTTTTTGTTTTCTGGAATTAAGGAATAAGAGAAAAAGAAGATGATGGTGCTCGGTAGGGACTCAGCGTAATGGTGGGTTTTGCTCGAGACGTACTTCGGGAAATACGTTGAAATATTAACAACCATTATCGGCTTAAAAAAAAGAGAAAAGGAAATGCAGGAATATTAAACAAGTATGGGTCGGGGTGATCAATTTTTGGCTCGGGTTTATGAACAGGATTTTGGGCTTTGGGCTCAAAGTGTTTTAAAGGCTTTTGCTGCAGTTAACATGGTTTTGAAATTTAAATTGTAATGAACCAACAAGTTTCGGGAAATTTAAGTAGAAGTTGAAGAAACCTGAAGTTTAGAATCGATCGATTTTTGGGTAGAATTTTGAGTAGATTTATAATGCAAGACGAGTTTTAAATTTAAGTTGAATTTAATTTTAAAACTATTATGTAAAATAAATGTTTTTCTTAAAACATTTAAGAAGATTTGAAGTTGTTAAACTTAAATTTGCCAAGTTCAATTGTAATTTACTTTAAATCCCAAATTTCAATTTTAAAAGCATAATCTTAAAATGCAATGTTTTGGAATGTATTTAAATTTGTAATGATAGGTAATTCACTAATAAAAATAAAGTTTTATCTTAAGTGATAATTAAGATTTGGATAATAAATGACTAATTAATCAATAAGGTAATTAAGAATAATTAATTAGTTTAATTTAATAATGTTTAAGTTTTATTAATTAATAGTTAGAGATTAATTAAATAAATAATTAAGTTGTAATTAGTGGCAAATTAATTAACTAATGGAAATAATTAAGGATTTAATTATTTAGGTAATTAATTAAGGATTGATGGGTTAAGGAAACTAATCAATGATTTAGTTGAATAATGAGTATGATTTATTAAAGGATATTTGATCAATGAAGTGAATATGAGATAATTAATTTGAGTGATTAATCAAGGATCAACATAGTCGGATATGGATGCGTAAAGAATAATTAATATGTGTAACTAATTGGAGTTAATTACTTATTGAAATTAAAGAATGATTAATCAAGGATGATTAATCAAGATGAATAATTAAGGAATGATTAAATTAATTAAAAATAGTATGACTAATTTATCTTGCATATGGATGATTGAATGATATTTGGATGCCTTGGATTATTTGTTATCCCTGACATGTGATCATGATGCTATTTGATATGTAATGTTTCCGTAATATGATGTTGGGTTGAACAGTGATAATGTGGTTTTCTATGATGAAATGCTGAATGTAGTGACATCCAGTGACAAAAAGTAAATTGTATTCACTTGAATAATTTAGTTTAAGATGACATTGGATTCGAAGAGACCGGAGTCGGGTATGAGTAAATACCCGAAACCACTTCGATTCTTATAATTTGATATGTGAAACTAATAGACTGAAGTGGAATGACTTAAGTAAATTGGACCATTTAAATCTAAGTTTTGGCACTTAGAAATTAATGAGGGAAACGGTTGATGTCCATAATAACTTGTGAAGTGTAGATTGATATAAGTTACCCCGGGTTTATATAAGTTGTATGTTTTGAGATATTCCTTGTTAGATGAGTTTACTCACGCTGGTTTCCAGCCTGACCTGGGTGTTACTTTGATGTAATGCTCGGGTCAGACCGAGTATTACAGATTTTCAGGTAAGGACGTTCTGGAGATTAGGAGGCGAGCTGGAAGGCACGGTCGTATGGAGGGTTTACTCTATGATATTGTAGTAACTGGATATGATTGTTTTATCCAGTGTTTATGTATATGTATAACTCTGATATATGAAAATGTAAATGTACAGAATACAGTTCTTTTTGTAAACTATTATTATGTGATATTATATTTTATCCGCTGCGAATGTGAGGTTTCTGTGTCTTGTTTCTGTTTCTTTTTCTTCTATCTTTCTTCATTTCACTAACTATCTGGAAATTTCGGGTTCGAAATTTCCGGGTCGTTACATTTGGTATCAGAGCTGAAGGTTAAGCGAGAACCTTGGCTCTGGTGGGATTACTCATTAAGGATAGGGTAAGTAGTATCCTATAATGAGTTGAGTGTATAAATATGAGAGAGCGTACTTGTTATTTTCTTATATAAAGGTTTTTAAATGATTTCAAACGTAAATGAATCTTATATAAGAAATAGATTATCTATTATATTAAGGAAACTGGTTGTATTATTAATTAAATTAAAAGTAATAGTAAGAATTAAGTGATAATAGAATTCAAACAGATTGAAATTAAATTAAAGATAAGTTTGAAATGGATTCAAACCGAAATTAAATCGTGAATTTGAAAAAGGTTTCAGGATAAGAATAATCAATTAATTTATGAGATTAATTAGTGGATAATAATTAGAAATGATAAATAAAGAGGGAGTTACTTAATAAAGTAACTAGAGATAAGTAATTTAAAGGACAAATACTTAACAAAGGTAGTTAAGAAATAAGTTAATTACCGAATGTGATTAATTGGAATTAATTAATGATGTAATTAATTTAAAGAAATAATAAATAATATTATTTAAGGCAATTGAATGAAATGGTCCTATTTCAAACAAGAGTTGTTCGGAAATTTTAAAAGAAATTTGTTTTGGAAACCAAAGGTGGTTTAAAATTTTAATGTATAACTTGGTATGTAGAAGAAATTAATATGTATACATATTGATATACATAATATCAAAGGTGGTTGGGAATAAACTCTAAATGGTGAATTTTGAGTTTGGAATAAGATGTGATACGCAAAAGTGATAAGTTTTTGAACTTAATAAGTGGGAAGATTATTTAAGTAGAGCTTAAAATTTGAAATAGAAGTTCAAATTGGGTAAGGTTGACTGGATTAAGTGAATTGAATTTAACTGGGGAAAAGTTAAATAAGTTGAAATGATCAACCTGATTTGGAGATTTGAAGATGAAGTTAAGATTTAACTTGGGAAGTTAAATGGTTGAATGGAATTGGGAGTTTGTGTGATCTCAAAATGGGTTTGAGATCTGGAAATTGTAAATTGATGGATGTTTTGAGATGAATTAGATGATATCATCCTATTGTTATTAATAATCTTTAAATTTTGAATTGGATTTGTTTGAATGAATGAGAAGTGAAGTGAGGTAATATATCCATTATAGATATAATTTAAAATGGAATTTCGAGAATTTGACTCAAAATTAAGTTGTTCAAAAGCTTTTCACAAAGGTTAACTTGGTATTAAAGGGTTAAACCACCTTAGTAAAATTAACTCGAATTTATATAATTCGAGATGGTTTAAATTTTTAATTTGAATTAGTTCATATAGAATTTGATTTGAATTAATTAAATTGTGTTTGAAGATGTACGGGTATAAGATTCAAATGGAAAAGTTGAATGGTTTAATTTGAAACAATTTGAAACTGAAGTGGTTCAATTTGAAATTTTGTCCAAATTTATGGGAATAATTTGGAATTATAGTTAAAGTTGAATAATTTTAAATTCAAATGGAATTTGAATTAAATATTGAGAAGAAATCAAGGATAATTCAACTTGATTTGGAAATAGAGTTTGAAATTGGGGTTAATTCAAACTGGAGTTGAAATAGATTGGAATTGAAGCGGGTTCAATTGAAATGATATTAGTCCAAAGTGATTGGAATAATTTGGAATTGTAATTAAAGTTGAATATGTTTAAAATCAAATGGAATTTGATTTAAATTTGGAAAGGAATAAAGAATAATTCAACTTGAATTGGGATAAATCAAGTTCAATGGAAATTGGAATTATTTAAATCTGAAATTGGGTCAATTTAAATGGTAGAGGAAACTTAAATTGAATTGATATGTATGGAGATCGGGAAAAGAACAGTTTTGACTCTGGACTATTTTTAATATAAATTGTTTTAATATAAACCTATTTTTCCAAGCTATTTATTATATATACAACATTTCTTTTAAAAGCCAAATTATCTTATATTTGTTTTATAATTATTTTTGGAACTGTTTAACAATTTTCCAACTATTTTATAAACAAATTACTATATTTCAACTATTTTACAAAGCAAATTACTATCTTACTATTATTCTGCAATTATTTAAAATTTCTATAATTATTTAACTATTTTCTAACTATTTTACACATATTTTACAAACTAGTAATTATTTTCCAACTACTTATCTATTTTTAAAAAAAAGTTCAAGCTATTTTCTAAATAAAACTGGACGGAGTTCAAACTGTTATTGGTTAATTACCCAATCGAGATAAGAATAGAGGTGATAGTCCAAATGGATTGAAGTAATTGTGAGTAGGAGAGTGAAAATTAAAGTGGATGTGAATAGGAAAAGAAATTGATTTGGCTAATAAACAATAAAGATAAATACGTAGGGTGTACATATGTTATTCTATTCGCATAGTAATGTGATCCAGATTCGAGCACAGAATTTCGAGATAGTTTTATCGATCTGAGTGGGATTTTTCACTCGATTTTTGACGGCGAACCTGGATATGGATTGTTGATTGGTTCTGGATGTTCTCTATCATAGTTAGGTTATGCAAGGAGAATGACGGTTTCTGATCAAGAAACCAGATCTGTGTCCGCACTAGAAAGTCGAGTGGACGATACTAGTTCGAAAGTGAAATTGTGTGATCGAGTGAGCGATCAGATTGGTATAGCGTACGAATGATATGTGTACATCGTACGGATTTGAATGAAATTGATATTGAAAAGGGTAATCAAATTTGAATATTTGATTTTTGAATAAACAAAGTTATATATCTTTGTTATATAAGATAAAACTCCCCTTGATGAATCTTTTGCCGGAAGAAAAGGGTTTCTGAAAGTGTTTAAAGTATAAAAAGGAGTTTTATACAGGTTTGAAATGATCCAAAGTTTTAAAAATTTTATATGTCTGTATATATATAAAGGATCTTATGAGGATTTTGGAAAAGGTTTTGAGAACCTATGGTTTGGGAAGGCTTTTGATTTTTGGGTAAAATCAATATTATATTTTGGAAAGCCTAGTTTGAGAATTATCGATTCTGAGATAATCGATTTTGAGTAAAGGAGCTTTGTATGATATCATACTAGGTGTATGACTTGAAGATACTATATATGTATAGTATAAAATGTTTTGATGATGGCTCTGGGGAAAAAGGCGCTCCCTTGGAATGAACTTCTCAGGAGTACCATTGGGTGGTGCTGCCTTGAGCCCCAATGGGGGGTTCTAAAGTTGATCCTTTAAGGAGTCCGGACTAAACTAGTTCCTGGGGATTATGAGTAGAGTATACCATAGCGAAAGTCGTGTGTGTCGCTGAGAGCCAAGGTCTATGTTTGATTTTATATCGGTAGACCGCGATCTATGGTATAACATAGCGAAAGTCGTGTGTGCCGCTGAGAGCCAACAGTCTGCGTTTGATTTTATATCGGCAGACTGCTACCTATGTAGGAGTGGAGAGGTTGCATTTCGACAGTGAAAATCAGAGGCCGCTGAGAGCCTGCAGTTACATGGACTTTTGCTGTGACGACAACGTAACCCTGGATGTAACTGTGATCTGTTGTGTGTGGGATCCATGGCGTAATCGAGAGGCCTCTGAGAGCCTACAGTTAAATGGACTTTTGCTGCGATGGCAACGTAACCCTGGATGTAACTGTGACCATGGATGGGGTGATGATTTCCAGAGCATTCTCACCAAAGATATTTCCTCGATTTCCAAATGTTTTCAATATTTTTAAAAAAATTTATTTTCAAAGTATTTTCACAAGGTGTTGAAAACGGGTCTGCTAAGTACTTATAGATTTTCAGTCATACGCCTGATCAACGTATGACCGAATTTCTGTGAGAACAAGGATGGAATGGTTGAAACATCGAGTTATAAAAGTATTTTTATAAAAACTATTTTTATAATACTATATAGATTTTAAAAAGTATTTTAAAAATTATCAAGGAAAAAATTTATCCGATTTTAAGCATTTTAATAAATTCTGGCTTCGTTCCTTTTCGAGGACGAAAAGATTCAAAGGGGGGAGGTATGTAAAAACCCGGATTTTTAGAACATCTGTAAATTGATAAATTAACATAATTTAATTAATAGAAATACAGGATTTTAGATTGAACAAATAAAATTCTGATTAATGTCTGAATATTCCTGGATTTTGGGCAAATAGATATGAAATAATTTCTTATAATCTAAAATTCTTTCTATTTCCAAAACAAATAAAATGAGTATAAATTTGATTATATAAATAGGTAGATTCTAAAAAAAAATTGGAATTGGAATTCAAATGTAACATCTTAGGGATAAATTTGATTTTTATCATTTGATTTTGAAAAGCTACATGTAAATAAATTAAAAGAAATTTTGAGCATTTAAAAAAAAATTAATACTTAAGACATTTTTAAATATATATATATATATATATATATATATATATATATATGAAAAACTAAATCTAAAAAAATAATATAATAACATATTTAAGCTTGGAAATTACAAATGTAATGATATATGCAAGCATTACAAGTGGAAGCCAAGAATTTAACCTAATTACAAGTGTAAGCAAGCTTTATTATACAATTAACAAGTGTCTAAATTTGTATATTCTTAAAAAAAAATATCAAAGCAAGTTAAGAATGGAAACAGTTCTGAGGAAATCAAAACATGCTCAAACCTTCAGAACTAAACCGAAGCAAAGTAAAATCTGAAATTTTATTCTCCAAATTCAAAGAGCAAATCTGCAACTTCATATCAACCTGCAAACATCAAGTAAAATCTGCAAATTCTTCACAACAATTAGATCTACAACCTTGAAAATTTGCATCTGCATTTCTTTTAAAATCTGGAAAAAAGCTACTGCATGTAAAACCTGGGAATAAATGCAAGTTGAAAACATCGGCAACTCAAGGTTCAAAGATCAAGCATGCATGTAATTTTAAGTTAAAGCATTAAAGTTTTAAAGGCAAAGAAAAATCAGTTTTTAAGTATCCAGGAGCTTTTCAAATTTGAGGCTCTGCTTCTTCTTCAAACAGGTGAGTAAACTTTCAAATTCTAAAACTTAAGAAAACAAAAATATATTGCATGTGAATTACTGGGTGATGTTTGCTTTGCATATCCGTACATATGTGAGCCTGTGTTTTATAGTTGATTTTATCATCTCTGTTTTAGTCCATGCCTTTGAACTATAAACTGTGTGCATGAAACTTCTTTAAATTTAGTATAGATGCTAAATGTTTGAAGTAAATTCATGAAGTATGGTCGAAAAGATGTTTGTATGTTGTTTTAAACATATGAATATATGGATGATTTTACACCTGAATACATATGTTATTCATTTCTACATATCTGTGTTTCTCTGTCCATGTTACAGAGTTTAGGTGACCAATCAAATTTAAGATCTCTTTATCAAACAACTGTTAGGACCTGAATTCTAAACAAATAGTTTCGCTAAATCATAACCTAAGTATCAAAAATAGATTCCAATATTTTAAAGTTTTGAACTGTGCTAGAATATGTAAAATACATAAGTGATGCTAAAATCAGGTAAAACTAAATATTTTAATTTGTCGATTCAGGGTTATAACTTTAATCTATTTAGGAAATTATGATTTTTGAAACTAAAATCTCAAATTTTAGTGTTGAATTGAGTATGAAATTTGGGTTTAACTGTAAATGGAGGTGGAGGCTACCTCTGGCGATCAAGAGGTTGAGAAGCCTCGGGGTTTCTTCTGGAGTTCGTTATAGTTGTGGGGTCTTCGGGAAAATTAGTTGAAGGTGATCCCGATTGTCGAGGCGAAGTGAAGAAGGGGATTTAGGTTTTTAAACCTACTTATGTCGAGTCTGGAAGCACGGCCGTTGAGGTGACTCTAATGAATCGAGTTGCACCATTCTTGGGGTATAGCAGTGTAGAGGGTTTAGGAAAACATGGCCAGAGATTCTTGCACTCCGGTGCACTAAGTCGGCAGTACGAGGCGATTTCTGGTGAGGTGTTCTTGTTCAAGTTCTAGCTGCATAGTGTGATTTCGATTGGGGACGTGTGTCAGTATTTTGATGATCGGAGTGGGTTGCCGTGTAGATGGTCGACGTGTCGAGGTTGCCGAAGATGGCTGGAGCAAAGGCATGTGGGCGTGCACGTACACGCGGTTATCTGTGCATCTAGGTTTTTGTTTTCTGGAATTAAGGAATAAGAGAAGAAGAAGATGATGGTGCTCGGTAGGGACTCAGCGTAATGGTGGGTTTTGCTCGAGATGTACTTCGGGAAATACGTTGAAATATTAACAACCATTATCAGCTTAAAAAAACAGAGACAAAAGAAAATGCAGGAATATTAAACAAGTATGGGTCGGGGTGATCAATTTTTGGCTCGGGTTTATGAACAGGATTTTGGGCTTTGGGCTCAAAGTGTTTTAAAGGCTTTTGCTGCAGTTAACATGGTTTTGAAATTTAAATTGTAATGAACCAACAAGTTTCGGGAAATTTAAGTAGAAGTTGTAGAAACCTGAAGTTTAGAATCGATCTATTCTTGGGTAGAATTTTGAGTAGACTTATAATGCAAGACGAGTTTTAAATTTAATTTGAATTTAATTTTAAAACTATTATGTAAAATAAATGTTTTTCTTGAAACATTTAAGAAGATTTGAAGTTGTTAAACTTAAATTTGCCAAGTTCAATTGTAATTTACTTTAAATCCCAAATTTCAATTTTAAAAGCATAATCTTAAAATGCAATGTTTTGGAATGTATTTAAATTTGTAATGATAGGTAATTCACTAATAAAAATAAAGTTTTATCTTAAGTGATAATTAAGATTTGGATAATAAATGACTAATTAATCAATAAGGTAATTAAGAATAATTAATTAGTTTAATTTAATAATGTTTAAGTTTTATTAATTAATAGTTAGAGATTAATCAAAATAAATAATTAAGTTGTAATTAGTGGCAAATTAATTAACTAATGGAAATAATTAAGGATTTAATTTTTTAGGTAATTAATTAAGGATTGATGGGTTAAGGAAACTAATCAATGACTTAGTTGAATAATGAGTATGATTTATTAAAGGATATTTGATCAATGAAGTGAATATGAGATAATTAATTTGAGTGATTAATCAAGGATCAAGATAGTCGTATATGGATGCGTAAAGAATAATTAATATGTGTAACTAATTGGAGTTAATTACTTATTGAAATTAAAGAATGATTAATCAAGGATGATTAATCAAGATGAATAATTAAGGAATGATTAAATTAATTAAAAATAGTATGACTAATTTATCTTGCATATGGATGATTGAATGATATTTGGATGCCTTGGATTATTTGTTGTCCCTGACATGTGATCATGATGCTATTTGATATGTAATGTTTCCGTAATATGATGTTGGGTTGAACAGTGATAATGTTGTTTTCTATGATGAAATGCTGAATGAAGTGACATCCAGTGACAAAAAGTAAATTGTATTCACTTGAATAATTTAGTTTAAGATGACACTGGATTCGAAGAGACCGGAGTCGGGTATGAGTAAATACCCGAAACCACTTCGATTCTTATAATTTGATATGTGAAATTAATAGACTGAAGTGGAATGACTTAAGTAAATTGGACCATTTAAATCTAAGTTTTGGCACTTAGAAATTAATGAGTGAAATGGTTGATGTCTATAATAACTTGTGAAGTGTAGATTGATATAAGTTACCCCGGGTTTATATAAGTTGTATGTTTTGAGATATTCCTTGTTAGATGAGTTTACTCACGTTGGTTTCCAGCCTGACCCGGGTGTTACTTTGATGTAATGCTCGGGTCAGACCGAGTATTACAGATTTTCAGGTAAGGACGTTCTGGAGATCAGGAGGCGAGCTAGAAGGCAGGGTCGTATGGAGGGTTTACTCTATGATATTGTAGTAACTAGATATGATTGTTTTATCCAGTGTTTATGTATATGTATAACTCTGATATATAAAAATGTAAATGTACAGAATACAGTTCTTTTTGTAAACTGTTATTATGTGATATTATATTTTATCCGCTGCGAATGTGAGGTTTCTGTGTCTTGTTTCTGTTTCTTTTTCTTCTATCTTTCTTCATTTCACTAACTATCTAGAAATTTCAGGTTCGAAATTTCCGGGTCGTTACATAATTGCTTATAAATTTAAAAAATCATTCATTTTATAACTTTACAAATTCACAAATCCGATTCTCTTACAAAATCCATTTATAACATCATTTTAACACTTTCAGAACTCCTTTAAAATTCAATTCTTTTGATTTATAAAAATATCAATTTTATAAATCTCATATATAAACCGTTTATAATAAATCAAAAATCCTCATTTAAACCATTTTACAAAATCATTAACTCCACATTTCAAAAATCATAATTCAATTATATTTCCCATTGTTCATAATTTTTATAACATAAAAATTGTCACATTTATTTATTCAAAATAAATTCAATTACTTAAGCATTTAAAATTCAATAAAACGTACATTTTCAAAATTGCTTTAAAATCCTTTTAAATTCAAAATCTCCACTTTAACACTTTTAAATCACCAAAAATAGGCCCAATGCTGCAACAACACCAAATAAATCAATCACATCAATCAAAACATCATATATCAGATGATAACAGAAAATATCACAATATATGTAAATAAACCAATACAGTTGAGGAATCCAGGGGGATCCCTCCAACCTGTGACCAACAAGAAATATACATATTAGAAATATATGTACAATGTCCGCTTCAAGGCAGACGCGCGTACAAAGGGTCATCCGCTCATACACGGGAACGTATAGGGTCTCATCTGCTCCAATAAGCAGGTATATATCCAAATACCAATCAATATATCATATATCATCCAAACAATAATCAATCATCATATAATAAATTATTTCTCACTTGTATAAAAATATCAGTGAGTCAGAAAGAGCTAGTTGTACTCACAATGGTTCCAATAGCAGTTGCAGTGTTTTATTTCGAATGTAATTAAAAGCGCGTTTAATTTTACCCAAAATTCACACTAGCTCCGATCGACTCCAAACCAGCTCTATAATGTAGTGCTCGTTAATGTGGACCCAATGCAAGTCATTTCGTCAATTTTCGACCTCGTGTGAAGAAGTTATGGCATTATAAAGATTGTACGAACTAATATATAAATAAATTTACATTTCTTTTTATTTTTAAACCTAGAATAGATCTGGACCATGCATTCCTTTACTTCAGATCTGAGCCACTGTTTCATGCTTCTTCTTCCATCGTTCAAAGGCCGAACAAAATAAAACCCAATAGCCGCCTCTAAACCCTAAATATCGCGACCAACCCCCTTGTTTTGACGATGATCGGAGAGCCCCAACTAGAAGTCGTCGTCGTCAAGTACCACCACCATGTGATCGGCCAAGCTCGGTGCTTCCCTCGTCGTGAAAACCGTGATCGAACGCAGTGCCTTTGATCGAGGATTCGTTGATCCGTAGCATATTTTACCATCACAGCCGTTCGAAACAAAGATCACGTCGCCCTCTATGTTTTTGTAGTTGATAATTTCTTGTGAAAGTTAACGGATTTGAAGAAAATTGAGGAGGAATGAAATGAAATTCTAGCCATTGAAAAGGATGGTGGCGGCTAACCCTAGCTATTTTAGGTTTTAGTGAAAATAGAAAATTTAAGGTCCTTTTATAGAAAATTAACGCGCACTATTCATCACCAAAATTTCCGAACTCCAATCGAAGCGTGCCGCCTGACGTTTATAACATTTTACCCCTATTTTGAACACAATGGAATGTATATCAGAAGCCAATTCGATTATATTTGGAAGATAGGTTTTCGAATCAACTATTTAAATTTAAAATTCGCTCAAACGGATTTCTAAGCGTTTTAAATTGCCCCGGACAAACTGTAAGTCTGATTGACACGAAATTTGAAACCCTACAATAATTTAACATTATGGATCCGATGAAACTGGTTTCGTCGAAACTGACACTGTTTGAAAAATGGTCATTTTTTCTCGTTAATTAAATATTAAAATATTCAATTTCTGCAAGTTAACTTTTAATTCGATTTTAAAAGTTCTCTAATATCAATCTAATTCTAGTATGATTAATATAACTTTATAAATTATTTTTATTCACAATAAATCCAATTCTCAATTATTTACACAATTTCAAATATTAAATTAACAATTTAATTATCCAGTTCTAACGATCCAAAATGCAATGTTCGAAAATTGACATCAAATACCTCACTTGTATTCGAATGCCAAAGATTCAAACATCGAACTCCAGTCGGATGGAGCTTATAACAATATTAGATGAATATAAACAGCGGAAACAAAATGAACATCATGCATACATCACAGATACATTATAATATCTGGTACAACAACATAGTATCGTAAAACATATATCATAACTCCAAATAGAACATCATAAGAGTACAAGTGATCATACGCCAAAAAGATCTCCAAAGAAATGAAACGACAACGAATATCCATAACTAAGCACCTCGTGATCCAAAAGCTTGCAAAATGTCTCAAAGATAAAAGCCTCCAAAAACCGATAGTCTCTAAACCAAAAGTCTCCAAAATGCAGCTAAAACCAAAATACAGAGAACCTGCTACTAGGCTGGTCATGTAGAAATGATGGGCACCCAGAGTTTAGAAAGAAAAACAATAAACTCTAGGTCAGTCATGGGACCGGTATGAGTCAACAAAATAGTTGCTTATCAATAAACAAGATTTATAAAAGAAAACCATTTATGCTTTTGGGAAGTGAAACTACCATAAGACCTCCCACCACACACACAATGCATTCGCAGACTTGGAGGAGATTTCTTCTTATGATAGTCAAAAATGCTTCATACGAGAAAATTCTTTGATATTATTACTAGTGCATAGTGTAGAAAACCATTTCGAAAGTATAATATCAATCTTAGCCAACATAGGTACCATGATACTATGCTCGCTATAGCTACCACCTGAGGTGGTAGGTTATACAACTGAAATCGTACTGGGTTCATATTAGGATTTGGATTTCCAACAAATGGTCAGGCTAAGGAACTTCCTGCTGCCACATGGGTACGCATCTGGCGGCACATCCCGAGAACTTAACCAGCTCTCTGCCAACACAAGGTCGGGTTACCTCGTACTAGGTAACTGCTACATGACTATGTCATTCCCCGGTCCTTTAGGACCTTTATCCGAGGGCTCTCCATCACAAAGCAACAACCACACAGTAAATGAGATTGCAGCAACCACATAGGTTATGTATCAGGTCTCCATACCTGATACAACCTTTTTCCATTAGGAAATGACATACCCTAAAGGGTGCGACCCTCATAACCTTGCCGCATCTTTCCTGTTTCGACCATTTCCGGGGTGTGAGGTCCGATAAGGTCTCCTCCACAAAGCTACGCTTTACATGAAAGCCATGCATTGATCATAAATGATCGACAAATGATCATTATCACACAGCAGCACTTAGCATGCCACGCTACCAAATTGGGAGTATATCGCTGATAACCTTCAACTACATAACCTCTGAGCTCATACTTCTCAAAGAAGGGTGTTAAAGCTAATAAAATAAATTCTTCACCACCAAATAGATATGTATTTGAAGTAAATCGGCTTTATATCTCAAGGTGTAGCGTCAGACATGCGGCCATACAAGTCTTTTCTGGGTTCGAACAGAATCGAAGGCACTTCGTCCATTAAATGAAGAAGCCCTTGCAAATCCGGGTCTCCCCAATTCTGATCGGACTCCCCACCACTAGTGGAGATTTCTATACCGGAGCAACTAAGTGCAGAGACAATCGATAAGTTATCCTATCATTTTCGAAGATACCCGGGTCTTCAACACCGTCTTCAAATGTCATCCATTTTATCACTATTCGGAATGGGTTATAAGACACAAGAGTCCATTCCCGGCTAATCCGAATAGTGAGCGCTTATTTTAAAACATGTGGATGTATCAATTACAAGATGTGAACATTCAGGATTCGATGTGGGTTTCGGATAACAAACTGAAATCCGACTCCCTGTCGCATCGAAGTTAAAATGCCGTTTTACCGGCGAAAGGTTTTTCACATATATATAGGAACAAATCACAAGTCACAATCAGCACAAAGCAATCACATTATCACAACAGATATATCAGTCCAGTACAGAACATTTAATGATAGTCAATCATCTCCAATTAGGGTGAATATGATTAAGTGAATTAACCACACATTTATTTTATTAATTTTAAATCAATGATTAATTATTCTTAACTATAAATTGATTCAATCTTAATTAACTTTATCAATTAATTATTCTCAATTTAATTATCTTAATTCATTAACCCTTAATTTTTGATTAATTAAATCATAATTACTTTCATTGATTAATCATCCTTTAATTAATCAACTTTTAATTATAAAGTAATTACAAATTTTAATTGTTTAAATCTCTATTTAATCATTATAAAGAAATTTGTTTTTAAGTTAAAAATTTAAATATTTGATTTGCTCTTCAAGTATTTTATCAAGTTAAATTTTAATCAATTAAATTTCAAAAATTAAGTTCTTAAAATACTCCATTTATTTCAGATAATTATTTCAAAAAGAAATTTTAAAATCATGTTTCAAAATTTTCAAAACTTAAATCTTTACTGTTTTTTCAGGTTGACCCGAGACCTTCCCCGAGTTAACCCCGAGAACAACACTTCGCCATTTCGATTTTCAGCTCAAATCGACCCGTATGCGTATTTCTTTCAAAATTTGTGTAAGTCTCAAAACTAACCCGATACCACTCCAAAACATCTGAGTCCACCCTCGAGTTTTTTTTCCAAATCCCCCGCGTAACACTTAGAGTCGCCTGCCTTCCTTCCCAGAACCATTGCAACTGATGCTACCACTACCATGTGCACATGCACCAGCACCGGAGCCGACTCCGACCACTAGCGAATTTTCCAGCAGGTTAACCATAATACCTGCAACCATCTCCAGTAATCAAAGCACCCTAACCTCCATCGAATTAAAATCGAGCTACCTATTTAAAAACTGGAACCCATTCAAAAACTAGAACCCACTGCCAGTGCCAAATCCACCTCGTACTCGTGACACCGACCACCTGACATTGCGCCACCACGGTCACACCACCTCTGATCGTCCACGAAGCTATCCCCAGAATCCCATTGAACTCGATGCACCAGAGAATTATCATTTTTGAATCTACTCTAAAACTTGGTATAGAAACCTAAACCTATTCGCCACCGACGCCTCGATGGTCAGGCACCTCTCCGGCCAGTTTTCCCAGTCTTCCCGACTGCTCCACCATCTCCAGTCGAAATCCAGACTTCCCCGATCATGTAGGTTGAATGGAATTTCCCAAAAGCAATTTCCCAGTCATTCCCTAATTTCTAACTCAATGCTATATTAAAAATTTTGATTCTAGTTTTAAAAATCGTAGTTTCCAAAATGGATTCGAATTATAATCCTTAATCAGCAAATTTTGATATTAGAAATTTATCATATTTGAACCTTTTCTTGTAATTCCAAGCTTTCTCGAAAACTTTGCTATGTTTTAACTTTAAACTATTTTTAAGGGTTGAATCCTGTTAAAACTAACATCTTTTGTTTATGTGATATTGTTTGAAATGATTCAGAGAAATGGGGGATGATTTTTGAACAAATTCAATGGCTTGTGAGCCTGGAAATCATCATTTTCCTGATTTTCAAAACCTGCTCTACCAATATCCAGCCTCTTCATTCATATAACATGTTCCAGAACTTAAAACAATTATACAAACACATTTTCAAACATGCAACACTAGTTAACTTCAACCATATTCCATATGCATCAGATTTTTGAGGTGTTTCACATTTCCAGTTTTAAAAATAGAGGGTTGAACTAAGAACTAAGGTTTAGAAACTAGCAACAGGAAGACACAAAACCCATACACTTACAGATATGCAAAGCAACGCAATGATTCATATGCATAATATATTTGTTGTTTAAACTTTTAAAAATAAAAGTCTACTCACTTGTTATGCCTGGAACAGAAGACATACAGGAAAGTCTGGACGATTTTCCTACTTGATTTTGAAATTTAAATTTGCAACTTGTAATTATAACACTTTGTTTAATCTCTGTTGCATGCTCTTGTTTACTCAATTTACTAATATCAACACAAGGATATAGATTTACTTACAGTTTTGATTTTTTTTAATGCAACAGAGAGACTTGAACTGCTGCTTGAAAACTAGAAATAACTTAATCTTTGGAAAGCAAATTTTTTTTCGTACAACATTAATTCAATTGGTTAAATTCTTGCTTCATTACTAATCTGCAAATTCAAATTCAAAAGTTGTTAAGAGGAGAAGTTTGTTAGCCTTAATTTGTTTTAGAATTTACTGCATTGCTCCATTCTGCAGCATTTTCTAACCTGCAGTTAAATTATATTAAAACTTGATTTTTAATTCATGATTTCAGTAAATTATAAAGTTTTAAACTACCTAAAAGATGGAGTTTGTAGACTATAGCTTGAGTTTGTTTGTATGGTTTCAGATTTTCAAACTTGAATTGAAGAAGGAGAGCAGTTTTTTTCTTCTGTTTTGATGATTTTCTTTTGAATAATGTTTAAAGATTACAAAATCTTTGTGGCTGCTGTACTTATTAGTATTGAAGCTTAAAATTTCAAAATTTTGGAAACTGAAAATTTTCTTTGATTTTTTATTTGAATATTTTATTTTTTTATTAAGACATTTCATGCCATTTGTAAAGAGTAATGATGAGAACAAGATCTTGTTTATTTTCCTACTCCATCTCTCATGTATATGTATTTCACATTTGTATACTTTTTTTTCTTCTCAAGTCAAAAAGATTTTATTACTTTATGTTTTATTTCTATTTTATTTTCACATATACATTTCATAAATAAATACATCCTTTAATATTTATTTCCATATATGTTTAAATATATAAAATGTTAAAGAATTGTGTTTTGACCAATATTCACGTTATCTATACTACATCTAGAATGTTTTTAAATGCTATTTATATTTTGAAAATATTTATTTTGAATTTAAATTCAAATCTCAAATTTTAAACTCAAAATAAAACCATTTATACCTATTTATAAATTCATACATATTTTTAAACAATTTTAAATTTAAATTTCAATATATAAATTCAATTCTATAAAATATACATATATGTATATAATTTTAAATTCAAATGATTTTTATTTTTATTATTTATTAAATTTTTATACAATTTATTATTTCAAAATTTCAACCTCAAAATATTATTTTTTTTGTTTTTAGAATTTTATCCTTATAGCATTTATCATTTATTTTATTTGTTTGGATTTTTTCAATTAATTTTCCAAATTAAATTTTAAAAGTTAAAAATATATTATTAAATTTAATTGATGAATTTTGGGGTGTTACAGATATCCCCTCCTTAAGAAAAATTCATCCTCGAAATTTGAAAGAGAGAGAAAAACAACAAAGAATACACAAATTCAGAAAGAGTAAAGGAATGGCTTACCAGTTTAAGCCGAGATATCTACTCTACAATTGGGATATGATTTTTGCATATTATCTTCAGTTTCCCAAGTGAAGTCCTTTGGATCGCCACTCCATTGAACATTGACTAGCTTCAGAATTTTGTTCCTCGGCTGCTTTTTATCACGATCAATGATATTTATCGGTTCTCTCTTCACCTCCCGATTCGGTGTGATCTCCGAATCCTGCTGAGCAGCCTCTTCAATAATACTATCCGTATCGTGCACATACTTCCAAAGGTTAGAAATGTGAAACACATCATGCACGCCAGATAACTAGCTAGGCAACTGCACTCGATAAGCTAGAGGACTGATCCTTTCCAGAATAGGAAAAGGACCAATATATCGTGGTGCCAGCTTTCCAGTTTTCCCGAATCTCAACACACCTCGCATTGGAGAAACTTTGAGGAATACAGAGTTTCCAACTTGAAATTCCAAATCTCTTCTTCTGTGGTCGTAATAACTCTTTTGACGGCTTTGTGCAGTTTTCAATTTCTTCTGAATAAAATCGACTTTTTTAGTGGCTTCTTTAATCATATCAGGTCCAAGAACGAGTCTATCACCCGTCTCAATCTAGCACGCCAGTGATCGTCACGGACGACCATATAAAGCCTCAAAATGAGCCATCTCGATACTGGCCTGATAGCTATTATTATATGAGAATTCGACCAGATGCAATTGGTCCTCCCGAGGACCACCGAAATCAAGTATACAAGCATGCAATAGGTCTTCAAAGATTTGGTTAATCCTCTCAGTCTGCCCAGCAGACTGTGGGTGATAAGCAGTGCTGAAATTCAGCTTTGTTCCCAATGCGGCCTGAAATGCCTCCCAAAATCTGCTAGTGAAGATCGGATCACGATCGCTCACTATACTGCTAGGAAAACCGTGGAGACGGACAATCTCTTTCACATATAACACAGCTAAGCTTGCTGCTGTGCGGGAAGATTTCACTGGCAAGAAGTGGGCTGTCTTAGTCAAACGGTCCACAATGACCCAAATTGCTTCATTTCCTCTCTGAGTACGAGGCAAACCATCGATGAAATCCATCAATACTTAGTCCCATTTCCACTTGGGTACTTCTAAAGGCTGAAGTAAACCCACCACTTTCTTTTGGTCGCTTTTGATTTGTTGGCAAGTAGCACAGCGACTAACATATATATATATATATATATATATATATATATATATATATATATATATATATATATATATCTGTGTGTGTCCCTTTTCATCGTCTTCCACCAGAAAGTTCTTTTGATACCTCTGTACATCTTGTTAACTCCTGGATGGATGCAAAATTTAGACTTGTAGCATTCATCTAGAACTTCACGTTTCAAATTCGGAATGTTATGGACACAAATCCTGCCTTTCAGTCTTATCACTTTATCATCATCAATTTCAAAACTTGTATCTCTATCACCACGAATTTTCTCATAAATTTCATGAAAAAACTTGTCTTCTTTTTTCTTGCTAGCTACTTTCTCAAGGAGAGTATGAGTAACAACAAGATAAGCAAGAATAGCATGCTTTCTACTCAAGGCATCGGCAACTACATTGGCTTTTTCGGGCGTATATAGAATGTCTAGGTCATAAGATGCCAGAAATTCCAAACAACGTTGTTGTCGCAAATTCAGATCTTTCTGGGTGAAGAGATATTTCAAGGATTTGTGGTCGGTGAATAATTCGAATTTTTCATCTAGAAATAAAGGGAGTTTAATAAGTATATTCGTTATGTTAAGTTAAATTAAATTCGTAAATTATTAAGAAAGCTGGAAAGATTCTTACCCAGAAGATAATGTCGTCATATTTTCAAAGCGAAGATAATAGCTAAAAGCTCCAAATCGTGGTTTGGGTTGTTTCTTTCATGAGGACGTAATTGTCTACTTGCGTAGGCAATCACCTCCCCGTTCTGCATCAATACAGCACCTAAACCTTCACCAAAAGCATCGGTATAAACAGATAAACCCTGGTTCCCGTTAATAATAGCGAGAACAGGAGCGGTGGTCAATCTCCTTTTCAATTCCTCAAAACCTTCATCACATTTTGGAGTCAAATTATATTTTACATTCTTCATTGTTAGCTTGGTCAGTGGACTAGCTAACTTCGAAAAATCCTGAACAAACTTCCGATAATAACCTGCTAAACCCAAAAAGCTTCGTACTTCCTTTAGGGTTGTAGGTTTCCTCCAATAAAGAATAGCGGAAATTTTGCTAGGATCAATAGAAATCCCTTCTTTGTTAACAATATGGCCGAGAAATTTGACTTCTTTGACCCAGAAATGGCATTTGGAAAATTTTTCAAATAAGATATTTCTCCTCAATATCTCCAAAACGATTCTAAGATGCTCGGCATGCTCCTCTTCGGTCTTGGAATAGACCAAAATATCATCAATAAATACGAGCACAAATTTATTCAATACATCCCGAAAGACACGAGTCATAGGATCTACGAAGTATGCTGGAGCGTTGGTCAGTCCAAAAGGCATGACTAACCATTCGTAGAACATATTGGGACCCCTGAAAGCTGTCAAATGAACACAATCTTCGGCGATTCGTAGTTGATGGAACCCTTGGGCTAGATCCATTTTCGAGAAGAAACAAGCGTCGTTCAATTGATCGGATAGATCATCAATTCTGGGTAGTGGAAATTTATTCTTGAGAGTCAGCTTGTTGAGATCGCGGTAATCTACACATAACCTCAAAGATCCGTCAGATTTAGCAACAAACACGACGGCTGAACCCCATTCAGAAACATTGGGTCGAACTAACCCTTTCTCTAGTAAATCATTGGTTTGCCGAACTAATTCAGCCCTTTCTCTAGGTGCCATCCCGCGACTCGCGTTAACGACAGGACGAGCATTAGGTACTACGTTGATTCTGAATTCTATTTCTCGGTGTGGAGGTAGAGATTTCACTTCTTCAAATACATCTGGAAAATCTCTAATAATGGGTATGGACTCCAGACTGGGTTCAGGATAACCCAAATTATACATCAACCCTTCCCTTTTAGGACTAGGGTCCTCACAAGAAATCACAATGGAATCTCCAAATTTGGTTTTGATTGAAATCAATCGATTTTTACAATCCAATTTGGCTTCATATTTAGCTAGCCAATCCATTCCGAGTAAGTCTTCAAATTCGTTGAAATCAAGAAAAAAGAGACCAATAGGGAATTGGTAGCAAGAGTATGAGATAGAAACATCTTTACATCGAAGAAAGAGGTTTGCAGGACCTCCAACTAGATTCTTTACGCATATAGGCTCATTAACCAAATTAGGTCAAGATTCAATCCATTAATAGCTTGTTGAGAGATAAAACTGTGTGTATCACTTGTGTCAAATAGAACTCTAACAATGCTATCATAAATAGTGAGGTTACTTTCAAGAACTCCTTTTCCCTTTTCTGCTTTGAAAGAGGTCGGTTGGTCTTGGACTGTGTACACATTGGCTACTTGGGCTTGCTTTATGGCTGGGCGGTCTTTAACTTCAGGTCCCAATTTCTGACAATAATAGCATTTCCTGGGATTTGCTTGAGCAGATTGATTGGCTTGTCTCTCGGGCTTCGTACATTTGTTAGAATAGTGGCCTTTCTCCAAGCAATTAAAGCAAGTGACAATCTCTGCTGCGCTTCCTTGGTTACTCTTCTTTTTCTCTTTACCGTGCCATGGTTTCTTGCCTCCAAATTTCCTCTTCTTCCAATTCGGGTTGCTCGAATTTCCTTTCTCCACCGGGGTTTCTTGCATGTCGAGTGAAGCAAAACGATATCACATATCAACCAAATTTGAAAAAGATTCCTTAACGTGGCCAGTCATCCTTTCGTGGAACTTTTTGTTCATCCCACGAATAAATCTCTCATTCTTCTTCAAGGGTGTATTGACCAATTCTGGGCCAAATCGAGACAAATCATTGAACTCGTTTAGATACTCTTCGTATGACAAATTTCCCTGCTTTAAGTTCATGAATTCTTGATACATCCGAGAAATCCCAGCTGATGGCATATAGCGCTTCTCAAATACTACTTTGAATCTCTCCCAAGTAAACTCTTCCTCAGGCTCATCGACGGTAACAGTTTCCCACCATGCCAAAGCTTCTTCCTGAAGTTGCCACGAAGCTATGAGTCGCATCTGATCATCTCGCAGCTTAAGCCCTTTAAAGATTCTTTCACATGACCTAATCCATGCTTGAGCCTCAACAATCGACTCTTTGCCGGTGAACGGCCTACCACTAAGTCTTGAGTAGCTTTTATATAAGTTAGCCAGATTTGGTTGATGCTGAATAGGTAAAGCTGCCTCTGCTGTTGGGGGAACTTGAGCAGGTGTTGTGGCATCTCCTCGACCCCTAGCTCTTCCTCTTTGTCCGCTCATCCTCATTATCTATAATTAGTAAGAAAATTGATTTAGATATACGGACGTGATATCTTAAGGAATATCAGCAGTTACAAGAAATAGACTAAGAAATTTAAGGTTTTAGTCTTGAATTGAACTCATTCTAGAGTATACTTCACCCTTTCTCTAATGAGCCATCTAATGTGTTATACTCCATAGCTAAAGTTCTTACTCAACCTTTAGCTCCGGTACCACTTTGTCACGATCCAAAATCCAATGTTCAAAAATTGACATCAAATACCTCACTTGTATTCGACTGCCAAAGATTCAAACATCGAACTCCAGTTGGACGGAGCTTATAACAACATTAGATGAATATAAACAGCGAAAACAAAATGAACATCATGCATACATCACAGATACATCATAATATCTGATACAACAATAGAGTATCATAATACATATATCACAACTCCAAATAGAACATCATAAGAGTACAACAAGTGATCATATGCCAAAAAGATCTCCAAAGAAATTAAATGACAGCGAATATCCATAATTAAGCACCTCGAGATCCAAAAGCTTCCAGAATGTCTCGAAGATAAAAGCTTCCAAAAACCGATAGTCTCTAAACCAAAAGTCTCAAAATGCAGCTAATACCAAAATACGGAGAACCTGCTACTAGGCTGCCCGTGTAGAAATGATAGGCACCCAGAGTTTAGAAAGAAAAACAATAAACTCCTGGTCAGTCATGGGACTGGTATGAGTAAACAAAACAATTGCTTATCAATAAACAAGATTTATACAAGAAAACCGTTTATGCTTTTGGAAAATGAAACTACCATAAGACCTCCCACCACACACACAATGCAATCGTAGACTTAGAGGAGATTTCTTCTTATGATAGTCGAAAATGCTTGATACGAGAAAACTCTTTGATACTATTACTAGTGCATAGTATAGAAAACCATTTCGAAAGTATAATATCAATCTTATCCAGCATAGGTACCATGATACTATGCTCGCTATAGTTATCACCTGAGGTGGCAGGTTATACTACTGAAATCGTACTGGGTTCGTATTGGGAGTTGGATTTCCAACAAATGATCAGGCTAAGGAACTTCCTACTGCCACATGGGTACGCCTCTGGCGGGACGTCCCGAGAACTTAACCAGTTCTCTGCCAACACAAGGCCGGGTTACCTCTTACTAGGTAACTACTACACGACTATGTCATTCCCCGGTCCTTTGGGACCGTTATCCGAGGGCCCTCCATCACAAAGCAACAACCACATAGTAAATGAGATTGCGGCAACCACATAGGTTAAGTATCAGGGCTCCATACCTGATACCACCTTTTTCCAAAAGAAAATGATATACCCTAATGGGTGCGACCCTCATAACCTTGCTGCATCTTTCCTGTTTCGACCATAGGCGGGGTGTGAGGTCCGATGACGTCTCGTCCACAAAGCTATGCTGTAACAATCCGCATATTTTACGATGAAATATTTAAATGTTTTATTTAAATATGGTATCGTTAGTCGGATTTTTGTCCAAAAAACTTACCTTTTGAAATCAGTCGAATTAGGACTCGAGACCTCTTCCATTGAGTTCACAATGCCGTTTGCAACCTTTTTGAGTATAAACATTGATATGTTTGGAGCTAGCTAAAAATTCGACCATTTTCACTTTGGGTTGGGTTTGATTTCAGCCCAATGTTCTAACTTAACTCCCTAGCTCAGCCCCTCTCCTCTTCGTTCGCTCATTTCATTTCTTAAACTCTATCAAAACTGAAAGTGGGGGAAGAGAATAGGAAATAGAAATTCCCATGCCCTAGACCACATTTGCAATCCAAGTTCTAGCTCCAAATCCTTGAAGAAGCCATTGGTAAGCCACCTCTTCATCTTCTCCAACTCATTCTCCTTCCAATTTCAGAAATTCCTAAACCTAACTTTGGAAATGTTCTTCTTTTAAGCTTAGATTCAAGCTTGTTGAGTTGGAATTGAAGAGTGATCGTCCTTGCCATTGCTCTATAGCTTCTTCTTCATTTGTTTTGGGTTTAAAGGTGATATTTTTATCTCACATCTATGTCTATAACTATCTTTGATTGTTGGGTATGATTCCTAACACTTATTGTTGTTCATTTGCTTTGAATTGAATTGGTATTGTGAATATTCCAATTTTTGGTGTTTTGAAATTAAAATTTATGAAAATCATTTTATGGATATTTGAACATGTTTTGGTGATGCATCGAAAAGCCTATATGGCTAGGTAGCTGATTCGCATAAACTCCTAGTGCCGTTGCTCGAACGATTGCAATTTGGTAGAGATTGGCCTTCATTTCATGGGCTTGGAAGTGCTGGAAACAGGTTCCAGTCGATTGGAATTCTGGTCCAGTTGACTGACCTGCTACGAGAACACTTTCCAGTTTCTGGTCCAGTCGACTGGTATACTGAGTCCAGTCGACTGACCAGTATCCCGCGGATATTTTGGGACTGAGTTCAGTGGACTGACTCAGTTTGCCAGTCGACTGACCTACTTCCATTTGCCTAACATGCCTATTTTTGCCTATTTTTGTTGGGTTTCCAAATTTAATCGATTTGTGTTATTTCCCACTTGTTGTTGTTACGACTTTGATGACTTCTATTTTTGGAGTTTTTGGAAATATCCATTTTGATGGATTTGATATCGATTTCTTTGGAATTTATTCACGTCTTCGAATGTGAATTTTGGTGATTGATTGTTCCTATAATCATTTTTTTGATTTGTCACTTTAAAAATATAAAGTTTTCAGTACTAGTATTAAATAATCAAAACTCCTTCATCAAAATGATTTCAACTCTATTTTCATTATCAAACTCGTTTATAAAAACCGTTTTCCAATCTACTAGTATCTACAAACCTTTGCCTCACTCGAATGAGAAATCTAATTAAACAACTTAGTCAAACAAGTGGTATGAAACGCTTGCGTTTACTTCGTCGGTTAATTCTTGGACTTGTTCGATTGAATCTTTTGCGATAATTTTCTAGTGGAAATCTACAATCTATTCGTAAATATTTATGTTAAGCTAGTATTATGGGACATGAAGCTAAACTCGTATATTTACTAGCTTAGTGTAATTGACACTTCTTGATGATCGATGATGATCATTTTTGTGAATTAGACCAGCGATGTGCGATGCCTCTTTGTCCGCGTGGGGGACTGTACCTCATCTTATGGAGTTTCGACTCAAATTGGTGGGGTAGCGACCCATGGTCTTCATACCGTTTTAGTGGAGCTTCGGCTCAAAAATATTAATGGTTAGCAACCATGGAATAGCGTTCCGTTTTGTGATACACATGTTGAGAGTTTTCGTGCTCTCGTTTTGTGATAGGCCTCTCCCTTTGTGATTTCTAGATTTCTAATTGATGACTTCTAGAATTTGTGTTTCACCAATTTTCATGATTTAAATTGATAAGCTTTATCAATAATTATGCATTGGTGAATTTGTGTGTCATTAACTTTCGTGATTGACATCGATATAATTGTCAATATTGTTGGTTTGGTGAACAAAATAAAGAACAGGAGATTCTTTTTGGTGTTTTGAGATGTTTTGAGATATTGTATGATTTTCGTGTTATCCATTGAATACTTACCGCAGTATGGCATTATTTATATCATATGTTATTGACATATCTCTTATTCTATATCATTTCATCCGATATTTATACTTAGACTGATCTGTTTACTATTATCTTATTAAATAATACTCGGGTCAGACCGAGATGTTACAGGTGCTTCAGCTTGACTCCTCATTGGGATCTATTATCTGACTTTTGCTAACTACATTAGATTTGTAGTTTTTGTTGTTATACATACGAGATATAGATTCCAAGATGTATAATTATTCTTTTGTCTAGCACTTGTATCTATTCTTTTGTGACATTGTGGATCTTATTTGACCACTACTCTGATATACACTTATGTATAATATTCATATCTATTTCCGCCTTTGTGATATGAAATATCTATGATTGACTCGTGTTATGCTTCTATATTTGTCTCCGAAGTTCATATAGCCACCGTGTCGTAGCTTTGAGTTTGAATCGGTATGTCGGATTTCTTATATTATCTGACATATCGTTAATCGCACAAAGCGGTTACATGGATGGTCGCTCCTCAACAGCCTTATCCTCCTTTGTGATACACGTGTTGAGAGTTTTCGTGCTTTCGTTTTGTGAAAGGCATCCCCCTTTGTGATTTCTGGATTTCTAATTGATGACTTCTAGAATTTATATTTCACCAGTTTTCGTGATTTAAATTGATAAGCTTTATCAATAATTATGCATTGGTGAATTTGTATGTCATTAACTTTTGTGATTGACATCGATATAATTGTCAATATTGTTGGTTTGGTGAACAAAATAAAGAATAGGAGAATCTTTTTGGTGTTTTGAGATGTTTTGAGATATTGTATGATTTTCATGTTATCCATTGAATACTTGCCGTAGTATGGCATTTATATAATCATACGTTATTGACATATCTCTTATTCTATATCGTTTCATCTGATATTTATAGTTAGACTGATCCATTTACTATTATCTTATTAAATAATACGCGGGTCAGACCGAGATGTTACAGGTGCTTCAGCTTGACTCCTCATTGGGATCTATTATTTGACTTAGTGGAGCTTCGGCTCAAAAATATTAATGGTTAGCAGCTATGGAATTCTGTTTTGTGATACACGTGTTGAGAGTTTTCGTGCTTTCGTTTTGTGAAAGGCATCCCCCTTTGTGATTTCTGGATTTCTAATTGATGACTTCTAGAATTTTTGTTTCACCAGTTTTCGTGATTTAAATTGATAAGCTTTATCAATAATTGTGCATTGGTGAATTTGTGTGTCATTAACTTTTGTTAGCAACCATGGCTCAAAAATATTAATGGTTAGCAACTATGGAATTCTGTTTTGTGATACACGTGTTGAGAGTTTTCGTGCTTTCGTTTTGTGAAAGGCATCCCCCTTTGTGATTTCTGGATTTCTAATTGATGACTTCTAGAATTTGTGTTTCACCAGTTTTCGTGATTTAAATTGATAAGCTTTATCAATAATTGTACATTGGTGAATTTTTCTGTCATTAACTTTTGTGATTGACATCGATATAATTGTCAATATTGTTGGTTTGGTGAACAAAATAAAGAATAGGAGAATCTTTTTGGTGTTTTGAGATGTTTTGAGATATTGTATGATTTTCTTGTTATCCATTGAATACTTGCCACAGTATGGCATTAATATAATCATAAGTTATTGACATATCTTTTATTCTATATCGTTTCATCTGATATTTATAGTTAGACTGATCCATTTACTATTATCTTATTAAATAATACGCGGGTCAGACCGAGATGTTACAGGTGCTTCAGCTTGACTCCTCATTGGGATCTATTATCTGACTTTTGCTAACTACATTAGATTTGTAGTTTTTGTAGTTATACATACGAGATATAGATTCCAAGATGTATAATTATTCTTTTGTCTAGCACTTGTATCTATTCTTTTGTGACATTGTGGATCTTATTTGACCACTACTCTGATATACACTTATGTATAATATTCATATCTATTTCCGCCTTTGTGATATGAAATATCTATGATTGATTCGTGTTATGCTTACTTCTATATTTGTTTCCGAAGATCATATAGCCACCGTGTCGTAGCTTTGAGTTTGAATCGGTATGTCGGATTTCTTATATTATCTGACATATCGTTACTCGCACAAAGCGATTACATGGATGATCGCTTCTCAACAGCCTTATCCTTCGCGCTATTTGACGGCATTACCCCGTAGTGCCCTTGTCTAGTGTGGGTATAGAGGTGGGGCGTCAAAGCTTGGTATCAGAGCCAAATTTTGGAACAATGTAGAATAATATTGCAGGGATCAATTTCCTAAGTCTTTCTTAGGGTTCGTGCTATAGGATTTAATCCGAGTCTTCGTACCGTTCTATCCTATTTTCTTTGTGATTCCTTGTTTTACCAATCATGGTTTTTGTTATTCATTTTGAGAATAACCTTTTTCCTCTTCTTGCTTTCTTTCTTAAAGAAGAGAAATGGTTAGACCAGGCCGTCCCAGCGCTGGTCAATCTAGTGCTACTCCTCAGGATGGAGTATTTATGTCTGCTCAACAACTTATTGATCTTTTGAAAAATGCTCAAGCTACTGGACCTATTCCAGAGCCTACTCACCCTAAGTCTGGATTTTCACGCTTGTGCAGTGATTATACTAACTTGGGTGGAAAGCCATTCAAAGGTTCTAAAACCATTATTGAAGTCCAGGCTTGGCTAAGAACATGCGATCGCATCTTTTCTCGCATGAATCTTATTGATCTTCACCGAGTTCAGGTGGCTTCTAGTATGCTCCAAGAAAGAGCATTGGATTGGTACGATCTTATGATTTCTGAAATTATTGAAGAGGATCTTACTTGGGAGAAATTTCGGGAACGATTCGAATTGAAATTTGTGCCAGAAGCTGGGAATGTGGCTTTGGCTCATCGTTTCATAGGCCTTGTTCAAGGTGAATCCTCTGTGGCAGATTATGTCGCATCATTCGAGTCACTCTCTAAATATGAGGTTGAGTACATAAACACCCCATTGAAGAAAAACTAAAGATTTGTCTATGGCTTGAAAAAAAATCTCAAGAAGCCATTACTTCTAAAATTAGAAGTTCCTTTTGATCAACTCATTGATATCGCTCTTCGACTTGAAGAGGTAGATAAAGAAAGTGATGTTGAAGTTGGGGGTGCCAAACCGATCTTCAACAACAAGAAGAGGCCTAATAAATTCAAAGGTCCTTATCCCAATAGTAAGAAAGGTAAGCAAGCAACTCCGGCAGCTAAGACTTCTACTTATAGTGGTAGGCAATGCTACAACTGTGGTTCTAAGGACCATTTTGCGAATAAGTGTTCAAAGCCCCATGCTTGTCGCTATTGCAAAAGCCCGGACCATTATATATCTTCGTGTCCCAAACTTCAAAACAAGAAGGAGGGAAAGCTTAATATGGCACAAGCCTCTAGTAATACTTCTTGTGAACAAGGTATTTCTCATTCTATCCTTGATGGCATTATTGTGTTTCATGATCATCCTATTTGAGTTCTTTTTGATACGGGTGCGTCCCATTCTTCTATTTCAAAAGAACTTGCCGATACTTTTTCTTTGGATGTTATGTGTTTAACGACTTCTTCGAGAATTGCAAATCCGGTTGATGGATCCGCAACACTCTGTTTATTGTGTAAAGATGTCGAAATTATTTTGTGTGATTACTCTTTCCATGCTGATTTGCATGTTAAGCGTTACGTTGGCTTCAGAATGATTTTGGGAATGGATTGGCTTAAACATTATGAAGCTCGTGTCCTATGTCCTGAGCAGACTATTTATCTTCGACATCCACAATCTGTTAAGCAGATTTCTATTGTTCTTCAAGATTCGGATTCCAACTTGGAAGCATCTCTATATTCCTTAAATCCTCATGATGACAATGATGATGATGAGGAGGATGTCATTTCTCTTATTCACGTTGTTCGTGAATTTTCCGATATATTTGAGCCCATTCTAGGATTGCCACTTAATCGAGCAATCGAGTTAAGGATTAATCTAATTCCTAGAGCTTTACCTATTACTCGTCCTCCTTATCGCATGTCCAATAAGGAAAATGAGGAGATGCGTAAACAATTATCCGAGTTGGAGACGAAGCAATTTATTCGTTCTAGTTCCTCTCCTTGGGGAGCTTCGGCTATTTTTGTGAAGAAATCTGATGGTACGCTTAGGCTTTGCGTTGACAACCGCAAGCTTAATGATCTTACTATCAAGAATAAATATCCTCTACCTCGGATTGATGATCTATTCGATCAACTTTGTAGTGCTAAAGTCTTTGCACAATTGGACTTGGCAATTGGTTTTCATCAGCTTCGTATTGCAGAGGAAAGCATTCCTTTGACATCATTCCGTACCCGTTATGGATCGTATGAATGGCTTGTTATGCCATTTGGTTTGACGAATGTTCCAGCTTATTTCGTTGACCTCATGAATCGAGTTTTCAAAGACTTCCTCGATCGATTTGTTCTCATCTTTATAGATGATATTCTTGTGTATTCAAAAATCGAGGAAGAACATGAAAAACATCTTCGGAATGTGTTGGAAACTCTTAGGAGTAATCAATTGAAAGCAAAATTTTCCAAATGTCATTTTTGGCAATCTCGTTTGAGATTTCTCGGTCATATTATTTCCGAATCCGAAATTTCCATGGATCCCTCAAAGATTGAGGTGATTCGAAATTGGAAGAGACCAGAGAGTGTGACGGAAATTCATAGCGTTCTGGGATTGGCAGGTTATTACCGTCGTTTTACAAAAGACTTTTCTACAATTCCGTGCCTCTTACTCATTTGACAAAGAATGGAGTTAAATACATTTGGTCGGACAAATACGAAGCTTCTTTTCAGAAATTAAAGGAACTCCTTTGCGATGCTCCTATTCTTGTGATTCCCGAAGGGAATCAAGATTTTATTGTTTATACCGACGCTAGTCGTGTTGGTTTGGGTGCCATTCACATGCAAAGAGAACGTGTTATTGCTTATGCTTCTAGACAATTAAAGCCGGCCGAGACTAGATATGCCACTCATGATTTAGAGCTCGCAGCTATTGTTTTCGCCCTTCGAATTTGGCGACATTACCTTTTAGGGGAGAAATTTGTTCTCTACCCCGATCATAAATCTTTGAAGTATTTATTTTCTCAAAAGGAACTTAATTTACGTCGGCAACGTTGGCTAGAGTTCCTTGCATCTTATGATCTTGATATTCTCTATACTCTCGGAAAAGGAAATCGAGTTGATGATGCCCTTAGCCGTAAGCAACAAGTGGTTGTTTCTATGAAGATTTCCGAGTGGAACGATCTCAAGACCTTATCTACTTGTGAGATTCGAGATCGTGTATCCGATTTATGTTCATCCCTTGTTTTGTGTAGCATGGAGGCTCGTCCTTCTCTTTTAGACCGCATCCTTGAAGCTCAAAAGCTAGATCCCGAATTGCTCTTCTTAGCCAAAGTTGTAGGGATAAAATTAATATTGTAATTATGAAAGACTTTGATATTGAAGCTCGTGGCGGTATTCGAAAATTTGGTAGACTTATCGTGCCAAATATTAGTAATCTTCGTAAAGACATCTTAGAAGATTCACATCGTTCTAAATTTTCCATTCATCCCGGTAGTAGTAAAATGTACGTGGATATGAAGCGCCTTTATTATTGGGATGGAATGAAATCAGATATTGCTAACTTTGTTAAGCGTTGCATGACTTGCCAACTTGTTAAGGCCGAGCATCAAAGGCCTGGTGGGTTATTGCAACTTTGGACATTCCAATTTGGAAGTGGGACAAAATTTCCATGGATTTTATCGACGGTCTTCCCCGTTCTCGTTCGGATCATGATAATCTTTGGGTGATAGTTGATAAACTTATAAAATCTGCCCATTTTATTCCCGTTCGGTCTAATCGGACCATCCTCTTTAGGCCAAACTCTTTATTAAAGAAATTGTTAAATTACATGGAATTCCTACTTCTATTGCTAGTGATCGTGATCCATTGTTTACTAGTGGATTTTGGAAGAGTCTTCAAAAAGCTTTGGGAATGAAGCTTAATTTTAGCACCGCTTATCATCCACAGTCCGATGGACAAAACGAGCGTGTGAATCAAACTCTTGAAGATCATCTTCGTTCATGTGTTCTTGATTTTGGTGGAAGTTGGGAAGATTACATTTCACTTGTTGAATTTTCCTATAATAATAGCTTCCAATCTAGTATTGGTATGGCTCCTTTCGAGGCACTTTATGGGAGGCCATGTCGATCTCCTTCTTGTTGGCTTGAGGCCGGGGAGAAGCTGGTTTTAGGTCCAGACTTTATTCATGATGCCATAGAAAAAATTGATCTTATCCGCCATAGGATAAGAGAAGCTCAAAGTAGACAAAAATCCTATGCCGATAACCGAAAAAGAAAATTAGAATTTTCTGTGGGAGATTTGGTGTTTATTCGCATTTCACTTATGAAGGGTGTTGTGCGTTTCAGTCGATCGAAAAAATTAGCGCCTCGTTACATTGGTCCATTTCCCATCACCGAACGTATTGGTTCCGTGGCTTATCGCCTCTTATTACCGGCTCAATTTTCTACTATTCGCGATGTGCTTCACGTTTCTCAATTTCAGAAATGCCTTGGAGATTCCGACTCTATTCCTGAGCCCGGTGTTGTGGAAGAAATTGAAGTTTCGCCAAATTTGACTTATGAGCAACATCCCATTCATATTATTTATTCGGAGGTTAAATGACTTCGAAATAAGGATGTCCCGCTTGTGAAGGTTCAATGGTCCTCAATCCTAAAGATTGCTCTTGGGAATCTAGAGAATACATCGAGCGAACACATCCGGACTTACTCTCTCGTGCTCTTGAAGGTGAACTTATTTCAAATTTTTGTGTTGATATGCTTTTTGGTTGTTACCTTTTACTTATTTCTATGATTGCGGGGACGCAATTTCTTTAAGGAGGGGAGTCTGTAACAAACCGCATATTTTACGATGAAATATTTAAATGTTTTATTTAAATATGGTATCGTTAGTCGGATTTTTGTCCGAAAAACTTACTTTTTGCAAACAGTCGAATTAGGAATCGAGATCTCTTCCATTGAGTTCAAAATGCCGTTTGCAACCTTTTTTAGTATTGATATGTTTGGAGCTAGCTAAAAATTCGACCATTTTCACTTTGGGTTTGGGTTTGGTTTAAGCCCAATGTTCTAACTTAACTCACTAGCTCAGCCCCTCCCCTCTTCATTCACTCATTTCATTTCTTAAACTCTATCAAAACTGAAAATGGGGGAAGAGAATAGGAAATAGAAATTCTCAAGCCCTAGACCTCATTTGAAATCCAAGTTCTAGCTCCAAATCATTAAAGAAGCCATTGGTAAGCCTCCTCTTCATCTTCTCCAACTCATTCTCCTTCCAATTTTAGAAATTCCTAAACCTAACTTTGGAAATGTTCTTCTTTTAAGCTTAGATTCAAGCTTGTTGAGTTGGAATTGAAGAGTGATCGTCCTTGCCATTGCTCTATAATTTCTTCTTCATTTTTTTTGGGTTTAAAGGTGAGATTTTTATCTCACATCTATGTCTATATATATTTTTGATTGTTGGGTGTGAATTCCTAATACTTATTGTTGTTCATTTGCTTTGAATTGAATTGGTTTTGTGAATATTCCAATTTTTGATGTTTTGAAATCAAAATTTATGAAAATCCTTTTATGGATATTTGAACATATTTTGGTGATGCATCGAAAAGCCTATCGGGCTAGGTAGCTGATTCGCGTAAACTCCTAGTGTCATTGCTCGAACGATTGTAATTTGGTAGAGATTGGCCTTCATTTCATGGGCTTGGAAGTGCTGGAAATAGGTTCCGGTCGACTGGAATTCTGGTCCAGTCGACTGACCTGCTACCAGAACACTTTCCAGTTTCTGGTCCAGTCGACTGGTATACTGAGTCCAGTCGACTGACCAGTATCCCGTGGATTTTCCAGGACAGAGTTCAGTCGACTGACTCAGTTAGCCAGTTGACCAACCCGCTCCCGTTTGCCTAATATGCCTATTTTTGCCTATTTTTGTTGGGTTTCCAAATTTAGTCGATTTGTGTTATTTCCCACTTATTGTTGTTATGGCTTTGATGACTTCTATTTTTGGAGTTTTTGAAAATATCCATTTTGATGGATTTGATATCGGTTTCTTTGGAATTTATTCACGTCCTCAAATGTGAATTTTGGCAATTGATTGTTCCTATAATCATTTTGTGATTTGTCACTTTAAAAATATAAAGGTTTCAATACTAGTATTAAATAATCAAAACTCCTTCACCAAAATGATTTCAACTCTATTTTCATTATCAAATTCATTTATAAAAACCATTTTCCAATCTACTAGTATCTACAAACCTTTGCCTCACTCGAATAAGAAATCTAATTAAACGACTTAGTAAAACAAGTGGTATGAAACGCTTGCGTTTACTTCATTGGTTAATTCTTGGACTTGTTCGATTGAATCTTTTGTGACAATTTTCTAGTGGAAATCTACAATCTGTTCGTAAATATTTAAGTTAAGCTAGTGGTAATGGGACATGAAGCTAAACTCATATATTTACTAGCTTAGTGTAATTGACACTTCTTGATGATCGATGATAATCATTTTTGTGAATTAGACCAGCGATGTGCGATGTCTCTTTGTCCGTGTTGGGGACTATACCTCGTCTTGTGGAGTTTCGACTCAAATTGGTGCGGTAGTGACCCATGGTCTTCGGACCGTTTTAGTGGAACTTCGGCTCAAAAACATTAATGGTTAGCAACTATGGAATTCTGTTTTGTGATACACGTATTGAGAGTTTTCGTGCTTTCGTTTTGTGAAAGGCATCCCCCTTTGTGATTTCTGGATTTCTAATTGATGACTTCTAGAATTTGTGTTTCACCGGTTTTCGTGATTTAAATTGATAAGAATTATCAATAATTGTGCATCGGTGAATTTGTATGTCATTAACTTTTGTGATTGACATCGATATAATTGTCAATATTGTTGGTTTGGTAAACAAAATAAAGAATAGGAGAATCTTTTTGGTGTTTTGAGATGTTTTGAGATATTGTATGATTTTCATGTTATCCATTGAATACTTGCCGCAGTATGGCATTAATATAATCATACGTTATTGACATATCTCTTATTCTATATCGTTTCATCTGATATTTATAGTTAGACTGATCCATTTACTATTATCTTATTAAATAATACGCGGGTCAGACCGAGATGTTACAGGTGCTTCAGCTTGACTCCTCATTGGGATCTATTATCTGACTTTTGCTAACTACATTAGATTTGTAGTTTTTGTTGTTATACATACGAGATATAGATTCCAAGATGTATAATTATTCTTTTGTCTAGCACTTGTATCTATTCTTTTGTGACATTGTGGATCTTATTTGACCACTACTCTGATATACACTTTTATGTATAATATTCATATCTATTTCCGCCTTTGTGATATGAAATATCTGTGATTGATTTGTGTTAGCTTACTTTTATATTTATTTCCGAAGATCATATAGCCACCGTGTTGTAGCTTTGAGTTGGAATCGGTATGTCGGATTTCTTATATTATCTGACATATCGATACTCGCACAAAGCGATTACATGGATGCTCGCTCCTCAACAGCCTTGTCCTCCACGCTAGTTGACGACATTACCCCGTAGTGTCCTTGTCTAGTGTGGGTATAGAGGTGGGGCGTCACATACGCTTTACACGAAAGCCATGCTTTGATCATAAACGATCGAAAAATGATCATTATCACACAGCAGCACTTAGCATGCCACGGTACCAAATTGGGAGTATATCGCTGATAACCTTCAATTACATAACCTCTGAGCTCCTATGTCTCAGAGAAGGGTGTTAAAGCTAAGAGAATGAATTCTCCGCCGCCAAACAGATATGTATTTGAAAGAAATCGGCTTTATATCTCAAGGTGTAGCGTCAGACACCCGACCATACAAGTCTGTTATGGGTTCGAAAAGAACCGAAGGCATACTTCGTCCAATAAAGGAAGAAGCCCTTGCAAATCCGAGCATCCCCAATTCCGATCGGACTCCCCATCACTAGTGGAGATCTCTATACCGGAGCAACTCAGTGTAGAGACAATCGATAAGTTATGCTATCGTTTTCGAAGATACCCGGGTCTTCAACACCGTCTTCAAATGTCATCCATTTCGTCGAGTCACTATTCGGAATGGGTTATAAGACACAAGAGTCCATTCCCGGCTAATCCGAATAGCAAGCGCTTATTTTAAAACATGTGGGTGTATCAATTACAAGATGTGAACATTCATGATTCGATGTGGGTTTCGGATAACAAACTGAAATCCGAGTCCCTGTCGCATCGAAGTTAAAATGCCATTTTACGGGTGAAAGGGTTTTCACATACATATAGGAACAAATCACAAGTCACAACCAGCACAAAGCAATTACAGTATCACAACAGAAATATCAATCCAGTACAGAACATTTGATGATAGTCAATCATCTCCAATTAGGGTGAATATGATTAAGTCAATTAACGACACAGTTATTTTATTAATTTTAAATCAATGATTAATTATTCTTAACTATAAATTGATTCAATCTTAATTAACTTTATTAATTAATTATTCTCAATTTAATTATCTTAATTCATTAACCCTTAATTTTTGATTAATTAAATCTTAATTACTTTCATTGATTAATCATCCTTTAATTAATCAACTTTTAATTATAAAGTAATTACAAATTTTAATTGTTTAAATCTCTATTTAATCATTATAAAGAAATTTGTTTTTACGTTAAAAATTTAAATATTTGATTTACTCCTTAAGTACTTTATCAAGTTAAATTTTAATCAATTAAATTTCAAAAACTAAGTTTTAAAATACTCCATTTATTTCAGATAATTATTTCAAAAACAAATTTTAAAATCATGTTTCAAAATTTTCAAAACTTAAATCTTTACTGTATTTTCAGGTTAACCAGGGACCTTCCCCGAGTTACCCCCAAGAACAACACTTCCCCGCTTCGAGTTTCTGCTCAAATCGACCCGTGTGCGTATTTCTTTCAAAATTTGTTTAAGTCTTAAAACTAACCCGATACCACCCTAAAGCATCCCGAGTCCACCCTTGAGTTTTTTTTTCCAAATCCCCCGCGTAACACTTCGAGTCGCCTGCCTTCCTTCCCAAAACCATTGCAACTGATACTACCACCACCATGTGCACATGCACCAGCACCAAAGCCGACTCCGACCATTGGCGAATTTTCCGGCATGTCAACCATCATCCCTGCAACCATCTCCAGTTATCAAAGCACCCTCACTTCCCTCGAATTGAAATCGAGCTAACTATTCAAAAACTGGAACCCGCTGCCATGGCTAAATCCACCACGAACTCGCGACGCCGACCACCTGACATTGCGCCACTACGGTCACACCACCTCCAATTGTCCACGAAGCCATCCCCAGAATCCCATTGAACTCGATGCACTAGAGAATTATCAGCGAACCATTTTTCAATCTAGACTAAAACTAGGTTTAGAAACCTAAACCTATTCGCCACCGACACCTCGATGGACATGAACCTCTCCGGCCATTTTTCCCAGTCTTCCCGATCGCTCCACCATCTCCAGTCGAAACCCAGACTTCCCCGATCATCTAGGTTGAACGGAATTTCCTAAAAACAATTTCCCAGGCATTTGAAAAATTTCTAACTCAATGCCATATTAAAAATTTTGATTCTAGTTTTAAAAATCATAGTTTCCAAAATGGATTCGAATTATAATCCTGAATCAACAAATTTTGATAGCAGAAATTTATCATATTTGAACCTTTTCCTTTAATTCCAAGCTTTCTCAAAAACTTTGCTATGTTTTAACTTTAAACTATTTTTAAGGGTTGAATCCTGTTAAAACTAACATGTTTTGTTTAGGAGATATTGTCTGAAATTATTCAGAGAAATGGCGGATGATTTTTGAACAAATGCAATGGCCTGTGAGCCTGGAAATCATCATTTTCCTGATTTTCAAAACCTTCTCTACCAATACCCAGCCTCATCATTCATATAACATGTTCTAGAACTTAAAACAATTATACAAACACATTTTAAAACATGCAACACTAGTTAACTTCAACCATATTCCATAAGCATCAGATTTTTGAGGTGTTTCACATTTCCAGTTTTAAAAACAGAGGGTTGAACTAAGAACTAAGTTTAGAAATTAGCAAAAGGAAGACACAAAACTCACACACTTACAGATATGCAAAGCAACATCAACACAGTGATTCATATGCATAATATATTTGTTGTTTAAACTTTTAAAAATAAAAGTCTACTCACTTGTTATGCCTAGAACAAAAGACAGACAGGAAAGCCTGGATGATTTTCCCACTTGATTTTGAAATTTAAATCTGCAACTTGTAATTATAACACTTTGTTTAATCACAATTGCATGCTCTTGTTATTCATTTTATTAATAATAAAACAAGGATTTAAATTTACTTACTGTTTTGATTTTTTTTAATGCAACAGAGAGACTTGAACTGGTGCTTGAAAACTAGAAATAACTTAATCTTTTGAAACCTGGTTTTTTTCCTGCAACTCATTAATTCAATTGGTTAAATTCTTGCTTCATTACTAATCTGCAAATTCAAAAGTTGTTAAAAACAGAAGTTTGCTCGCCTTAATTTGTTTTAAAATTTACTACAATGCTCCATTCTGCAGCATTTTCTAACCTACAGTTAAATTATATTAAAACGTTATTTTTAATTCATGATTTCAGTAAATTATAAAGTTTAGAACTACCTGAAAGATGGAGTTTGTAGATTATAGCTTGAGTTTGTTTGTATGGTTTCAGATTTTCAAACTTGAATTGAAGAAGGAGAGCAGTTTTTTTCTTCTGTTTTGATTATTTTCTTTTGAATAATGTTTAAAGATTACAAAATCTTTGTGGCTGCTGTACTTATCAGTGTTGAAGCTTAAAATTTCAAAATTTTGGAAACTGAAAAGTTTCTTTGATTTTTTATTTGAATATTATATTTTTTTATTAAGACATTTCATGCCATTTGTAAAGAGTAATGATGAGAACAAGATCTTGTTTATTTTCCTACTCCATCTCTCATGTATATGTATTTCACATTTGTGTACTTTTTTTTCTTCTCAAGTCAAAAAGATTTTATTACTTTATGTTTTATTTCTATTTTATTTTCACATATACATTTCATAAATAAATACATCCTTTAATATTTATTTCCATATGTGTTTAAATATATAAAATGTTAAGGAATTGTGTTTTGACCAATATTCACGTTATCTATTCTACATCTAGAATGTTTTTAAATGCTATTTATATTTTGAAAATATTTATTTTGAATTTAAATTCAAATCTCAAATTTTAAACTCAAAATAAAACCATTTATACCTATTTATAAATTCATACATATTTTTAAATAATTTTAAATTTAAATTTCAAACCTATATGCATATAATTTTAAATTCAAATGATTTTTATTTTTGTTATTTATTAAATTTTTATACAATTTATTATTTCAAAATTTCAACCTCAAAATCTTTTTGTTTTGTTTTTGGAATTTTATCCGTATATCATTTATCATTTATTTTATTTGTTTGGAATTTTCAATTAATTTTCAAAATTAAATTTTAAAAGATAAAAATATATTATTAAATTTGATTGATGAATTTTGGGATGTTACACCAGTTAAATCCAGATATTCGAAATAAAATTTAGCTAACAAATAAAATTAACTTCTGAATATTTAAAATTAGTTAAATATATGAATTTCAAATGATTGAAATTTTGGGTCGTTACATTCTCCCCTACTTTAAGGAATATTGTCCTCGAAATTACCAAGTAAGAAAATGTCACAAAATCCCTAAAATTTTCAAAACAATTTGTTCAATTAAATATCAAATCTATTTAAATGTTTAACTTTCCCAAAATCATTAGTTAAACTTCTTACAAAAACTTCACTAAGTTTCAAATTCATTCATAGTTATCTTTTCAAAACCAACTAATATCTTTTAACTTTATAACTCAAAACCAAAACTTAGTTTTCACAAATTTTCCAAATTTCCCAAAAAAAATCTAACGCCTTAAATTTCAAAAAAATGCGCCAACGTCTCCTTTGCGCGGTTCGAATGTAGTAGGATCAAAACATATATATATATATATATGTATGTATGTATGTATGTATGTATGTATGTATATGTATATGTATATATCACAAATATACATCTCATCATCGAAGATGAGGCATCCTGAAGGGAAAAAAGTGTAAAAGTACGATATGTAATCTGAGATATGTACCTTATATATTATTAGCGAGCATATATGGCTAGTATAGCGCGAAAGCGAGCTCAAATACGAAGCAAGCGCCATCCGCACCTACTAAACACTCAATAAACAATGAGAACACATGTATATATGAAAGTAATATCACTATACAACAATTACCAATATAACAACCATATATGCCAATATAGCAAATGCAACCAATAGCAACAAATCCAACCATCGTACAACTATCATCAAATTAACATCCAATCAATCCATAACCAAATCAATACAAATTTACTTCTCATTAATATTCATTGAATTGGCTTTCAATTAATCACATTTGATTCATTTACATTGGATTTTACTAACATTCATTTATTCAAATTCAATTAGTTTACATTCACTAATTTACTTTTAAGTTTGTTCACTTCCAAATTCAAATTAAATTTAATTCTATTTACTTTTCACTTACTATCAATTTGAATTCAATTATTTAACTTTCAATTTTATCAATTCAATTTCATTAATACTCAATGAATTTCTATACAATCAACTAACATCCATCTATCAACCAATATATAATCAGTCTTAACCAAATTAATTTACTTTACATTCGATTTGTTTTAACATTTTTCATTCCAATTAGTTTAATATTCAATTTAGATTGAATTCTAGTATTCGCTATATTAACTAAATCACTTTTACAATTAAATATATAACTCAAATATATATTCATTTAATTACTTCAATTCATTAACTTTATTAATTTACTGCGATACCAAAATCAACTTCATTCACATTACTTAAGTTAAGTTTCATTTCATCTTCATTTGCATTTACTTTCACTATACAACTTAAGTTCATTTCTAATTTAATTCATCTTTTACTTAAGACAAATTTCCTGTCACTATTCAAAATCAAATTTTGTTTTGCTTAACAAAATTGTTTAACCATTTTAACATTTGGTTTTACTTACATTTTCTCATTTTAATAAGTTATACAACCTTTTTATTTAAACTTCCAAATTCATATTATATAATCACTTATCTCTTAAGTTTAACTTCCATTTAAATAACTTATCTAATCCAGTTAAAATCCAATTCAATTTATTTAACTTTCCTCTAGTCAAATTTCAAACATATTATTTAATTTATGCTAACTCAAATTTATTTCAACTTTACCAAATAAAATTTCTTTTATTTCATATTATAAGTCTGAAACTTATTTCACTTATATTCATCAATTTCAACTTGGATTTTAAATTCAAATTCGTTTATCTAAACAAAACTTCAATTTCAATTTACTATTGGTAGCAAATCTATCACATAGAAAACTCGAAAATGATACTGATGATGCTGAAGTCATCACCCTTATTATTTTTGATGTAGCTCAGGCCAAAGGGGTAAGGCATATACGACTTAAGGAAGGGATTATGGGTCGTCCACGACTTAAAGAGAAGGAGCTACGACCTAACGAAGAAGATGAAAGGAAGTTACGACTTAACAGGGGCTTAAGTCGTTTGGGATGGATGAGTCGTACACGACTCAACGACTCATCTATAAGTCGTCCACGACTCAAGGAGTCACGGGGGAAAAGCATACGAGTTAATATAAGTCGTTTCCGACTTAAGGAGTCACGGGGGAAAGGCTTACGAGTTAATGAAGAAGGACTGAGTCGCCTCCGAGCTAACATGATACCAGAGGAAAAATGGTGCCGAGTTAACGACCTAAATCTAACGAGTCACGACCTAAGGTCTTAGGTCGGCAGCGACCTAAAGGAATATGTGTTGTATATGAGCCGAGTCAACGAGTTACGACTCATAATAAGCCGACCTATTTAAGTTTGTAACATATTTTGTTCTTTGAGTCGTAGGTCGTTAGGTCTCATACGACCTAAGTTTGTTGAGTCGTTTTCATTGTGCTGTGTTGTACATGTGTTAAGTCGTGAGTCGTGTTCATAGCTGTATGTGGTGTGTTAGGTCGGTAACGACCTTGCCTAAGTCGTTTGCATTGTGTTCTGTTGTAAAGGGGTTGAGTCGCTTTGTGTTAAGTCGGTGCCGACTTAAGGTGGGTCGTAAGTCGTATGGGACTTAAGGGTCAAGGTCAAAACTCTATAAATACGCGTGAGTTGTACATTTGAAAAAGGTTGATTTTTGAATAAAATTTCTTGTTGATTGTTGTGTGCTTTCATCTTAAATTGGTAGTTGAGTGTAATCTCCTATCTCCACTTTCGGTTATTCGAGTGCGCTCGAATCAACGATTGTTGAAGCCGATTCGCGGAATCAAGTGCGCTTGATCAACGCTTGAAGAATTGAAGATCTTCTTTCACGGTATCGTGCGCGATCAACGTGTTAGAGATAGCTAGAATTCGTATCTTCGGATCAACGAATTTGGGCATTTTGGTATTCATCAATCCACCGATTGTTACTTTCACCGATTGAAGTTTATTTTGATTAATCCGCTGCGTCAGTTTTGGTATCAGAGCTTGACTTAGCCAATCATAGCTAGGACGAGCCTTGGATCCAAGTATTTGAAGTTTGAAGATTTTGATCCATTTCATTTTGGATCTAGAGTTGAAAAAGTGTTTGAAGTATTGAGGCCGAGCTAGTGGTGTTAAGCCGTGTATTGTTTGGCTTGTGTTGGAGAGTTTTGAAGTCTTTTTGAAGTTTCAAGTTGTGAAGTGTTTGAGTTTTGAGAAGTTTTCAATCATGCCGCCAAGAAGAGCTAACTGTCATCAAAATGTTGAAGAATTGTATAAAAGAGAAGAAGCCGAGCTTATGGAACAACGTATTAATGAGAAATTTGATGAAGGCATTGGAAAGTTAGAGAAGTTGATGAATGATTTGAATCAAACTCAAAGGAGGAGATCACCAAACTCGAACCATGGAGGAAACCGAGTTTCGCCATCGGTTACGGAAGCGAGGAGGGTATCACCGCATTCTTTTAGAGATAGAAGAGAAACATCAATTTCATCACGGAGAGATCATCATGGCTATGGACATGAAGAGAGAAGAAATCAACGTGAATTTGACAATGAGGCGTATAGAGATGAAGAGAGACATAGTAGAAGAAGCTTGCATGAACGAAGGGATGATAATGGTCGAGATCGATGTAGGCGTACATTTGATTTTGATGAAGAGGGTGATAGAGCTAGCATTCATTATCGAGATCGAGACCAAGTTCGAGATTCATATCGAGATGTGGATGAAGATCGTCGATGGGAATCGGGTATGAAGATGGAAATTCCAGAGTTCAAGGGTGGAATGGTAGCTGAAGAATTCTTATATTGGTTGTCAAATGTTGAAGAGATCTTTGATTTCAAGGAGGTTCCTGAGCATAGAAGAGTGAAGTTGGTTGCTACGAGGTTGAGGGGGAGAGCTTTGGCATGGTGGCAGCAAACTAAACTTACAAGGGAGAGAATGGGAAAGTCAAAGATTGAGTCTTGGGATAAGATGAAGAAGTTGATGAGAGCTACTTTCTTACCATACAACTATCAATCACTTACGTACCAGAGGTTGCAGAATCTGAGGCAAGGGACGAAGTCTGTTAATGATTATGTTGATGAATTTTACCAACTCATTGCCAGAAATGATATTATGGAAACGGAAGAATAGCTAACTGCTAGATTCATTAGGGGATTGAGAATGCAGATCCAGGATATGGTTAATATGTTTGATCCTAGATCAGTAGCAGAGGCACATCAGAAAGCGTTGGCTTGGGAGAAGCAGGGAAGGCGTGGAGGTGGTGTGTTTACTAATTCCAATAATCAAGCGAAGGGTGTTAGTGGAGGTTCTAATGTTCCTAAACCTGTTACAAAACCAATGGTGAAGGAGGCTGAGAAGGCGAAGGTTAGCAGTGGTTTCAAATGCTATAACTGTCAGGAGTTGGGTCACAAAAGCAATGAATGTCCAAAGCCGAAGAAGAGAGCAATGGTTGCTGAGATTGAGGATGATGGTGAGGAGGCAGAATGTTCAAATACACCTTATGTTGAGGAGGAAGAAGAATTATCTGGAGATGAAGGTTGTAATCATATGATGAGGAGGTCATGTCTTACACCAAAGCAAGAAGAGGATTCTAGTTGGTTGAGAAGCAATATTTTTCAGTCGACATGCACTATTTTAGGAAAGGTTTGCAAGTTCGTTATTGATGCTGGAAGCTGTGACAATATTATCTCTACAGAAGCAGTAAGGAAGTTGAACTTGAAAACTGAGAAGCATCCTAAACCGTACAAGTTAGCATGGTTAAGGAAGGGAGGTGAAGTGAAGGTGTGTCGAAGGGCTTGTGTGGATTTTTCTATTGGGAAGAAGTACAAAGATGAAATTTGGTGTGACGTTGTAGACATGGATGTGTGTCATCTGTTGTTGGGCAGATCATGGCAGTTTGATAGAGCAGTGCAACATGATGGTCGTGCTAATAGTTACAGTTTCATGTTCGAAGGTACTAAAATCACTTTAGTTCCTAAGAAGCAGCAACAGAAGGAAAGCAAGCAAGAAGAGATTGAAGAACTGAAAACTTTGCTATCTTTGAAGGAGTTTGTTAAAGGAGTTGAAGATGAGCCTGAAGTCTATTTGTTGATTGGGCGAGAGTGTAGTGAAGAGGTTGAAATTCCAGAAGAAGCGAAGCCAGTTTTGAAAGAATTTGAAGACGTATTTCCAGAAGAGTTGCCTAAGGAGTTACCGCCACTGAGGGACATTCAACATCAAATTGATCTTGTTCCGGAAGCAGTGTTACCACATCGACCACATTACCGAATGAGTCCGAAGGAACATGAGGAGTTACGAAGGCAGGTGGAAGAGTTGTTAGAGCAGGGACGTGTTCAGGAAAGCTTGAGTCCTTGTGCAGTACCAGCTTTGTTGGTGCCGAAGAAGGATGGAACATGGAGAATGTGTACCGATAGTAGAGCTTTGAACAAGATTACTGTTCGCTACAGATTTCCTATGCCAAGGTTGGATGACTTGTTAGACCAGTTGAGTGGGGCTACTATCTTTTCGAAGATTGATTTGAAGAGTGGTTATCATCAAATTCGGATTAGACCTGGAGACGAATGGAAGACAGCCTTCAAGACGAGAGAGGGATTATATGAATGGTTGCTTATGCCGTTTGGTTTATCAAATGCACCTAGTACATTCATGCGGGTGATGAATCAAATCTTTAGACCATTCATTGGGATGTTCGTGGTGGTTTATTTCGATGATATTCTGATATATAGCAGGAGTACGGAGGAGCATGTAAAGCATTTGAGAAAGGTGTTAATTACTCTTCGTGAGGAACAATTTTATGCAGCTACGAAGAAATGTGTGTTCATGACTCGAAGTGTTTTATTCTTGGGATATGTTGTATCTGAGGAAGGTATACAGGTGGACCAGAATAAAGTTGAAGCTATTAGAAATTGGCCACAGCCGAGAACTATCACTGAAGTTAGAAGTTTTCATGGATTGGCATCATTCTACCGAAGATTCATTCCACACTTCAGTAGCGTGATGACACCAGTTACTGATTGCATGAAGGGGAAACAATTTTCTTGGACAGAGGAAGCGGGGATTGCTTTTGAGAAGATCAAGGAACTGTTGACGACAGCACCAATTCTTGTATTACCAGATTTTCAGTTGTTGTTTGAGCTACACACTGATGCATCAAAGGTTGGGATTGGAGGAGTGTTGAGTCAGTGTGGAAGACCTATTGCATATTTCAGTGAGAAGTTATCAGGGGCAAAGCTGAGATATAGTACATACGATGTTGAGTTTTATGCTGTTGTGCAAGCTGTTAAGCATTGGAGGCATTATCTATTTCAGAAAGAGTTTGTTCTTTACACCGATCATGAGGCGTTGAAGCATTTACAGGGGCAGGATAAGATTTCAGCGAGACATGCATCGTGGATTGCATATTTACAGCAATTTACCTTTGTTGTTAAGCACAAATCTGGGGTGACGAATCGTGTGGCTGATGCTCTGAGTAGGAGAAGTCATTTGTTGACAACATTGAAGGTTGAAGTGACAGGGTTTGAATTATTGCCAGAGTTGATTATCGAAGATCCTTACTTTGCAAAGTTTGTTGAGAAAGTTAAGGATGGGATCACCGATGAATTTATGTTAGTTGATGATTTCTTATTCAAGGGAAATCGATTATGTATACCAGATAGCAGTTTGAGATTGAAGATTTTCAAAGAGTTGCACGAGGAAGGCCATGTGGGTAGAGATCGTACTTTGCAGTTAATTTCTCAATCTTACTATTGGCCGTCGATGAGGAAAGAGGTTGAAAGGTTCGTGGAAAGATGTCATATATGTCAGGTTTCGAAGGGAACAGCGACCAATGCAGGATTGTATATGTCGTTACCTGTACCAGCTAAACCATGGGTTGATATCAGCATGGATTTCGTTTTGGGTTTGCCGAGAACTCAAAGGGGGAATGATTCTATATTTGTTGTGGTGGACAGATTTTCGAAGATGGTACATTTTATTGCTTGTAAGAAGACGGCGGATGCTGTTCGTGTTGCTCAGTTGTTCTTTAAAGAAATCTATCGTTTACATGGGTTGCCAGAGTCTATTGTTTCGGACAGGGATACCAGATTTTTGAGTCATTTTTGGCTAAGTTTGTGGAAGATGGTGGGAACGAAGCTGAACTTTAGTGGTGCTTATCATCCGCAAACAGATGGACAGACAGAAGTTGTTAACAGATCGTTGGGAAATTTATTGCGATGTCTTGTGAAAGATAATCTGAAGAGTTGGGACATGAAGTTATGCCAGGCAGATTTTGCTCATAATCATGCGGTGAATCGTAGTACAACATTCAGTCCATTTCAGATTGTATATTCAAATTTACCCAGGGGACCGTTGGACTTGATGGTAGTACCACAACCGAAGGGGACAGTTAAACGAGCTGTTGATTTTGTTGATGAATTAATTGAATGTCATAAAATCGTTCAGGAACGATTGGCGAAGGAAAACGAGAAGTATAAACGATCTGCAGATTTGAAGCGACGAAATGTTGAATTTAATGAAGGAGATATGGTATATGCTGTGTTAACAAAGGATCGTTTTCCAGTAGGCGCTTATAACAAGTTGAGAGCCAGAAAAATTGGTCCAGTAGAAGTTGTGAAACGGATCAATGAGAATGCTTATAAGTTGAAGCTACCGGAGGATGTATACACTTCTGACGTATTCAATGTTAAGCATCTTGTGCCGTATTATGGAGGTGGACATTCTGATGTGGAAGAATTTACAAATTCGAAGACGAATTTTTCTCAACCAGGGGAGGATGATGTAGCTCGGGCCAAAGGGGTAAGGCATATACGACTTAAGGAAGGGATTATGGGTCGTCCACGACTTAAAGAGAAGGAGCTACGACCTAACGAAGAAGATGAAAGGAAGTTACGACTTAACAGGGGCTTAAGTCGTTTGGGATAGATGAGTTTTACACGACTCAGCGACTCATCTATAAGTCGTCCATGACTCAACGAGTCACGGGGGAAAAGCATACGAGTTAATATAAGTCGTTTCCGACTTAAGGAGTCACGGGGGAAAGGCTTACGAGTTAATGAAGAAGGACTGAGTCGCCTCCGAGCTAACATGATACAAGAGGAAAAATGGTGCCGAGTTAATGACCTAAATCTAACGAGTCACGACCTAAGGTCTTAGGTTGGCAGCAACCTAAAGGAATATGTGTTGTATATGAGCCGAGTCAACGAGTTATGACTCATAATAAGCGGACCTATTTAAGTCGTTGAGGAGATATGGCACAGGGAGCTCGTGTTGCTTGAGTCGTATGAGTCTTGAGTCGTCTGTGTTCTTTAAGTCGTGTGGTATTATAGGTCGTCACCGACTTATGGGTGTGTTGTTGTAACATGTTTTTTTCTTTGAGTCGTAGGTCGTTAGGTCTCATACAACCTAAGTTTGTTGAGTCGTTTCCATTATGCTGTGTTGTACATGTGTTAAGTCGTGAGTCGTGTCCATAGCTGTATGTGGTATGTTAGGTCGGTAACGACCTTGCCTAAGTCGTTTGCATTGTGTTCTGTTGTAAAGGGGTTGAGTCGCTTTGTGTTAAGTTGGTGCCGACTTAAGGTGGGTCGTAAGTCGTATGCGACTTAAGGGTCAGGGTCAAAACTCTATAAATACGCGTGAGTTGTACATTTGAAAAGGGTTGATTTTTGAATAAAATTTCTTGTTGATTGCTGTGTGCTTTCATCTTAAATTGGTAGTTGAGTGTAATCTCCTATCTCCACTTTCGGTTACTCGAGTGCGCTCGAATCAACGATTGTTGAAGCCGATTCGCGGAATCAAGTGCGCTTGATCAACGCTTGAAGAATTGAAGATCTTCTTTCACGGTATCGTGCACGATCAACGTGTTAGAGATAGCTAGAATTCAGTATCTTCGGATCAACGAATTTGGGCATTTTGGTATTCATCAATCCACCGATTGTTACTTTCACCGATTGAAGTTTATTTTGATTAATCCGCTGCGTCAATTTTCCAGTAACAGTAGTGAATTCAGTGCTTTATATTCTTTCAAAAATTCTTTTTATATTTATAAATCACATTTATAAATCTTCTTACTTACATAATTTCACTATTCCACTTTACTTGTATAAGATTCATTCCAAATTTAATCTTCTTTTTTTTTTTGGCAAAGCCAGCGGGGTTAATTGGTCCCCTACCAGTTTATTGCAACACAATAAAAAGACTCGTAACAGACAATGAGTCAGAATTAAACAGAGAAAACAAAGAAGACAAATGGAAAACAGAGACAAAAAATAAACATTAACACCAACTGCTGAACAGTACATCAGGGAAGTGGGACTCTCTCATACGCAGTTGCATGTAGATTATGTTCCTCATATCATACCAAATAGCACCAATGCTTTTCCTCTTATTTTCAAATACTATGGAATTTCTTTCCTTCCAAATGACATCCATGTAAATTTTAACATAGATGACCAATACTCTATAGTTGCTGGACTTCCATCTAGTAGCCTTAGCTATTATGTCCCAGTTTATAGTAGAAAATGCATTAGGAACAGAGCTTTGAATTGTACTAACAAGCTTATCAACCAACACACACAGTTTAGGGCACTCGAAGAAAAGGTGATCAATAGATTCTAAAAACTGCTCACAAAATGTACACTCAGGGCAACAGCTAATCCCGTAATTAGAAAGCACATTTCTAATGAGAAGAGCATCAGACACAACCTTCCAAAACATCAGATTATCTCTTGGAGTGGAACCGGCAGTCCATAGGACAGTATACCACTTAGCAGCTGGCAAGACAATGTTACCAAATAATGTATTGTAAACCTTCTTAATACAATGTGGTTTGTTGTTCCAAGTCACATACGAGGAGTGATCATGCTTGTAGCTTCTCCCCTGAATATAGCCCCATAGTTGCCTAACTACCTGGCTACTGCTATAGGGTAGTTGAATTTTTCCATCAAGAGGAAATCACTGGCTTTGGCTTCACGATTAACTCCAGATTGCACTATCATTGCATGATCAAAAACTGAAGACAATATCATTCCAGCACTAGCCCAAGGATCATCCAAAAAACTAAAATCAGAGTCTTGATGGACATGGTACTGACTCAGTGGTAGATAACGCTCCCCAAACTTGAGAATGTTCCTCCAAGTCCAACTGCTGCCCTGAGCAATGTCCATCAACCAGAATTTGCCATGCTTGATGTTGTAAGTCCAATTCCACTTGACCCATAGGCTATCTTTCTTGATAATAACATCATTAAAGTGTTTACTGAAGGCAGCAGTGTTCTAATTTTTAGCATTAATAATACCCAGGCCACCCCTCTTCAAAGAATTTTCAAATTTAGTGAACGAACAAGGCAGTAGTTTCCTGTTGTGCATACTACCAGTCCAGAAAAATCTGTTTATGGCAGAGCGAACTAGGTTGAGTAGCTTGCTTGGAAGGATAACGGTGTGAGCCCAATAGACCATAGTAGGGAACACAACAGATTTAATGAGCACAATCCTACCACTTTGGGACATAATCCTGCTTTCCCAAGCATTCATGACAGAGGTAATCTTATTATACAAAGGTAGATAGTCACCAGTAGTTATTCTTTTAGAAATGATGGGAAGACCAAGGTAACGCATATCAGTGTGCATGCTAGAGTACCCACTGTCTCGGTACAAACTATCAGCAAGTTCATCAGTAACACCAGCTATAAGCATGGAAGATTTGGACTCATTAATGGAAAGTCCAGTCATGAGGAAGAAAGTGTGCAGTGCATTTTTAATCTAACTAAGAGATGAAGCCTCAGGTTTTGTAAAAATCATCACATCATCAGCAAACATGATAGAAGAATATGATGCAGGGAGCATTTTAGGTGATACTTTATGAGCCTTTGAGAGTATTTGCTCTTGAAAATTACATTAAGCACTTCCATGACCAAAAGAAATAGATATGATGAAATAGGGTCACCCTGTCTTATGCCAAGTTTACTGCCAAAGTACCCAACTGGCCTACCATTAACAATGACAGAGAAAGACGGGGTAGAAATACAAGTGTCCATGAAACAAAATTTTTAGGAAAGCCCATGTTAGCCATAATCCTAAGTATAGATTCCCAATGTATAGAATCATAAGCTTTTGAAATATCAATTTTGAGGGCAGCTGCTGGAGTGACATTGCATTTACCATAACCCTTCATCAGCTCACGGGCTAGGAGTAAATTATCAAGAATGTTTCTAGATGGAATAAAAGCTGTTTGGTTAGGAGACACAATCATAGGCAGAAGACATACGAGCCTAGTTACAAGAATTTTCGAAATACATTTGTACAAAACATTGCAACACGAGATGGGCCTAAAAGAAGCGACGCTTGAAGGGGGAGTGACTTTAGGAATTAAGGCAATGTTAGTGGCATTAACCTCACTCAGCATTTTACACTTGTTGAAGAAATTATGAATTGCAAGACAGAATTCATGTCCCAGCACAGACCACGTAGAAATATAGAAGTTTACATTTATTCCTTCAGGACCACCTGAGGAGTGTCGATTCATGGAGAAGAGGGCAGTTCTAATTTCTTCATTGGTAACAGGTTTGATTAAAGTATCGGATTGCAGGAGGGAAATACTAGGTAGTTGAAAGGAAGAGATCAGGTTAAGGTCAGGAGAAAACCTAGTTGTGTTGCTAAGTATGTCAGTAAAATAATCCACAAATGCTTTGTCCACAGTGTCAGGCGTAGAGTAAACATTACCACTGACATCCATAATACTATAAATGTTTTCTCTAGCATGCTTAACTCTTAAAGAGTCATGAAAAAATTTAGTGTTCTTTTCACCTTCCTCGTACCATCTGTTGTGAAGTTGTTGCCTCTTCATACTAGCTTCAAGCTGTAGAGCATTATTCACATCCAAGAATAATTGACCTTCCTCATCAGCAGCATTGATATCATCGGGATTTTGCATCATGTATTCCTGCTTGACTTTGAGTTGATCAATAAGAGTAGTTGATAGTAGACTGCCATGACCAAAGGTGGTGGATGCCCACTGTTTGAGAGTTTGCTTTATACATTTCAATTTCTTGCAAAATTTATACATAGGGTTACCAAAACAGTGATAGGAAATGTGAACAGTAGTGACTAAACCAATAAAGGCATCATGTTTAGCCCAAGCATTAAAAAATTTAAAACTTCTTTTGTCTCTTCTTTTATGGGGATCTAGGGTAAGGATAAGGGGTGAGTTGTTTGACAGGACAGGCAGAGGAAGGAAAACAGTCAATGAAGGCCAGATATTGAGGTAAGAGATATTACGGAAGGCATGGTCAATTGTGGTGAAAGTACGAACACCACTACGGCTACGATTATTCCAAGAATATTTTGCTCCAGACTTGTTAACCAAAATAAGCTCAGAGTCAGTGATAGCTAGATTTATTGGTGCAATGTCACTTGGTAGAAGTGGAGATCCACCCTTTTTATCGTCTAGGCTAAAACAAGTGTTAAAATCTCCAAGAACAACCAGGGATGGGTGTTCTGCCCAGAGGGAGTGGGGAATTGAATAGAGTATTTCTAGAAAGAGCAGTGTTATCTGCGTATACAAAGGTTAAGTAGAACGAGGATTGAGTTTGAGAGAGATGGACATGGAAATGGATATATTGTCTTGCAGAAATGATGGGGGTTAATGACATGACAGCTGGGTCATAGACAACTAGGATTCTTCCATAGGTAGCAGCATCAAGATTATGATAAAAGGCCCACAGAGGGTTGATATAAGAAGCAGCTTTAATGGTTAATGGAATATTGAGCTTGGTTTCAAGGATTCCAAAAAGATAAATGTCATACATATTGATAAGGCTTTTGACTTGATCGAGTTTCTGGTTCGAATGGGCACCTCTAACATTCCAGGAAGCAATTTTTTTATTCATGGAAAATTAGAGAGAAAGATGAATTTTGTTTCCTCTCATTGCTGAATGAGATCTTGTTTCTATTCGAGGAAGGTGAAGAGATGATGGGGAGGAATACTCAGCTGAAATGGATTTGGAGGAAGGAGGATTGTAGGTAGAAGGTGGTTTTAGTTTGGGTTCATTGTCAGGCCAACCTGGTAGGTCAATGGAAAAATTGTAAACCGGGTTCATCAGGTGGATTACCCATTTTTACCTGTTGCATGCTAAATACTACTTACTTTATTTGATGCTCAAGGAACTGGCACCATTTTGCTTCTGAGTCAGTTATATCAGTGTGCACATGCACATCGTGTACAGTGGATACTGGTTCCAAACATTGGTGGCTGGCTGTAGTAATTGCACCAAAAGGTATATGTTGCTCCTTCTCAACTAAGGCTTGACTTAAATCTAAATTTAATCTTCTTATTTAGATTTATAACAATATAATGTCTTTAACTTTGAAAAAATAACTTTCAATATAAACAGGATTCAGATTTCAAATTCTTTGTTTAAATTCATTTTCATTAATAACTCATTATTTATGAGTATATTCATATAGTTCATTTCTTATATATAAGATTATTTCACAATTGTAAATCTTATTAATTATAATTCTATAATATATAATTCATTTGCTTATATAATTTTTTCTTTTACAATTTTTTCTTTTATTTAGATTGTTCAAACAACTTTTATTAACTTATATATATTTTCATTTTCAAACAACCAAACAATTCATTTATATACTTTAATAATTCTAAAAAATTATTTCTTTATATATAAAATATAATGGAGGTAAAATTATTTTATTTACCCAATTTAAAATAATACTATGTCGACTTGCCTCGTTAAGGGTTTAGAAATCCCTACTGATAATATGGCATCCCACATACCGACCAGAATTCACAAGCAGCTCAATGAATAAGCAAACAAAATATAAAACATTTTATAATCACTAACAAATACGCGCTCATATATATAATACACTCAAACTCAATCTAGGTGCTACTGTCCCTGTCTAGACTGAGTACACATCAAACCTTAGGAATATACAAAATCTAAGCTTTGATACCAGTTGTGACGACCCGAAAATCTGTACCCTTTGAATCGACAATAATTCACACATGTATGATCCGAAATCCAAAGATTGATAGAAAGTCAAGAGAAAGAAAAGAAGAGAGAAGTAGAAAAGAGAAGAAAGAGAGAAGATAGAACCAAATAGAACAATACAGAATCTCACATCGTAGCGGAAAATATATAATATCATAACAACGATCTTTACAAAAAAGAAACTATATATACATACATCAATCAAAGTTCAACAATCAATCAATAATTATCAGCCTGAACAGTTATAATAACCTGTCCTCACAATTGCCTGTAATATAAACAACAACAAACAACAACACATGGCGGATAATCAAAATAGGTACGTGTATACTAGAAAGAAGATCTCCAACTCTCCTGCTGAATCTCCAAAAGCACCAACTCTAAACCTGTAAATATACTCGGTCTGAGCCGAGCATTGAAAGGGAAGAACGCCCGGATCAGTTTGGTAAAGCAGCGTGAGAAACACACTCAACTGAATTTATTAAATTACCAAAACTTTTTCCTAGTTTTTTAAAACAAAAGTATCTCGTAAGGCAAGTCCACACATAAACACGGACATGTTTTTACCTTACGATAACTAAAACATATCATATCAAATCATGTGATATTATAGTAGTGTCTACTATATACAAATAATATTAATCATAGCCGAAATTGTTACATTGATTAAATTCCAGCATATATCCCAATTGGGTAATACAATCAAAATGGCAGGTACGTAGTGGAGTTTTAATTTCCATACAAATGACCAGGTGAAGGGACTACCTTCCGGCAGTACATCTCTAGAATAATGTACCGAGAAACCATCACAAAGTTTCTCTACCAACACAAGACCGGCCCACCTCTATAACTAGATGGCACCGAATATGTCATCCTTCGGTCGTTACCGACCTTTACCGAGGGTCCTCGAAGCATACAAACCACAATAATCAGATACACGATGGCATAGCGTGTAAAGATATATCTAGAAGAGGATGATCATATCCTAATTGGGAATGACCCACTTAGCCCTGCCGCATCTAACCCTGTTTTAGTCATTTTCGGTTGATGAGGCTTGAAGAGGTAACGATTACCTTTCACAATCACAATCACTTTGAATGCCACGTGAACATTTTCATTGACTACTAATCGCCTTCCACAAAAGTACAACCCTTAAGCTCGTATGTCTCAAGGAGGGTGTTAAGCTAAGAGAAGTTGCCTTCTCCGCCACCACTGAAGTACGATTGTAATAACCAATGTACGTAATCTGTAGAAATGCAATGTCAGACAAACATCCATATAAGTTGTCCACGAACAGGACAAACCGAAGGTACTTTCCTACCACATCCTATCGGGAAATCCCTAGGATTAGTAGCGAATAATCCTCGCATTGGATATTTCATAATGAAGAGACCACTGCTACTGGATGTATATTGGGATTTTAACCCCAAACGATCAACAAGCAGACCCCACTATGAAACTCTGAAAATATCATCACAAGCAACCTGCACAAATCGTCTCATATACGTTGGTCCGAAGTGGTTTTCAGATAAATCTGAGCTCGGTCTCTTCGCACCAACAACGTAAAAGCGGTTCTCAACCTCACACAGCAACTAAGTCTCATAGACTTATCACATCTCCAACTTTCAACTTGCTATCCTACGGGCAAGAAGGAAGCTCGATAGATTGGAGTAATACACCACACTATACGAATCAACATCCTCAACACAAACGATAATCAAGCCTACACAGAAGGCTACGTACTAAGTGCACACCTAAATAGTTCCCACATCAAGTCGAGGAACTAAAATTTGGCCAATCTTTGATAGTCGATTATTTAATTATCAAAGAAAACAACAAATATTTAGCACTATATATAATCACTAGGCCCTTTAATTAGTCTTTTATTAATTAAATCACTTGCTAAATATTCACTTCAAATTATCTTTAAAAAGATATATTTCCAAAACCATTTCAACTTCTATATTGGAAAACATTTCCAAATACTTATTTAATAATAAGTAATTCACAATTATCTTTATTTTCAACACTTGGAAAATATTTCATATACTTAAATCAGGATTAAGTATACCTTTTATTCTGTAAGCGAAACATTCTTTTAATTATCTTTTATTTGGGTTAAAACGAATGTTCCGTAAAACATCGTTACAACAACCCAAAATCACTAGTACAGGGATTCGAAAATTAGATAGGTTTATAAATCCCAATACTATACAAAATATTTCCTTTTGAAAATCATTTACTATAACAAAAGTGTTATAGTCCACCGTTTCCTTATTTCTCAAAAATGTCTATTTCGACAATGAATGTTAAAATCTATGTATTCGATACTCAACACATTTTAAAACGTCTTTAAAACATTTAAATTCATTTTATAATATCACTTCCCAAAAATATCCATTTTATTTAATATATTATTCACTATCTAAAATCGTGAATAAAATTCCCTAACCAAATTCATTATTATTGCAACATTTAATTTAGAGGACAATTTGCTGACCAAAATCGCGAATATATCTCCTTTAATAAAATTCCACATTTAACTTATCAAAATCAAGTTAATTTCGGATTTATAAATCAATGTTTATACATTCCATTTATACTTTATAAACACTTCAATTTATAAAATCACTTTATTAACCGATTCCATTTATCTCTTATTATTATGCCAAAAATCCAATTTATAAGTTAATTGCTTATAAATCGTTTATTTACAAAATCATTCATTTTATAACTTTACAAATTCACAAATCCAATTCACTTACAAAATCCATTTATAACATCATTTTAACACTTCCAAAACTCCTTTGAAATTCAATTATTTTGATTTATAAAAATATCAATTTTATAAATCTCATATATAAACTGTTTATAATAAATCAAAAATCCCCATTTAAACCATTTTACAAAATAATTAACTCCACATTTCAAAAATCATATTTCAATTTTATTTTCCAAAAATCATAATTTTTGTAACATAAAATTATCACATTTATTTATTCAAAATAAATTCAATTCCTTAACCATTTAAAATTCAATAAAACGTATATTTTCAAAATTGCTTTAAAATCCTTTTAAATTCGAAATCACCACTTTAACACTTTTAAATCACCAAAAATAGGCCCAATGCTGCAACAACACCAAACAAATCAATCACATCAATCAAAACATCATATATCACATGATAACAGAATATATCATAATATTTGTAAATAAACCAATACATTTGAGGAATCCAGTTTGATCCCTCCAACCTGTCACCTGCAACAAATATACGTATTAGAAATATATGTACAATGTCCGCTTCAAGGCAAACGTGCGTACAAAGGGTCATCTGCTCATACACGGGAACGTATAGTGTCTCATCTGCTCTAGTAGGTAGGTATATATCCAAATACCAATCAATATATCAATATCATCCAAACAATCATCAATCATCATATAAAAAATTATTTCTCACTTATATAAAAATATCAGTGAGTCTGAAAGAGTGAGTTGTACTCACAATGGTTCCAATAGCAGTTGTAGTGTTTTATTCCGAATGAAATTAAACGCGCGTTTAATTTTACCTAAAATTCACACTAGCTCCGATCGACTCCAAACCAGCTCTAAAATGTAGAGCTCGTCAATAAGGACCCAAAGCAAGTCGTTTCGTCAATTTTCGAGCTCGTATGAAGAAGTAATGGCATTATAAAGATTGTACGAACTAATATATAAATAAATTTACATTTCTTTTTATTTTTAAACCTAGAATAGAATTGGGCCGTGTATTCCTTTAATTCAGATCTGAGATGCTGTTTCATGCTTCTTCTTCCATCATTCAAAGGCTGAACAAAATAAAACCCAATAGCCGCATCTAAACCCAAAATATCGCGACCAACCCCCTTGCTTTGACGATGATCAGAGAGCCCCACGTCGAAGTCATCATCGTCAAGTACCACCGCCTCGTGATCGGCCAAGCTCAGTGCTTCCCTCGTCGTGAAAACCGTGAACGAACGTGGCGCCTTTGATCAAGGATTGCCGTCGATCCGTCACATATTTCCCATCACAACCGTTCAAAACAAAGATCTCGTCGCCCTCTATGTTTTTGTAGTTGATAATTTCTTGTGAAAGTTAATAGATTTTAAGAAAATTGAGGAGGAACGAAATGAAACTCTAGCGATTAAAAAGGATGGTGGCGGCTAACCCTAGCTATTTTATGTTTTAGTGAAAATCGAAAATTTAAGGTCCTTTTATAGAAAATTAACGCGCGCTATTCATCACCAAAATTTCCGAATTCCAATCGAAGCGTGCCGCCTGGCGTTTATAATGTTTTACCCCTATTCCAAACACAATGGAATATATATCAGAAGACAATTCGATCATATTTGAAAGATAGATTTTCGAATCGACTATTTAAATTTTAAATTCACTTAAATCGATTTATACGTGTTATAGCTTGCCTCGGAGAAACCGTAAGTCCGATTGACACGAAATTTGAAACCTTACAATAATTTAACATTACGAATCCGATGCAACTAGTTTCGTCGAAATCCGAGACTGTTTGAAAAATGGTCAATTTTACTCATTAATTAAATATTAAATTATTCAATTTCTGTAATTTAACTTTTAATTCGATTTTAAAAGTATTCTAATATCAATCTAATTCCAATATGATTTAATATAACTTTATAAATTATTTTTATTCACATTAAATCCAATTTCCAATTATTTACACAATTTCAAATATTAAATTAACAATTTAATTATCCTGTTAAATCCACATATTCGAAATAAAATTTACCCAGCAAATAAAATTAACTTCTGAATATTTGAACTCAGTTAAATATACAAATTTCAAATGACTAAAATTCTAGGTCGTTACAGCACCCTAAGCAGATGTTAGAGTTTTAAGCTTATATAAATACCCTCTTATGTTTCATGTATTTCATGCATGTATTTGTAGCCAAAAAATAGGAATAAAAAGATCTCTTCTGTTTAATAGCTTCTTAAACATCTCTTTTATGCATTTTTGTTTCATGCTTTTCTTTTCTACCATTTTATTTCAAGTTTCTCTATTATTTCATGCAAGTAGATTAGATTTTCTTTGTACAAATTAGTGTAGATTTGTTTTTGCAATTAATTAGATCTCTTTCTATTTAATTAGCGTTTCCCTTCTTTTTGTTAATGTAGAGATCCACTTATGTTGAAATAAATTTCAAGGATGAGAGGCTAAAACCCTTCAATTTAAGGGAAATTAAGCTCTCATGAATCAAGTAAAGTCAATATAATGGTTTCATTTATGATATCTTGCTTTTTTGCTTAATGTAAGTTTGGATGTAGATGAAAGTTTGATGTTAAGATTGAATTTGATAGTCTATGTTGTTAATCACAAATAGGGTATAGTTAACTAAATATAAAGTAAAATTACGTCTTTTTCTAACTATTTGATTTTGATAATGAAGTTAAAAGTATAATTAAAATTTGATGTTCTATGTTACTTGGCCTAAGATGTTAAATAGACCATGCTTAAAATATATTTTACTTCTAACTTCATAATAATTTGCATGATTTAATATGTAGGTTTTATTGATGGATTAAAATTTGATGGTTTATATTATTTTAATTAATATCACAAATGTTTCATACTTAAAATGGATACATAAACAAATTCTACTTGTGTTAAAAAGAGAGAATATAAATTTATTATATATTGATTTATATGAATTTGAAAGTGGATTTATCTCTGAATTTTCTTTTAATCTCATTACCTTTATTCTAATTTTACTCTAGTTTTTTTTACAATTTTTAGTTAAAAACAGTTTCAAATTTTTTAGGATAGTTTGATTGAGTAATTTGAAATTCTTTCTTTTCTCATGGATCAACCAGTACTTGTAAATGTATTACAAATGTACATCATGCACTTGCAGTATTGTATTACGATATAATTCTGTGGTTTATCTAGAAAATCTATTCTGAATCAAGTTTTACGCATCGTTGCCAGGGAAAGCAATTTAATTTTAATTCTACTCTTTAAATTATCTTTACATTTGTTTTATTTTATTTTTTGTTATCAAACAAGAAAAGAAAAAAATTGTGTTGTGCATTTATTGTTACGTATTGCTCACTTGTCTTGTTCATTTGTGCATCTTTGTTTTTTAGTGTTATTAAAACATATTCATAGTTTTCAAACTGTGTTTTCACTGGTGCATTTCAGTTTTCATTTCTACATTGCAATTTCATGTAGTTTTCATTTCTGCATTTCAGTTTTTTCTGCATTACAGTTTTCATTTTTAATTTCCACATTTCAGTTTTTTTTTCTTCATTGTAGTTACCATTCCCATCACGACAAGAGCAACTCCATACAAACATTGGCAACACTACATCACCATCTCATACAACCCTTCTGCAACCACTTCAACCCAAAACCCTACCCACAACCTTCAACACTCCACCACCATGCATCCTTTGCCAATCAAACATCCTACCACTACAACCTCGGCAGCAAAACAGATTTCTATAAGAAAAACTCCCCTCATCAAACATAGATTCCATTACCAAACTCCCCTCACCAAACAGTAACCATCACCTCACCAAATACATCGACTATCTCCGAAAACATTAGCCTCTACTGCTTGCAACACAACATGCTTATACAACACAACAACTTCATCAACCACCTTCAATTTGACCACCCAACTACCATCTGAATGCAAACCCAACATGCACCATGCAGTCATATGACAACCTAGTTTCCTTCCTCGCCTTCAACCATCACCTACTCTTACACACTTCTGCCACCTCCAACTCCTTTTCCAAACACCAGCAAACCTACCTCACAAAAATCACACCAACCCTTGACCGCCAATAATCCACAAACATCAACCAACCTACAACATTGCACACCACCCTTCACTACAAACCTGACACCATTCCTCCCTCCAAACCGAACCATCACCCAAAATCATCACAGTATGCAAACTTGAATCAACTTCCCCTGTACTACATCCTTAATCATAATTGACTGCTCCTCATCACGGCCTTGGAGCACACCCTACCTCCAACAACCTACCCCAAACCCGCAGTTCACCTACGACCACCAAACACAACCGTCAATTCACCTGAACGCCTGAATTGAACCAAAACCAAAAAATGCAACTAACAACATCCAATCATACTCCTGCACCTACAAGCAAAATCGCATCACTTAAATCACCTCATTTCGACAATATCTTTATCATCACTAGTTTTTTATTTTGGAGTTATTTTTCTTTCTCGACTTCGTTTTATTAAACATAAAGGATAAATAAAAGGTTTAGGTATTGGGCTTGTGTTTTGTGTTGTGCGTATTGGGTTGAGTTAATCTATTTCTAGGTGTAAATTTGTTTTTTCTTCCTCTCTTCTTTTGGTTTAATAAATAAATTTTATTCTTTTTCATTAGGTAATAAATAAATTTCATTTTTTCTTGGGTAAATTATTTTTTATCCTTATAAAAAAATGCTTACAACACTTTTTCGAATTGCAAACAAAAAGAATGCAGACAAGGAGAAGAATTGGTTAAAAAAATTCTTTGCTTTGCTTGCTAAATTTGCACTAAATATTTTTACTTCTTTTAAATAAAATGGCAAATAATTTTACACGCAATGGTATCATGTTCTTATCCTCTGTTTTTATTTTTGTTGCATTATTGGTCGCTCATATTTATAAAAAATATCATTTGTAGTTGCATTGTTATTGCATGTTTAATTTTTACGTATTTTACATCATTTCATATTTGATTTTATTTTCTAAGGGCACCACCCAAATTCGCATACGGTGAGGATTTCATTACCCTTCCTTAGCCCACGAAATGCACTTCATTATAGAAAATTAAATTAAACAATAAAGATTAGACATTTGACTTAAGGGTGTCATGGGCTCATACAGAGAAATATGTATTTTGACAACTTAAGTTATTTTAACAAAATATTTCTTAGCATCTAAGACAAAGAAAGAGTCGCAATCATTTACAAATATTATGTTGATTTGTAGGATATTATATTAATTATTTATGTGCAGATAATTAAACCTTCAAATGCATTACTACGGTCATACATGGTGCAGATAAGTCATGTCCATCACCTAGCAAAGAATTATTTCGTTAAATTAAGTCAAAGTGTCACGATACAATTTTGGTTTAGGGGCTACTAAGGATAGTAAAATTCTGATTAATTCCCTGCATTTATTTAGTTGCAATAGCTGATGCATATATGAAAAAAAATTAAAAAAACCAAAAAGGAAAACACATCTTCACGTAAAGAAAAATACAAAAAAACCAAAATAAACACTTTTTAGTAAAAGGAACAAAGTTCACTTCATTCTTACTCTCTTGCCTTTGTTGTGCACCTTTTCTTTTTCTGTTTCCTTGTGCATTTAATTTTTTATTCATTTTTACCTTCTTTTTCACTCTCCCTTTAATCTTCTTTCTAATGCATGAATGTTTGGACTTGTGACACTTCGACCAAACGGTAGCGACCCGCCTTTTAGACCATCGAATGTTGACACCAAATACTACTACTGTATTCAAATGTCGAACATCCAATCATCGAAAGTGCAGATTGTTAGGGTATAAAAGAACAGAGAATAGAAAAATATAATCTCACAACAGAATCGACAATGTATCATATAACTAGGACAGTAAACACTGTCACTCCAAAATACAAAGTTCATCATAGTTAAAATCAAAACTTATCAGCTGGACAATTATAAAATTTTGACCTTACAATTTGCTAATGGGTATAAAGTACAAAATAGTGGAAAATAGAGCACTATTATAGATAAACCTCCAGCTCTGCTCCAAAGACTGCATATCTCTAAAGCCAACCTAGGGAAAAAAACTCAGTCTGACTCGAGCATTATAAGAAAATAACATTTGGATCAGTCTGGAATACCAGCGTGATAAAATTCAAGCAATAGTGCGAAAATATAAAATTCTATTAGACCACGCCATTAACGCAGAACGGGTTTTTACCTCACAAGAACAACATCCATACTAGCAATGGTGGAAATAAACAACAAGAAAAAAATCAAAATTAGGATGGGATAAATTATATAAAAACCCAAACTTGAAAGAATGAAAATAATCTGAACAAAAATCCAAACTGGAAAGAAAGGATATAAACAAGGTAAATTGTCCAAACTTGAACGCATGGAAAAAACCAACAATTAAACACCGCGAAGAGGGTAGAGTCTTCCCGTTAAAACTAAGGAAAACAATTTGAAGTTTCGAATCAAATAACGGAAGCAAAATTTCCAACAAATGAATAGGAGGGTGCACCCGCTTGAAGTATACCTCAAGTAATATACTTCTGAAAAGCACATTCACTTTGTGACACTTTCAAAAACCTCCAAGCCGGACCCTATCGAACCTTACCGAGTATTCAAATACTTCACATCTAATAGCGCTACCGAATCCAATGTAAATGGGATGTGAAAGTATCATGATGGGAGAAACCCACATAGCTTGGCCCTCTCTCATGCTTTGGATTGATTCATTTTTCGAAAAATGATACCGAAGCTCAAAGAGAAAAAAATAATATTAAATGATGAAAAATAAATGAATGGAAATGTAGGATAGGACAAATGTAGGATAGTCCTTCTTTATGTGATCAAGATGATCGCAATTAAAGCACTGATGCTTCTCCTTAGTCGGGGACACTTCAAAACGAAATGCCTCATATGTCATAGGAGGGACATACTAGGCCAACTTTTCGTTTTTGAGCAAGCTCGATCTTCCTTGTATCATCGTCTTTACGATACGGTTGGTGTTTAGGTTACTTTACACTTTCATCACATCAACAGTGTCTCATGGACATTCTCACGAAGAGAACCATACTAACAAGATATTCAAAAGTGGACCCTAACAGGGATAAGGCTTAGCAACGAACCTTTAACTACTACTTAAGACCCAAGGAAAATCCTATTGCTTACAAAAACGGAGTACCGACCACCTCAAAACCTAAAAAAAAGGTTGAATTGGCTAACACTCCTTTACTGACAAGCTATCCTACTAAATATGGATGGAACACTCAAGCTACATGCTCTTCTCGACCTCAGAAAAAGCGATGCATGAATGAATTTTGAATCACATGCCTGCTTATCAACTACACTAACCTCGCATCCCACTCAACCAAAGTCTTCCTTTTCCAAATGCCAAGAAACAATCTCCCTTTTGAGAACATTCCATAAGCTTATATCGATAGAAGCCTTCTCATATATGTGTCTAAGAGCGTGCCTCAGCAATAGCCTTGGGACTCTGATATGGCTTCCTTCTAAGGCTAAAGAAATTTTGACACAGCTTCGAAGAGTATAGAGCTGGTGCATATCGATGCCAAAATGGGACAACCACTTTTGGCGCTAACCGTAATCTGCTCAAGATATCCACTGTGAAGGATCATCTTTTACGATAGATAAATAGTTTTTGAACTAATCGGGCATCATAAACTGCCTATCCGAAGTCGCTTCTACACACCATCTGCTTATACGGATAGCCTAGTGAAGGTACCTTAGCAACTAACAGTAGAAAAAAATCAAGTCCAGAAGATAAGCGGTGTATACAGTATAATATAATAGAAAAATAAAAGTACGCTCTCTTAGCTTATCTCTTACTTCCAGATTGATTAACTCAAACCGGTCTACTTGATTTGAGTGTTAAGCCTAAGCTCTGATACCAACTATAACAACCCGCCCTTCTAATATAGTAGAAAATGGATTATTGAGGTAAAATTAAAACAAAACACTAAACCGAGACATCAATAAGATTTTATAACAAAATTCCAACATATAATATACTAAATATACATGAACAGAATAAGATGAAAATATACAAGAGACCACTCTAGCGGAAGCAATTTATAAATAAATATCAATAAAGAAATTTAGAATACACCAACTCCCAATAGAATGGAGTTCTGAATAAATATCTAATACAATAGACTTATATATAAATAATAGGTCTGTCATGTACTACAAATTTATCAAGTATATATATATCTCTCAAGTATATATATGTCTCAAAATCTCGATGCTACGCATTCGAAGTGCTCAAGCAGCATCTCGCAAGCATATCTCCAAAAGCACCTGACTCTTGAACTATTCAATCGAGTACCCCAGAGTTGTCGACATAAGTAGATAAATACAAAACACTGTCAGACATAAAGTATGGGTGAGGGAAACTATTTTAGAACACTGTATATGAAAACAATAGAAAAATAAATATAGACAATTAAATCACAGCTGACCCTCTCCACAAACGTGCCTTAGGGGAAATCCAAGCTGCCTATAAATAGGTAAAGTAAATCATCCTAAAATATAGGGAATTATACATTACATTTCTTTCTTCCCATATCCTTAACTCAGTCCATCATGAATATATGATCTATTTTAGGTAATCATCACTATCTCTCACCGAACTGCTCTGAATTCTCGTACACAAGTCATGCATCCTCCTATGGTATCATGGATTATCTACGTAATCACTACATATCCATTATATATATATATATATATATATATATATATATATATAATGGGCATAACCTGTATAATGTGCTCTCAGTAGCTCAAGTTAATCCATTGAAGCCATATAGAACATATCATCTCTCCAACATACGTATCGAACCACTAGACTAAATACATACTTCTAGCCTCATCTAATAAGTCTTATTTTCACGACATCTCATGAAATACGTCTTGTGCGCATTGAGTGAAAACATAACACAAGTTCCATCTCGTTTGAGCATCGTCTTGATTATATCTATTACATCATCTTGCCACCAGGACTCGATACCCGATCATCGAAAATTAGATCACAATCTACGACATTTTTCTCCTTTAACTATTTTAGCTTGTTCAAATATATTTCTTGAGCATCAAACGCTACTAAATATATTTTTGTGAGCTCACATTGAGTATATATAGACTATGTATAAGTGTATGCACATTCTTTCATGTAGTTTTAACCATTCAACCAATTTAATTGTTTAATAAAATCCATACTATATAATTATATAGACTAATCAGCCCGTTCACAACATCAAGAGCTTTCTATACATCCTATCATCTAATTCAACCAAATCCATCTTATTATAGAATTTGATTCAACAACCAGATTATTTATTTATTTACTCAATATCTTTGTATTATTTTATTGAAGCCCAAATTTATTTTTTAAAATAATACACTTGCCCATCAATCATATTACAGTTTAATTTTACTTAACTATTCTATTAAAAGTAAGTTTAGCTACTAATAAGGCCTCAAAGTGTTATATAGCTCGTATATATAGTTTCTATATATGTATATGTATACATTTAAAATCATTTCTTAGGGTCTAAATTTAATATATCCCGTTATAGCAATATTATGTATTTTACAACTCTATCAAGCCCCATAAGTAATAAAATCTTCTTTTGTAATTTCTAACTTCTTATTGGTGATAAAATATATAATAACATTTCTATCACTAATATAATCCGTAATTCGAGTTCCTATTAATTTAAAATATACGCAACAAATTAATATCAACTCTATCCAACTTTATTAGTTATGAATAGAATCCAATATCTATATATACACAGGATATTAGTTAATTATCTTGAATATTAGCAGTTAAATATATAATGATACTTCTATTGCTAATATAACTCCAAATTAGGGTTTAATTAATTTATAGTCACTATAAATGATATCTTCACTATCTATCTCTATTCGACATGAACATAGCACAATATAAATATTTGAGATTTTACTCAATTATCCTAGATATTTGCTCAACCAAATCGCACCAAATGTGGAAACGATTTCATATATGTATATATATCCTACCACTACTAACATTTTCAAGATATAAAATTATGAGGATCTGTACTGAGAAATAATTTCAGTGTTATAATCCGCTCACCTTAGCCTTATTTTCCAATTGCTCGGATTGCAACGGAACTTGTTCCATTGCAAAGGCGACAATTCCACAAGTACAACGTAATAAACTGCTTATAAATCGGGCCTCGTATGAGTAGAGTTATGATTTTAGAACATTTATATATTAACTAATTAATTAAATAACTAATTACTCTTATTCCTTAAATTAAGCATACTCAAACGAGGCCGACCTCATCTCAAATCAACGTTGAACTTGAAATGATGCCAGCACCTTTAGGGTTGAGATCGATCCACATCACCACAAGAGCCGCCTGAGCCTAACACGTCGATCGAGACATGCTAGGTCACCTATAACGCCGCCATCGTTGAGATTTCGAAACTTAAACGCTGATGCTTCCACCAATCACCCCATCCTGCCTCGTAGCACTAGACGACAATCGTTGCCGTAGATGAACTTGGTCGAGCAAGACGGTTACTTTTCCTTCATGCATTGCCTCTTGAAATGCCTTGCCAAAGGAGATCAAAGGCCATGTTGATGGCGGTTATTGTTTTTAAATAGGCTATGAGAGAGAGGTAGAACGGGGTAGGGAACAATGGTAGGGTGCCATAGTGAATGGCTATGTAACCTTAACTTAATTAATTTAATAATTTACATGTTTTACTCTCGTACGAGTTGTAGAAAACTTCGATTGAGATGATTCTCAAATCGCACAACTCTACATATTTTTTGGGTTCCAATTGCATAAAATACTACACTATCTGAGACTACTCCCCAGATGATTGATTTTGCTCATATCATTCATCAGTATCTATCGAAAAATGTGCAATTCAAAATAAAGCATGCTCATTGTCATTCATAACCAAATACCCATATTCCAGACTCAATGGACAAAGTTTTGGGACCTAATTTCATAGTATACAAAAGTTATCCTTTTGGGCTTTGTACTAATCGAACGCAAGATACTAGCTACAAATCAATCGATCAAAACTTATTTATGGTTATACTCATTGTCAACTACTCAGACAATCCAAACTCAATGGAAGAGGCCTTGTATCCTAATTCATCCTCTTGTGAAAGTTGATTTTTAGTCCATCGATTAAATTGTCTATCCAATATTTAAATAAATCAATTATTTAAATATTCTAATGAATAAAAAGGCGAGTTATTACACTGACCTTGGAGGTGGGTGAAGAACTTTATAGTATTGTTTACAGGAAAGAGATTGCATAATATAAGAAACAAGTTGGGGACATGTCTGCCAAGATTGCTGGGTTGCTTGGTGAGCAAGAGGTTGTAGAATATCAGGGAATGATTTTGGTGCAATATTCAGATGCTGCCCCCATATGAGTGTAGTAGAAAGCTCTCTAGTGATTCCAGCTTCATGTTTCCCTCTTGGGTCAGAAGCAGTACATGTGCTCCCATCTGGGGCTGACCTAACTAAGATTCTTAAGTGGGAGAATGATATGAAGATTCACTACGAGGCCAAGATTAGAGAATTACTTTAAAGCAGAGTTAGGGATGCTAGGTACTTGGGTTTCCCCATTCATGTCTATTGAAGATGAGTTCTTTTGTTTTTTCTCTAGCAGTGTCAAAATAATGAGGGAGCATCTCTTGGGTGAACTTGAGAAGGTTAGGAATGTATGTATGAGGAGGATAAATGGCCTTAGTACAAGATATATAACCTAGAGTATGAAGCCTAGTTGGACTCTATCGCAGTTTCTTAAGGTAGGATGGACAAGGCATCTCTTTTGGAAGAACTTCATAAAGAGAGAGTGAAAACCAAAATAGAAGAAATTGGTGAACAATGTGCAATTTATGTTTTTTGATATTTTTAGCCTTGAATTTATATATCCTTTTTGTATAACTGGGCTAATTATAAGTATAGGTATTCAGATTATGAAAACGTCCTTGTTGGTGCTAACTTTGACCTCCGCGTTGCCTAACCAAAGTTAGCTCATGGTAAGGGATTTCGTTCTCGATCATTAATGGTGATTACAGAGTTGGAGAGCTAATTTCCTTCTCATCTCGTAGCATCGCACTTCTACAGATCGTGGCGACATAAAGCACGATGCTTAGTTTTGTACTAGAATCATAATTTAATTTTTAGGGAATGCTATTTTTTTAATGTGACCTAGTTTGTAATATTTCATAGATTATGTGAGGGTATGCAAAAGTAGATAATATTAAGATTCATAACTAAGTATTGGTAACCCGGTTTTCTGAAGTATAAATGGCGAGCTTTGAGGAGCAACTAGATTTGTGCCTTACCGACTATTCTCTTTGATATACATCATATATTGTGCTCTCTTGCCATGTCTAAGATGAGCTCCCAAAATAGCATATTCCCTTGAATGTGACCCTTTTTGGCCATAGTGCTTCTCTGTGTAGCCCAACTAGACCCTTTGTTAAGGTGTAGCGCCTAATGCTAATTTGACCGCCTGTATGATATGACCTTCCACCCTTTTGAGGGAGTAATGTTCTGGTTTGGCTGTGCATTGAACATGACCTGCTTCCTATTCTAGGAGTGCAAGGTCCTTGGTTATATGATTTTCTGCATATGACCTACCCCGTATTTGGGGCGTAATGTCCTTTTCTGTATGTTTGGCTATATTTTAATATGATCTACCTTTGTTTGAGGATGTAATGTCCTTACTCTTATTCTTACTTTTAATATGACATGCCTCATCTTGGGGGCATAACGTCCATGGCCGTATACCTAGTCGCATTCTTCTCTAGTTTCACCATTCTTATTTATGAGATTTCCATTGTCTTCGTAGTTCAAACTATACCTTTGGAACGATGGCGGTGAGCTATAAAGAGTGAAAGAAGATTTGCTAAGAAGTCAAGTCGCGTATATACAACCTATTATCATATGCATGTGGTTTTTTTAAATTAGTTCTAGCCGTCAAATATCCATACATCCAATGTGTATGTTGAAATAACCGACATAAACATTTTTTATATTGGTTCATGTAGTCTAATATCCTTACGACCGGCCTTTATGATTATCATCATAGAATAAATTCATACCGGATCAGGGAAAATTTTCATCCTGTATAGTGAAATATTTTGGATAAGGAGCCAAATTTGTGTTGATGCAAGTCCAAATGTGTAGAGTTTGTATAACCATTCAGTGTTGAGATCGCCGTTTTACTACTGACCTCCCGTTAAGCTTAATCAGTGAAAATTGGCGGTGAACTGTGAAGGTGTATGTATAAGTTCTTTTTACAGAGAAATAACATAAATATTTTTATATCATGTGTGTGTCTATATATATATATATATTACAAATCTTGCCACATAGGTGGTGTACGATATGTTGCTTTTAGTCCGAGCTCTTCAGTGGAGTGTCGGGCGCTTGTCTTTCTAGTTATTGCTCCGGCCAGCTTCTCCTCTGGAATTTAAATCCATGAAACACCGATTGTTGAGTCTTTCTATCAAATAGTGGTTTCCGGTCTCACCATCCTTATTCTTGAGAATATTGTGGCCACTTATCTACTGCATGAAACATGCAGCAGATAAGTGAGGGCGGTGAGCCATGTGTGATAGAGAAATGGAAGATTGAATTGGAAGTTTTACAAGAAATTGATAAGAGAGGAGCGGAGAGACAGAGGGATGAAGATTCGAGCCATCCCCCTAGCACCAAAAATGTTGGTGAAGTTTTTCGGCTTTAATGGACTCAACTTGATTGTGAGGTGACCTTACGACTAGTCGTCCCCATGATTAGGAATCAGCGAAATTAAGCTTCATTAAATTCACCTTTGAGAAGCGATTGTGTTGTTGAAAGATTACACGGCCGAGTGGTCGCACTTCAACTATTTTTTGAAATGTCGAAGAGGTTTTGCAAGTGATAAGTGATTTAAAAGAAAAATATTAGAAAGATGAAAGTTGTGACGCCCCACCTCGATACCTATGCTAGCCAAGGACACTATGGGGTAATGCCGTCGACTAACGTGGAGAATAAGGCTGTTTAGAAGCGACCATCTATAGCCTTGCTCTAATTATCTATTGAATACATCGACAAATGTCATACCAAGCAGATCGACATATCCAATAAATACTTAAAACAAAACCACAGGTGGCTAGAGGATCTATCAGAACAGAATATAACAACTCAAATGTAATATACATCACAGAACGGTAGATCACCATATACACATATACAGATACATAGCAGAGTATACAAACTAATACATGTCAAGTGGTATAGCCAACCACAATATACAGACGAGTCAAAAGAATACATATCAGAGTTACAACAAAAAGGACTACACGCAAAGCTATAACAAAAAGGAGCAAGCTGAATAGTCCATGCGGAAGCAAAATAGGCTAAGTCCAAATGCACCTAACCTGAAACATCTTGGTCTGACCTGAGTATAAAATACACGGGTCAGTCTAGCTAAACAAATTAGTTAGATAAAATGAACAACAATAAACCTGCAAGGTGACAAAGTATAACAAATATCTCTAAAGGAGAAAACACAATCATCTAATAAAAGATGAATCATATCAAGACAAGCCTCATATCATCGGCAACATAGATAAACAATGGATACAAATATTCCAAATCAAGCCAAAAAGGCAATAACAAATACCAATGAAGATATACAAGTTCCACAAGGTAACCGCTATGTGTCGTGCGGCTCAAAAAGACCAACACCGAAAGCGATACCTAGGGAATATGCATATCAATGAAACAAAAGATTGCTCGAGCTCAATACTATATAAACAAGGATCCATAAGCCCGAAGGCTCCAAACCCAATATCAATTGAGACGGGCAAAAGGACCAACTCCAAAGCGATATTAAAGGCAACAAACCCGAGGGCAACAAATCTGAAGGAGACAGTCCAAAGACACTATCCCAAAGGCAACAAACTGTAGTGGTGAAGGTCCGGAGGCCCAGTACTGGACACCACTAACTAGAAAAATGTGTCATAACTCTCAAAAAGGAATCCGAAAAGTGTTAACATGAGTCCCATAACCACTCGTTCGCACTAAAAGGTTTACTATCCGTCAGTTAACTTCACACTCAAAGCAGTACAAAGTTTACCTCATTTCATCAGTAAACCAGACCAAAGGTCAAAACGATCAATCGAATAGGTCGGGGATTAATCGAAAAGATGAGCGCACGGATTCATGGTCCGTGTTTTACCTAACCATTTAATCTTCCTTCCACTTCGCTCAAAGTGCGAAATTGTGTGTGTGCATTATAAATAGAATTTATGAGTTGGAGAAGGAAACTTTTAATACGATTTGAAGGGATTATTTATAAAAACCCATGAATGAACTTAAAATAAGTTATCAAAGCCAAAAATGCAATAACAACCACTAAGAACCAACTTGAATTGATAAAATTTGGAAAACCAATCAGAATGAGAAAAAATAGGCAAAACAGGGGAAATAGGAGCAGGTCGGTCGACCGGACTTCCTGGGTCGGTTGACCGGACCAGAGGCAGAGAAGTGCTCGGGGTAGCAGGTCGGTCGACCGAACCCTGAGTTCGGTCGGCCGGAGCCTAAATTCCTGCACTTCCTGCCCTATCTAATGAATGTCAATCCTTTCCGAATCAAAAGCAATAGCACATGAATACTTGTTAGGAATTCATACCCAACATCAATGATATCAAGAGAAGTAGATGTGAGTTCAAAACTCATCTTTTTACACACAAACAAAGATGAGAAGCCCAAACACAAGAAGGAGGTTAACTACTCTTTACTTCAACTCTACAAGCTTCAATCTAAGAATAAAACACATATTTCTCAAATTAGGTTTAGAAAACTTTCTGAAATTGAAGAGGAGAAGAGTTGGAAAAGATGAAGAAGAGGCTTACCAATAGCTTCTCTTTGATTTTGGAGTAAGAATTCAAGTTTGCAAAGTGCCCTATGGCTCGAAATTTCTATTTCCTCTTCCCTTCCACCATTTTCAGTTTTTGCTTGAGTTTGGAGGTGAAAATGAGTGAATGGAAAGAGATGGGCTGAGCTAGGGTATTAGTGAGCTAGTGGGCTGAATCCAAACTCAAACCCAACTAGAAAAAGTAGCGAAATTCAACTTACTCCAAACATATCAAAGCTTATAGTCAAAAAGATTGCAAACGAAATTTTGAACTCAATGGAAGTGGTCTTGAGACCCAATTCGACCGTTTGCAGAAAATAGCTTTTCGAACTATAATCCGACAAACGACGTTATATTTATATAAAATATTTAAATATACAACCGATAAACATGCGGGTTGTTACAGACTCCCCTCCTTAAAGAAATTGCATCCTTGAAATTCTTTGAGAAGAAAATAAAGAGTAACAACCAAAAACATATCAACATATAATAATAACATAATAAGTTCACCATAAAGTGCACGAAAGGATAAGTCCAAACTTGCTTGCTCAGAGAATTTTATGGATTCCTAAGCTCAAAATAATTCGGAACACCGATGTGGTGCAACAATACGTCAAATGAACCAAAGCTCAAAAAAATGAAGTACACAAAATGTCCGATGAATTTGGTAAAAAGATCATTCCACTCGGACATCAACAAAGAAATAATCACTAGTTGCTTACAACTAAATGCATTGGCAACACGATCCCCCTTTCGGGAGTAAAAGAAATAGAATATCGGAAAAGAGTTCTTTTAAATAATCTACTTTACTGAAAAGCTAAAACTTTCAAATCACAATTATCTTTATGTAATTATTTTTATAGAAAATTTTTCTTATTTCAAATCAATTTATTGTGTTTGATTGTCTCATCAAAGCGTTAAGGAGATTCCTATCGATAACGTTGATCAAGCGCATCGACCAGAATTCTTAAAGCACTCAATGGGCAATACAATCACAAAACAATCTTCTATATGATAAACATGTTTTTAAAAACTTTTTTAAAAATTCTCTTTGTTTGTTTTAAGAACAAAAATCCCATTTATACTTATAAATAAATCTTATGGAAAAGATTTGCAAAAAATTTAAATGGCTAATTTCATCCAAAATGAATAAATACAAGAATGTAGTCATCGAGATATTCACAGAATACTCGATTTATAAAATGAATGAAATGAGCTAGACAGACTGAATGACATAATAAAGCATTCACGAGAATCACAACGAGCGCGGAATGCGGTAAGTGGAGTGCTAACTTCCGCAACTCATAGCCAAATGAAAACCGGTTGCAAGGTCGAGCTGAAAAGACCTTAATACTACTCAAAAGATTGCTTAGGTGATAATCCTAAGACAAGAACAAAAGTACCAGAAAATTCTCAAACTACAAGAATGAGAGAAACGACACTTTCCTCATCATGAGGGCTTAAAGAATAAAATGATGCCATCAAATTGGAATCGAAATCACAAAGAAAAATAGAAACCTTTCAAAATAGATGGAGTCATACCTTATCCCTGAGAAGAACCTTCAGAAGCATTTGTTATATTTAACTTGCCGGATGGAGAATTATTCGGAGCAATGGGACAAGTGGAACTACGATGGCCTTCCTTCTTGCAATAACGACATAATAGAGGCTTAGGACAAGCTCGAATCATATGATCAGGAGAACCACAATTGAAACACTTTCGAATGGAAGGCGTTCCAGCAGGCTGAGACTGAGAATCTGATTCAACGGGCTTTTTCTTCTTGGAAGGGAAAAATTCCCGCTCATCCAATGGAGACTGCTTTTTGTTGGGGTTCTTGCGAACCTCAACATCATCACCACTATCACACTCCCTCTCATGGCTTCAAGATGCAATGCAAAATCAACTAACTCATCAAAAGAAAGCTTAAGCTCAAGCATCAAAGTTTTCTTAAGATATTTCTTAAGACCAGAGAAAAACTTCAGATTCTTCTTATAAGAAGTGCTAATGAATTCAAGACCATACTTAGATAAGGCCTCGAAAGATGCAACATACTCAGAAATGGAAGACTCCCCTTGCTTCAATTCAAAAAAGCGTTGGGCCAACAAAGCTTTCTCAGATTCAAGAACGAACTTGAGTTCGAATCGTTCCCGAAACTAAGTCCAAGAAAGAGCGGACTCATCAATTTCGGCTACAAGAAGCTCGTACCAATCAAGGGCACGCTCTTGCAATAAGCTAGAAGTTACAAGAACTCTATCATGATCAGAAATATCCATTCTAGAGAAGATACATTCGCACGTGCGAATCCAAGCTTGGACCTCAAGAACGGACTCAGAGCCTTTAAACGGCTTTCCTCCAAGATGAGAAAAATCACTGCACAAGCGTTCAAAGGTAGACTTGCGAGGTGGAGATACATGAGTAGGTGCTAGAGGCCGGGTGCTCCTAATCAACTCCATAAGCTGATTGGCTGACATATAAACGCCGTTCGGATGTGAGCCACTAGATTGCCCAACACCCGAGCGTCGTCCATTGCCTCTACCAGCCATAAGTTGAAAGTTAAAGAAGATAAAGATTAATCACAAGGTAGATATCATTAATCCAAATGTGGGATACTACGGAACAAAATGCATTCCTAGACGTATTCCCAATTCTATCGACTGCCAAAGTCAAAGAAGGAATAGAGGCAAGATGATTCAAAGATTTGTATCACTTATTACACTTTGATGTATCGTAATATGTGTGTCTATACTGTGTTTATCATATTTTGTTCTGAACTCAGCTCTGATACCAAGCTGTGACGCCCCACCTCGATACCCATGCTAGCCAAGGACACTACGGGGTAATGCCGTCGACTATCGTGGAGAATAAGGCTGTTTAGGAGCGACCATCTATAGCCTTGCTCTAATTATCTATTGAATACATCGATAAATGTCATACCAAGCAGATCGACATACCCAATGAATACTTAAAACAAAACCATAGGTGGATGGAGGATCTATCAGAACAGAATATAACAACTCAAATGTAATATACATCACAGAACGGTAGATCACCATATACACATACACAGATACATAGCAGAGTATACAAACTAATACATGTCAAGTAGTATGGCCAACCACAATATATACAGACGAGTCAAACGAATACATATCAGAGTTACAACAAATAGGACTACACACAAAGCTATAACAAAAACGAGCAAGCTGAATAGTCCATGCGGAAGCAAAATAGGCTAAGTCCAAATGCACATAACCTGAAACATCTCGGTCTGACCCGAGTATAAAATACACGAGTCAGCCTAGCTAAACAAATCAGTTAGATAAACTGAACAGCAATAAACCTGCAAGGTTACAAAGTATAACAAATATTTCTAAAGGAGATAACACAATCATCTAACAAAAGATGAATTATATCAAGACAAGCCTTATATCATCGGCAACATAGATAAACAAAGGATACAAATATCCCAAATCAAGCCAAAAAGGCAATAACAAATACCAATGAAGGTATACAAGTTTCACAAGGTAACCGTTATGTATCGTGCGACTCAAAAAGACCAACACCGAAAGCGATACCTAGGGAATATACATATCAATTAAACAAAAGATTGCTCGAGCTCAGTACTGTATAAAAAGGGATCCATAAGCCCGAAGGCTCCAAACCCAATATCACTTGAGCCGGGGCAAAGGACCAACTCCAAAGCGATATTAAAGGCAACAAACCCGAAGGCAACAAACGTGAAGGAGACAGTCCGAAGACACTATCCCAAAGGCAACAAACCGTAGTGGTGAAGGTCCGGAGGCCCAGTACTGGACACCACTAACTGTCAAAATGTGTCATAACTCTCAAAAAGGAATCCGAAAAGTGTTTACGTGAGTCCCATAACCACTCGCTCGCACTAAATGGTTTACTATCCGTCGATCAACTTCACACTCAAAGCAGTACAAAGTTTACCTCATTTCATCGGTAAACCAGACCAAAGGTCAAAACGATCAATCGAATAGGTCAGGGATTAATCGGAAAGATGAATGCACGGACTTATGGTCCGTGTTTTACCTAACCATTTAATCTTCCTTCCACTTCGCTCGAAGTGCGAAATTGTGTGTATGCATTATAAATAGAATTTATGAATTGGAGAAGGAAACTTTTAATACGATTTGAAGGGATTATTTTTAAAAACGCTGAATGAAGTTAAAATAAGTTATCAAAGCCAAAAATGCAATAACAACCACTAAGAACCAACTTGAATCGATAAAATTTGGAAAACCAATCAAAATGAGCAAAAATAGGCAAAACAGGGGAAATAGGAGCAGGTCGGTCGACCGGACTTCCTGGGTCGGTTGACCGGACCAAAGGCAGAGAAGTGCTCGGGGTAGCAGGTCGGTCGACCGGACCCTGAGTTCCGTCGGCCGAAGCCTAAATTCCTGCACTTCCTGCCCCATCTAATGAATGTCAATCCTTTCCGAATCAAAAGCAATAGCACATGAATACTTGTTAGGAATTCATACCCAACATCAATGATATCAAGAGAAGTAGATGTGAGTTCAAAACTCACCTTTTTACACACAAACAAAGATGAGAAGCACAAACACAAGAAGGAGGTTAACTACTCTTCACTTCAACTCTACAAGCTTCAATCTAAGAATAAAACACATATTTCCCAAATTAGGTTTAGGAAACTTTCTGAAATTGAAGAGGAGAAGAGTTGGAGAAGATGAAGAAGAGGCTTACCAATAGCTTCTCTTTGATTTTGGAGTAAGAATTCAAGTTTGCAAAGTAAACTAGGGCTTACAATTTCTATTTCCTCTTTCCTTCCACCATTTTTAGTTTTTGCTTGAGTTTGGAGGTGAAAATGAGTGAATGGAAAGAGATGGGCTGAGCTAGGGTATTATTTAGCTAGTGGGCTGAATCCAAAGCCAAACCCAACTAGAAAAAGTAGCGAAATTCAACTTACTCCAAACATATCGAAGCTTATACTCAAAAATATTGCAAACAACATTTTGAACTCAATGGAAGTGGTCTTGAGACCCAATTCGACCGTTTGCAGAAAATAGCTTTTTGGACTATAATCCGGCAAACGACGTTATATTTAAATAAAATATTTAAATATACGACCGATAAATATGCGAGTTGTTACAAAAGTAAAGGACAAAGTTATTGTTTACTTGTTCATATTAATGTTAATCCTAAGTGAATGTGGTTTTTCATTATATCTTTGTGATTTTTGTATAAAATGATTACATGGCCTCTAAGGCATATAATATATCCTTTTATTTTGAGAAGAAAAAGAGATTCCTCAAAAATAAGATCCCTTTCTTTTCCTCTAAGGTTCCTTTTAAGATATAAAGAATATACTACCGATGGTTGTAAACGATTTTGACTCTTTCCTTCAATCTCCACCCTTGGATTTTTCCACTAGTCTCTCATCCATGACGTTTATTCTTTGTGCGTAGACTAGGATCTTGGAAATTCAAAGAGGGATACTTGAAAAATTGGTGGGAAGCCTGGGTCTATACATGTTAGCCTCTTCTCTCTTGGAATGGCATGTTACTTTAAGAGGAATGATGAAGAGGCCACCCAGAGGCATTGGTGTGTGATTGGTGCATGTAGAGAGGTTAGGTGGTGAATCACTACATGTTGTTCAGACCTTACTGCCCTGTTGATACTCTTGCTATCTTTGTTTAGTTTGTTGCTACGTCAGGTCGGAATGAAGCAGCATTTCCTATTTCGTTCTGAGGACTGGTTTGTCATGCGTCTGGTATGCGAATGATGTATATTTATGATTTAAGTCATTCCCATTGCTAAAGCCGATGCAATAGAGGGAGTGCTTCACTTTTTTCATTCATCTATAAGGCTAAGAATGCATTGAAGTGTATTTCAAGTGATATATACAGCCCCTTTGGAATGCTTTTTGCCCTGTATGGCGCTGTCGAAGTTACCCTCAGTATGCACCTGCGCAGACCTATTCCTGTAGACATTTGACAAAATGTGAGCTTTAGAAGTATGGTTAATTCAGATCATCATGCATTAATTCTAATCCTAAGGCTCAATATTCTAGTTTGGCTTTTAATACTGGATATAGCCAACTATTCTGCTTTATTTTCCAAATGTGTGCGGTAGTTGCTTTTTGCAGCATTCCCCTTGCCGATAGGGCTCAGGTCCGGTTAGATGTAGTGATATCAAGTCTGTTTCCTGTTCAACCCTATTGCAATGAGAATAACTTTCCTGACTTCGAGCACTATATGGTTCTATTTGTTGTGGTTCACGGTAAGAATGGGTGTAGCACGGATGATGCTGGAATTTTGACCATTACCAAATTCCATAAGTCCAAAGTGATATAGTATTGATAAAGAGAATTTGTATAAATAAATATCACAACAAGGCAATGCTTATTAAACTAAAATTGTATCTTACTAGAGTCGAGTATGCGATAAATTTAGCCATAATATCACACTACCTACTAAGTGATATGTGAACATTAACATTTGAATAGTTCGTTGTTAATCGTTGACCAAATTTACACCCAAGAGTCACACAATCGAAATGATGAATTCTCTTTAGACCGAATGGTTTAATTAGTTTATAATTACTACAAATTAATTAAATTAATTAATATTGATGAAATATTAATTATGAAATTTGAATATGATTTAAGAAACAATAGTATGTATATATATTTATAATAGTTAGAAATATGTCAATTAATATGAGATTGATAAGAAATTAAATTATATTTAATTACATATTTGTTTGGGCTTAAATAAGGTATTAATCCATAGATTTGGAAGAGATATGTAACAACCCTGGTTTGGAGATTACCTGTCTGTATTGTATTATAATGATTATTATAACTTAATATTGTGCAGGTAATCTCCAAACCAGGTTGTTATAGAATCAAAAGATATAGCGTGCAAAGTACCAACTAGAGAAGGTTTTGACACAGAAAAAAATTGAAAAAAAAAAAGAAATTACAAAGCAATTTTTTCACAGATTTGAGTAGTTTGAAGCATTGGCTTCAGCTATAATTGTGAGCTATTCAATTCACCTTGCAAAATACTAGAGCTACAAGTGCAAATCGAAGAAAAGACGCAAGCTTTGGCCTTGAAAGATGCTTCAACAACCTAAAAAAGAGTTTACAAAGATATGCAACACCAAGTCTTCAATTACAGATACCAACTTCACCAAATCAGAAATGAATGAAAGAAGTTTGGGTTTTGCTTTGATGACCTGAAGTAAATTGGCTTTAAATTGATTATTACAACAAAAGATTGACTAAAGTTAGAGATTTTGGCTTTTGATTTGAAAGAGGAAGTGAGTTTTTCTTTCTTTTTCTTAGTTTAGAGGAATAAGAAAAAATACAGTATGTTCTAGAAATGAGAAGGAGATGTTTCTTCTTTTCTGGTTATGAAATTTAATGGACTAAGACCCAACAACTAAATTAGTTTAGCCTTTAAAAGAAATTAACACACCAAAATCACTTATACACTAATATATTTCAAGTTATAAGAATTATATGTAAATGTTCACTTCTATAAGATCACACAACATATTTTATGTTCTAAAATTTATTTTACAACAAAATAAAAGATAATTTTGATTTAAAAATTATTTTCATTAAAAAAATCTTATTTTAATTAAATACACAATTTACACAAATATCTACACAAAAACACCATTTTTAACTCGAAAAATTACACAAAAATAATTTTTTTGTATGATAAAATGCATAAGAAAATACCATTTGATGCTTTGATTAATAAAATGATGTATTTAAGGTAAAAAGAATATAAAAAACATTTAGCGACGTATTCAATAAATATTTAAGACAAGGCTATAGATGGTCGCTCCTAACCTAGCAATGCCCATTTGTTAATGTGGGTCTCGGGGTGGGGCGTAACAGCTTGGTATCAGAGCCAGTCTTTGATATCAAGCTGTGACGCCCGCACCCCGAGACCCACATTAACAAAGGGTATTGCTAGATAATACCGTCCGCTAATGCAGAGAATAGGGCTAGTTGGGAGCGACCATCTATAGCCTTGTCTTAAATATCTATTGAATACATCGATAAATGCTCTATATTTTTTTCTAATTCAGGTGGATCGACATATCCAATAAATACTTAATACAATGCCATAGGTGGCTATAGGATCTACCAGAACAAAATACAACAACTCAAATGCAAAACACATTACAAAACATCAGATAATCAGATATATACACATATACAGATACATCATAGAGTATACAAAATGATATCACATATGTGGTATGACAACAACAATACAAACATGAGTCAAAAGAATATACATATTAGAGTAGCAACAAATAGGACTACACAAAAGCTACAACAAAAAGAGCCATTAGAAAAGAGTCCATGCGGAAGTAGAATAGGCTAAGTCCAAATGTACCTAACCTGAAACACGTTGGTTTCACCCGAGTATAAAATACACGGGTCCGTCTATCTAAACAAATTAGTTAACAAGGATATGCTACAATATGAGCATAAGGATAATGTGATAATATTCTCAGGTGAGAAAGGATAACTAAAGTGTATGATTACATCAAGTGATAATATGGTATCACTATACAAACATATAATCTCAAAAGGATAAAATAACCCATAAAACGCTAAAAGTAGCGATCCTCGTATCATCAGCACTCATAAAATATCAAATATGGTTTAGAGGAAAACCTAAACCCGCCATCTTGGCAAAACCAAAACATACATAAAGAGATCCCATCTCAAACATTCTATATGGCAAATATATCTCCAAAGAGGAGAATAAATCTCAAGTAAACGCCAAAACGAAAATCTCATATAATGCCAGTGTAGGCAATTCAAATCTCAAAATAGAACTTCCAAGAGTTCAAACTCCAGAAAGGTAATCGCCACAAATATATATCGAATGGTTCAAAGGACCAATTTTGGAAAAGGGCGATACATTAAGGAAATCACAAACATCAATGAAATCATCTCAAAGATATAGCACGTGCTTATGGCTGAAGCCCGCCAAGTACCGCTCTCTCAAAATAAGGCGCCACATCTCTTAGACAAACGTCCCAAAGGACAATAAATATGTCTCTTAGACGAACATCCTGAAGGACAACATCTAGAAGGACAAATACGTCGCAGTGACAAACGTCTCTTAGTCAAACATCCCGATGGACAAATGACCCAAAGGTCCAGTATTGGCAAATATGTCTCTTAGACAAATGTGTCACAAACTCTTGGAAAGGAACCCGAAAAGTGTTAACGTATGTCTCATACCACACGTTCGCACTAAACAGTTCTAACCGCTAGTAAATTTCACACTCAAAGCAATGGAAAGTTTACCTCATCTCATTAGTAAACTCGACCCGAAGGTCCAAACAATCAAACCGACAAGTCGAGAATTAACTGATAAGATAAATGCATGTATCCCATGTCACATGTTTTACCAAACCATTTAATTCTCCTTCTCATTCGCTCGAATAGTGCAAAAATGTGTATTTTGTATACGAAATAATTTACTTGAGAAAATAAGCTTTTAATACCAATTTTGAAAGCCATGTTTAAAATTCCCTTACTATCGAGAATAAATAGATTCTATATTTGAAAATACTTTATAAAATTCATATAATAATAATTTAAAATTCCCATTTATATTATAAATTATATCAAAAAAATTTGGAAAAATCCATGCTCTAAAACAAATAAAAGCCTAAGAAATCACTCAAATAGATATTCGAGTTCAATTCAAATTAAACTCAAATTTAACCCAAAATTTGAATTTATAACCTCCAAAATTTGGCTAGTCTACCGATAGACATCATGGCCTCAAAATATTCAGAAATATCAAAAAACATGAAGTAGAAGTCAATAGTCGGACGGAAAAAGATCATAAAAACGCATAGGAAAAATAATACCTGGGTCTGAAATCTGCTCTGGGTTCAACTTTGGGACATGAAACAGTTTGCCAAACGATGTCTGATTGAACTAAAAATTGGTGCGGACAAAATAGAAAACATCATCTTTCCAAAAAAAAGAATCAATGAATTCCGACAGAAAATGAAAAAGTTATGTTGTCTCAAACATGGATTCAGACCATGTTTGCAACAGTTCAACAACAAGAATGTGCCCAAGCCTGAAAATTCATTCTGGGTTCAACTTTCAGGCATAAAACAGAGGAACAAACAGCCTTGGATTGAGTTGAAAATTGGTATACATGTAATGGAAAACTTTATCTATCAACAAAAAAATAATCACATAATTTGGACTAAGTATGATAAAGTTATGATATTTCAAAGTTGAACCCAAGCAGTGTTTTCACTGAAAAAATCTGGGCAAAACATGCTCCGAATCAAAGTTCGGTAGCATATTTCTATAAGTTATTTAGATCGAAATCACCTGAAATTTGGTAAACTTATAGTACTAAAATTTATCTTTCAGACAAAAAAATAATCGATGAATTTCGAATGGAAATGAATTAGTTATGCTATCTCAAACATGTACTCAGGCCATGTTTGTAGCAACTCAAAAAACAATTTCTACAGGCAAAAATCTATGATTTTCTACCACTGTTTTAAACATCCAAATGACAATATTTTTCAACCAAAATTTGCAGAAATGAAGCTCAACATGAATGTTATCAAATACAAGAAATCTGATAGTATTTAATCACCGGAATAAAAAGATACAAGGTCTAAAGTAGCAACAGAGAGCAGATTATAAACAAATAATCAACTAAAGAAATTTTTATACAGCAAGTAGATTTTCACATTTTTGAGCAATTTGAGCTTTGCTCAGCTAGCGTTTGTGAGTTTGAATGAGTTTTATGAACTCATCTTGCTGTAGTTGTGTAAAATCTCAGATTATAGCTGAAAGATTAAAGCTTTGGCTTGATTTGAGCCTTCAAACACCGGTAGAAGAAGAAAAAATGCATGCAAAGAAGAAAAAAACTATTAACAAACAAACTCTTCTAAAAACAAGATTTGGATGAAATATTTAGGTTTTGGGATTAGCTTACCTATTAATTTACTCTAATTGGAAAAAATTACAGCTTTCTTTGAAGAAATTTGAGCTTGAAAGCTTGGATTTTGAGAAAAATGTTGTTCTCTTTTCCTGGCTTGAAGAAGAAGATGAGAACAGTTTTGTGCATACAGTAATTGCTTCTCACTTCTTTTCTTATTTCTAGCTTTAGTGCAATAATGGGCTTTTGGACCCAAATTTTTTTTAGACAAAATAAATTAGGCTAAATGAATTAAGACAACACTTAAATCCAATATGTACATATACACTAAGCTACATGAATACAATGTATTTTCTTCGAATTTTTACGCAAATAAAATATGTAAATTCACGTACATACTAAATAAAATAATTTACATCATATAAAAATATATTTTAGTTTTTAAACTATTTTTATTATCAAAACCTATTATTTTACAAAATGCACTATTTTCGGAATAAAATGCAAGAGTCTATATTTTTGACTTTTAAAATTTAACAAAAATACCTTTCTCACAAAGAAAAATATTTCAAACCATTTCCAAGCTGAATCTATAGCCTAAATATTTTTTAAACCAATTTCCACCTTTTTATTTAAATAAACCACCTTTAAAATTTGCATACCTCTTTTAAAAATTATTAAAGGAAGTAAATGAGCAATAAGTAATATACCTATTGCATTTTCTCTAAACTAAAATCATTTTCATTATTTAAAGCCCATATTCCATTTATTATCACTCCAAACAAAATAAAATAAAGGTTGGAATTTCATTTTCTCATTTTAAATTCCAAAATTCATTATTTATTCCAAATAAATAATTTAATTTCTCCAATTTTAATTTAAATCACAATATTAAATTATAGTTATCATTGTACTTCAGTATTGACAGTAATCCCTAAACCAGGGTTGTTACAAGATATTTGGCTACAATTATATGATTAGGATGACAAAAAATCGGGGTAATAAGTGTTTAAAACAAATGGAGGAAATTAGGAAAGAAATATGAAAGATATGATCCTTTTTCTCTCTCTCTTAAACATTATAAAATGCCTCTCTAACCCTCACCTAAATGATAGATTTTAAGCTGCCACAATCTTTTAAATTATCACCGTCGTTACCTTCTTATTGCTTCCGAAATAGAACTGATTTATCCTTAAAATTCTAGATCAAATTCAAGTTAAACAAAACTATTCGATAGTAAAAGGTCACTAATGCCAACTAGCAATCTGAAGGATCAAGGAATAATTGGAGAAAGGGAATTCATACTTCAATGCAGACTTAAGAGTACTTATAGTAGGTAACATTTATTTTCATATATGTTAAACAGATTATCATGTTTTATAATCTGTTAATCATATATGCCTATAGATATTTACATATCATTGTTATTGCATTAGTTAAGTGAGATTTTCGTATGTAATTATGTTGTTATAATAGAGATTGGTCATTGCGTAAAATTTAATGTTTGTATTCATAATTTTGTTTGTAATATGATATTATAAGCTGAACAATTTTTTTGTTTAATTTTATATTAGTTTTATATTCATAAAATATTAATTTCTATATTAGAACTCATGTACAATTTGTATTAAAGCATATATATTTATATCTACTATATATAATTAATCTAAAAAATTTCTTATACATGTTTATGTTTTTCATGGATAAAAGCACCGAAAATAATTTTTTATATTATTAATATATATTTACTACCAATATTTATTGAATACTAGATTTAGTAAATTTGCATAAAATAAAAAGTTTTTCAAAGATTCAATTTTACAATTTTTAAAATTAACTCGAGATGCCTGATGCTCATACAAAAAACTTAAGATTTTTAGACTTTATTTTATATTTTAAAAACTATTTTAACTTCGATCGCACATTAATTAACTACTAAAATTATTATTTAAATTCCTAAAATTATGGAAGTTTTTTATGACACCTAAAACATGATATTAGATTTTCTAGAAATTGAAATTTTGAATTTTTTTTATATAATCATTCTATATAAATTAATTAAGGACCGAAACTAACAATTAATTCATGATATGCATAATAAAATATTAAAGTCATATTAAATTTAAACCTATGATATTTTCAAACTGAAAGAAAATTATTGTGTTTATATATATATATATATATATTAATATTTATTCTCATATTTATTTTTATATTTATCAGTATATATATATTATAAGTTAATTTACTGTTAACTATTATATTAAGTAACTATGCATACACACACACACACATATATAATTAAAAACTGTTTGTTTTAATTAATATTAAACATATTATTTTATCATATATATATATATATATATGTATGTATGTATGTATGTATGTATATGTATGTATGTGTATATACATATTAATTGTTACTTATAGTATAACATGTAATACATAAATATTTTTTATACTATTTTAATAATGGAATATATTTATATATATTTACTTTGATATGTATCCATACATATATATATAATTATTTATAATTTATAACTATATGTACATGCATATATTTGACAACATACAATACAAATAAAATGAGCTAATACGGCCGTTGCGTTCTAAATCGCAACATCTATATGTGGGCATGTTATACCTTGCATAGATTACTATGTTACACACGCTTGCGCGCGCGCGCACACACACACACACACACACTCATATATATGTATATGAATATTATACATGTATATATATATTAGTATATTAGGTAAAACCAAAATCAAATAAATTTCAAACTACAATTTATAAATTTAAATAAAATTCATAATTCTGTTTGAACTAAATTTAGGAATATTCTAAATGAATTAGTCTTCATAGGCCCAATAAAGATCCAATAGGGTAAATTTTTTTGAAATTCACTCATATCTTCCACCACGGGCTAACCTAGTTCCAATGATGGAATCAAAGCCCAATAACTTATGCAATCTAAATTAGTCATGTTATGGCTAAGTTTAAGTATGCACACTTAGTACAATGTCTAGAAAATGATGTCTAGGATTGGAATTGGGTAATTAGGTACCCTGTTTCTACGCGGTTACCTACTTGGCTTTAAAGGTGAAGTAAGTCCAAAGGTTGCTACTAACAAAAAAGGCCCAATTTGAATCTGGACTTGGCTAATTTCCAAAATAGTTTTGAAAATAAAGACAAGATTTTAAATTTATAAGTTCAAATTAAAAAAAACATGTTTATTATAAAAGGTTATAGTATAACATAAATTTTCAAAATGTTTGAAAATGTATTGAAAAGTTCAAAATGTGTTTTTTAAAGTTATTTTCAGTGCTTATAATTCATGACAAACATATACATGGATTATATATGTCGATATATGTTACGTTATTTTAAAGTATTTAAGATAAAATAAATATACATGTATGTATATATGATAAATTTTCAAAATTGATATAATTTCGATAAAATTATTTAATTAAATAAATAAATATAAGGTTAATTAATTAAATACACACACACACATGTTACAATATAAAGGTTAAATATACACTATAAAAGTAATAGTAGATATGTCCAATGTAAAAGTTGTATTGGAATACTAATTGAAAATTAATTAGAGTTAGTTAATTAAAAATTAGTTAAATAAGGTTTAATTATTATATATTATGTATAAGACTATTATATAAGTGATATGTTATATATAAGTTGATAATAAAATATATATTTTTTCTCATTTAATGGTGGCCAATTATTTCCCCCCTCTCCTTTCAAATCACCCGCTCCATCCTACACCACCTTACCCTCTATACCAACCTTCCCCTACTATTCTGGCCCCACCACCACCAATTCCTCTAGCAATTCCTCCTCCCAATTCGTCCTTTCCATTGCTGGCTTCTTCTTCTCTCCCAGCTCTTCCTTCCAGACCGCCTATTCTTCTATGTCCTTCTGATCTTCCTTAGCCCCCCCTCTCATTTCTTTTTCTTCTTCTGTCCTTCAGCTCCTCAGCCATGGAATTCTCTTTTCAAAAGCAAACCAAGAAATGCAGGCAAATATATTTCTATTGATATCCCTCTTGAGTTCTGAGGTGAGGTTCTTGTTCCTCCTTCTTTTGTGGTCCAAGCTGGAAATTATGTATGGGGCAGTCATTTTGAAAGGTTCTTCCTGGACAAGCCGCTCCCATACTTAACTGTTCTTGGCCATCTTAAAATAAATTTGGAAACTGAAAGGCGAACTTCAAGTTAAATCGGATGGATGCTTGTTCCTTCTTCATCTCTCATCCGAGGAAAACAGGAGGAGAGTAGTTGAATCAGACCTAATTTAATGAGGAACAAGATATTCATAATCAAGCAGTATGATCCTATGATTGGCAACAACATAAATTCAACCAAAACTGTTCCTGTATAGTTGAAACTGAGCAACATTACCCTTTTTTCATGGTCTCATCTTGGAATCAATTGGCTGGTTATAAGGATAGGAAGATTCCTATGTATGGATGAGTCGACTGAAAATCTCGAGAGAATTGGGTTTGCAAAATGCATGGTGGAGACATCAACAGAGCAGGTTTTGCCTGATCGGTTCCTTGTGAAGCTATTAAATGGAACTGAACAAATAGTGTTAGTAAAGTATTTGTGGAAACCACAAATTTGCACTCAGTGCAAAGTTTTTGGACATGTAATATCTGTTTGTAATTTTATTATCAAAAAAAAGAAGGTGGAAGAAGAAGCTATGATGGAAAAAGAAGAAAATGTTGCAGCAGAGAAAGAAATTGCTGCTAGTTGCTCTGGTAAGGATCAGAGTGGGAAGAAACCACATTCTGGTGGTTCATGGAGAAGCATAAAAGGTAGAAATTTAAAAATAACAGTTATATTACAAAGACAGGCAACAAAATAAATGCAAGCAAAAATAGTGGTGTGGAGCAGCAGTCAATGATAGCTTAAAGTGTAAGTGCAACAATGGTGAATGAAACAGGAACAAGTAAGGAAGGCAAAACTCTAATCTAATTCCCTTTGCAATATTATAAGAAATTGGTGAAAATGAAAGCAATGAGAGTGTGCTGGCTGATGATCATGAGGAAGGTGAGATTGTTCCTGAATCTGATGCAGTATTGGTTATTACAGACCTAGTGGTAAAAAAGAAAAATGCCAACCTTGTTTCAAATGCGCATGATCAAGTAATGGATACAAATAGCGAAACATTTATACATGCACAACATTGTGCACACAAACAGCTGTTCTCTCTTAAAATCAACCTTGGTGCTTTAACCCAGCATAAACTACAAGCTCCATGCACAAATTCAATTTCAAACCATGGTCAAGCTCCAATCCACAATCCTAACCCCAATAATCCATGCAGTAACGTAATTCAAACACACAAATCTCTTATTCCTAGAAACAATGAATGCAAACTTTGCTCAAACTCCCACTGATAAGCAAGACTTCGATTTTTGCACTGGTCTGGAAAAACAAATTACTAACCTTGTAATTTCATTGCACTATCAGAACTCTTCATCTTTTCACTCCAATCAGTCTCCACCATCCCTTGTTCAACTCCCATCGTCTCCTTATAACTTCACTGGCAGTATACCAGGTTGGAAATCACCACGACCATCCCCTGTGTCTAAAAAATTCCTTATAAAACCCCATTGTTTATCAATATTTGCAATCCTTGAAACCAATCTCGATCTTCCCTTTTCCATCAAAGATGCCTCCATCATCAAACCCACCTAAACCCTTAACCACAAATTAGTCGAACCCCCCTATGGTAGGATCATGGTTATCCACGACCCGACTATGTTATCCCTTAACCCCTTTCTCTCCACCGACCAATGTATGCATTTTAATGCCATTCACCTTCCCTATAACGTGTCTTTTTATCTCACCTTTACCTATGTGCATAATGCGCTTGCTTCCAGGCAGCATCTGCTCAATCTCCTACCTGCTATGAGGCAAGACTCCCAACCATGGCTGACTTGGTGATTTTAACTGCCGCTACAATCTCACTGACAAGTCTGGAGGTCTTCCTCTCATGCCTAGGGACATTGTCCCCCTTAACATAGCATTAAATGATTCTAATCTAATCCCCATAATAATCCATGATGTTCCATTCTCTTGGAATAACAGAAGTTGCTCCGGTACTTGAACCTTCACAAACATTGATCACTCATTCTGCAACCTCATTGCCCATTTGAAGTGGCCTGCTATATCCTCCTTCCTTCCCCACCGCATTCATTCTGACCATTCCCCTATCACCATCACCTTTAATCAACTACCATTGAAGGAAAGGAGAGCCTTTAAATTTTTTAACGCATGGGTCCATGAAAATGATTTTCAACAAGTAATACATGCTGTATGGACTACTAAATTTACGGTAACCCAATGTTTGTCTTTTGCAGGAAGTTAAAAGACATGAAAGAACCACTCAAGGTTTGGGCCTAAGCCAGATTTGGAGATGGTTGTCTTCAATCTTCTAGAATTCAAACCCAATTGAAGGAAGCTCAAGCCATTTTGATGGAGATCCCTGGTGATCAGAATGCTGTAGCTAGAGAGAGTCTTCTCTTTTCATAGCTCAATGATGCTTTAAACAAGGAAGCCAGCATGAGGAGACAACAACTTCATCAAAAATGTAATACTGATGGAGATAACAATGCATCCTATTTCCATGCCTCCATCAAAAGCAAGCAAAAGAGGGAGTATACTTCATTATACGATAGTGACGCAGCGGATTAATCAAAATAAACTTCAATCGGTGGAAGTAGCAATCGGTGGATTGATGAATACCAAATTTGCCCAAATTCGTTGATTCGAAGATACCGAATTCTAGCTATCTCAAACACGTTGATAGCGCACTATACCGTGTTCAAAGATCTACGATTCTTCGTACGTTGATCTAGCGCACTAGATACCGTGAATCGGCTTCTACGATCGTTGAATCGAGCGTACTCGATTAACCGAAAGAGGAGATAGGAGATTACACTCAACTACCAATTTTAGAAGAAAGCACACAGCAATCGACAAGAAATTTTATTCAAAATCAATCTACCTTGCAAATGACCAACACTTGCCTTTTTATAGGCTACAACAGCATACCGTTCAACAAACAGGGTCACCGACCTAACTTAGGTCGGTCACGACTTATCTTGGGTCGTACGCGGCCTAACAAACAGGTACAATACAAGACACGACCTATACATGAACACAACACGACCTTACAGCCACAACGACTTATACTGGATCGGTACCGACCTAAGACACCCATCACGAATTACAGACGACTTAAAATAAAATACAACATATACGCGTTAAGTACATAACGAGCCGCAGTGCCTTAACGGCTTATAACACCACGACTTAAAACATGTCGACTTATACGACTTAACACAGGCCGACCTACGACCTATGACGTAGCTTGTTCCAGAAATGCTTCAACGCGGCTCAAGTAGGTCGAAGTGCATTAGATCGCATGGGAAATTAGGTCGGGGAATGGTTTAGGTCGGGAAATGAATTAGGTCGGGAAATGAGGGAAAGGTTAGGTCGGTGAAGTTAGATTGGTTGGTGAGGTTAGGTCGGTAACTGCTGCTCCTTTCTCCTTCAGACCAGTTAGGTCGTGGCCGACTCAAGGCCGCTTCCTTAGGTCGTAAGCCTTCCCCCCGTGACTCCTTAGGTCGGAAACGACTTATAGTAACTCGTATGCTTTTCCCTCGTGACTCCTTAGGTCGGACACGACTTATAGGTATCATCTTTGGTCGTGAACGACTCATTACTTTGGCCTGATCTGCATCATCCTTCCCTGGTTGAGAAAAATTCGTCCTCGAATTTGCAAATTCTTTTACATCGGGTTGTTCATCTCCATAATACAGCACAAGATGCTTAACATTGAATACGTCAGAAGTGTATACATCCTCTGGCAGTTTCAACTTATAAGCATTCTCATTGATCTGTTTCACAACTTCTACTGGACCAATTCTTCTGCCTTTCAACTTGTTATAAGCGCCTACTGGAAAACGATCCTTTGTTAACACAGCATACACCAAATCTCCTTCGTTAAATTCAACATTTCGTCTCTTCAAATATGCAATTCGCTTATACTTCTCATTCAACTTCTTCAATCGTTCTTGAACGATATTATGACATTCCGTTAATTCATCAACAAAATCAACAGCTCGTTTAACTGTCCCCTTCGGTTGTGGTACTACCGTTAAGTCCAACGGTCCCCTGGGTAAACTTGAATATACAATCTGAAATGGACTGAATCCCGTACTACGATTCACTGCATGATTATGAGCAAACTCTGCCTGGCATAACTTCATGTCCCAACTCTTCAGATTGTCCTTCACAAGACATCGCAATAAATTTCCCAACGATCTGTTAACAACTTCTGTCTGTCCATCTGTTTGTGGATGATAAGCGCTACTAAATTTCAACTTCGTTCCCACCATCTTCCACAAGCTAAGCCAAAAATGACTCAAAAATCTGGTATCCCTGTCTGAAACAATAGACTCCGGCAACCGATGTAAACGATAGATTTCTTTAAAGAATAATTGTGCCACACGAACTGCATCCGCTGTCCTTTTGCAGGCAATAAAATGTGCCATCTTTGAAAATCTGTCCACCACAACAAATATAGAATCGTTTCCCCTTTGAGTTCTCGGCAAACCCAAAACGAAATCCATGCTGATATCCCCCCATGGTTTTGACGGTACAGGTAACGGCATATACAATCCCGCATTTGTCGCTGTTCCCTTCGAAACTTGACATATGTGACATCTCTCCACAAACTTTTCAACCTCTTTCCTCATCGACGGCCAAAAGTAAGATTGAGAAATCAAATGTAATGTACGATCACGGCCCACATGTCCTTCCTCGTGCAACTCTTTGATAATCTTCAATCTCAAACTGCTATCTGGTATACATAATCGATTCCCCTTGAAGAAGAAACCATCAACTAACACAAATTCATCAGTACTCCCATCCTTAACTTTCTCAACAAACTTTGCAAAGTAAGGATCCTCCTCAAACAATTCTGGTAATAATTCAAACCCTGTCACCTCAACTTTCATTGTAGTCAACAAATGGTTCCTTCTACTCAAAGCATCAACTACATGATTAGTTACCCCTGACTTATGTTTAACAACAAAAGTAAACTGCTGCAAATAAGCAATCCATGATGCATGCCTTGCTGAAATCTTATCCTGTCCTTATAAATGCTTCAACGCTTCATGATCAGTGTAAAGAACAAATTCTTTCTGAAATAGATAATGCCTCCAATGTTTCACTGCTTGCACTACAGCATAAAACTCAACATCGTACGTACTATATCTCATCTTTGCCCCTGATAACTTCTCACTGAAATAAGCAACTAGCCTCCCACTCTGACTCAACACTCCCCCAATCCCAACCTTTGATGCATCAGTGTGTAGTTCAAACAACAACTGAAAATCAGGTAAAACAAGAATCGGTGCTGTCGTCAATAGTTCCTTGATCTTCTCAAAAGCAACTCCCGCTTCCTATGACCATACAAAATTTTTCTCTTTCATGCAATCAGTAACTGGAGCCATCACGCTACTGAAGTGTGGAATGAATCTCCGGTAGAATGACGCTAGCCCATGAAAACTTCTCACTTCTGTAATTGTCTTTGGCTGTGGCCAATTTCTGACTGCTTCAACTTTATTCTGATCAACTTGAATACCTTCTCCTGAAACAACATAACCCAGAAATAAAACACTGTGCGCCATAAACACGTATTTCTTCGTAGCAGCATAAAATTGTTCCTCACGAAGAATAATCAACACTTCCCTCAAATGTTGAACATGCTCCTCCGTACTCCTGCTGTATATCAGAATATCATCGAAATAAACAACAATATACTTCCCAATATACGGTCTGAAAATTTGACTCATCACCCTCATGAATATACTCGGTGCATTTGATAATCCAAATGGCATAACCAACCATTCGTATAACCCCTCTCTTGTCTTGAAAGTTGTCTTCCATTCGTCTCCAGGTCTAATTCGAATCTGATGATAACCACTCTTCAAATCAATCTTCGAAAAGATAGTTGCCCCACTCAACTGATCCAGCAAGTCATCCAACCTTGGCATAGGAAATCTGTAACGTACAGTAATCTTGTTCAAAGCTCTACTATCTGTGCACATCCTCCATGTTCTATCCTTCTTCGGCACCAACAAAGCTAGTAATGCACAAGGACTCAAGCTTTCCTGAACACGTCCCTGCTCAAGTAATTCTTCCACCTGCCTTCGCAACTCCTCATGTTCCTTCGGACTCATACGGTAATGTGGTCGATGTGGTAACACTGCTCCCGGAACAAGATCGATTTGATGTTGAATGTCTCTCAGTGGCGGTAACTTCTTAGGCAACTCTTATGGAAACACATCTTCAAATTCTTTCAAAACTGGTTTTGCTTCTTCTGGAACTTCAACCCCTTCACTGCATTCTCGCCCAATCAACAAATACACTTCAGGCTCCTCTTCAACTTCTTTAACAAACTCCTTCAAAGTCAACAGAGTTTTCAATTCCTCAATCTCCTCCAGCTTGCTCTCCTTCTGTTGCTGCTTCTTGGGAACTAAAGTGATTTTAGTACCTTCGAACATGAAACTATAGCTATTAGCACGACCATCATGTTGTACTGCTCTATCAAACTGCCATGGTCTGCCCAACAACAGATGACACACATCCATGTCTACAACGTCACACCAAATTTCGTCTTTGTACTTCTTCCCAATAGAAAAATTCACACAAGCCCTTCGACACACCTTCACTTCACCACCCTTCCTTAACCATGCTAGCTTGTACGGTTTAGGATGCTTATCAGTTTTCAAGTTCAACTTCTTCACAGCCTCTGTAGAAATAATATTATCGCAACTTCCAGCATCAATAACGAACTTGCAAACTTTTCCCAGAATAGTGCATGTCGACTGAAAAATATTGCTTCTCAACCAACTAGAATCCTCCTCTTGCTTTGGTGTAAGACATGACCTCCTCATCATAAGACTACAACCTTCATCTCCAGACAATTCTTCTTCCTCCTCAACATAAGGTGCATTTGAACATTCTGCCTCCTCACCATCATCCTCAATCTCAGCAACCATTGCTCTCTTCTTCGGCTTTGGACATTCATTGCTTTTGTGACCCAACTCCTGACAATTATCTTCAACATCCCGATAAGAATTTCGAACTTGGTCTCGATCTCGATAATGAATGCTAGCTCTATCACCCTCTTCATCAAAATCAAAAGTTCGTCTATATCGATCTCGACTATCAACATCCCTTTGATCACGCATGCTTCTTCTACTATGTCTCTCTTCATCTCTATATGGCTCATTATCAAATTCTCGTGGACTTCTTCTCTCTTCATGTCTATATTCATGGTGATCTCTCCGTGATGAAATTTATGTTTCTCTTCTTTCTCTAAAGGAATGCGGTGATACCCTCCTCGCTTCCGTAACCGATGGCGAAACTCGGTTTCCTCCATGGTTCGAGTTTGGTGATCTCCTCCTTTGAGTTTGATTCAAATCATTCATCAATTTCTCTAACTTTCCAATGCCTTCATCAAATTTCTCATTAATACGTTGTTCCATAAGCTCGGCTTCTTCTCTTCTATACAAAGCCTCAACGTTTTGATGACGGTTAGCTCTCCTTGGCGGCATGATTGAAAACTTCTCAAAACTCAAACACTTCACAACTTTAAACTTCAAAACACTTCAAAACTCTCCAACACAAGACCAACAAGTCACGGCCTATCACCACTAGTTCGCAAAAACTCCTTGGCTTGGCTATACCACTACACTTGGTTCGGCCTCAATACTTCAATCACCCTTTCAACTCTAGATCCAAAATGAAATGGATCAAAATCTTCAAACTCGTTGCAACTTCAAGATGAACATGATGAAGTTCACTTCAAACTTCAAATACTTGGCTCCAAGAATCAACTTAGCTATGATTGGCTATGTATGGCTCTGATACCAAACTGACGCAGCGGATTAATCAAAATAAACTTCAATCGGTGGAAGTAGCAATCGGTGGATTGATGAATACCAAAATTGCCCAAATTAGTTGATCCGAAAATACCAAATTCTAGCTATCTCAAACACGTTGATAGCGCACTATACCGTGTTCAAAGATTTACGATTCTTCGTACGTTGATCTAGCGCACTAGATACCGTGAATCGGCTTCTACGATCGTTGAATCGAGCGCACTCGATTAACCGAAAGAGGAGATAGGAGATTACACTCAACTATCAATTTTAGAAGAAAGCACACAGTAATCGACAAGAAATTTTATTCAAAATCAATCTACCTTACAAATGACCAACACTTGCCTATTTATAGGCTACAACAACATACCGTTCAACAAACAGGGTCACCGACCTAACTTAGGTCGGTCACGACTTATCTTGGGTCGTACGCGGCCTAACAAACAGGTACAATACAAGACACGACCTATACATGAACACAACACGACCTTACAGCCACAGCGACTTATACTGGATCGGTACCGACCTAAGACACCCATCACGAATTACAGACGACTTAAAATAAAATACAACATATACGCGTTAAGTACATAACGAGCCGCAGCGCCTTAACGGCTTATAACACCACGACTTAAAACATGTCGACTTATACGACTTAACACAGGCCGACCTACGACCTATGACGTAGCTTGTTCCAGAAATGCTTCAACGCGGCTCAAGTAGGTCGAAGTGCATTAGATCGCATGGGAAATTAGGTCGGGGAATGGTTTAGGTCGGGAAATGAATTAGGTCGGGAAATGAGGGAAAGGTTAGGTCGGTGAAGTTAGATTGGTTGGTGAGGTTAGGTCGGTAACTGCTGCTCCTTTCTCCTTCAGACTAGTTAGGTCGTGGCCGACTCAAGGCCGCTTCCTTAGGTCGTAAGCCTTCCCCTCGTGACTCCTTAGGTCGGAAACGACTTATAGTAACTCGTATGCTTTTCCCTCGTGACTCCTTAGGTCGGACACGACTTATAGGTATCATCTTTGGTCGTGAACGACTCATTACTTTGGCCTGATCTGCATCGTGAGGACATGCTGTTGTAACTGTCAAGGCTGATAATTATCGATTTGTGAGCTCTGATTTGAGGTACGTATATTACAGTTTTGATTTGTGCAAGGAGCTGTTAATATTATATATGATTCATTCCACTATGAGATTATGTATTAGTTTAGTTTCTTCTTTCTTCTACCTTCTTTCTTTTCCCCTAACAATCTGTCTTTCTGACACACAATTGTTTGGCATTGTGACGACCCGTAAATCCATACCCTTTGAATTGACAATAGACCACACATGTTTGAACCAAAAAGCAACAGACTAACAGAAAGTTAGGAGAAAGAAAAGAAGAGAGAAGAAGAGAAGAGAAGAAAGAGAGAAGATAGAACCAAATAGCACAATACAAAATCTCAAATCGCCGGGGAATCATATAATACCATATCAATGATCTTAACAAAGTAGAATCTTTATATACATACATCAATCAGAATTCAACAATCAATCACTAGTTATCAGTATAAACATTTATAATAACCTGTTCTCACAATTGCCGATAATATACAATAACTAAGCAACGGATAATAAACAGATACGTGTATACGGAAATGAAGATCTCTAGGTCTCCTACTGAAGCTCCAAAAGAACAAAATCTAAACCTATAAATATACTCGGTTTGACCCAAGCATTGAAAGGGAAGAATGCCCAGATCAGTCTAGTAAACCAGAGTAAGAAACACACTCAAACTGAATTTAATAAATTACCAAACTTTTCCTTTTAAAACAAAAGTATCTTGTAAGACATTCCCAGACATAAACACAGACATGTTTTTACCATACGATAACTAAAACATTTCACATCCAAGCCTCTTATATTATAATAGTGTCTACTGCACAAATAATATTAATCATAGCCGAAATTGTTACATTGATTAAATTCCAGCATATCGCCCAAAATGGGCAATACAATCAAAATGGCAGGCACGTAGTGGAGTTTGGATTTCCATACAAAGGACGGGTGAAGGGACTACCTTCCGATGGATACATCTCTAGATGGATGTCCCGAGGCACAGAACATCTGCCTTCTACCAACACAAGACCGACATACCTCTGTAACTAGATCGTACCGAATATGTCATCCTTTGGTCGTTACCGACCTTTTCCGAGAACCCTCATAGCATACAAACCACAATAATCAAATACACGATGTCATAGTGTGTAAAGATATACCTAGATGAGGATGATCATACCCTACTTCGGAGCGACCCATTTAGCCATGCTGCATCTAAACCTGTTTTGGTCAATTCCAGTTAATGTGGCCTGAGGTAACGATTAACTTTCACATATCACATATCACATATCACATCACTTTGAATGCCACACGGCCATTTCCATTCACTACTAATTGCCTTCCAAAAAATACAACCCTTAAGCTCGTATGTCTCAAGGAGGGTGTTATGCTAAGAGAAGTTTCCTTTTCCGCCACCACTGATGTACTTTGTAAAAACCAATATATGTAATCTTTAGAAATGCAATGTCAGACAAACATCTATACAAGTTGTCTAGGAATAGGACAAACCGAAGGTACTTGCATTGGATATTGGATATTTCATTGGAAATCCCTAGGATTGGTAGCGAATAGTACTTGCATTGGATATTTCATAATGAAGAGACCACTGCTACTATATGTATATTGGGATTTTAACTCCAAACGATCAACAAGCAGTCCTCCACTATGAAAATTCTAAATCTCAATATCATCAAAACCAACGTACAAAATCATTGCATAACTGTTAACTCCGTTTAGGCAAGAGTCAAGGTCTTGGCCGACTCACGACTTAAGGTTCTTAACGGTTCAGAAGGGACCCACTACTCAACAAGCAACCGACTCAACAGACAAACGACTTAGTAACCTTAGCAGCTTAAGAGAATAGTCCGACTCAACATCCTTAAGGAGTTACCAACTCAACAGCCTTGAAAGGTTACGACTCAACGACTACAACGACTCACCGGGTTATAACTTAAGCGACTCAAAGGTAACGGCCGACTCAACGGGTTAACGACTCATGGAGTTAACAACTCATGTGGCAGACCGACCTATGTTTTCCAGTGACTCGAGTAAACTTAAGATGTCTAATGACCTATTGTTAAGTCGCTGGCGACCTAAGCAAACAAGAAGCAAACTCAATGCCGCTTCCCTTATGTCGCTGCCTGCTGACTCGTGATATTTAAGTCGGCCACGACTTACGACTCATCCTGAGTCGGCCACGACTTACGACTCATCCTGAGTCGGTCACGACTCATGACTTAACAATTCCAGCCCAGAAATTTGCCTATAAATACATGGCCACCTCCAACATTCAAGGGGCTTTTCTACTTTTTCATTTCAAGCGCCGCTACTCTGCTGCATTCTGAACTACTTCAACACCTTCAAGGAACTTCACGAAGAAATCAAACGTGTCTAACCTGTGTTCAAAGATTCGGATCAACATTGAAGTTTAAACTACTTGCTCTAAGTCACTTGAAATTCAAAGTGTGTTGTAATCAAAGTGTAACTACATTGATTTGTAATTGAATCGTCAATAAAGCTATTCAAAGTGGACGTAGGCTCTCTCTTAAGCCGAACCACTATAAAATTGCTGTTGTTTACTACTTTTTCACTGTTATCTGCTTATAATCTATTCCCGAGCTATCGGGTGGTGCTTTCACAATTTCACTTCATACACCGGGGTGTTAGCGTTCAAATTTCAGCGTTAACATTTTTGGTGCTTTCACTGAGAACTGAACTCAGGCGAGTTATCATCATTGCTTCACAGAGGTTTGTAGAGAGAATTTCCTTGAAAACCAGAAGTCTATCCGAGATTATGGCTCCTGGAAGGAAGAGTAGATCTGTCAGATCTGGGAATATTCAAGAGGGAACCTCCGCTTCCCCTATATCGAATCAAGCCACTCCAGCTGTCGGAGTTACAAAGGCAGAGCTGGATGCTGCAATTTTAGGGCTGAACCAACAGATCAATGCCCAAAATGCACAACTCGAGGCTCAAAATGCCCAGAATGCCCTAATTCTAAATAGGTTAAACGATTTGCTTGGGGCAAACCGTCAACCAGCAGGTAATGAGAGGAATTTTGCTGGCAACCTTCATGATGCTGAAGAAAGAAATGCTCCTGAAAGGGCTGCTAGCCCCTTTGAACAAACACTTCCATAGGTTGGTGGATTTAGAACTCGACATGATGAGGAGTATCTTTCTGGAATGGTCCGACAAATCATGAAAGAGAGTATGCAGAGGGTTGAAGACGAGAAAGAATGGGGTTTCGCCCCAAGTAAGACTCCATTTACTGAGAAAATCTTAAAGGCTGAATTCCCAAGGAAGTTTGTCCCTCCAACCATTCCAGCTTACAAGGGGACAAGTGATCCGAACGAATTCCTATACAAATATGATTGGCACATGACAGGTGCCAGAGCCTCTGATGAAATAAAGTGCCGATATTTCCCTGTGTATCTCGAAGGCGTAGCTCTGCTATGGTTCACCAAGCTGCCAGTCCGATCTATCGATCAGTTTTCTGACTTAACCCGGAAGTTCAAGGAGCAGTTCAGACTATATGCCTCAAAAGCCAAGGATATCATGTCACTGTCAAGTTTGGAACAGAATCCAGGAGAGACTATCAGATCCTTCTTGAACCGCTTTAATATAGCGTTAGCTGAGGTGGACAATGCAGAACCGCGAATGATATTGACTTATCTGATGAAGGGTATTGACAAGTCGAGCGAATTTGGGAAATGGCTAAACATGAAGGAACCAAATTCCCTTGAAAAATTCTATAAAAAAGCAGATGAATTCATACGCTTAGAAAGCCGTCCCGTACCGGTAAAGGCAGTGTTGGAAAAAGCTGAAGATAACACTGTTGCTCCACGCAAGAATGAATCTGTAGGGCAAAAAAGGGAAAATAACAATGGGAAGAAGCAGAGTAATCTGAAGAAGCCCCGATCCTTCAAGCCATCAGAGTATACTCCTTTATCGGATACGCCGGAGCGTATCTACCTTGCCATTAAAGATTCTGTTGACTTTCCTAAACCTCCTCCTCTAAGGACCGGGAAAAAAACTATACAGAGTGGGAAGTTCTGCCGCTTCCATAATCAACCCGGTCACGAAACCGACGAATGCCGCCAGTTGAAAAATCTGATTGAAGAGTTGCTAAGGGAAAACAAACTGCAGCAATTTGTGAAAAAGAATAGCAACAATCCTGCTTCATTTAGTCAGGGGCAACAGGCTCCTACTCAACAGCCTAGGACGATTGAGAAGGCTGCAGGGCATGAATCTGGAAGGCCCATTATTCATGTCATTACAGGAGGACCTCACCCAGCAGGCAGAAGCTGGGGCGAGATGGAAAGGTATACCCGAGCTTTAAAGTATGTACCGACCGAGGAAGATGTATTTGTTTTGGAAGGTGCTACGCCCTTGAAGCAACAAAGAACTTTCGATGATGATATTGTGTTCAGAGCTAGGGATTCCGCAGGTATTGAAGCTCCTACTTTGGATCCTCTAGTCATCTCGGCTGGTATCGGTCCAGCTATTGTCAGAAGAGTTCTCATTGATTGTGGCGCATCCTGCAATATTCTCTTTAAGAAAACATTCGACCAAATGAAGATCCCTATGGCTGATGTGCAAGCCTCATCGCAGAAAATTGCTGGTTTCACTGGGGAGCCAAAGCAGCCGGTAGGGACCATTGATTTGTTTGTGGAACTTGGAGAAGGAGAGAGAAAAGTGGTCCGCAAGCAAACTTTTGTGATTGTCGACGAATTTTCTGCTTACAATGCTTTCCTTGGTCGTCCAACTCTGGCAGCGTTCAAAGCTGTTCTTGCCCCGTGGTGCCTCACTATTAAATTCCCTACAGACAATGGAGTAGGAGTTATAAAAGGTGATCAAAATGCTGGGCGAGAGTGCTATCTAACAGAGCTACGAGAAACCAGAAAAAGAGAAATGGGAAAGAATGCGGCAGCCCCAGTCCGCATCAAAGAACCAGCCTTGTAGCAATTACAGGGCGGACCCTGCACTGGCGAGCACAGCGGAGCAAGGAAAGAGATGGACCCTAGAAAAGTCAGTGCAGGGGAAAATAGAGTGGTACCGGTGGAAACGACAATACCAATACCTGTTGACCCAAAGGACCCAAACAAAGTGTTGAATGTGGGTTCACAACTTAATGCGTCAATTCAAAATATCTTAATATCTTTTTTAAAGGCAAATCTGGATGTTTTTGCTTGGAGTCATGCCGATATGTGCGGAATATCCCCAGAAGTTGCAGTGCATGCTCTAAATATTGATCCAAAATTTACGCCTGTGAAGCAGAAAAGGAGAACTCAAGGTCCAGAAAGGTCGGCGGCATTAAAAGAAGAAGTTGATCGGCTCATGGAGAATAATTTTATCAAAGAATCTACTTATCCGAATTGGGTTTCAAATCCAGTGCTGGTTAAGAAAGCCAACGGAAAATGGAGAGTATGCATCGATTTTTCAGATCTAAACAAGGCCTGCCCCAAAGACTGCTTCCCATTACCCAGAATCGACCAACTGGTAGATGGAACAGCGGGACACGAATTGTTATCTTTTATGGATGCTTACTCCGGATATAACCAGATCATGATGCATGAGCCAGATCAGGAGGACACGAGCTTTATCACCGACACTGGTCTTTACTGCTACAGAGTTATGCCCTTCGGGTTGAAGAATGCAGGGGCAACATACCAAAGACTCGTTAATGCTATGTTCAAACCGCAACTGGGCAAGACTATGGAAGTCTACGTCGATAACATGTTAGTAAAGTCTAAGAAAGCAGTGGATCACATAGAACACTTAGCAGACATGTTCGCAGTCCTCCGAAAATACGGAATGAAGCTCAATCCTTTAAAATGTTCATTTGGAGTGGAATCCGGCAAGTTTTTAGGTTTCATTGTGAGCGCTAGGGGCATTGAGGCCAGTCCAGCTCAAATTACTGCATTGAAAGAAGTCAAAGCTCCTAGAACAAAGAAGGAATTGCAAAGTCTCAATGGAAAAGTCGCCGCCTTGAGTCGGTTCATTTCCAAAGCCACAGATAAATGCATCCCATTCTTTGACGCCCTAAAGAAAGGAAAGAAAAACTTCGATTGGACTCCCGAATGCCAAAAAGCCTTTGATGAATTGATTCGCCATATGGAGACGCCTCCAATACATTCTAGGCCTGGCGATGGCGAGGATCTTCTTATATACTTGGCAGTATCATCTCATGCTTTAAGTGCAGCGCTGATACGGGAAGACAAGAGGATTCAACATCCAGTTTACTATATCAGCAAAAGACTCACTGGGGCAGAGATGAATTACTCTAAGTTGGAAAACTTCGCCTATTGCTTACTAATTGCGTCTAGGAAGTTGATGCAATATTTTCAAGCTCATCCTATCAGAGTCCTCACTGATCAACCTTTAAAGCAAGTCCTGTTTCGCCCTGAAACTTTGGGTCGTCTTCTAAAGTGGAATATTGAACTCAGTCAGTATGACATCACTTATCATCCCCGGAAAGCAATCAATGGACAAGCTTTAGCGGATTTCATTGCAGAATTCATAGATAAGGGTAACAGTGAGGAAGAAACGGTCAACAATTCCCCGATCCAGTGGAAGTTATATGTCGATGGTGCGAGAAACGACTGCTGTTCTGGAGCCGGAGTTGTACTTGAGACCCCTGAAGGTCGATCATTATGCTATGCACTAAGATTGGAATTTCCTTCAACAAACAATGAAACAGAATACGAAGCCCTTATCGCTGGCTTAAGGATTGCTAAAGAATTAAACATCTGAGCGTTACAGATATTCAGTGATTCTCAGCTCATTGTATGCCAAGTCAAAAAGGAATTCCAAGCAAAAGGGGGGAATCTGCCCGCCTACTTGTCAAAGGCTTGGGAACTCCTGGGTGATTTCGATCATTACATGATAAGTCACATTCCTCGAGAAGAAAACATGAAAGCAGATTCTCTCGCAAAGTATTCGAGCACAGGCGAAGCTCAATTTCTGGGGCTAACTCCAGTGGAGGTCCTGTCGACTCCTAGCATTGATGAGATGGACATTGATTGGATCATGAGCATGTCTCAAGAGCAAGAATCATGGATGACTCCGATAATAGAATATCTGCTCAATGGATCCTTACCAGGGAACTCAAAAGAACGACAAAAGCTACTGAGAAAAGCCTCTCGATACATAATCCAGGATGGCCAGTTATACAGACAGGGATTCTCAATGCCATTACTTCGATGTGTATCCAGGGAAGAGTCTAAAGCAATCCTAGCAGAGGTACACGGAGGAGAATGTGGTGATCATTCAGGTGGCCAAACATTAGCAAAGAAAATTCTCCGATACGGATATTTTTGGCCAGAAATTAATCGAGATGCAGCAAAGTATTCCCGAAAATGTGACAGATGTCAAAGATTCGCCAAAATTCCCAGAGCTCCTTCCACTGAACTCACATAGATGGTCAGTCCATGGCCGTTTGCAATATGGGGGATAGACCTTGTCGGACCGTTACCAACTGCCAAATCAGGAATTAAATATGCCATTGTTGCTGTAGATTATTTTACTAAGTGGGCAGAAGCTGAACCACTGGCTACTATCACCTCAAAGAAGATGATAAGTTTTGTGACTAAAAACATCATTTGCAGATACGGTGTGCCTCAAAAAATAATTACAGACAATGGAACTCAGTTTGAAAGTGAAGAATTCCAAGATTTTTGCAAGCGATTCAAAATCCGGAAAAGCTTCTCAGCAGTAGCTCATCCGCAGGCAAACGGGCAAGTGGAAGCCGTGAACAAAATTATTAAGTCAACCATCAAGAAGCAACTTGAAAGAGCAAAAGGTGGTTGGGTCGATAAGCTACCACTGGCACTATGGGCATACAGAACCACTCACAAAACTGCGACTGGGCACACCCCGTTTTCATTGGCATACGGGTCAGAGGCAATGATTCCGGTAGAAATAGAAGTCCCTTCACACAGAAGAATCCATTTCAATCAAGCAGAAAACGAAAAGCTACAGCTCGAAGCGCTAGATCTCCTTGATGAAAAAAGAGATGAGGCTAATCTCAGAATTGCAGCTCATCAGCAAAGAATAGCCAGACATTTCAATTCCAAAGTTCGCCAACGCAGCTTTGAGATTGGAGACCTAGTCCTGAAGAGAATTATGACAGCGACAGGTGTGTTTGGGCCAAATTGGGAAGGACCATATGTCATAGGTCAGAAGCTTCTTGACGGCACATTCAAACTCACCACTGTTGAAGGAGATCAAATTCCAAGGGCATGGAACAGCAACCATTTGCGTCCATACTTTACTTGAATTTTTTTTTGAAATATTGTAAAAGGAATTATGAATGTATGATTCTTGTAATTAAAGGCAATTGTAAAATTGATGCAAGTAAATAATGAAAGAATATAAAGTGGATGTAGGCCCAATTTCCTGGCCGAACCACTATAAATCTTGTGTTCCTTATTATTATTACATGTTTGCTTTATTTTCGATATAAAAAGTACATAGAATGTATTGCTGTCGATTTAAATTTTTGCAGACAATGGAAGTGAAACTTGCACATAAAAAGACCAAGTGATTCTCGCCAAATTTCAAGTCACAAAAGCCCCGAATTCAAATCCTAGATAGGAAGTACTTCAATTGAACGGCCTATGATTTCGACAGAAACGGGTCTTTGCTAATAAATTGAGATCGTTTGAACAAACAAACATCCAATTAAGAAGCTAATGCTCGTTCTCACGAAATTGCCTAACAATGAAGCACACTTCCTTGGATTAAACAAGTTACTTGTAAAAAAAAAAAAAAAAGAGGGCAGAGGATCATTGAAAAGGCATAAGCAAGTGGACAGAGGAACAACCAAAGCCATCATCGACAGCACAAGTCCTCTTCGGAGGCACAACTCTTCGGAGGATAAAGACCTCTAATGGGTCATACGCCACAAAAAAGAAAGTTCTCTACTCAACAAAAAAGATTGGAGGAGTCATGACCCTCCAACCATGAGAGAGTAACTTCCAGGCGATGAAAACCCTCTTTGAGGCACATTTCACCAGGAGTTGAAGTGTAACGACCGCTCTTCGGAATTTCACTTCACCAGAGTTGAAATGCAAACAAAATAAAGACCTCTTCGGAGGCACATTTCGCCAGGAGTTGAAGTGTAACAACCGCTCTTTGGAATTTCACTTCACCAGAGTTGAAATGCAAACAAAATAAAGACCTCTTCGGAGGCACATTTCGCCAGGAGTTGAAGTGTAACAACCGCTCTTCGGAATTTCACTTCACCAAAGTTGAAATGCAAAACAAAATAAAGACCTTCCTGGAAGCCCACGTTTCACCGAGATTGAAATAAAACTTCCAAGTGTTGAAACGTGAAAAGGCTTTCTTCGAAGGCACAACTCTTTGGAGGTACACGTTTCACCGAGATTGAAATAAAACTTCCAAGTGTCGAAACGTGAAAAATCCCTCCTTAGAGGTACAACCCCCTCCCGGGGACACAATTAAAAATAAAGACCTTCCTGGAAGCCCACGTTTCACCGAGATTGAAATAAAACTTCCAAGTGTTGAAACGTGAAAAGGCTTTCTTCGAAGGCACAACTCTTTGGAGGTACACGTTTCACCGAGATTGAAATAAAACTTCCAAGTGTCGAAACGTGAAAAATCCCTCCTTAGAGGTACAACCCCCTCCCGGGGACACAATTAAAAAGAAAGACCTCTTCAGAAGCCCACGTTTCACCGAGATTGAAATAAAACTTCCAAGTGTTGAAACGTGAAAAGGCTTTCTTCAAAGGCACAACTCTTTGGAGGAACACGTTTCACCAAGATTGAAATAAAACTTCCAAGTGTTGAAACGTGAAAAAATCCCTCCTCAGAGGAACAAATTTCTATTTAAAAAAAAAATTCCTCATCAAGGGCATACTTTAACTTTCAAAGGAAGAATTAAAGTTAAAGTACCCTTCAGAGGCCCGCTTCACCACATAGAAGAATTCACTTGGCAAAATGTATACATACGCAAAAGGAAAAAGAGATTTCTTCGAAGGACAAAGCGTAAAAACTTATATGAAGGAAGTTGCACTTTACGAAAATTCTCTTCGAGAATGAAGTAATTATTCTTCAGAAAATGAGAGTGCAAGTCCACTCAAAGTATACGATATTGCAGTAAGCTCATGGTATGGGGGCAACATGGTATAGTTACATACAAAATGGTATAGCTACATCGGTAAAGTACGCTCAAACAACATACCACAAGCTCACCGCAATATCATATAAATAAACTTGTGCAAAAATGAATAATAAATGCATTCTCAAATTCAAACAAAAGTCTGTACAAATAAAGGATCATTTTATTCAATTGCAAATACAGGTTTCAAAATAAAAAAAAAGCAGGGGCCGGTGCCTGCACAACATCCGACCATTACACAAAAAAGGAATCAAAAAGCCCAACTCTTCATTTCTTCTTGCCACCTTTAGACCCTTTACCCGGCCGAATGGTTAGCTTTTCAGGTCTTTTAGGTCGGTCTGAAGGCATAAGGGAAGAAGGGGAGGGAGGTGCAACTGGTGCAATTTCCGGTTCCTCTTCAGTAGTGATAATTTTCTTCCCCCTCCTCTTCGATGTCCCGTGCTTCTTTCTTCTCTTCGAAGAAGACTCACTCCCTGGAGTAACAAGAGCGGACAAAACTACGTCGTCAGAAGGAGTCCGCTCCGGAGAGATCTCGCCTCCTTCAAGTCCCTCATCTTTTTGCTCCTGCGAAGCAATAGGGTCATCCAAGCCATGAAGAGCCTCAATTTTCTCCTCTTGTGACCCGGGTTGTGAAGCAGAAGGAGGAGTCACCTGAAGAGATAGAGGAGGAATAACCAGAGGAGGCGAAGTCTGCACAGCACTTGTTGTTTCAACTGCAGAAGAAGAGAAATTGAAAATGTTATTATCTTCCCAAAAGAAGGGAGATATGGGTTCATCGAGATTCAAGAAGTAATCAAGAAGCTCATCAAATTTTTGAGGAATAAGCAGGCAATCCACCTGAATCGGACCAATGTCAAAATTACCTGAAGATGTTGGCTTCGTTAGTTCAATCTCATAATTCTGAGCCCCGATATCCTCCAAAGCTTCATCATCAGTAGGGGTGATTACCCCGGTTCTTGTAAGAGGCAGCGAATGAGCACTGGAACCTGTAATGTCCACTTCGGAAGAAACTAAAGGACGTTCAGAAGTGGTAGGTGGTATTTCTTTCTCAGAACGTTCCCCTTCCGCCATTCCGGCCCGTACCCTGGCGAGTTGCTCTTTTCCCGGCGCGGGCATCATCATCAAGATAATGCTCTTCAAGAGCAGACTCAGCATAGCCAGCACCTTTACCACCGAGCATATCAAGTGCTGCCTCCCAAACTTCAGCTAGCCTAATTTCATATTTAGGGCCTAGAAAGGCAAGGCTGCCACGCCCCAAAATGCTGTGCAGATAAAAATCAAATAATGTGGAGCTAACGTCAGCTTTGGTTGCTTGATGGGCCTCTTCGGCCGCAAGTTTACCAGCAACAGCCTCGTCACGCTCCTTTTCGGCCATAGCAAGTCGAGTTTTTAACAACTCTATCTCCAAGCTTTGAGAGCCAGTCTGTTCTCGCAGCTGTGAAGCTTCAGCGCGATATTCTTCTATGACCTTCTCTTTGTATGCAAGCTTATCTTCGACTGCCCTTTGACTGGCATGCGCATCTCGTACTTGTTGCTGAAGTATGCTCTCCTTTTGAGAATAGGAAGTAGATGAAGTAGCTAATTCTTCCTTAAGCTTTTCTACTTCCGCTTCCAACTTTTTATTATAGGAAGCAATACTTCTCATTTCGGCGTCATGCTGTTCGAGAGTCTTCTGCCACTCAGCCTTATCATTCTCCATTGTGAGCATGGCCTCGAGATTGGCTCGATTAACCCTCTGAAGCTCGTCGACAAGTTTTTGCCAGTTCGACATTCTTTCAATATCGGTCCTGACAGTATCAAGATTTCGCAGCATAGCCGATTTGTCGAGGGGAACCAAGTCGAGATCAAATCGAACCCCTCTCAAGCACCACTGAGGAAATCGACTTTGAAGAGTGGGAGGACCTTGCCCGACTTGGTATGCGGGCCGGTTGATGATTGCTTGAATGTCGGAGCGAACAGGAGCAGGAGATTGAGCAGGAACATGTTCAGAAGCTGTCGGCATTGTTTCCTCAGTAAGTCTAGCCCGCTTGCTAGAAGAATCGTCCAAGTGACCTTTACCTCTCTCATCGTGAGTCTTTCTTTTCTGGGTATCATCATCTCTGTGGGGAGGGTCATGTCTTTCTTGTTCTCTCCGGTGACGTTCTTCATATGCTCGTCTCTCGTCTGCTTTCCTGATGGCCCTCTCCTCATCGGATTCTCTGTAAGAAGGGAGGTAACGCCTATAATCATACTGGCTACGCCTCCCGTAGCGCTGGAAATCATCATAGTACGAGCCGTTGCGCCCCATAGGAAAATCTGGAATAAAAATAATAAGCTTTAGAAATCTTTAAAGTACAATAAGATAAACGCGTAGAAGTGATGAAAAATCCTAAGTGTTGTGTAACGTGTAAACTACACGCATCAAGTTACAGACCACTATGTGGAATAGAGGTAGTGATAACTTGAGTAGGAGGAGTTGACATTTGTTGTAGAGAAGATGTCGCCTTGATTACAGAAGAGATGGTTTTGGAAGCATCATCTTTGAAAAGTTCTTGAGAAGTCACAATTAAATCGCTCAACCCCTCGAAAACATCATCGCCATCATGTTTTTTGGGACTGGCTTTTTCAACTCCTTCGTCGGCAGATCTTCCGGAAGATCGTGGAGTTTCTTCCTCTTCGATAACTGGGGCAAGTGCAGACTTATCAGACGGCCCCGCAACGTCCTTCGGAATTGAACATCTCACTAGTGGAGTTTCCATAGAGGTTCTTCCCTGCATGTGCTCTTTAATAGAGACCGGGGCATCAGGAGTTTCCGCCGGAGAATCGGGAATTTCAGTTGGAACTTCACGAAGTTGAGTAAAGCGAGAAGAATGAAGAAGCCCGTATTGATGTAGAAATTCATCATTTAACAAAAACTTGATACTCCTCTCTTCTGCCGTCACGGCGTTCAGTCTCTCGAAAGTTTGTTTATAGCATGGATCTCTAGAGGGAGGAGGAAGCGCTAAAACAGGAAAAAATAAAGAAGCCAAGTTAGCATTTAGCAACTCAGATTTCGAAAAGCCCAAGAATGGTGAAATAAAAACAGGAAAATCTTACTTCCTACTCTCCAGATGGCATAAAACCCCGGAGGGCAACGAACAAAGAAATACTGGTTTAGAAATCCATGAACACTTTCAGGAAGATCGGTGATGAGCTTGCGGTTTCGAGCACTCCTTATAACTACGATAGAGGGATGATCTTTAATTTTTGTGAATGAGCAAAAGTAGCAGACTTCCTCGAAGCTCGGTAATCGGCCCAGAACTCTATTAAATAGTACACATAACCCCATTAGAATGGCATGACCATTGGGGTGCAATTAGAATGGAGAGATAGATAATCGAAGCAAGAACTGCTGAAGGAAGTCATTGAAAGGTGGTATGGCACCGCTCAAGCACATTTGGCGGTTGACAGCAATAAAGCCAGAAGGGGGCCTATCTGCAGTATCATTTGGCCCCGGCAGTAAGGCATCAGCTTCGGCAATGCCAAATTGGGTGAGCAATTGATTAAACACCCACTGATTCAGAGTGGTGGGAGTTCTCTCCGGAGGATTATCCAACAAGTTGGCTACTGGGAAGACATCCTCAGCCTGGACCATCGGTTCTTCTTGTTGAGATGTCATTCTACACAAGCAACTGGGTGTTCAAATGCGAAGGTGCACGTTTCCTAAAAGTGTGAAGTGTTGTGCAGAACTAATGAAAATAACAAGTAAACATAACTGGAATTAAACTGGTTGACGATTGATCGACTATGGTAATTTCAGAACTTGTTAATTTAGAGTTCAAGCATAATATTAGTGCAGGCTGGTCAGTTTCAATTGATTATTTCAGTGTTGCTTTAATATTCTACTTGAAATCGATAGCACTTCGTTCACACGATTTGTTTAAGTTAATTATCTGTTATTAACTAATCTGTCATTTGATATGGGCAATCAATGACAGTATATTCGTCCCAGTTTTCTGTGAATGTTGTATTGAACAGGTTGTTAGCCTGCAAGTCAAAATAACCTGTGAATGAATGCAATAAAATTCAACAGTTCAAAGTTAATGCAATGGTCCAAAGTTCAAACAGAATTCACACAAGTCATAACTCGTCAATGGTTCAAAAGTTCTGAGTCGGCAGTACCCTAAGCCTTGAGTCGTAGAAATAAGGAGATTATCTCCAAGTCTTATCTCGGCCACGACTCAAGGTTTAGGTCGTGGAGTATGTTAAAGAAGCTCTGGTTCAAAATAATAAGAAAATCTCCAAGTCTTATCGGCCACGACTCAAGGGTTTTATCTCGGTCATGACTCAAGGGTTTTATCTCGGCCATGACTCTAGGCTTAGGTCGTGGAGCATGTTGAGTCGTATCATGGTTAAATCGCAAAGGTCGTTGGATCGTACAAAAATAGCCGAGTCAAACCTACGGCAATATTCGAATCAATCTGACCCATTAACCATCTAACTCCTAACCCATTAACCATCTAATCCATAACCCGATAACCCAATAACCTCGCAATGGTTAACCCCAGTTCCATCGCACCACTAGGTCGCCTCAAATCTCGAATCGTTACAAGTAAGATCAAACCGCCTGCCTTTAATCCATCAATGTCCGATGTAATAATATTCGCAAGGATCAAGGGGGAAAAACAGAGGCGGAGATCGGCAATCATCAGCAATTGAAAAAAGATGCAAAATCTCTTACACGGTGTGATGCTAAAGATGATCGAAAATAAATCAGGTTGGAATAGCCTTTGAGAGCTCGAAGATGCGTTAATGGCAGACACGGTTCAAAGGATAAGAAATGAGAAGAAGGAAGTAAGGGGAACGACTCAAGTCTTTTATAGCTTTGAGCAGTGGCAGTTGAATCGGCACACGAGTTAAGATGAGTCGAAGTACACGACCTACGACTTAGGCATGAACTTCGAGGGGAAAATGTTAACTCCGTTTAGGCAACGAGTCAAGGTCTTGGCCGACTCATGACTTAAGGTTCTTAACAGTTCAGAAGGGACCCACTACTCAACCAGCAACCGACTCAACAGGCAAACGACTTAGTAACCTTAGCAGCTTAAGAGAATAGTCCGACTCAACATCCTTAAGGAGTTACCGACTCAACAGCCTTGAAAGGTTACGACTCAACGACTACAACGACTCACCGGGTTATAACTTAAGCGACTCAAAGGTAACGGCCGACTCAACGGGTTAACGACTCATGGAGTTAACAACTCATGTGGCAGACCGACCTAAGTTTTCCAGTGACTCGAGTAAACTTAAGATGTCTAATGACCTATTGTTAAGTTGCTGGCGACCTAAGCAAACAAGAAGCAAACTCAATGCCGCTTCCCTTATGTCGCTGCCTGCTGACTCGTGATATTTAAGTCGGCCACGACTTACGACTCATCCTGAGTCGGCCACGACTTACGACTCATCCTGAGTCGGTCACGACTCATGACTTAACAATTCCAGCCCAAAAATTTGCCTATAAATACATGGCCACCTCCAACATTCAAGGGGCTTTTCTGCTTTTTCATTTCAAGCGCCGCTACTCTGCTGCATTCTGAACTACTTCAACACCTTCAAGGAACTTCACGAAGAAATCAAACATGTCTAACCTGTGTTCAAAGATTCGGATCAACATTGAAGTTTAAACTACTTGCTCTAAGTCACTTGAAATTCAAAGTGTGTTGTAATCAAAGTGTAACTACATTGATTTGTAATTGAATCGTCAATAAAGCTATTCAAAGTGGACGTAGGCTCTCTCTTAAGCCGAACCACTATAAAATTGCTATTGTTTACTACTTTTTCACTGTTATCTGCTTATAATCTGTTCCCGAGCTATCGGGTGGTGCTTTCACAATTTCACTTCATACACCGGGGTGTTAGCGTTCAAATTTCAGCGTTAACAATAACTATTGGTCCAAAGTGGTTTTCGTATAAACTGATCTCGGTCTCTTCGCACCAACAACGCAAAAGCGTTTCTCAACCTCACACAAAAACTAGGTCTCATAGACTTATCACATCTCCAACTTGCTATCCTTTGGCCAAGAAGGAAGCTCGATAGATTGGAGTAATACTCCACACCATACAAATCAACATCCTCAACACAAACGATAATGAAGCCTACTCAGAATGCTACGTACTAAGTGTACGACTAAATAATTCCCACATCAAGTCGAGGAATTAAAATGGCCAAATTTGATAGTCGGTTATTTAACCATCAAAGCAAACAAACAAATATTTAGCACAATAAGCAATCACTAGGCCCTTTAATTAATCTTTTATTAATTAAAACACTTGCCAAATATTCACTTCAAATTATCTTTAAAAGGATATATTCTCAAACCATTTCGACATCTCAATATTGGAAAACATTTCCATATACTTATTTAAAAATAAGTATTTCACAAATCAATTTATTTTCAACACTTAAAAAATATAACATATACTTAAATCAGGATTAAGTATATATTTCATTCTTGAAGGAAAACATTCTCCTAAACAAATTATTCGGGTCAAAACGAATGTTGCGTAAAACATCGTTACGAAAAACCAAAATCACTAGTACAACGATTCGAAAATTAGATAGATAAATAAATCTCATATGCTCTACAAAACAGTTCCTTTCGAAAATCATTTACTATAACTACATTGTTATAGTCCATCATTTCCTTATTTCCGAGAATGTCTATTTCAACAATAAATGTTGAAATCTATGTATTCGATACTTAACACATTTTAAAACATCTTCAAACCATTTTACATCATTTAAATGTTCACTTCCCAAAAATATCCATTTTATTTAATATATTATTCACTGTCAAGAATCGTGAATATAATTCTCTTATCCAAATTCAATACTATTGCACTTTTAATTTAATGGATAATTCACTGTCCAAAATCATGGATGAAATTCCTTTAATAAGCCTCCATATTTAACTTATCGAATTCAATCGATTTCACATTTATAAAATAATGTTTATAAATTCACATTTATATTTTATAAAAACTTCAATTTATAAATTCCCTTTATTAACAAATTCCATTTAAATCATTTATATGCCAAAAATCCAAATTGTAAGTTAATTACTTATAAATCTCTTTATTTGCAAATTCATTCTTTTATAACTTCATCAATTCGTAAATCTTATTCACTTATAAGATTAATTTATACTTAATCTTAACATTAACAAAACTCCTTTATAATTCCATCACTTTTTGTTTATAAAAATTCAATTTTATAAATCTTATATACAAACAATTTATAATAAATCAAAAATCTCAATTTAAACTATGTACAAAATAGTTATCTCCATATTTCAAAAATCACATTTCGATTCCATTCAAATAAACTTCGTCTTTTAATAATACATATATCGTTATTAGAACTTATATAACTCCAAAAATCATACTTATGCGTATTTCAAAAAAATCATAATTATTATAAAAAAAAATTATAACTTCATTTTATTTAAAATGAATTCATTCTTTAACAACTCAAAATTAAATAGAACATCTATTTTCAAAATCACTTGAAAATCCCATATCGTCGTCGATTCATTGCCCTAAATTCGATCATAGCCGTATGGATATATAGATCTCCCCAACCTCTTCAAGTTTGTTGTCGAAACATTTCGTAATTGTTTATGGATTAAGAGATATTGAGGGCGAAAGAATTGAGCATTTTTGGCCATTGAATCAAGGCCGGCGGCTAGAGCTACTAGGGTTAGGTTTTGGTGAAAAAAAAAAAATCAAGTCCTTTTATAGAAAATTTCGCGGCACTATTAACCCGAAAAAATTTTCGAACTACAAACAAAGCATGCCGTTTAGCATTCTAATGTTTAACCCCTATTCGAAACACAATGAAATATATATCGAGAGCCAATTCGATCGTATTTGAAAGATAGGTTTCGAATTGACTATTTAAATTTAAAATTTACTTAAATAGATTTTACGCGTTTTAGCTTGCCACGACTAAACCGTAAATATGATTGGCATAAAATTTGAAATCCTACAATAATATAATATTTGGATATAATAAAACTGATTTCATCGAAATCTGCGACTGTGTGAAAAATGACTATTTTTACACGTTAATTAAATATTAAAATATTCAATTTCTACAAATTAACTTTTAATTCAATTTTAAAAGTTCTCTAACATCATTCTAATTCAAATAGAACTTAATTCAACTTTATAAATCATTTTTATTCACATTACATTCAAATTCCAATTATTTCCACAAATTCAAATATTAAATTAACAATTTAATTATCCAATTAAATCCTTATATTCAAAATATAATTTATTCAGCTAATAAAATTAACTTGTGAATATTCAAAATAAATATCAGAAATCAAATTACCGAAATTCTAGGTCGTTACATTCTTCCCTACTTAAAACAATTTCGTTCTCAAAATTACCAAGTAAGAAAAAGTCACAAAATCCATTTACTTTTCAAAACAATTCGTTCAAATTAAATATCAAATTCATTAAACCTTTTAGCTTTTCCCAAAAAAAATTCTAATGATTCAAATTTTCAGAAAAAATTTCGCCATAGCCTCCTTTGCGCGGCTCAATTGTAGTAGGATCACAACGTATATATATCACAAATACACATCTCATCTTCGTGGATGAGGCATCTCGTAGGGAACACAGTATAAAAGTACGATATGTAATCCCAGATATGTACCTTATAAATTGTTAGCGGGCATATACAGCTAATATAGCGCGAAAGCGAGCTCCAAATGCGAAGCATACGCCATCCGCACCTATTAAACACTCAACAAACAAATGAGAAACATGTATATATGAAAGTAATGTCAATATACAACATATACCAATATAACTACTATATATGCCAATATAGCAAATGCAATCAAAAGCAACAAATCCAACCATCAAACAACTATCATCCAACTAACATCCAACAAACCATTATCTATCAAATCAATCCATAGCCAAATCAATATAAATTCATTTCTTATTAATATTCATTGAATTGGTTTCGAATTTATTCACATTCGATTCATTAACATTGGATTTTACTTACATTCATTTATTCAATTTCAATTAGTTTACATTCACTAATTTACATTCAAGTTGGTTAACTTCCAATTCAAATCATGTTCAATTCTATTTAGATTCACTTATCCCCAATTGGAATTCAATGATTTAACTTTCAGTTTTATTAATTCAATTTCATATGAATCTCTATTCAATCAATTAGCATCCATCAAACAATCAATGTATATCCAACATAACCAAATTTATTTAATTTATACTCAAACATTCATATTTACTTTGTTTACCTTCAATTTGGTTCAACACTTTTAATTCTAATTAATTTAACATTTAATTGACTTTCATTCAATTATTTGATTGCTAATTAATTTAGATATCAAATTCAACTTCATTCAACATTACTTAAGTTATATGTCATTTAATTCTTACTTGCATTTACTTCCACTATACAACTTGAGTTCATTTCTAATTTAATTCAAATTCTATTTTATTTTGCTTAACAAAATTGTCTAACCATTTTAACATTTGGTTTTACCTACATTTTCCCATTCTATAAGTTATACAACTTATTTATTTATTTAAACTTCCAAATTCACATTATATAATCACTTAAAAGTTTAACTTCCATATCAACAACTTATCTAATCCATTTCAATTTATTTAACTTTCATTTAGTTAAATTTCAAATCATATATTTATTATGCTAACTCAATTCTATTTCAACTTTACCGAAATTAAAATTTATTTTTCACATTATAAGTCCAAAATTCATTTCACTTATCTTTATCAATTTCGACTTGGATTTTAAATTCAAGTTCGTTTATCACAACAAAAATTAAATTTCAATTTACTATTTACTATTGGTAGCAAATCCATCACATAGAAACTCGAAAATGATACTGGTGATGCAGTCATCATCCTTATTATTTCCCAACAACAGTAGCGAATTCAGTGCTTTTATTCTTTTTAAAAAAATTCCTTTTTATATTTATAAATCACATTTACAAATTCTTTTACTTATACAATTTCACTATTTCACTTAACTTACATAAAATTATTTCACAATTATAAATCATATTAATTATTATTCTGTACTTATAATTCATTTGCTTATATAATTTATTCTTTTACAATTGTTGTTTTTATATAGATTATTCAAACAGCTTTTATTAACTTATATATATTTACATTTTCAACAACCAAACAATCAATCTATATACACTTTAATAATTCTCAAAAATTGTTTCATTATATATAAAATATAATAGAGGTAAAATTATTTCATTTAACTAATTAAAATAATGCTTTGTCGACTTGCCTCGTTTAATTGTTTAGAAATCCCTATCGATAACATGGCGTCCCACATACCGACCAGAATTCACAAACAACTCAACGGATAAGTAAACACAAAATAAAACATTTTTATATCACTAACAAATATGCGCTTATATAAATAATACACTCAAACTAAAATCTAGGGTGCTACTATCCCTATCTATACTGAGAACACAACAAAGCCTAGAATATACAAAATCTAAGCTCTGATACCAACTGTGACGACCGGCAAATCCATACCCTTTGAATTGACAACAAACCACACATGTCCGAACCAAAAAGCAACAAACTGACGGAAAGTCAGGAGAAAGAAAAGAAGCGAGAAGAAGAGAAGAGAAGAAAGAGAGAAGATAAAACCAAACTGAAAAACACAGAATCCTACATAGCAACAGAAATATATAATATCATATCAATGATCTTTACAAAACAGAAACTGTATATACATACATCAATCAGAGTTCAACAATCAATCACTAGTTATCAGCCTGAATACTTATAATAAACTGTCCTCACAGTTGCCAATAATATACAACAACTAAGTAGTGGATAATAAACAGATACGTGTAAACGAAAATGAAGATCTCTAGCTCTCTTGCTGAAGCTCCAAAAGCACCAAATATGAACCTATAAATATACTCGGTCTGACCCGAGCATTGAAAGGGAACAAAGCCCGGATTAGTCTAGTAAACCAGCGTGAGAAACACATTCAAACTGAATTTTATTAAATTACCAAAATTTTCCTTTCAAAACAAAAGTATCTCGTAAGACAAGCCCACACATAACACGTACATGTTTTTACCTTACGATAACTAAAACATTTCATATCCAATCCTCTTATATTATGGTAGTGTCTATTGCACAAATAATATTAATCATAGCCGAAATTGTTACATTGATTAAATTCCAGCATATAGCCCAAAACGGGTAATACAATCAAAATGGCAAGAACATAGTGGAGTTTGAATTTCCATTCAAATGACTAGGTTAAGGGACTACCTTCCGATGGGTACACCTCTAGATGAATGTCCCAAGGCATAGAACATCTGCCCCCTACCAACAAAAGACCTACCTTCCTCTATAACTAGATAGTACCGAATATGTCATCCTTCAGTCATTACCGACCTTTTTCGAGGGCCCTCATAGCAAACAAACCACAATAATCAGATACACGACGTCATAGCATGTAAAGACATATCTAGAAGAGGATGATAATACCCTACTTGGGAGAGACCCATTTAACCCTGCTGCATCTAACCCCTTTTTGGTCATTTCCGGTTAATGAGGCCGGAGGTAACGATTACCTTTCGCATATCACATATCACATCACTTTGAATGCCACACGACCATTTCCATTGACTACTAATTGCCTTCCATAAAAATACAACCCTTAAGCTCATATGTCTCAAGGAGGGTGTTAAGCTAATAGAAGTTGCCTTTCCGCCACCACTGATGTACGTTTGTAAAAACCAATGTACGTAATCTTTAGAAATGCAATGTCAAAAAAACATCCATACAAGTTATCCAGGAACAGGACAAACTGAAGGTACTTTCCTACCACATCCTGTCGGAAAATCCATAGGACTAGTAGTGAATAGTCCTTGCATTGGATATTTCATAATGAAGAGACCACTGGTACTATATGTATGTTGGGATTTTAACCTCAAACGATCAATAAGTAGTCCCCCGCCATGAAAATCCTGAATCTCAATATCAGTAAAACCAACCTGCACAATCATCGCATAACTGTTGGTCCGAAGTGGTTTTCAGATAAACCGATCCTGGTCTCTTTGCACCAAAAACGCAAAAGCGTTTCTCAACCTCACGCAGAATCTAAGTCTCATAGACTTATCACATCTCCAACTTTCAACTTGTTGTCCTTCGGCCAAGAAGGAAGCTCGATAGATTGGAGTAATACTCCACACTATACGAATCAACATCCTCAACACAAACGATTATCAAGCCTACACAGAAGGCTATGTACTAAGTTTATGACTAAATAGTTCCCACATCAAGTCGAGGAACTAAAATGGCTAAATTTGGTAGTCAGTTATTTAACTATCAAAGCAAACAAACAAATATTTAGCTCCATAAGCAATCACTAAGCCCTTTAATTAATCTTTTATTAATTAAAACACTTGAAATATTCACTTCAAATTATCTTTGAAAAGATATATTCTCAAACCATTTCAATTTCTCAATATTGGAAAGTATTTCCATATACTTATTTAATTGTACATATTTTTTCAACGCTTAGAAATTATTCCATATACTTAAATCAGGATTAAGTATATATTTCATTTTTAAGGAAAACATTCTCTTAAACATATTTATTCGGGTCAAAATGAATGTTGCGTAAAACACCGTTACGACAACCCAAAATCACTAGTATAAGGGTTCGAAACTTAGGTAGATATATAAATCTCATATGCTATACAAAGTATTTCCTGTTGAAAATCATTTACTATAACAACAATGTTATAGTCCATCATTTCCTTATTTCTCAAAAACGTCTATTTCAACAATGAATGTTGAAATATATGTATTTGATACTTAACACATTTTAAAACATCTCCAAACTATTTTACATCATTTAAAAGTTCACTTCCCAGAAATATCCATTTTATTTAATATATTATTCATTGCACTTTTAATTTAAAGGATAATTCACTGTCTAAAATCATGGATGAAATTCCTTTAATAAGCCTCCATATTTAACTTATCAAATTCAATCAATTTCACATTTATAAAACAATGTTTATAAACTCGCATTTATATTTTATAAAAACTCCAATTTATAAATTACCTTTATTAACAAATTTCATTTAAATCATTTATATGCCAAAAATCCAAATTGTAAGTTAATTACTTATAAATCTCTTTATTTGCAAATTCATTCTTTTATAACTTCATCAATTCATAAATCTTATTTACTTCTAAGGTTCCTTTATACTTCATTTTAACATTAACAAAAATCCTTTATAATTCCATCACTTTTTATTTATAAAAATTCAATTTTATAAATCTTATATGTAAACCATTTATAATAAATAAAAAAATCTCAATTTAAACTATTTACAAAATAGTTATCTCCATATTTCAAAAATCACATTTTGATTCCAATTAAATAAACTTCATCTTTTAATAATTTACATATCGTTTTTAAAACTTATATAAATCCAACAATCATACTTAAGTATATTTCACAAAAATCATAATTTCTATAATAGTAAAAATTATAACTTCATTTTATTTAAAATGAATTCATTTCTTAACAATTCAAAATTAAATAGAACATGTATTTTCAAAATCACTTGAAAATTCCATTTAAATTCAAAATCATCACTTTAACATTCTTAAAATTCCCAAAATATGGCCCAATGCTTCAACAGCACCAAATACATCAATCACGGTATCCAAAACATCATGTATCAAATGATAACAGCATATATCATAATATCTTTAAATAAATCAACAGTGTTGAGGAATCCAGTTGGATCCCTCCAATCTGTCACCTACAACAAATATACATATTATAATATGTGTATAATGTCCGCATCAAGGCAAACGCGTATACAAAGTGTCATCCGCTCATATACGAGAACGTAAAGGGTCTCATACGCTCCAATAGGCGGGAACATATCTAAATACCAATCAATATATAAATAATATATCATATATCATCCAAATAATCATCAATCATCATAAATAATATTTAGTCTCACTTATATAAAAATATCAGTGAGTCAGAAAGAGTGAGTTGTACTCACTTTGATTCCAATTGCAATCGCATTGTTTTATTCCAAATAAAATTAAACAACATTTGATTTTACCCAAAATTTACACTAGCTCCAATCAATTCCAAACCAGCTCTATAATGTAGTGCTCCTTAATACGAACCCAACGTAACTTGTTTCGTCGAAAATGGACCTCGTATCAAGAAGCTACAATATTTTAAAGTTCACACGAATTTTAAATAAATCAATTTCAATTTCTTTTTTATTATTTTTAACCTAGAACTCATCGTGACCATTCGATTCATCAAGTAAAGATCCAGGCCATGCGTGACACCCCACTCTGAGACCCATATTGACAAAGTGAATTACATAGTAATTCTGTCTACTAATGCGGAGAATAGAGCTGGTTAAGGGCGACCATCATAGTCTTGCATTAGATAAGAGCTAAGTACATCGATATTTATACTCCTCTTTTTTTCATTTTGTCTTGAGTATTCGACATACTTATTCCTATCTAATACGCTAATATGGTGGATATAGGATCAATTCAGAAAAAAAATATAATAACTATCAATTACAAGTCATAGAATAGCAACACAGAAACGATATATATGAATACATACATCAAATGTAATACAACATGTCACTAGTGGTATACAGCCACAATATATACATACATTCCCCACAAAATAATATATACGTCAAAAGTTCTAAATAGAAAGGCTACTACACAAAAACTATGCCATATCCCGAGTCAATGGTGAAGTCCAAATGATAAAGCAAGCTAAGAGTCCAACTACCTGACCCGCAACTCGATCTGAACCGAGTAATAAATATACTGGTCAGGCTAGCTAGAACTTGATATTAGTATAAGATAAGAGGAATATAAGTGCATAAGGGAATTCATCCTTTAACTATAAAGGATGGGCACAAGTGTAGTATAATCTCAATGCATGGTAACTGTTCACCAAGGATTGTCGCATGAATATGTTTAATTCAACATAAGAAACTTATACCTAAAGGCATTCACCTCAAATGCAAGAAATCATACGAAAGTCATGAGAAAAAATCATTAAAATTCCAATATGAATCTCATGGAGCTCAAGATTAAGTTCAAATATCATAAAAACGAAATCACTCTATATAACATCTCATGTCGCACTAGGCTATCGATGTAACAAAAATATCTCAAAATAGTGAAAGCGTATAAAAACTCAGAAAAACTCAAAAACCCTGGATTGGCCAGATCCCTGATTGCAAAGCTAAAGCAATGCTACACGTGCTAAACTCTTTTCCAGTGCTATTTATAATTTAGGTACCTAACTCATGGACCCAAAGGTCATACTCATGGGGACCGATGTCACATAACTCGTGGTGACCAAAGTCACATAAATTGTGGTGACTGAAGTCGCATAACTCGTGGTGACCGAAGTCACATAACTCAGATGACCCGATGGTCCATAGCACTGGCATACTCGTGGATGTGTCAGAAACTCTCGGAAAGGAACCCGAAAAGTGTTAGCGTGCGTCTCATACCACATGTTTGCGCTAAACGGTTTACTAACCGCTAGTTAACTCCACACCATAAAAACTAAAGTTTCAAACCTCAAAAATGGAATCTCAGAATGCTCATATATCTTGCCTCGTATCATCGGCAAGTGTAAATAAATCTCATAGTAGTTTCTCATAAACCATAATTCCAGCAAAGGGAAAATCTCATCTCAAGACTCGCCTCATCTCATCGGCGAGTAATATAACATCTATAAGCAGTTCTCATCGATTATTACTCCTATAATAGGAGATCTCAAACGATTTAACTAGTCAAATATTGGCTAAAACAACTTCTAAGATCAACAATCATTGTTGCTGTCATTTTGATCTCGGGACAGCAACAATCAAGCATATTTTTAGTGAAAAAACTTCAAAATTTCAAAAGCCTCAAAACAAGAAAATTCTAGAGCAAATTCTAAGCTTTCCGAAACATCTAAGATTTTTGAATTTGGATGAGGAATGAAAAAGTTATGCCTAAAACAGTTCAGATGTCTAAATTTAACATTGCTGCCATTTTGATCTCGGGATAGCAACAATAAAATGTAGTTTTGATCAAAATAACTTCAAAATTACAAAAACATCAAAAGTTGAAACTTCTAGAGAAAAGTATTAGCTTTTCTGAACATCTAAGATTATTGAATTTGGATAAAAATTGAAAAAATTATGCTTAAAATGGTTCAGAAGTCTAAATTCAACACTACTGTCATTTTGATCTCGAGATAACAACAATAAAATATTGTTTTGATCAATATAACTTCAGAATTTCAAAAATCTCAAAATATGAAACTTTAGAGCAAGTTCTTAGCTTTCCGAAACATCTATGACTATTGAATTTGGATAAAAAATGAAAAAGTTATGCTTAAAATGGTTCAGAAGTCTAAATTCAACACTACTGTCATTTTGATCTCGGGATAGAAACAATAAAATGAAGTTTTGATCTACATAACTTCAAAATTTCAAAAATCTCAAAACATGAAACCTTTAGAGAATTCTTAGCTTTCCGAAACGTCTAAGATTATTGAATTTGGATTAAAATTGAAAAAGTTATGCTTAAAATGGTTCAGAAGTTTAAATTCAACACTACTGTCATTGACGCAGCGGATTAATCAAAATAAACTTCAATCGGTGAAAGTAACAATCGGTGGATTGATGAATACCAAAATGCCCAAATTCGTTGATCCGAAGATACCGAATTCTAGCTATCTCAAACACGTTGATAGCGCACTATACCGTGTTCCAAGATCTACGATTCTTCGTACGTTGATCTAGCGCACTAGATACCGTGAATCGGCTTCTACGATCGTTGAATCGAGCGCACTCGATTAACCGAAAGAGGAGATAGGAGATTACACTCAACTACCAATTTAAGAAGAAAGCACACAGCAATCAACAAGAAATTTTATTCAAAAATCAACAACTTGAAATGTACAACTCACTCCCTATTTATAGCATTTTTGACAACCCTGACCCTTAAGTCGTACACGGCTTACGACTTACCATAAGTCGGCACCGACTTAACACAAGCGACTCAGCCGCTCTACGACACAGCACAATGCAAACGACTCAAACATGGCCGACTTAATCACGTGCGACCTAACACACAACTGACTTAAGAAAATACAACACAACACCCATTCATAGGTCGGCCACGACTCAACTTACACGACTCATCACCTTTACATACATGACCGACTCAAGGACTTAACGCCTCAACACATCACTTAGGTCGTATGCGACCTAACGTCCTACGACTCAAAGAACAAACGACTCAAAACAGTTACATCACAATATACGACTCATCGTTACATGCGACTCAACAAACCCAGTATTTACATACCAGCTCGTAACACAACATATACGACTCAACCTATGTCGTGAACGACTCACGACTCAACTAAGGACCGACTCAAGACCCACACGACTCAAGCGAGCCACGTCTTAAGCTCCATGCGCATTAGTCTCCTGTGGCTTGTTAACTCGGATACGACTCAAATCTCCTTCTTTAGCTCGCATCTCTTCCCCCGTGTACCCTCTGGCCTCCAGTTGAGTCGTGTATGACTCAATTCCTCCATGTTGAGTCATGGACGACTCAATTCTTCCATTCGACTTAAAGCTTTGTTCCTTATCTCGTGACAACTTAGGTCGTATACGACTTATGCCTTCACTTTCTGATCTGCTAAGTCGTGAACGACTTAAACTCCCACTAAGTTGTAACTTCCTTTCCTCTGCTCTGTTAAGTCGTAGACGACTTATGCCACTTACTTGCAATCCGTTGACCCAGGTCTGAACTGCATCATCCTCCCCTGGTTGAGAAAAATTCGACCTCGAATTTGTAAACTCTTCCGCCTCAGATTGTTCATCCCCATAATATGGTACAAGATGCTTAACATTGAACACGTCAGAAGTGTATACGTCCTCTGGTAGCTTCAACTTATAAGCATTTTCATTGATCCGTTTCACAACTTCTACAGGACCAATTTTTCTGGCTTTCAACTTATTATAAGCGCCCACTGGAAAACGATCCTTCGTTAACACAGCATACACCAAATCACCTTCGTTAAATTCTATATTTCGTCGCTTTAAATCTGCAGCTCGCTTATACTTCTCATTTGCTTTCACCAATCGTTCCTGAACAATTTTATGACATTCAGTCAACTCATCAACAAAATCAGCAGCTCGTTTAACCGTCCGCTTCGGTTGTGGTACTACTGCTAAATCCAACGGCCCCCTTGGTAAATTTGAATATACAATCTGAAATGGACTGAATCCTGTACTACGATTCACTGCATGATTATGAGCAAACTCTGCCTGGCATAACTTCATGTCCCAACTCTTCAGATTGTCCTGTACAAGACATCGTAACAAATTTCCCAACGATCTGTTAACAACTTCTGTCTGTCCATCTGTTTGCGGATGATAAGCGCTACTAAATTTCAACTTCGTTCCCACCATCTTCCACAAACTTAACCAAAAATGGCTCAAAAATCTAGTATCCCGATCAGAAACAATAGATTCTGGTAACCCATGCAATCGATACACCTCCTTAAAGAATAATTATGCCACTCGAACTGCATCCGCTGTCTTCTTGCAGGCAATAAAATGTGCCATCTTTGAAAATCTGTCCACTACAACAAATATAGAATCATTCCCCCTTTGAGTTCTCGGCAAACCCAAAACGAAATCCATGCTGATATCAACCCATGGTTTAGATGGTACAGGTAACGGCATATACAATCCTGCATTGGTCGCAGTTCCCTTCGAAACCTGACATATATGACATCTTTCCACAAACCTTTCAACCTCTTTCCTTATCGACGGCCAAAAGTAAGATTGAGAAATCAAATGCAACGTATGATCACGGCCCACATGTCCTTCCTCGTGCAACTCTTTGATAATCTTCAATCTCAAACTGCTCTCTGGAATACATAATCGATTTCCTTTAAACAAGAATCCATCAACCAACATAAATTCATCAGTACTACCATCCTTAACTTTCTCAACAAACTTTGCAAAGTAAGGATCCTCCTCAAACAATTCTGGTAATAATTCAAACCCTGTCACTTCAACTTTCATTGTAGTCAACAAATGGTTCCTTCTACTCAAAGCATCAGCCACACGATTCGTCACCCCAGATTTGTGCTTAACAACAAAGGTAAATAGCTGTAAATATGCAATCCACGATGCATGTCTCGCTGAAATCTTATCCTGCCCCTGTAAATGCTTCAAAGCTTCATGGTCTGCGTAAAGAACAAACTCTTTCTGAAAAAGATAATGTCTCCAGTGCTTCACGGCTTGCACAACTGCATAAAACTCAACATCGTATGTACTATATCTCATCTTTGCCCCTGATAACTTCTCACTGAAATAAGCAACTGGCCTCCCACTCTGACTCAACACTCCTCCAATCCCAACTTTTGATGCATCAGTGTGTAGTTCAAACAACAACAGAAAATCCGGTAATACAAGAATTGGCGCTGTCGTCAAAAGTTCTTTGATTCGTTCAAAAGCAACCCCTGCTTCCTTCGACCAAGAAAACTGCTTCCCTTTCATACAATCAGTAACCGGTGCCATCACGCTACTGAAGTGTGGAATAAACCTTCGGTAGAATGATGCCAATCCATGAAAACTTCTAACTTCAGTGATAGTTCTCGGCCGTGGCCAATTTCTAATAGCTTCAACTTTACTCTGGTCCACCTGGATTCCCTTCTCAGATACAACATATCCCAAAAATAACACACTTCTCGTCATGAACACACATTTCTTCGTAGCTGCATAAAATTGTTCTTCACGAAGAATAATTAACACCTTTCTCAAATGCTCTACATGCTCCTCCGTACTTTTGCTCTATATCAGAATATCATCGAAATAAACCACCACGAACTTCCCAATGAATGGTCTAAAGATTTGATTCATCACTCGCATGAATGTACTCGGTGCATTTGATAAACCAAATGGCATAACCAACCATTCGTATAACCCATCTCTCGTCTTGAAGGCTGTCTTCCATTCGTCTCCCGGTCTAATTCGAATCTGATGATAACCACTCTTCATAGTAGCCCCACTCAACTGATCTAGCAAGTCATCCAACCTTGGCATAGGAAATCTGTAGCGAACAGTAATCTTGTTCAAAGCTCTACTATCGGTACACATTCTCCATATTCCATCCTTCTTCGGCACCAACAAAGCTGGTACTGCACAAGGACTCAAGCTTTCCTGAACACGTCCCTGCTCTAACAATTCCTCCACCTGCCTTCGTAACTCCTCATGTTCCTTCGGACTCATTCGGTAATGTGGTCGATGTGGTAACACTGCTCCCGGAACAAGATCGATTTGATGTTGAATGTCTCTCAGTGGAGGTAACTCCTTGGGCAACTCTTCTGGAAATACATCTTCAAATTCTTTCAAAACTGGTTTTGCTTCTTCTGGAATTTCAACCTCTTCATGACTCTCTCGTCCAATCAACAAATAGACTTCAGGCTCCTCTTCAACTTCCTTAACAAACTCCTTCAAAGTCAACAGAGTTTTCAATTCCTCAATCTCCTCCAGCTTGCTCTCCTTCTGTTGTTGCTTCTTGGGAACCAAAGTGATTTTAGTACCCTCGAACACGAAACTGTAGCTATTAGCACGACCATCATGTTGTACTGCTCTATCAAACTGCCATGGTCTGCCCAACAACAGATGACACACATCCATGTCTACAACGTCACACCAAATTTCGTCTTTGTACTTCTTCCCAATAGAAAAATTCACACAAGCCCTTCGACACACCTTCACTTCACCTCCCTTCCTTAACCATGCTAACTTGTACGGTTTAGGATGCTTCTCAGTTTTCAAGTTCAACTTCCTTACTACTTCTGTAGAGATAATATTATCACAACTTTCAGCATCAATAACGAACTTGCAAACTTTTCCCAAAATAGTGCATGTCGACTGAAAAATATTGTTTCTCAACCAACTAGAATCCTCTTCTTGCTTTGGTGTAAGACAAGACCACCTCATCATCAAGTTACAACCCTCATCCCCGGATAATTCTTCTTCCTCCTCAACATAAGGTGTATTAGAACATTCAGCTTCTTCACCATCATCCTCAATCTCGGCAACCATTGCTCTCTTCTTCGGCTTCGGACATTCATTGCTTTTATGACCCAACTCCTGGCAATTGTAACATTTGAAACCACTGCTAACCTTTGCCTTCTTAGCCTCCTTCACAACTGGCTTACTGACAGGTTTAGGAACATTAGAACTCCCACTAACACCCTTCACTTGATTATTGGAATTAGTAAACACACCACCTCCACGCCTTCCCTGCTTCTCCCAAGCCAACGCTTTCTGATGTGCCTCCGCTACTGATCTAGGATCAAACATATTAACCATATCCTGGATCTGCATTCTCAATCCCCCAATGAATCTAGCAGTTAGCTGTTCTTCCGTTTCCATAATATCATTCCTGGCAATGAGTTGGTAAAATTCATCAACATAATCACTAACAGACTTCGTCCCTTGCCTCAGATTTTGCAACCTCTGGTACATAAGTGATTGATAGTTGTATGGTAAGAAAGTAGCTCTCATCAACTTCTTCATCTTCTCCCATGATTCAATCTTTGACTCTCCCATTCTCTCCCTTGTAAGTTTAGTTTGCTGCCACCATGCCAAAGCTCTCCCCCTCAACCTAGTAGCAACCAGCTTCACTCTTCTATGCTCAGGAACCTCCTTGAAATCAAAGATCTCTTCAACATTTGACAACCAATCTAAGAATTCTTCAGCTACCATTCCCCCCTTGAACTCTGGAATTTCCATCTTCATACTCGATTCCCATCGACGATCATCCTCTATATCCCGATAAGAATTTCGAACTTGGTCTCGATCTCGATAATGAATGCTAGCTCTATCACCCTCTTCATCAAAATCAAAAGTACGCCTACATCGATCTCGACCATTATCATCCTTTCGATCATGCATGCTTATTCGACGATGTCTCTCTTCATCTCTATATGGCTCGTTTTCAAACTCTCGTGGAGTTCTCCTCTCTTCATGTCCATAGTCATGATGATCTCTCCTTGATGAAATTGATGTTTCTCTTCTATCTCTAAAAGAATGCGGTGATACCCTCCTCGCTTCTGTAACCGATGGCGAAACTCGGTTTCCTCCATGGTTCGAGTTTGGTGATCTCCTCCTTTGAGTTTGATTCAAATCATTCATCAACTTCTCTAACTTTCCAATGCCTTCATCAAATTTCTCATTAATACGTTATTCCATAAGCTCGGCTTCTTCTCTTCTGTACAACGCTTCAACATTTTGATGACGATTAGCTCTTCTTGGCGGCATGATGGAAAATTCTTCACAAACACTTCAAAACTTCTCAAATATTTCAACAAATACTTCAAACTAGCAACACAAGTCAAAAAAATCACGGCTCAATTCAACTTGGCTCAACTATCACTTGACTCGGCTCGGCAACAAGCAACGACTCAAGAATAGGTCGGCTTCAACTCAACAAAGCACGGCTTAACTGCACTTGTCTCGGCCACCTACTTCAACCCTTCAATTCAAATAACAAGGCACGGCTCCAACTACTAACTCGGTCTCAATACTTCAAACACCTTTTCAACTCTAGATCCAAAATGAAATGGATCAAAATCTTCAAACTCGTTGCAACTTCAAGATGAACACGATGAACTTCACTTCAAACTTCAAATACTTGGCTCCAAGAATCAACTTAGCTATGATTGGCTAAGTATGGCTCTGATACCAAAACTGACGCAGCGGATTAATCAAAATAAACTTCAATCGGTGAAAGTAACAATCGGTGGATTGATGAATACCAAAATGCCCAAATTCGTTGATCCGAAGATACCGAATTCTAGCTATCTCAAACACGTTGATAGTGCACTATACCGTGTTCCAAGATCTACGATTCTTCGTACGTTGATCTAGCGCACTAGATACCGTGAATCGGCTTCTACGATCGTTGAATCGAGCGCACTCGATTAACCGAAAGAGGAGATAGGAGATTACACTCAACTACCAATTTAAGAAGAAAGCACACATCAATCAACAAGAAATTTTATTCAAAAATCAACAACTTGAAATGTACAACTCACTCCCTATTTATAGCATTTTTGACAACCCTAATCCTTAAGTCGTACACGGCTTACGACTTACCATAAGTCGGCACCGACTTAACACAAGCGACTCAGCCCCTCTACGACACAGCACAATGCAAACGACTCAAACATGGTCGACTTAATCACGTACGACCTAACACACAACTGACTTAAGAAAATACAACACAACACCCATTCATAGGTCGGCCACGACTCAACTTACACGACTCATCACCTTTACATACATGACCGACTCAAGGACTTAACGCCTCAACACATCACTTAGGTCGTATGCGACCTAACGTCCTACGACTCAAAGAACAAACGACTCGAAACAATTACATCACAATATACGACTCATCGTTACATGCGACTCAACAAACCCAGTATTTACATACCAGCTCGTAACACAACATATACGACTCAACCTATGTCGTGAACGACTCACGACTCAACTAAGGACCGACTCAAGACCCACACGACTCAAGCGAGCCGCGTCTTAAGCTCCATGCACATTCCTCTCTTGTGGCTTGTTAACTCAGATACGACTCAAATCTCCTTCTTTAGCTCGCGTCTCTTCCCCCGTGTCCCCTCTGGCCTCCAGTTGAGTCGTGTATGACTCAATTCCTCCATGTTGAGTCGTGGACGACTCAATTCTTCCATTCGACTTAAAGCTTTGTTCCTTATCTCGTGACAACTTAGGTCGTATACGACTTATGCCTTCACTTTTTGATCTGCTAAGTCATGAATGACTTAAACTCCCACTAAGTTGTAACTTCCTTTCCTCTGCTCTGTTAAGTCGTAGACGACTTATGCCACTTACTTGCAATCCGTTGACCCAGGTCTGAACTGCATCAGTCATTTTGATCTCGGGATAGCAACAATAAAATACAGTTTTGATCAACATAACTTTAAAATTTCAAAAATCTTAAAACATGTAACTTTTAAAGTAAATTCTTTGCTTCGATAACATCTAAGATTATTGAATTTGAATAACAAACGCAAAAGTTATGCCAAAATTAGTTTTCAGCTAGGCAATTTGGGAGCTTACACTCACCTTAAAGATTTAGTAGCGAATTTGGTTGCAAATTGTGATCTTTGGTGATGAATTGAAGCCCTAAGCACTTGAAATGGCTGAAAAAAACATGCACGGCAAAGAAAATTTGTTATAGACAAGATCATTTCAGGTTCTAAGAATTTAGATGAAATTTCTTTTGGTATCGGTTGTGATTACCTTATCTATTCTTGATATAAGTGGATTTCTTCTTTAACTTGCAGCTAGAATGAGTTAAAATTGATTTAGTAAAGAGGAGCTATTGCTTTCTTTTGTTTTTAGGGAAATTTAATTTAGGCAAGATGAGAAAAAAATGAAAACTACGTACAGTACCAAGTTTCTCTAGCCAGACGGTATTAGTGAGGCTAATGGATCAAGTTTCTACCCAAGTAGCCCAAATGCAAAAATACATAGAAGAAAAACAAGGATATGAGCATCTTTCTCTTAACTAACACTACATTCATACTTTTTCCTTCATTTTAAAGTCATATAAAATGTATACATCCTATTGTTTTGAAATAAAATAGTTATTGTGACAAATAAAATTTATTTTAACAATAAAAAGAAAATTTTAGCAATAAGACCTCATTTTAACACTATTTAACAATTTATTCAATTCTAGCATGAAAACACCATTTTTAAAGTATAACATGTTCAAAAAGTTATTTTCTTAGTCAAATAAAAATAATAAATAGTTAATATTGGCATTAATTTCCAATATTGATGCATTTATCGAAATAAAAATACAAATCGATTATTTTCACTCCTAATTCTTAAAATAAAGTTTTTCAAACATTATTTCCATCAATTTATATTATTTCAACAATTTTAATGTCGAAATTTATCTCTTGATTAATTTATTAACTCTAATTTAATAAGGTCCCATTATTTTCCATTTATTAACTCAAAGTAGATAAAAAAATCAATATTTATACTCAAATCACATTTTTTATTTGAAATAAACAATTTAAATCGAATTTATTTTCTCCATTTTATTTTCAATATTAAATTATAACTAAGGTTATAATTTATTATCCTAGGTAATCACTAATACTAGGGCTGTTACAGACTCCCCCTATAAAAATTGTGTCCTCGCAATTTCTAGAGGGAATCTATATTTAACACAATTTATTTCATCAAACGAAAGAAATTAGATAACTGAAGTGGAAAATTCTTACCTTCGGAGTGAGAAGATAAGAAATCAGGATACGATCGGTCAATAAATTCTTTAGTTTCCCAAGTGCAGTCATTGGGATTATCGGACCACTGAATCTTCACGAGCGGAACACTCTTATTTCGAAGATGTCTAGTTTCTGAAGCAAGAACTCTTACAAGATGCTGCACATATGATAGATCATGAGAGACTTCTGGCTTCCCAAAAGCACAAGAATCGAACACGGAATCAGGATCTTGCGAACACTTCCTCAACTGAGAGACTTGGAATACGTCGCAAACTCCAGAAAACTGATCGGGAACTACTACACGATAAGCAATAGGACCGATACGCTCAAAAATTGGAAATGGCCTAATATAGGGTGGTGCCAATTTCCCGGTCTGGCTAAAGCGTACCACTCCTTTCAGAGGAGAAGTTCAAATACAAACAAGGCCGCCCACCGAGAATTCAAGAGGCCTCCTACGGTTGTCCGCGTATGATTTCTAGCGACTCTATGCCTCTTTAATTGTCTCATGAATAAGATGGATCTTCTTAGATGATTCTTGAATGGATTCGTGGCCTAAAATAAGCTTTTCCCCCGACTCAAGCCAACAAGATGGAGAATGACATGGCCTTCCATATAAGGCTTCGAAAGGAGCCATGCCGATAGAAGATTGGTAGCTATTATTATAAGCAAACTCAACTAGAGAAAGATGATCCTCCCAGCTACCACCAAAATCCAAGATAGAAGCACGAAGCAAGTCTTCCAATATACGGTTTATCCGTTTAGTCTGTCCATCAGACTATGGGTGATAAGCTGTGCTAAGATTAAGTTTTGTGCCTAAAGCTTGCTGGAGACTTTGCCAAAAGTGACTCGTGAAAAGAGGATCACGATCACACACAATAGATGAAGAAAAACCGTGCAATCGTACGATCTCCTTAATATACAGCTTCGATAAGGGAGATGTCATCATATTAGATTTAATAAGAATAAAATGTGCAGATTTGGTGAGACGGTCCATAACAACCAAAATACTGCTATGTCCTGACCTCGAACGAGGTAATCCATCGATAAAATCCATAAAAACTTGGTCCCACATCCATAATGGAACCTCGAAAGGCTGCAGAAGACCACTGGGTCGCTGATGCTTGGCCTTAAAGCTGACAAGTCATGCAATTGCTTACAAAACTTGCTATATCTCGCTTCATGTCTTCCCAGTAATAAAAACGATGCATATCAGCAGACATCTTGCTGCTACCTGGATGAAAAGTATACTTAGAACGGTGACATTCAGTTAGAATGTCCCGCCTAAGTTCTGGAATAGGAGGCACAACTAGACGGTCCTTCTTTCGAAGGCACCCATGAATATCGATGCTGAAATCCCACATCTCAAAATCATCATGGGATTCAGACTTACACTTTTGAATAAGAGCGAACATGTCGGAGTCTTGCCGCTGAGCCTCGGTAATCTGATCTAGAAGAGTAAGGCGAGCTTCCATGCTATATAGTAGAATAGGAGAGTTGGATGTGGAAGCACGATCGTGAATATCACACATGGAACGAGTCTCAAAAACTTTCCATTCTGCAATCATCGTGGAAAAAATAGTTGAATGCTTGCGACTCAAAGCATCAGCCACTCGATTCCCTTTGCCAGGGTATGCCGAATATCGAAATCATATGAAGCTAGAAACTCAAGCCAACGCTATTGTCGCATATTGAGCTCTTTCTGGGTGAACAGGTATTTGAGAGACTTATGATCGGTGAAGAGAGTAAAGAGCTCTCCCAACAAATAATGACGCCACATCTTTAGAGCAAAGACAATGGCAGCAAGCTCTAAATCATGGGTAGCATACCGAACCTCGTTCGGACATAATCGCCTTGAAGCGTAGGCAACTACCCTATCCTTCTGCGTAAGAATAACACCGAGGCCACTATGACTGGCATCGGTATAGACAATAAGAACCTGATTCTCTTCGGGAACCACAAGAACAGGAGCATTAGTAGAAGTTCCTTCAATCTTTGAAAGGAAGCCTCACATTTATCTGACCATATACAGCGAACGACTTTCTTCGTAAGGCTAGTCAATGGAAGCACAATACGAGAAAAGTCATTGATAAAGCAGCGGTTATAACCCGCCAAGCCAAGAAAGCTACGAAACTCATGAACATTCTCAGGCCTCTTCCAATTTTGGATGGCTTCGATCTTAAAAGGATCGACTGAAATGCCTTCAGAAGAAATAATATGGCCCAAGAACTTAACTTTCTTTTCCCAGAAAAGACACTTAGAAAGTTTTTCTTTGAGTTGATTCTGTCGAAGAGTATTCAAAACAATTCTAAGATGTCGAGCATGGTCCGCTTCGGACTTAGAATATACAAGGATGTCATCGATGAATACAAGCATGAACTTATCGAGGTTCTCCCAGAATACTCAATTCATAAGATCAACAAAATAAGCAGGGGCGTTCGTCAAACCGAATGGCATGACGAGCCACTCATATGAACCACAGCGAGTGCGAAAAGCTGTAAGTGGAATGCTATCTTCCGCAACTCGGAGCTGATGAAATCCTGCGGCAAGGTCAAGCTATGAGAAGACCTTAGCGCCACTTAACTGATCGAACATATCGTCGATCCTAGGTAATGGATAGTGGTTCATGATGGTTAACTCATTAAGCTAACGATAATCGACGCATAGCCTAAGAGTCCCATCAGACTTCTTCATAAATACCACCGCGGCTCCCCACAGTGAAGAACTAGATCGATTGAAATGCTTGGCTTCAAGCTCTAGGAGTTGCTTCTTGAGTTCCTCATTCTCTTTGGTATACATCCTCGTGGGGGGACGACTAACAGGCTCTGCGCCTGGAATAAGGTCGATGCGGAACTCGATAGCATTGTTGGGTGGTAACCCCAAAACAGGCTCAAATAAGTCTGGAAAGTCACGAACAACAGGAATCTGAGACACATCATCATTGTCTCAAGATTCAAGAGAGAATAGGGAAGCTATGGAACCACCATCGATGTCCCGAAGTATAAGAGATAACTGAGCAGGAGATTCGGGATGTCAAAGGTGTAGGACTCTCTCTAAACATAGAATCCTGGCATCGTATCGAACTAGCTAGTCCATACCCAATATCATATCAAAACCAAGAGAAGGAACCACGTGCAGATTCGCATGGAAAGAAAAGCCATAAATATAAATCTCAACATCATCACAACGCATACTAAGGGTTGCGGATCCCCTGATAGGATTCGCAATCCTCAACGAAGTAATCAAGTAAGAAACATCCAACTGTAAAGTATCAACGAGTTCCTTTGATACTAATAAATGCGACGCACCCGTATCGAAGAGTAGTCTAATAGAATGATCATGGAACAATATAGAACCCTCCAAAATAGTGGGAGCTATACCTCGAGACTGAGAAGCACTACCAGAAGCCTTTGCCACTTCAGATTACCAGAACGAGCATCCTTCTTCTTCTTAAGGCAAGTAGAAATCATGTGTCCCTCTTTCTTGCAATATAGATACTTGCGAGGATGAGGACACTCGTGAGCTAGATGGTCTCGAGAATCACAGTTGAAGCAGGCTAAGACCTTTGCTTAATGAGGTGCGCTACAAGGATGAGAACTAGAATTGCCTTGCTTCTTCTTCTTCTTAGGAGGAAAGGACTTGGATCTCTAGAAAGGGAATTTCTTCTTGTGTGGTTCTTTCGAATCTCGGCCTCATTGCTACTATCCTTTTCCTTTTCGATGGCTTCGAGGTGAAGCGCCGAATCCACAAGCTCCTCGAATGAGAGCTTAAGCTGAAGCATGAGGGATTTCTTCAAATACTTCTTAAGTCCAGATACAAACTTAAGATTCTTCTTGTATGGGGTGCTAATAAACTCAAGTCCATACTTAGATAGAGACTCGAAGGAGGATACATAATCAGATATGGAAGATTTGCCCTGCTTTAACTCGAGGAAGAGATGGGCAAGAAAAGCATTCTCAGATTCTGGCAAGAACTTAAGCTCAAAACGGTCTCTAAAATGTTGCCAAGTGAGGGTGGACTCATCCATCTCTGCTATAAGGATTCGTACCAGTCCAAAGCCCGTTCTTGTAGCATACTCGATACCACAAGAACTCGATGGTGATCGAATTTCTCCATGCGAGTGAAGATGCGCTCGCAAGTCTGGAGCCAAGCCTAAACCTCAAGAACCGTCTCAGAGCCTTTGAATGGCTTGCCTCCAAGGTGGGTGGAGTCGCTGCACATACGTGAAAATGCGGATTTGCACGGAGGAGAGGAGTGAGTTGGGGCAGGAGGCTGGGTGTTCCTAATAAGCTCGAGAATCTGGTCAGTCGACATATAAACTCCTTTGGGACGAGAGCCATTGGACGGTCTTGTCTCCGAAGTGCGACCTCTTCCTCTTCCAGACGTAGCTGAAAGTTAAGATGAGATAAAATTATTCACAGGGGTAGATATTAGCAAGTCAAATGCATTAAATAAGGAATACTATGGAATTTAAAATTAACACTCCTAGACATATTCCTTTCTATCTACCCCCAAAGGAACTAAAAGGTAAGGACAAAGTCGGGTTTGTTTACGATTGCGGATGATGTTTACACTTGTATTATACTTGATGTATGGTAGTCGTGTATATTGTTCTGTATTTATTACAATTTTTTTGAATCTAGCTCTGATACCAAACTGTGACGCCCCACCCTGAGACCCATATTAACAATGAGAATTACATAGTAATTCTGTCTGCTAATGCGGAAAATAAGGCTGGTTAAGGGTGACCATCATAGCCTTGCAATAGATAAGAGCTAAGTACGTCGATATTTATACTCCTCTTTTCTTCTTTTTCCCATTTTGTCTCGAGTATTCGACATACTTAATTCCTATCTAATACACTACTATGGTGGCTATAGGATCAATTCAGAAACAAAATATAATAACTATATATTACAAGTCACAGAACAGCAACACAGAAACGATAAATATGAACACATACATCAAATGTAATACAACATGTCACTAGTGGTATACAGCCACAATATATACATACATTCCCCACAAAAGAATATATACGTCAAAAGTTCTAAATAGAAAGGCTACTACACAAAAACTATGCCATATCCCGAGTCAATGGTGAAGTCCAAATGATAAAGCAAGCTAAGAGTCCAACTACCTAACCTGCAACTCGGTCTGAAATGAGTAATAAATACACGGGTCAGGTTAGCTAGAACTTGATATTAGTATAAGATAAGAGGAATATAAGTGCATAAGGGAATTCATCCTTTAACTATAAAGGATGGCCATAAGTATAGTATAATCTCAATGCATGGTAACTGTTCACCAAGGATTGTCGCATGAATATGTTTAATTCAACATAAGAAACTTATACTTAAAGGCATTCAACTCAAATGCAAGAAATCGTATGAAAGTCATGAGAAAAACTCATTAAAATTCCAATATGAATCTCATGGAACTCAAGATTAAGTTCAAATATCATAAAAACGAAATCACTCTATATAACATCTCATGTCGCACTAGGCTATCGATGTAACAAAAATATCTCAAAATAGTGAAATCGTATAAAAACTCAGAAAAACTCAAAAACCCTGGATTGGCCGGATCCCTGATTGCAAAGCTAAAGCAATGCTACACGTGCTAAACTCTTTTCCAGTGCTATTTATAATTTTGGTACCTAACTCGTGGACCCAAAGGTCATGCTCGTGGGGACCGATGTCCCATAACTCGTGGTGACCAAAGTCACATAAATTGTGGTGACCAAAGTTGCATAACTCGTGGTGACCGACGTCACATAACTCAAATGACCCGAAGGTCTATAGCACTGGCATACTCGTGGATGTGTCAGAAACTCTCGGAAAGGAACCCGAAAAGTGTTAGCGTGCGTCTCATACCACATGTTTGAACTAAACGGTTTACTAACCGCTAGTTAACTCCACACCATAAAAACTAAAGTTTCAAACCTCAAAAATGAAATCTCAGAATGCTCATATATCTTGCCTCGTATCGTCGGCAAGTGCAAATAAAGCTCATAGTAGTTTCTCATAAACCATAATTCCCGCAAGGGGAAAATCTCATCTCAAGACTCGCCTCATCTCATCGGCGAGTAATACAACATCTATAAGCAGTTCTCATCGACTATTACTCATATAATAGGAGATCTCAAACGATTCAACTAGTCAAATATTGGCTAAAACAAATTCTAAGATCAGCAATCATTGTTGCTGTCATTTTGATCTCGGGACAGCAACAATCAAGCACATTTTTAGTGAACAAAACTTCAAAATTTCAAAAACCTCAAAACAAAAAACTTCTATAGAAAATTCTAAGCTTTCTGAAACATCTAAGATTTTTGAATTTGGATAAAGAATGTAAAAGTTATGCTTAAAACGGTTCAAATGTCTAAATTCAACACTGCTGTCATTTTGATCTCGGGATAGAAACAATAAAATGCAGTTTTGATCAACATGACTTCAAAACCATCAAAATAATAAACTTCTAGAGAAAATTCTTAGCTTTTTGAAAAATCTAAGATTATTGAATTTGGATAAAAATTGAAAAAGTTATGCTTAAAATGGTTCAGAAGTCTAAAGTCAACACTGCTGTAATTTTGATCTCGGGATAGCAACAATAAAATGTAGTTATGATCAATATAACTTCAGAATTTCAAGAATATCAAAACATGAAACTTTTAGAGCAAATTCTTAGCTTTCCTGAACATCTAAGATTATTGAATTTGGATAAAAATTGAAAATGTTATGCTTAAAATGGTTCGGAAGTTTAAATTCAACACTGTTGTCATTTTGATCTTGGGATAACAACAATAAAATGCAGTTTTGATCAATATAACTTTAAAATTTCAAGAATCTCAAAATATGAAACTTTTGGAGCAAATTCATAGCTTTCCGGAACATCTACGATTATTGAATTTGGATAAAAATTGAAAAAGTTATGCTTAAAATGGTTCAGAAGTCTAAATTCAACACTACTGTCATTTTGATCACGGGATAGCAAAAATAAAATGCAGTTTTGATCTACATAACATCAAAATTTCAAAAATCTCAACACGTGAAACTTTTCGAGCGAATTCTTAGCTTTCCGGAATAAAAATTGAAAAAATTATGCTTAAAATGGTTCAGAAGTTTAAATTCAACAATGCTGTCATTTTGATCTCAGGATAGCAACAATAAAATGCAGTTTTGATCAACATAACTTCGAAATTTAAAAAATCTCAAAATATGAAACTTTTAAAGAAAATTCTTAGCTTTCCGGAACATCTAAGACCATTGAATTTGGATAACAAACGAAAAAGTTATGCCAAAATTAGTTTTTAGCTAGGCAATTTGTGAGCTTACACTCACTATAAAGATTTAGCAGCGAATTTGATTGCAAATTATGATCTTTGGTGATGAATTGAAGCCCTAGGCACCTGAAATGGCTGAAACAAAACATGCATAGAAAAGAAAATTTGTTATAGATAAGATCATTTCAGGTTCTAAGAAATTAGATGAAATTCTTAAGGTATTGGTTGTGATTACCTTTTCTATTCTTGATATAAGTGGATTTCTTTTTTAACTTGCTGCTAGAATGAGTTAAAATTGATTTAGTGAAGATGAGCTATTGCTTTCTTTTGTTTTTAGGGAAAGTTGATTTGGGCAAGATGAGAAAAAATGTAACCTACGTATAGTACCAAGTTTCTCTAGCCAGAAGGTATTAGTAAGGCTAATGGATCTAGTTTCTACCCAAGTAGCCCAAATGCAAAAATATGTAGAAGAAAAACAAGGATATGAGCATCTTTCTCTTAACTAACACTATATTCATACTTTTTCCATCATTTTAAAGTCATATAAAATGTATACATCCTATTGTTTTGAAATAAAATAGTTATTTTAACAAAATAAATTTATTTTAACAATAAAAAGAAAATTTTAACAATAAAACCTCATTTTAACACTATTTGACAATTTATACAATTCTAGCATGAAAGCACCATTTTTAAAGTAGAACATGTTCAAAAAATTATTTTCTTAGTCAAATAAAAATAATAAACGATTAATATTGGCATTAATTTCCAATATTGACGCATTTATCGAAATAAAATTACAGATCGATTATTTTCACTCCAAATTCTTAAAATAAAGTTTTTAAAACTTTATTTCCATCAATTTATATTATTTCAACAATTTTAATGTTGAAATTTATCTCCTGGTTAATTTATTAACTCTAATTTAATAAGATCGCATTATTTTCCATTTATTAACTCAAAGTAAATAAAAACTTAATATTTATACTCAAATCACATTGTTTATTTGAAATAAACAATTTAAATCAAATTTATTTTCTATATTTTATTTTCAATATTAAATTATAACTAAGGTTATAATTTATTATCTTAGGTAATCTCCAATACTAGGGAAGTTACATCATGCGCCTTTTTTCTTCTTCCACGCGATGAACAACCCAGTGAAATCGAACCCATAACCGCCCCTACTTCAAATTGCCGCTCCACCATACGACGTCAAGAACACGATCGGTGACACTCATTCGAATGCCCATTACAAACTCCCACACTGCCTACAACCGTGTGAAGCTCGACATCCCCTATGCATAGAAAAACATGCACAAACAAGGGCCATTCAATCCCATATCGTTATTGATTCATCGCCCTAAATTCGATCATAGCCGTATGGATATATAGAACTCTCCAACCTCTTTAAGTATGTAGTAGAAACATTTTCGTATTTGTTTATGGATTAAGAGATATTGAGAGAGAAAAAATTGAGTATTTTTGGCCATTGAATCAATGCCGACGGCGGGAGCTTTTAAGGTTATGTTTTGGTGAAAATAGAAAAAAATTCAAGTCCTTTTATAGAAAATATCACGACACTATTCACCCGAAAAAGTTTCTAACTCCAAATGAAGCCGCTCGCCTGGCGTTTATAATGTTTTACCCATATTGTGAACACAATGGAATATATAACGAGAGTGAATTTGATCGTATTTGGAAGATGGGTTTTCGAATTGATTATTTAAATTTAAAACTTACTTAAACCGATTTCTACACGTTTTATCTTGCCGCTACTAAACCGTAAATCCGATTGATACGAAATTTGAAATTCTACAGTAATATAACATTATGGATCCAATGAAATTGATTTTGTCGAAATCCAAGATTGTGTGAAAAATGACTATCTTTACATGTTAATTAAATATTAAAATGTTCAATTTCTACAAATTAAATGTTAATTCAATTTTAAAAGTTCTCTAATATCATTCTAATTCAAATAGAATTTACTTCAACTTTATAAATCATTTTTATTCACATTAAATTCAAATTTCAATTATTGCCACAAATTCAACTATTAAATTAACAATTTAGTTATCCAATTAAATCCTTATATTCAAAATATAATTTATTTGGCTTATAAAATTTACTTTTAAATATTTAAAATAAATTATATCTGAATTTCAAATTATTGAAATTCTACGTCATTACAGGCACGCTATATAGTGAACATTGATGTCGATTTCGATGGTCGAAAAGTTGGGCCATCACACAAATCGTGTAATGACTGACTTCTAACGCTTACTAATATCAAAATTTTGAAATCAGTATTCAAATTATAACTAGACATGCATTTGATAGAAGTTGTTTTGATAGCGCCTCCAATGCGGACTCACTCCTAATGGCTCTCTTATATTTAATGGCTAATTATTAAATTTCTTCATTAAAGGCGATTAATGGTTTTAGAGCAAAAGCAAGCTAGTTATCGTGTTATTAAAGTGTTTAAGGCTTTTTAGCATATTAAGCTTTTTTTTGTTATAGCATATTTTGATGTGCTATACTATTTGGTGTAACTTGACTTTTGATATTGTCTAAATTTGAATACATTTAATTATATAAATTGTTTTGAATCATTTAAATGTGCTTATATGATTTTTATTTGATGTTGATTTGAATATCTTAATGAAGCATGTAATATGTTAGTATGTAGATATTTTTTAATGGTAGTACAACATAGGATAAGTGTTGTAAAAAAATAACAATAATAAAAGACAAGGTTCATAATTGTTGTTAAAAATCATGTGATAAAATCAACCGAGGACAATAGGTGTTGTTAAATCCTACAAAAGCATAAATATACTGCTTTAAACAACAACAAAAAGATTAACACATATAATAAATGTTGTTATTTATACAAATATAGATGATGAATAAAAATAGTAAATAAAAATACCACATCGTTTACTGATTGTTGTTAAAAAAAATTACTGTAGCGATAAATAATTGATGTGAATACCTTGTTTTAATAATGTTTGTTTCATGATGTTAAATCTCTAAGATCTACAATAGCATGTCATTAGATAGCATTCTTAATAATGCTATGAAAAGATATGTAAGCGTTTTTCACCACTAATGAAAGTCTTTTTCCTTGTAGTAAACTGATCTCCGATCATGATAATCATCACTTCAGGCTTCCTGCCTTAATGATCATGAAATCCGTTTTTCCAAATCCATGGTATCATGGCCTTGCCAAAAGGCATGATAATAATTATGCTACAAAAAAAGTTGTCTTATGTCCATAGCATTTCTATAATTTCCTTAAAGAATATCCAAACTATTCAAAAATGTCATATTTGTATAACTATACATTGTAATCATGTCAGCTGATTCTAAGTATTATACTAATATATTTTTATATTATTCAAGCTGTTTGGAATTGTTATATTCGTATAACTATACATCATGATCATGGTAACTAACTGAGAATATTATACAATAATATATTTTTATCATGGCTCGAAATGAAACCCACAAAAAGATTAGATTTTTTTACACAACGGCTTCAAAGTGCTCAAACTAAAATAGGACTCTGAGCCCTTATGCAAAAAGAACATTTTTAGCTGCCATGTCCCATCATCACTAGCCAAATTGATCTATACAGGACTCTAATAAATTCATTTCTAATCAATTTCAAAGCAACAACTATTTGATAGTAAACGTTCTACGATTCAAGGATTAGTAGTTTGTCGAATCGAGAAGAATTCAAAGGAGGGAGATTCATTATTACAAGGTGTACTTTAAGGCATTGATTTCAGCATGTATTTAGAATACCATATGACTTACGATTATTGTTTATCATTCTATTGTTTGTTTGTATACCATTAATATATTATTCGTTTGGTGAGGTTCTTATATGTATCATTGTTACCACATATTAGATGATTACATATATGTATATTATTGAAAAACCATTTTTGTAGATCTTATATATACACATTCGAATAAATTTACTTTAATTATTATTCTTTTATTTATTAATTTATGTATATATTAATATGTCATATAACATGACTTAAATGATTTATAATTAATTGTATTATCATATCATGTTAATAATTAGTCTTATATTTTATATATTCATATTTACACTAATTATAATTTTGGTAACAAAAGAATATTTTTTTAAATAAATATTACTATTATTTAACATTATTTAAATTAAAATACAAGTTGAATAACTCATACAAAAACAAATGCTTCGAAAATTATATTATAAAATTTATACAATTAGTTCATTATCATATTATCTCCAGGCCAAAATCCTAGAATTTAAAAATTAAAATTTTTATTTTAAAAAAATCATTTATTTATGCAACTAATGTTAAATAATTAATAAAAAAAAGTTTTTCGACTTAGAAAATTAAGAAACTTTTCTTGACCGTAAAATATCATATTTGAATTTATGTAAACTTAAAATTTGTAAATATATTATGAAAATAATTTTAACATTATTTTAATGCTTTTCTGCTAATTAATACATATATAAATTATTTAATAATATAAAGTTAAAGTTAAGTATTTCCTGCAATGTGTATTCAATCTTAATGCTATAAATATATTTATTTTTATTTAGCTTTCATAAATGATATAATTGTATATTTCAAATACATATATTTATAAATACTATGTATACTAAATATATGCAGATATATAACATATACTTATATGCTATATTTATAAAATTATATACTATATGTTTGTGCGTGTGTGTCTATATATATATATATATATATATATATATATATATGTTTATATATTTATATAGTCATTTATTTAATCAATACCTAATTCAGTATGTATATATTATTAATATTTTACATATAAGCAATACATATATTTTTCATATATATATATAAGTATATATTTATATATTGTCTTAATATTTATTTATGTAACAAGTTTATATACATATATATAATTGGACAACATACAATACATATAGGATGAGCTAACATATCCATTGTGATGCAAATCCTAACATATGGAGCATATTATACATTCCATGGATTATTATGTTACACATGCGCACACATACTTGTATGTATATAATACATATATGTACCTTTATATTTAATTGAATATAAATTAAATAAAACTCCATCTTTTGCTCATAAATTTAAATGAAATAAGGGATTTTATTTGAATTAATTTAGAAATTTTATAAATAAATTAGAATTCATAGTCTCAATAAAGATCCAATAGGGTAAAAAAAATTGATATTCACTAATTACTTCCGTTGTGTGCTAGCCCAGTTCTAACAGAAGCTTGCTCTCTAAGCCTAATTAGTTTAATCTTTAGTAGATTAGGATGTGTAACGAGCCGTAATTTACGATAATTAAATTTTTTTAAATTAATAAAGATTTCGCAATTTCATACTGTGTGAAATTAAAATTTATGATTTATTAACAACGAAATGACTTGAATATGATTTAATAATGTTAATTTAATGTAAGTGGCAATTATTTTAATGTAATTCTGATGCAGCCCAGGCTAGTGTTAAAGCAGTGGAATTCACCGACACAATGAGTTGGAGTTGTTCCAAGGCCGTAGGTCGTTCACGACCTAGTGGGGAAATGGTGGAGATAGGTCGGCAGCGATCCAGTGGAGAGACAGGTCGTCCAAATAAGATAAGAGGTCTCAAAATACAATCCCGCGACCCAAAAGTCCAACCCAGCGAGCTAAGTGAAGCAGAACAACATGCTTTAGGTTGGTCGGAAACTTTAAGTCGTTCACGACCTAACTGTACGCGGGATAAAGGGGGACGACCTAACGAAGCAGTGCAATCTGAAATGATTCTAGGTCGCGAACGACCTAACAATACCGTTAAGTCGCTCCAGCGACCTAATGATGAAAGCGGGCTAAAATTAAGGCGCTCCGTCCATTCGAATAACCAAGAAACGACCTATGAGTTAGGTCGCGAGTAGATAGGTCGCTCACAAGGCCAAAGCTCAACCTTAAGTCGCGGAAGGATAAGTCGCTGAAGACTAGATCGTTGAGTCATTTGCTTCTGCATAGGTCCTAAGTCGTGTGTTTTAAGTCGTCCGAGTTTGTGCCTACGTGTTGTATTGTGTTTGTAAGTCGTAAGTCGTGTTGTGTTGGTCAGTTAGGTCGCTCACGACCTTGTTAAGTCGTAGGTCGTCCGGTGTAGCGCTGTTACGTGTTGAGTCTTGTATTTTTTAGGTCGTTTACGACCTATGGTAAGTCGTGGGCATTGTTAGGTCGGAAATGACCTAGGGTGTGTTGTGGCCTATAAATAGGCAAGTTGGGGTCATTGTATTTTTTTGGTTGACTTTTGAATAAAATTTCCATTTGATTGCTTTGTGCTTTCTTCTAATCGGTAGTTGAGTGTAATCTCCTATCTCCACTTACGACATTCGAGTGCGCTCGGATCTTCGTTTGCCGAAGCCAATTCGCGGAATCAAGTGCGCTTGATCAACGCTTGAAGAATTGCAGATCTTTGTTTCTCGGTATCGTGCGCGATCAACGAGATGAAGATAGCTAGAATCCGGCATCTTTGGATCAACGGATTTGGGCATTGCAGTATTTTCAATCCACCGATTACTACTTTCACCGATTGAAGTTTATTTTGATTAATCCGCTGCGTTAGTTTTGGTATCAGAGCTTGCTTTAGCCAATCATAACTAAATCGGGTCTTGGAGCCAAGTATGTGGAGTTGAAGTTGTGTTCGTCGTGTTCATTTTGAAGTTGCAACGAGAGGAGAATTTTTGATTCATTCCATTTTGGATCAAAGTGTTGGAAGGTGTTTGAATTTGGACTTGTTGGAAGTTTGCGCACCAAAGTTGAGTTTGAAGTGTTGAACCGTGCTGACCTACCCTAGGTTGTTGCATACTATCGAGTTATTGTTGAGGCCGAGCTAAGTCGTGATGTTCAATCGGAGACAAGTTTAGCCGAGCATTGTTGTTTGAAGTTGAAGTGTTTGAAGCCGAGTTTGTGGAGGCCGAGCCGAGCTAGTGAAGAATTGTGCCGAGCGACTTAAGCCTTAAGTCGTTCACCTTGTTTAAGTTTGAAGCCGTGACTTGCTTGTTGTTTTGTTGAAGTTTTGTGTTCGATCTGTTGAAATTTTGTGTTGATTCAATCATGCCACCAAGGAGAGCTAACGGCCATCAAAATATTGAAGCATTGTATAGAAGAGAAGAAGCCGATCAAATGGAACAACGTATTAATGAGAAGTTTGATGAAGGCATTGGAAAGTTAGAGAAATTGATGAATGATTTGAATCAAAATCAAAGGAGGAGATCACCAATCTCGAACCATGGAGGAAACAGAGTTTCACCATTGGTTACGGAAGCGAGGAGGGTATCACCGCAATCTTTTAGAGAGAGAAGAGAAACATCAATTTCATCAAGAAGAGATCACCATGACTATGGACATGAAGAGAGAAGAACTCCACGTGAGTTTGAAAATGAGCCATATAGAGATGAAGAGAGACATAGTAGAAGAGACATTCGTGATCAAAGGGGTGTTGATGGTCGAGATCGATATAGACGTACATTTGATTTTGATGAAGAGGGTGATAGAGCTAGTATTCATTATCGAGATCGAGACCAAGTTCGAAATTCATACCGGGATGTAGATGATGATCGTCGATGGGAATCGGGTATGAAGATGGAAATTCCAGAGCTTAAAGGTGGAATGGTAGCTGAAGAATTCTTAGATTGGTTGTCAAATGTTGATGAGATCTTTGATTTCAAAGAAGTCCCGGAGAATCGTCGAGTGAAGTTGGTTGCTACTAGGTTGAGGGGAAGAGCTTTGGCATGGTGGCAGCAAACCAAACTTACGAGAGATAGAATGGGGAAGTCAAAGATTGAATCATGGGAGAAGATGAAGAAGTTGATGAGAGCTACATTTTTACCTTATAACTATCAATCACTTATGTACCAGAGATTGCAGAACTTGAGGCAAGGGACGAAGTCGGTTAATGATTATGCGGATGAATTTTACCAACTCATTGCCAGGAACGATATTATGGAGACAGAATAACAGCTGACTGCCAGATTTGTTGGAGGGTTGCGAATGCAGATCCAGGATATGGTTAATATGTTTGATCCGAGATCTGTTACAGAAGCACATCAGAAAGCGTTGGCTTGGGAGAAGCAGGGAAGGCGTGGAGGTGGTGTGTTTACTAATTCCAATAATCCAGTAAGGGGCGCCAGTGGAACTTCTAATGTTTCTAAACCAACCAGTAAACCAGTTGTGAAGGAGGCTGAGAAGGCGAAGGTTAACAGTGGTTTCAAGTGTTATAATTGCCAAGAGTTGGGTCACAAAAGCAATGAATGTCCGAAGCCAAAGAGGAGAGCAATGGTTGCAGAGGTTGAAGAAGAGGATGTGGAAGTTGAATGTTCTAATTCACCTTATGTTGAGGAGGAAGACTTATTGTCCGGAGATGAGGGTTGTAACCTTATGATGAGGAGGTCTTGTCTTACACCGAAACAAGAGGATGATACTAATTGGTTGATAAGCAATATTTTTCAGTCGACATGCACTATTCTGGGAAAGGTTTGCAAGTTCGTTGTTGATGCTGGAAGCTGTGACAATATTATCTCTACAGAAGCAGTAAAGAAGTTGAACTTGAAAACTGAGAAGCATCCTAAACCGTACAAGTTAGCATGGTTGAGAAAGGGTGGTGAAGTGAAGGTGTGTCGAAGAGCGTGTGTGAATTTTTCTATTGGAAAGAAGTACAAAGATGAAATTTGGTGTGACATAGTAGACATGGATGTGTTTCATCCGTTGTTGGGCAGACCATGGCAATTTGACAGAGCAGTACAACATGACGGTCGAACTAATAGCTATAGTTTCATGTTCGAAGGTACTAAAATCACTTTAGTTCCCAAGAAGCAACAATAGAAGGAAAGCAAGTTGGAGGAGATTGAAGAGCTGAAAACTTTACTATCTTTGAAGGAGTTTATTAAAGAAGTTGAAGAGGAGCCTGAAGTCTATTTGTTGATTGGACGAGGGAGTCATGAAGAGGTTGAGATTCCAGAAGAAGCGAAGCCAGTTTTGAAAGAATTTGAGGATGTATTTCCAGAAGAATTGCCTAAGGAGTTACCGCCACTAAGAGACATTCAACATCAAATCGATCTTGTTCCGAGAGTAGTATTACCGCATAGACCGCATTATCGAATGAGTCCGAAGGAACATGAAGAGTTACGAAGGCAGGTGTAAGAGTTATTAGAGCAGGGACGTGTTCAGGAAAGCTTGAGTCCTTGTGCAGTACTAGCTTTGTTGGTGCCGAAGAAGGATGGAACATGGAGAATGTGTACCGATAGTAGAGCTTTGAACAAGATTACTATTCGCTACAGATTTCCTATGCCAAGATTGGATGACTTGCTAGATCAGTTGAGTGGGGCTACTATCTTTTCGAAGATTGATTTGAAGAGCGGATATCATCAAATTCGAATTAGACCAGGAGACGAATGGAAGACCGCATTCAAGACAAGGGAAGGATTGTATGAATGGTTGGTTATGCCGTTTGATCTATCGAATGCACCGAGTACATTTATGAGGGTGATGAACCAAATTTTCAGGCCGTACATTGGAAAGTTTGTTGTTGTATATTTTGATGATATTCTGATATATAGTGGAATTACAGAGGAGCATGTAGAGCATTTGCAGAAGGTGTTAATTATTCTTCGTAAAGAACAGTTCTATGCCGCAACGAAGAAATGTGTGTTTATGATGAGGAGTGTTTTATTTCTGGGGTATGTTGTGTCAGGAGAAGGTATCCAGGTGAACCAGAATAAAGTTGAAGCAGTCAGAAATTGGCCACAGCCGAGGACAATTACCGAAGTGAGAAGTTTTCATGGGTTGGCTTCATTCTATCGGAGGTTTATTCCACACTTTAGTAGTGTGATGGCTCCAGTTACTGAATGCATGAAGGGGAAACAATTTTCTTGGACAGAGGAAGCTGAGATTGCTTTTGAGAAGATCAAGGGACTGTTGACGACAGCACCAATTCTAGTTTTACCAGATTTTCAGATATTGTTCGAGCTACATACTGATGCATCAAAGGTTGGAATTGGGGGAGTCTTGAGTCAGAGTGGGAAACCCGTTGCTTATTTCAGTGAGAAGTTATCAGGAGCAAAGATGAGGTATAGCACGTACGATGTGGAGTTTTACGCAATTATTCAGGCTGTTAAGCATTGGAGACACTATCTGTTTCAGAAAGAATTGTTCTGTACACTGATCATGAGGCGTTGAAGCATATGCAAGGGCAGGACAAGATTTCAGCAAGGCATGCATCGTGGATTGCCTATTTACAGCAATTTACTTTTGCTGTCAAACACAAGTCTGGGGTGACGTATCGGGTAGCTGATGCTTTGAGTAGGAGGAGTCATTTATGAACGACAATGAAAATTGAAGTGACAGGGTTTGAACTATTACCAGAGCTGATTGAAGAAGATCCTTACTTTGCGAAATTTGTTGAGAAAGTTAAGAATGGGAGTACTGATGAATTTGTATTGGTTGATGGATTTTTGTTCAAGGGGAATCGTTTATGTATACCAGATTGTAGCTTGAGAATGAAGATTATCAAGGAATTGCACGAGGAAGGACATGTGGGCCGTGATCGTACATTGTAGTTAATTACACAATCTTATTTTTGGCCGTCAATGAGGAAAGAGGTAGAAAGATTTGTGGAAAGATGTCATATCTGTCAAGTTTCGAAAGGAACGGCTACGAATGCAGGGTTATATATGCCGTTACCTCTGCTTAGGAGACCATGGGTTGATATCAGCATGGATTTCGTTTTGGGTTTACCTAGAACTCAAAGGGGGAATGATTCTATATTTGTTGTGGTGGATAGGTTTTCGAAGATGGCACATTTTATAGCCTGTAAAAAGACCGCTGATGCAGTCCCTGTTGCTCAGTTATTCTTTAAAGAAATATATCGTTTACATGGATTACCTGAATCTATTGTTTCCGACCGAGATACTCGATTTCTGAGTCACTTTTGGATTAGTTTGTGGAAGATGGTGGGAACGAAGTTGAACTTTAGCAGCGCTTATCATCTGCAAACAGATGGACAGACCGAAGTTGTTAACAGATCGTTGGGAAATTTGTTGCGATGTCTTGTGAAGGACAATCTGAAGAGTTGGGACATGAAGTTATGCCAAGCCGAGTTTGCACATAATCATGCAGTGAATCGTAGTACGGGTTTCAGTCCATTTCATATTGTATATTCAAATTTACCCAGGGGACCATTGGATTTGGCGGTGGTACCACAACCGAAAGGGACGGTTAAACGGGCTGTTGATTTTGTTGATGAATTAGCTAAATGTCATAAAATCGTTCAGGAACGATTGGTAAAGACAAATGAGAAGTATAAGCGAACTGCTGATTTGAAGCGACGAAGTGTTGAATTTAATGAAGGAGATATGGTATATGCTGTGTTAACGAAGGATCGTTTTCCAGTAGGCGCTTATAACAAGTTGAAAGCCAGAAAAATTGGTCCTTTAGAAGTTGTGAAACGAATTAATGAAAACGCTTATAAGCTGAAGCTGCCAGAGGATGTGTACACTTCTGACGTGTTCAATGTTAAGCATCTAGTGCCATATTATGGAGATGAACGAGGTGATGTGGAAGAATTTACAAATTCGAGGACGAATTTTTCCCAACCCGGGGAGGATGATGCAGCCCAGGCTAGTGTTAAAGCAGTGGAATTCACCGACACAATGAGTTGGAGTTGTTCCAAGGCCGTAGGTCGTTCACGACCTAGTGGGGAAATGGTGGAGATTGGTCGGCAGCGATCCAGTGGAGAGACAGGTCGTCCAAATAAGCTAAGAGGTCTCAAAATACAATCCCACGACCCAAAAGTCCAACCCAGCGAGCTAAGTGAAACAGAACAACATGCTTTAGGTCGGTCGGAAACTTTAAGTCGTTCACGACCTAACTGTACGCAGGATAAAGGGGGACGACCTAACGAAGCAGTGCAATCTGAAATGATTCTAGGTCGCGAAAGACCTAACAACACCGTTAAGTCGCTCCAGCGAACTATTGATGAAAGCGGGCTAAAATTAAGGCGCTCCGTCCATTCGAATAACCAAGCAACGACCTATTAGTTAGGTTGCGAGCAGATAGGTCGCTCACAAGGCCAAAGCTCAACCTTAAGTCACGGAAGGATAAGTCGCTGAAGACTAGATCGTTGAGTCGTTTGCTTCTGTATAGGTCGTAAGTCGTGTGTTTTAAGTCGTCCGAGTTTGTGCCTACGTGTTGTATTGTGTTTGTAAGTCGTAAGTCGTGTTGTGTTGGTCAGTTAGATCGCTCACGACCTTGTTAAGTCGTAGGTCGTCCGGTGTAGCGCTGTTATGTGTTGAGTCTTGTATTTTTAGGTCGTTTACGACCTATGGTAAGTCGTGGGCATTGTTAGGTCGGAAATGACCTAGGGTGTGTTGTGGCCTATAAATAGGCAAGTTGGGGTCATTGTATTTTTTTGGTTGACTTTTGAACAAAATTTCCATTTGATTGCTTTGTGCTTTCTTCTAATCGGTAGTTGAGCGTAATCTCCTATCTCCACTTACGACATTCGAGTGCACTCGGATCTTCGTTTGCTGAAGCCAATTCGCGGAATCAAGTGCGCTTGATCAACGCTTGAAGAATTGCAGATCTTTGTTTCTCGGTATCGTGCGCGATCAACGAGACGAAGATAGCTAGAATCCGGCATCTTTGGATCAACGGATTTGGGCATTGCAGTATTTTCAATCCACTGATTACTACTTTCACCGATTGAAGTTTATTTTGATTAATCCGCTGCGTCAAATTCCAATCAGTTGGATTTATTGTAAAGTTAGTTTCGTTATAATTATAAATAAGGAACTAAAAATTGGTAATTAATGGAATTAAGGAAACTGAAACGTTATGATTAATGTAGTAAAAATAATAACTGTGAAGTATGAATGTAATAAAATTTAAACCAACGTTAATTATATCCATAAGGTGATAGTTTATTTAATAATAAGAGTAAAAATTACAAATAAAAGAATTTGCTTGAAATTTAATTATAATTAACTGGGTTTTTATTTCATTTCCAATTGAACTCTAAAATTTATGTAACATTTAAAAAGTGGGTCTAACATGGAAATTTCATTTTTATAGGTTATTGATTTCTATTTAATCTAGAAATGATAAGCTTGTTAACTTTTAATTTATTATTTAAAAGTAATTAGAATATAAATCCATCGTTCCCAGAGTGTGAACGGACTCCACTTTCCCAGAGTGCGAACTGGAGTATAAACATCTATTCCAGGTTCCCGGAGTGCAAACTGACACATCAATGCAAACTCCAACTTCCCAGAGTGTGAATTGGAGTATAAACATCTATTCTAGGTTCCCGGAGTGCGAACCGACGCGTCCATCCAGACTCCAACTTCCCAGAGCATGAATTGGAGTATAAACATCTATTCCAGGTTCCTAGAGTGCGAACCAAAAACACAAATGCTAACTCCAGGTTCCCAGAGCGTGAATCAGAGCATTAACATCAATTCCAGGTTCCCGGAGGGTGAACCAGAAAATACAAATGTCAACTCTAACTCCCTAGAGCGTGAAGTGGAGTACAAACATCAATTCCCGGTTCCCGGAGCGCGGACCAAAATACAAATGTCAACTCCAAATTCCCAAGAGTGTGAATTAGAGTGTGAATGCCAAGTCAAAGTTCCTAGAGTGCGAACTGGAGTATAAACGTTTAATTACTCTAAGTCCCCAGAGTGCGGACTGGAGTATAAACACTAAAATGGGTGTGATCGACCATACATCAACTAACTCCAGATTCCCAAAGTGCGAACTGGAGTATAAACATCAACAGACTCCAGATTCCCAGAGCATGAATTGGAATATAAAACACCGACTCATCCAAGTCCCGAGAGCGCGGACTGGAGCACGAATGCCAAATGGGTGTGACTAACCACCCATCAACTAATTCCAGATTCCCAGAGTGTGAACTGGATTGTAAACATCAACTAACTCTGGTCCCAAAAGCACAGACTGAAGTATAAAGACCTAGTGGGTGTGACATACCACCCATCAACCAACTCCAATCCTCGAAGCATGGATTGGAATATAAATACCAGAAGGGATGCGATTTGATTGTCCATCTAACAACTCTAATTCCGCAGCAAGTTTCATAGTACAAAAAGCATATGTCGTTTGACTTTCTGCTTTCCAACTCTTCCCCTGACATGGGGGCACAATTATCATAAAAAATCGGTTGTGATCTGACTTTCTAGCACTAAGCGGGCACGACATGGCCGTTCATGCATTAACACTTATCCCCGACACGGGACCTATAACATAATCTTATAGGGATGCACTCCGACCTAGCAAGACAAGATTTCTTCATAGGGAGATGTAGATTCGCAAAAAGGACCTAGCTGAACGTCTTATTCTAAATGGATGTGATTACCCATCCTACCGCAAACGAACGTGACACGACCGGTCATCCGCTAACTCTAGCCAATGATCTGGCAAGTTATGCTTGCAATGTGGACGGATGTGACCCAACCATCCACCAATCAACTCCTTCCTCCAATTCAGTAGGAGAAACATCAAATTAAAGTTGCCGCAATGTGACTGACTACACTTCGACTTTCGCCATTGACAAGTGCCAGGCGAATTAATCGAGGAAAATGCGGTTGACCATTTTCTGCTTAAATTCCTAGTCCCCAGAGTGGGGACAGGGGTATAAACATCAAATAGGTGTGACTAATGGCCCTTCAACTGCCTCTAGTTACCAGAGTGCGACTGCGACCATAGACAGATAAAGAATGTGATTCGACCATTCATTCACCAACTTCGACCTAAAGTCGACGAGAGGAGTATAAACTCGCTACAGATGCAATTAGACCGTCCACAAACTAACTCTGCTAACCCAAGACTGGGGGCGGAAGAACAAATCATTATAACAAGAGAAATGAGACTCGCTACATTGCTAGCTATTCAGATTCCTTTACAACTTAAGGCAACGACTACAAAGAGGCCTTAATGCTAACCAATCAGAATGATGCTCGAAGTTACGAGAACCCAATTATATCGTACCGCCAGATCGACGGGCAATATCGATCTGCACCTTTCATATCATACCAAAGGATCGATAGGCAACGAGGTCCGTACATTCTACATTGTGTCGCTAAATCGACGGCCAACATCGATCCTCTTCAATTACAAGTCGATGTGACACGAGCGCTCACCGAATACCTTCGACCACCAGAGCATGGATAGAACCACGAATGAGTGTGACTTAACCATTCATCCTCCGTCGCCTTCCTTCAACCTTCTAGGAAGAGCATGAGACTAGATGAGCATGAACTGGGTGCTTTTAAGCTGACTTTATCCCTAGATCTAACGGGTGAATGTAAATCGAAACGGGTGTGACTGATCGCCCAACTCCAAAAGAATCCAATGCGACCATTCATTCTTTGACTCTTACCATAATTCGACTAAACAGACAATTCACAACAAGTGCAACCCAAATGTTCGTGCAATTCTTACCCTTGATTCGATAAAGGATGCATCAATCCTGCATTGGATCTGACTGGATGGTTCACTCTTCAGTTTTTGCCCAGAGTATGACGACATAAGCAGCAAAATGAATGTCGATGAGGCAACGAAGTATTCTGCCTAGAGGAAAGAACTAGGATACAATGCAGGATAAGGCATGACTCAGCCTTCCATTGGTTAACTCAATCCCATGGTTCAGCGGGATATAATGCAAAATTGAAGTGAACAATATCTACCTTGCCACTTATCGAGATTTTCCCCAGACTTGGGGTATGCACGATAAATAAGATGAAAATAATTTGATCGTTCATCAAACAACTTTGGCTCTTACAGCTTGGACTACAGTATAAACACAGTAGAAGCTAGGCTCGATCATTCACACAATACATCCATCAAACCAAGACTGGGGGCATGAGTGTGATCATCCAAGAGCTGAATACGACAAATCAATCCCATAGCTCGTGCCTAGTATTCATAACAACTTGACGTCACGACCGAAAGGATGCTTAGAGATAGAATCATCAGATCAGCGCCTGGACTTATGGGCAACTAACCATCAATCTGACCCTTCCGATGAGCCATGGATTGCAAGTACATTGAATGGAAAGCGCATTGCTTGGAAACACAAGTAGATTCCAACTCATAGCCGGAGCCAGCTATGCTGCAACATGCGATACAAGGCTAAACTTTACTATGCCTTTAATTCCACATCCTTACGAGCCTGATCATTTACCATTGCAAATAAGCACATGAAGTGCCTACAACCCATCACATATATTGTAGATCAAATCACAACTCTTCGCAAGGATGATGCAAGAGTCAAGCATTGCTCCAGGTGAATTTGATATGTCCGCTTGGACTCGATCTCATATATATATATGGACCCTCACCAACTATTGAGAACCTTGCGTTAAATGTCAACCCGATGCATGTCTTGGTGAACAAAAACGAAGCGACACGGATCTAGAAAGATCTGCTGCACTAAAGTAGGAGGCGAATCTACTCAAAACCAATAGGTTTATCCACGATGCCCTCTACCCAAAATGAGTATCCAATCCTTTACTTACGAAAGAAACAATTGGAGAGTGGCGGACGTACGCCTACTACTCAGATTTGCACGAGGCATGGAAAATCATAGCTTTCCATATCCAATGATCAACCAACTAACTGACTCGGTCATCAGACATGAATTACTCTCATCCATGGATGCAAAATACCAAATAAAATCAGATATTGAAACATGTCCCAGACCAGGAATACAATTGTTTCGTTACTGACCCGAGCCTATAGTGTTGTGCTGCAATCCATGGATTCAAACTTGAGAATTCTTATGTTACTTACCAAAGGACGATCAACAGATCATTCAAAAATCAGATCGGCCAATCAATGAAAGTATATATGGTTAATACGCTCGTGAGATCGCGACTATCGAACGACCACATCGATGACTTTGCAAAGATATTCAGTGCTCTCCAACAACTGTAGAATGAAAATTGAACCTTTGGAATGCTCTTACAGCATTGTATGAGAAGAATTCTCGGGTTTCGTCATCAATTCTCTCAGGATTAAGGCTAATGCCAGAAAATGCTGAAGATTAGAGTCATCCATGTATCGAGGAAACCAAGCAGCTCTAATAGATTGCTCAAAGAGACCTCCCATTTACCCAAGCCGTTGGATCGTGAAGATATATACCTCAATTTGGTCATGTCAACACACGCCATAAGCATCGCAATGCTATGTGAAGAGGAACTAATCCAAAGACCAGTATCTGATAAAAGCTAGTTATTAGCAAGTTTACCCTGTTAATGTCTGTATCGATCAATCGTTACGATGGGTCCAATGGAAACCCTAGATGTCTGAAAGGTAACTCAAATGGAATATCGAGCTAAGCCAATTTGATATCACTTATCTCCCTCAAAGAGCTATCCATGGCCAAACATTAGCATACTTCATATCTGAATTCACTGCAACGAAACGAAGCTATGTATGAAGCCTTGGTTGCCATGCCAAGACTAGTAAGATGACTAGGAATGGAAACTTTACATATCTTATATGATTTCTGGTTAATGTGCTAGGTCAGGGAGGACTATCTGACTAGGGGGCAATGTCTTGCTCCTTATCTCAACTGGATCATAGAGATACTAGTCAACTTCGAGTATTACACCACTATCCCAATCGTTAAAGAACAAAACGAAAAGGACGAATCATTGTCCAAGCTAGCCAGTTCTGGGAATGCGCAACAAATAGACTTTATCCCAGTTGAAATACTTATTATTCCAAGCACTGATAGATGAAGATCGACTAGATCTTAGAGATGGATCCAGGAAAGGGGTCATGGATGACTCCTATCAAAGACTATTTACCATGGGGAATTCTTATTGAATAGGGGAATGAGAGGTGGCATATCCCCCGTGAAGCGTCATTGCATGATTATGTCTGGATCGTTCGACTCCATCGACACAAAGCATTACGCTTGTATCCATCATTCCAAGACCCAATATTACGTATCCATCGACATGAAGCATACATTCTAACATCTCAAATCGATCCAGGAGAGGATCGATACGAAAGGAAAGACTTAAAACAACCATCGAACGTTGTTACAACTCAAATTTCACTTTGATCCAGGAGAGGATCGATACAAACTCATTCCAAACAAAAACTAAAGAACTTGATGACGTGAATAGGTGTCAGGCTGACATATGTGCATGTATGCGAAAATAACACTCAAGTTTCAAAGTTACCAGGAATTGAATGCTTACCAGATGACAATCAAAATGTTGAACAACAAATCGCTAGTGCTCAACACTCAGTTACAACAAAACACTGCATGATCATTGACAATCAACAGTTTGACATCTAGGTCACTGAAGATCAACCATAGGCAACATCTTTTGACAAAAAGATAGCAACTACTCAGTGAATTGGATAGAACTTTTCAGAATGAAGATGGCAGCTTTTCAAAGCACGTCATGTTCACACAAGACATACTTTGGGGGGAAAATGTTATTCCGCCTTTTGGCAAGGCCGTGACACCAAGAACTTGACTAGAAACCAAGGATGGTTCGTCCTGAAGATCGTTAACGCATAGGTCTGCTATGGATGTCGGTAAATTTTTTCCGAGTCCAGATCGAGCTACAATTGATATGACATGACAAGAAAAGCTAATAAAGCCAACATTCCAAATTTCAAGTCGATCGGAGTTGGTATGCTCAAGATATTGATCGATCACTGTTGAGAAATCCAAATTTGCATCGATCATAACTCAAGATCTACAAGTCCAAATGCCATCAAATTTTCACAGAAGCTTACTGCCAACCTACGGAATGTTCACGCTAAATTTCATATCAATCGGATCGAATCTTGATCGATTCGAAATTGCTTTGTATCGATCATGGAACAACTTGCATCGATCATATCTCACAATCCACATCCAAATGCTATGAAATTTTCACAGTAGCTTACTGGTAACATGAGGAATGTTCATGCCAGATTTTAGCTCAATCAGATCAAATTTTGATCGATTCGAAATTGAGTTCGAATCGATCCCGGAACGGGCCCCAATTTCCTAAGGCCGGGCATGCGGGCCCCCTCACGTCCCAGAAGTGGTCTCTCGAATTTTCAGCGAAATATCAGCTTCCAGCACTTATTAATAGAGCCCCTGGTCATTCAGAAAAGGGGTCGGAGAATTTTGAGAGTAAAAGAGCGCCCAGACTCTGCCACATTCACTCTAGAACGCCATTACTGCCATTGATCTTGAATTTAAGCTTAATATCTGTTGTACTTCGCTATCAAAAACTTGTAATCTTCAAGTATCAAGTAATAAAGTGATAAAACTTCATAGTGGACGCAGGTAAATCGTCGAACCACTCTAAAACTCTATGTTTCTATGCATTTTCTTATATGATTATTGGTGTGTTTGTTGGATCTGCTTCATTTTATATTTATTTTCCTCACTTTATCTCTTCAAACACATCCGAAGAGTGTTGTGCCCAATTTTAGTGCAAACAGATGGATGCTTTTAGAACAACGTCAGCGGGACGATGAGCATTCTAAGTGAGATGTGTTCTAAAAAGGTAATGCATAGCCTTGAGCCTCATTAACCGGGAATGGCTAAAACAGGGGAGGTGCAGCAAGGCTAAATGGCTAGCAACCAATCAGGGTAAGGTCATCTCTGTCTAGAGGTCCCTTTTTATTCGGCTTAGTGGACGGTTGCTGATCCCAACTGTGGGGTGATCTTATTCGGGCTATCCAGTAAAGGGTAGTTCGGTCTTGTGTTGCAGGTGATTTAGGGTAGATCCTCGGTATGGTGATCTAGACCACGTACTATGACGGGCGGTACCCCAATAGCCTTGTCGTTGATGGAAATCCATTTTCCCTACGTGCTTTTACGTTTTTGTTTGTATACCTATTATACTGGAATTTAATTAATGTAACAATTTCGGCTATTTGGATAAGTAGTTGTACTTAGACACTATAATAATATCAGAGGATTTTATAAGAAAAGTTTTGGTTATCGTAAGGTAAAAACCTGATATGTTTATTTATGGCGTGGTCTTACGAGATACCTTTGATTCCAAAAGGATTTTGAAAACTTCAATAATCTAATTAAGTGTGTTTTATCATGCTAGTTTTCTAGACTGACTCGGGTATTATTTCACTATAATGCATCGGTCAAACCGAGTATTATATAATACAAGAAAGGATGATGTGGAGCTCAGGAGATAAGCTGGATGGCAAGACGTACTTCAGTACTTGATTAATATTCCGCTGTGATGATTAACTACATAGTCAATTTTGTGAGGACGGGTTATGATAACTGTTTGGTTGTGTGTTATGAATTTTGTTGTACTCTGATGATGTAATGTATAAACAAGTATAATTCTTTTTGATTTAAAGATTAGTCATTTATCTATTATATTTATTCAGCTGCGACTATGAGATTTGGATGTTGTTTCTATTTCCTTCTTCAAACTCCTTCTTCTTTTACCCTAATGGTTTGGTTTTACGGCACTCGATTATTCAGTACTTGATACAGTAGACATATTGATGTCAATTTTCAGACGTCGAAAAATTGGGTCGTTATAGTTGGTATCAGAGCATAGGTTGACGATAAACTTGGCTCTAGTGGGAATTACTCATTAAAAATAGAGTCGGAAGTACTCCAGAATGAGTTTGAGAGTATTAATGGATATGAGCACGTATTTGTTAGTGAATATAAAAATTATTTTTGTATTGTGTTGACTTATCGGTTGAGTGTTTATGGATTATGGTCGATATATGGGACGCTATCTCATCGATAGGGGTTTCTAAACTCTTAAACAAGATAAATCGACACGGTATTGTTTTTAAAGGTGGGTAAATGAAATAATTTTGCCTATATTATTTTGTATATAAAAGAAATAGTTTTTGAAAATTATTATTGTATATGGTTGCCTGGTTGTTAGAGAATGGTAATATTAAATTATTATCATTGTTATACGGAAATTGAAATAAGAAATAATGGTATAACCAGAGTTAAGAATAAATTCATATAACAGAATGGAATTCGTAAATGTGAATTATAAATGAGGTTTATAGTTGGAAATGAGATGAATTTTCAGAGTAATATTTGAATATGAGTTGAAATGATTTTCAAAAGTTTTTGGAAAATAATGGTGATATTATTTGAGAAATATTTTTGAATTGGATATGAAATCTGGTGAGATTTGAAACTTAAAAATATTTGGAAAATATTTTTGAAAGGACAAAAGCACTAAGCTCTTTTTGTGGTCGTTGGAAAATAATTCTGATAATGAACGCGACATCATCGGTGTTCATTTTTGAGTTTCAAAGGGAGGAATTGCTACGTAATTGTATTAAGTTGGAGTTGTTTGCAAAACTAGGTTTGGTTTTGAAATTTAAAGAAATAATTGGATATACCAAAGGATTTTAGATATTGTTGATTTCAAAGGTGATTTTGAAATATTAAGAAATTGTTTAAAACTCTGGGAGTTTAATAAGTTTGGAAACTTGTGAAATTTGAAATTGTTGGATAGGAAAATTTAAAGTAGAGTTAAACTAACGGAAGGGTGAAAACGAAATAAGTTAGAAAAGTAAACCAATTCAATGAAGTAAATTAAAAAGATTAGTAAATGGAATGTAAATAAGTTGGAAAACTTATAGAAGTTTAAAATTTGGATTGAATTGGAATTTAACTAAATTAAGTTAAATAAAGGTGAGCTTTGAGGAAATAAATCAAAGTAGGCTAAGTAAAATGGTCGTTGAAATAAATTTATTAAGTTAAAAATAAATTTGTGAAAGAACAAATGAATTTTCATTTGTAAGTAAATATAATTGGAATTGAAATTGAATATTGGAATCAATTTAAAATGGTGTTAAATAAAGTGAAATTGTAGAACTGGTTCGAAGTGAACTAAAATAATAAATGTTTGGAAATAAAAAGGTGTTTGATATATGAATAAATTAGCAAGTGGAATTAACTGAAGAAATGATTAATGGTTTGAAATGAGATGAATAGAATTCAATATTTAAAAATAAAAGATAAATTGAATTCAAATGTAATTAGAAATTTAAGATTAAATAAAATAGATATTAAAGCTTAATGATAAAGTGAAAAATTAATATGAGAAGGTGTATAAAATATTTATATTGAACTTAAGAAAGGATGGTTAAATTCCTAAGTAATAATTTGGTATTGGAATATAATAAGTTAGTATTTGAATGAAGATTAATAAAAGTGGTGAATAGAGAAAATAAAGAATTTGAAAATGGAAATTTGAATAAAAGTATAAATAAACCAAAGTGGTGAAGTGAAAATAGTTATAGGAAGTATATAAAACATTTATATTGTACTTAAGAAGGAATGGTGAAATTCTTAAGTAAAATTTGATATTGGAAAAATATTCTAAAATAATATTTGAATGAAGGTTAAGTAAAGCTGTGAAAAGGGTAAGTGTGGATAAGTGAATATAAATCAGATAAATGTGAATAAAAAGAGAATTGATATAGCTAATAATCAATTGAGATAAATACATAGGATGTACGTATATTATTTTATTCGCATAGCAATTTTATCCAGATTCGAGCACAGAATTTCGTGATAGTTATATTGATTTCGAGTTGGGAATTTTCACTCGATTTTCGACGGTGAACCCTATATATGAATTTTGATTGATTCTGCAAATTCTCTATCATAGTATACGGCTATCCAAGGATAATGACGGTTTCTGATCAAGGAACCACATCTGAGTCCGCACTACGAAGTCGGGTGAACGATGCTAGTTTGGAAGTGAAAGTGTATGATCGAGTGAGCGATCGGATTTGGCATTGTGTACGGATGATATATGCACATCATATGGCTTAAGTAAAGCAAATATTAAAAACTTTGTAAGGAAGTGAATAAAATGATGTTGGATTATGTAATTGGATATTATGGCCAAGTAGGATATATAGGTGCTTTAAAAGCAAAAGGAAATTGGGGTTTTTGATTTTAGAAGATAAGTGGAATTGCTCGACAAAAGGTATGTATTAAAATTGTGTAACATTCCTGATTTTTACGCCTAATTATTTTGATAATTAATTTAATCTTTGGAATTAAATTTTTAAATATTTGGTAATTAATATAAAATTTTGGATTTAATTTTGAAATTTATTGTGAATTAATATGAAAATTCCAGAATAAAGAAAATATGTATTTTAATAGAATATTTGGAATTTAAAAATAAGTATTTTATAAAATTGTATTTGGATTTTCCAAAATTTAATAAGATGTATCTTTATTTATACAAAAAGGATTTTAATTTGGAATTTGATTATAAATATCTTATAAATAGATATTGGATTTATTTAACTTTATGTTTCAAGGAACCAATGTATATGGATATATAGTTATTGGATAGTAATGGATAATTTGATTTCAAATCATGTGTTACAAAATTGTATAAGTATAAGTAATATAAAATGTAAACAAGAATTTATGAAAACTTTAAATATATGTAATATATACTTTTGGAAAATTAAAATGATATTTGATAAAGACTTAAATTTATTTTTCTTTTATATATTTAAAAGTATATAGTTAGTATATATAAATAATATATATAGCTTTGATTTGTATATATCTTTTTAAATATGAGCATAAGAATTAAAATACAAATAAGATAAATTAATTCACAAATTGATAAAGGATTTAAACAAAATTTATAAATTTAAATAAAGTAAGGTTTAAATTATAATTTGTAAATAAACTCAAGGAAAGGTCTTGACATAAATTTGTTGAATTTGGCAAATGTCAATATAAATGTACAAGTGTATAATTTAATTAGATAAGTGGCAATCTTAAATCCTTAAAATTTTAAAATGTAAATAAAAATCAAAAGAAAGAAAACAAGGCCGTTCATTTTTCTCTCATTTGAAAAACCTGAAAAACAAACCTGGGAATTAAAAAAATAAAAGCAAATTCGAGAATTGAAAATGAGAACCAGAGAACAAAATAAAGCTTTCAATCTTGAATAAAATATCAGACAACATCAAGTCCTCAACCTGATCTAATGCAAGCTAATTCAAGATTAGAAAATCAAAAGCCTGAGAAACTCAAAGTTTTGCAACATTAAGCAACAGTTTTACAAAGCATTTCAAAACTAGAACCAAAATAAAATGTCAGGATTTCAGATTCAAAAGCAAAGAGTAAATCAAGGAGCAAAATCAAATCCAGATTTCAAAAAACAAAAGCAAGATTTGCAGATCAAAGAAAAATAGCTTGTCTCTGTTCAACACTCAGGTGAGCAAACTTTTGAGCATGTATACTTGAATTTATGGCTTGTCTATGATAATGGATGTGTGATAATATTTTAGTTATACATATAAATGCATGTATACAAAAATTGAAAGGCCTGTGCTGTCTGTATGCACATAAGAACACACCTATTCTGTTGTACACAGGTTTGATCACACCCAAATTAAATCCAAATCTCCATGTACAATTAATTTTAAACTTTGACTTCTAAGTGAAAGATGATGGTAGAAGTGTTAACTTGTTTTTAAAAATAAATTCAAGTGTTTAAATGGTGTAAATATTTGAAAATAAAAACATACAGTGAAAAATCAATGCAAGTCAAATTTTCGACTATTAAGATTTTTAGTCTTGATTATAGAATTGGATTCGTGTTTAGGAATTATGATTTTTAACATAGATATCTTGATTTTTAATTCTGTCATTGTTGAGAAAATTCGAGATGAACGGATTTCAGTTTTTTATTGATCCACGATGATCGATGTGACCAAGTTCTTCGAGTTTTGGTTTGATGGTAGATTAAGCATCATCGGTCATCAGAAAAATGTTTGTTGATTTTATAATTCGTTGTGGATGATAGACGAGAATGATGTAGGGTTTTAGCGCACATTTGGGTTATGGTCAGAATTCGAGTTGTTGCATCATCATTAGTGCTCCGGAGTTAATCACTCCATTGGGGTTAGTTGCGTGAGGTGTTGGCGCATCTTTGGACAAATTTTCATGGCCTCAGATGGCTTAGGGTGGTGGCGCGAGGAGATTTCAGGCGATTGGTTTTGGTCCAGTTTGTAGCTGGGTGGCTTGAAATTGATTTCTAAGGAACTTTGATGATCTGGATGATCGAGGTGCCGGGGTAGGTCATCGATGACCTGTTGACGTTGACAGGATTGGCCAGAGCAGCGGCAAACGATGGTGGACATGCACGAGGCCCTGTTTGTGTTAGTAGCCTGGAAGAGAAAGGGAAGTTGATGTCTCGAAGCAGACTTCGAGTAGTTCATGTGCTGGCTCGTGATTGGGATCCAGCATTTGCAAGCAAGTAACGGGTATAACAGAACTTAAACAAAAATCTGTGTTAAAAATAAAGTTATGGTTTGATACGGTGGGGACTCGAAGTAAATAAGCAATTTTCTTGGGGAACACTCGGATTTTCTTGGGTATTATGGTTTCCAATTTTATAATTTAAGGTAAAATTTGTTTGTTAAATTGGAATGTGCAGTTAAAGGTTTTGAAAGTAGAATATTTTAATTAATTGATTTTAAAGGTGTTTTAAACTTATATTTTAAAAGAGTTTATCTTAAATGAAAACTTAACAAAGTAATTAAGGAATTAATCTAATGTGTTTTAAATTATTAATTTAAAAGTTAAGATAATTTATATTGTTAATGATAATTAATTAATTAATGACTTATAACTACTTAATAATTAAAAAAAGATTTATTAAAGGCTAATGAATTATTAAGTAAAAGATTAATTAGTTTATAATTAAGGTGATTAATTTGAGAATAGTTAACTAAATGGTAATTAATTAAGGGTTAATTACTTAATGTGATTAATTAAGAATAATTAGATAATTAAAGGTTAATTATTTAATGATTAAGGGTTAATTAATTTAGTAATTAAAGGTTAATTGATTTATTAATTAAGGATGATTAATTTATCATTAAAGATCAATTAATAATTGATTAAAGGATAATTAATCAAAATGATTTATAGTTAATTAATATTAATTAACCAGAATTAATGATCTGTTCATAAGTAATTAATCTGATTTAAATTAATCAGATAATTTATTTTTACTTATGGATGTTTGGATTCTATTGAATGATGGAACTGTTTGATATCCCTGATATGTGATGCTCTGTTTTGATTTGAGCTATGAACTGTGATGTAACTTATTCATCTGTGATGTAACTTATTTATCTGCAATAAATCTATATTATTGTCTATGATCCATGAATGAAGATAAGCATTGTAGTTTATATCGCTTATCAAATATATTTCTGTGTTTGAGTCTGCGATGATTTGATGATGTTGCACTATTGTGTGTAAAACCCCTGGACTACACTATACACACACAAATATGAATTTCACGGGAAATCGGTTAAGTCACAGAAAATTTGAAAAGGTTTTAAAAAGTTGAATTTTGAATCCAAATGATTTTGGAAATGAAATTGGGTTAAATTTGAAAAGCTTTGAAGAGGGAGTTTTTCAAAGATAAAATAATTTTGGATATCAGTGTAAGTTTTTAAATTTAAATAGTTGGTTTATATTTGAATTAAATATTTGAGATTGAGTTATATGAATATATGTTCGGAAACTATGTTTTAGAAAGGTTATGCAAGTTATATATATGTATATGTTTTAAATCATTTTTAAATATCTTTAAAAGGTATTATTTTGAGAAATCGAATTTAATCCAAGTTATATTTGAAGGAATTTAACTTGTGCAAATGTAATCGAATTTTTTCGAAACAAAAGGAATTTGTTTTCAAATGATAATAGCTTTCAAGTAAAGAAGGGATTTCCAGTTTTTGTTAAAAGGGTTTCAAATTTGAAATGAAATTGTTTTGAAAGCGATGAATTGAATCTTTGTTAAAGATTTGAATGACTAAATCAAATTTGAAATTGAAATTATTTTATTGAATCTTTGTTAAATATTTGAATGGGTGAATCAAAATTTGAAATTGAAATGGTTTTGAAAACTATAAATGAATCTTTGTTAAAGATTCGATCAACCTTGTTTTGAATCAAAGTGGATATTAAAGATGAATCTTTTGTTTAAAATGATTGAAAGCTATGCATAAATCTTTCTTAAAGATGGTAAATCTTGTTTTGAATTAAAGTGAATTCTAAAGATGGATCTTTTGTGAGAATATTATGAATAAATCTTTATTAAGGATTGGTGAACTTCGTTTTCGAATTTAAGAAGATCTTAAAGGTGTAACTTTTGTATAAAAATTTTGGAATCGAAATTTTTTTGAAAGTAACGAATGAATCTTTATTAGAGATTGGTGAACTTTGTTTTGAATTTAAGATGGATCTTTTGTTAAAAGTCTATGAATGAATCTTTGTGAAAGATTGGTGAAATTTGTAGAGTGAATCTTTTCGTTTAAAAAATTTGAAATGGTAATTTTTTTAAACCATTTGAAAGAAATGTTTTGGGGATTAAAAGTTGTGACTTAATTGAGATCCTGTATCCATATGTTTTAAATATGCGTTCGTTACTCGGTTTAGCTGGGAGAGGACCTTTGTGTCATAAATCCTATTCCAATTAATGATACGACGTTTATGGAAAGCATTTGAAGACGGTGGTGAAGACCAGATATTTTCAGAAACGAAAGGATTACCGTCGAATGTCTCTGCACCGACTGGTGCCCGGTATAGAGATTTTATCACCATTTGTGACAGGAAATCCGAACGTGATTAGGGATTATTCGGATTGCAAGGGCTTCTTTTGAAGTGCCTTCGGTTCTGTTCGAACCGGGAACAGACTTGCATGGATGTATGTCTGACGTTACACTTTGAAATGTAAAGCTGATTTCTATCAAATACATTTCTGTTTAGTGGTGGAGATTTATTCTCTTAGCTTAACACTCTTCTCTGAGACATACGAGCTTAGAGGTTATGTAGTTGATGGTTACTAGTGATACATTCCTACTTTGGTAATGTGGCATATGAAGTGTTACTGGTCATTTGTTGATCGAAGTATGGCTTTGTGGAAAAGCGTAGCTTTGTGGACGAGACTTCGTCGAGCCTCACAACCCGAAAATGGTCGAAACAGGAATGTTGAGGCAAGGTTTTTAGGGGTCGTGCCCTTAGGGTATGTCCATTTTCTTATGGATAAGAGGTGGTATCATGGAATGGACCCAGATATTTAACCTATGTGGTTACTGCAAACTTATTTCTTTGTGGTTGTTGGTGTTGAGAGCTCTCGGTAAAGGTCGGTAATGACCAAGGATGGCATACTTGCGTGGTTGTTACCTATGTTATAGCTTGGTTAAAACATGAGGTAATGTCGGTCTGGTTTGGCAGAGATCCGGTAAGGTTCTCGAGGGCGTCCTTCTAGAGGCGTATCCATTTCGGTAAGGAAGTTGATGCAGCGCACTATGGGTTAAGACACAATAGGTTACAAACAGTACATCAAGTTTTAGTTCATAGGTCGCTTACCTAAGTCGCCAGCGATCTAGTGGGTTACGGCCTAGAGAGATACGAGAAAAGGATGATACAGAATTCCATGATGAGTCGCCCAAGCGACCTAACCATCTTATGCCGCTCCTTCTTGAGACGTTCCAGTGGTTATGTCGCAAGTTCATGAAGTTTAAGTTGTTAAGTCTTAGATCGATCGAGTGACTTAGCGAGTTAAGGCCAGGTCGCAACCTTAGGTCGCGAGCGAGTTATGAAAGCGATCTAATGAATTATGCAAGAGAGGATGATGAACTAGCGAGCTATGATTATTCGAAGGAAACTTTAGGTCGCTCCAACGTAGGTCGCGAACGACCTAACTCACAACACAGAATGAAGAAGGTTGTTTTTAAGCCGCCTTGAAGTTTAGGTCGCAAAATCTTAGGTCGCTGAAGCCTAAGTCGCTCCCGATGTTAGGTCGCTCAAGCGTCCTATTGCTATACCACCTACTTTAGGTCGCTCAAGCTATTGAGTTGATTTAGGTCGTTTGTTACTGGGTCGCGTGTGATTTGTATTTTGGGTCGTATGTGTTGTATTTCTGTTAAGTCGTTATGTTGTGACGTTGTTATGTTGCTTGTGTTTGATAAGTCGCGTATTGTAATAAGTTGTATGAACTTAGATCGTTATGAGTTGAGTCGCGTACTGTTAGGTCGTTAGCGACCTATGTTAGGTCGGTCGTGTATGTTGTAAGTATGCGAGGTCGTGAAGGTCTTGTAATATGTTGTGCTTTGTGATGTAAGTGTTTGTGTTGTGTTGTAAGCCTATAAATAGGTGAGTTGGGTCATTTGTAAGGTTGTTGATTTTTGAATAAAAATTTGGTTTGTGCTTTATGCCTCCATTAAAATTGGAAGTTGAGTGTGAGCTCCTTTCTCCATCTTCGGTTATTCGAGTGCGCTCGAATCAATGATTTTGAAGCCGATTCACGGAATCTTGTGCGTAAGATCAACGTCGAAGAATCGTAGATCTTTTAACACTAGAACAATAAGTGCATATTGCTTCGCATCATTTGCATCGGTTGAAGTAAAAGCTGATGCAAATAGAACTATTTGCATCAGTTCTATCTTAATAACCGATGCAATTGGTACGTGGAAAGCAATAGCTAATGAAAAATCAAATTTGCACCAGTTGTCAACAACAACCGATACAAATACGTCGATGCAAATAGTTTTAGTTGCATCGGTTTTAAAGTCAACCGATGCAACTACATGTTGATGGCAAAAATATGAAATTTAGGTGGGAAATAATGAAAAATTGGCTCCAAAGTTGCTACTTGACAAATGTACGTCATCCTCCTCACTAACCCACTCGCAAAAAAAAATTCCTCCTCCCTCAGAATCTCGGTGCTAGAAAATTAATTTTTTCCCCTTTCCATTATTTAAAGTCGGCCAGAGAAAAGAAAAAACGTTTGAATTCAAAAATCAATATATAAAAATCTGCTCAATATAAAAATACGAAACAAGCCTTAAAATCTTTCATTGGCGGATAGCTTCATTTTCATATGCATTTTTATGGGTGCGTTGCTTGTCTGGGCTTCGACAGTGGGGACTTCGAACTAGGGCTTCGGTTTGCATCAATTTGAGGGAGAATTGGTGATAATGGAGGACGGATTCGAGTTCAGCGAAGAAATTAGCATCTATGATCGAGATTGGGTGAAGCTCGGTGCCCTGTAGATGATTTCGTTGCTACAGTAATACGTGGAGGGGGGGATACGGTCATGTTTCTACTGGAGGTGACGAGCTCGACGATATTGGTATGGTCAGGTAGAGATTCGAAAGGGAAGCTCGACGGAATCATTGGAATGGAGTTTAGCGGAGCGTTGCTCTGATTTATATGTCAAAATTAACACGAAGCAGTCATGCTTTCATTGCCACTTACATTAGAATATTCAGGATACAGGTACCATTGTCTAACCTGCTTAACCTTACCTTCTAGAGTATAGGTGTCTGATTGAGTATCTCCATTTGATCTTTCTAATCTTTGTTTCATGTTTATTGTCAACATAACTAGTAGAATTTCAATTGTTTTCTATGAGTAAAGTATAAAAGTAGGACCTAAAAATGTAAGATTAACAGGTATAGGTATCTGCACGGTAAATATTCAATTATATGATGAAGACTCTGGAAGTGGAGAACATGGGTACATACAGGTTAGTGCGTTTATCTTTATTTTATCTACTTATTATAATTTCAACCATGTTGCCACTTGCTAAGAAGACTCAATATGTTGACTGATAACCTTCTACCATACGATATACCACTTACTTTTAATATGTTTTGAGTATGATTTTCTCATGAACATAGCTCAGACATATGCTATGTACAGCAAATGTAAAGGCTTTTATCGTATCACATGATTCTTTTGCCTACTGTTATTATTTTTCCCAGTAAGGCAATTCAAGAGTATGAATTATATAAGGCACACATATTTGCTTATTATGCAGCTACTTGGAGTGGGGAATACATAAGTAGTCATGTGGTATCCAGGATTAAATACGAGATTAATGTTAATAATTGGTTAATACTTTATAATTTGAAAGTATCTACAAACTAATATGGGTGTTTAAATAGAAAGGATAGTGACATTGCTTTGTTGACTTGTGAGATAGGTGTTTGTTACAGGCAACTCCTAACCTTGTTTTGTTCATTTCATTTATATCTCATATACTATTAAAATTTTAATGCCAATTTTTGTTTCAGGAACCGAATGTACATTTTGTTGCTGCAAATATTTTGCTTTATACTGGAAACTCAGGGAAACGGAGGGGGAATACAAATTCATGTACATAAAGGAAGATACTGGTAGTTTATTTTCCTCCACGATAAAACATAAGATTATTGGGATCTGTTTGTATTTTGAACAGTATAATTGTTAACCATATTCTAGAAGTGGATAATCATATCTTTGCATTTATAAGCTGTTGTTCATTTCAACTGAAGTGCTGGCCTGAAATTAATTTGTAAAAATTACCACATGAGATTAAATACGACATCCTACTAAAGCGGTACTAATGTAAATTGTACGGCAAATATCATCTTAATTCAACAATTACTTTCTCCTCACATCCCACAATGCTTGATTCTTGATCGAACTTCACTTTAACGAATATCGCTAAAACAATTGGAGAAACATCTACAAATCGATGGGTTGATAAATGGTGGAAGATATGTAGATAAATTAAATTGGACGAATGATTCATTTAAGTCAAACGTAACACTTTCGTCTCAGAGCAATATTGTATTTATGCAAGTTAGAACGTGTTTGGCAAATTCGGAAATCCGAACGTAGCTGCATTGAAAGTAATTTTGATTAATATTATCATTAGTCCACACAAACCCACCCCTAATGGTTTTGAGATACCTGGAGCATTCTCGGTAATGCTACTTTAATCATCAGCTTTTTTTTGTTTTTATATTTTTTAAGTACGGGAGAAAATAACTGGTTCCTCCATTCATTCCCAGATGTACACGTCGCGTATAATTTACATGTACTTCGGCATTCAATTATTAACCACTCCATTTTATCTTTCCTTTTTTATCTACCAATATAATATATAACCCGGTACCTATATTATGTTTCATAATCATATTAACTGTTGTTTTTAAGTTAAAACGCCCTGGAGAAATTTGGCAACAACCATTTAATTTGTAATATGATATTGTACTCATTCGGAAGATGGACAAAAGGAAGTTTGCATGTGGAACATATGATAAATTGATTAAATATAGACCAATTCCCTCAAGCAACAAATTCATTCCCCCTTCCTTAAGCTAGAGCCATGAACAGCCAAAATCATTTTTCCTTTTCATATCAAACTAGCGCGCAACGCATATAGTAATGCCTTTAAAAAAACAGTATTAATATTTAAATTGTTGTTAAAAACTAAATTTTTTTATGCAATGTATGATAAATTTCTTTATGCAAGGTATGGAACATGTTGGTGTACGTGCATTTGTAATGATAATTTGTCAATAGTTACCTGTTTGTAACTATAATGTTGAACTACACATTGAACCTAATTGAACCTCAACAGCTACATGTAGGTCTAAAGACCCCTGCACCTACCTCGGTTTTGTTTGAGATAAAAAGGAATTTGATAATACGAAGTAAAGAATGCAGTGTATTTCGCCTTGCTCTTTACTATCCAGCGTTTGATATAGTGATATTTTAGGAATCTAGCTGTATTGTTTGATGTATTTAACATGGATGTTTCTAGATTCCTTTAATGATTTGCCTGGGAAACTTGTTATAGGATATACAAGATATAGATGTTCAAAATGGTCATCTTTTATTGCTCTATGAGCTCTTCATGTATTGCCTTTATGATTTTCATATGAATTACATTGGTTACAAATTTGTAATGCATACCAAAAAATTGTGTTCATATAGTGAAATGAATTTTCTATGTATATTCCTGCAATTAAAATTTGATATAATCCAACCAGGCTTCCAATGTTTGTAAAATTGTAAGTAAAAATTTTTGGCCACTAACAATATTGTTAGTTTGGGCGGATGCATTTAAACTTTGGTCAGTTGGTCTGTCATTGGCCATTTGTACCTGCTATACGAACGACTGACCTAAGGCTGCATCCTCCTATATAATTTTTTTTAGTTAATGTAATGTCCATTGGATATAATTTTTAGTATGTTTTTGTTTACGTTTATGTTTGAGATAATTTAATTTTCATACCAATACCGTTATAAATCCGTCACTCATAGTTATGCCATTGAACTTTCTTGTTAAACATAAAGTTTATGTTTTGGAATTCAGGATAGTACGAGACAAGTACTTGTGCTGGTAAATATATGTCAGGTATATGATTGACTCATATATTCAATACGTCATCTCTAACATTAATTTTGCTTTAAGCAAGTCAGGATATGCTCATTTTTCTATAAAATCAGAAAGTGATTGATCTTGGTATAAAGGATCTCGGGTGGCATGCAGATGTTCAAACCAACTGTTACATATTAATATTAGATACGTCGCTGATGGTCTTCATTTCATTTTAAACAATGGGGTTTGTTATTTTGGTGAGAATCATGTATCATGTGCTAGCTAGAAATTGCGTAGAATGGAACGCAAGGTCTTATATATTAACCAAATTGTCAAAACATGTTTATTTCTTGTTTTTCCAGGTTCAAATTGATATTGGAAACATGGAATGCAGCATTCAGTTTTGAGCTGAAGCCTAAAAATTTGGGTTTTCAAGATTCCACGAATTTTTAAGATTTTCACTATACTATTTCTTAATTGTTGTACTAATTAAAGATCTGAATTAAGACTATACCACCTAATGATTGTACTAAAGATCTGAATTATGCTGCTAAAATGAATGTATGAACCATTATTTTGTATAGATTATTAACACTATAATTGATATATGTTTATTTTGGTATTACGTTATTCAGTTTGTATTTGCCATAAAATTTAATTTTGAATGATTGTAATATTGCATGCAATAGTTGTTTGTTATAATAAATAATATATATATATATATATATATATATATATATATATATATATTGTCTATTTGAGTACTGTAATAATGATTTCTGAGAATGGCTTTTTTGCATCAGGTATAAATAGCTGATGCAATAGAAGGATTAGTTTGCATCGGTTGTTATAAAAAACCGATGCAACAAAGAAGCCTTTTAAACCCAAAGACTCTTATGTTGCATCGGTTTCCAACAACAACCTATGCAACAAGTTCATTTGTTGCATCAGTTTTAATTACAACCGATGCAACTTGAGGGCTGCGTCCAGGCGTATGTTGCATCAGTTGTTAGTAACAACCGATGCAAAAAGGACCGTATTCCATCGGTTTTTGAACTGATGCAAAAGTGTTAAGCCTGTTGCATCGGTTGCACATGCATCGGTTGTTGAACTGATGCAAAAGGGGGGTAAACAACTGATGCAAATGGCCTATTTTGTAGTAGTGAACACGGTATCGTGCGCGATCAACGTGTTGGAGATAACTAGAATCCGGTATCTCTTGAGATCAATGGATTTTGGAATTCGGTATTTTCAATCCATCCATTCAACTTTCACCATTTCATCCGTTTCTGTTATATCCGCCGCGTCAGTTTGGTATCAGAGCGAGACTTAGCCAATCATAGCTAAGACGAGCCAGTTTGAGCAAAGAGAAGTGTTTTTTCAATTTTAGCCGAGCCAAAGAGAAGAGTAGAGCCGAGTGTTGGAAGCAAGGCCGAGCTAGTGGAAGTTGGTGCCGAGTTAGTGAAACCGAGTCAAGTGGGCTTGTGTGAGATTTGTTCAAGTGTGTGTTGGATTTGTTTGGAGCCGAGTTAAAGTGTTGGAGTTTGAGCTGTGCATCAATATTGAAAGTTGAATCCGAGTTAAAGTTAGTTGGAGATTGTTTGATTCGACAATGCCTCCGAGAAGAGTTAATCGATTTCAGAAGTTGAAGATGTGTATCGAAGACAAGATGCTGAGGTAATGGAGCAACGAATTAGTAATCACCTCGAAGAGAAGTTCAATAAAGGTTTTGGAAAGTTGGAGAAGTTGATGATGGATTTGAATCAAAGTCAAAGAAGAAGGTCACCAGTCTTGAACCATGGAGGAAACAGAGTTTCACCATCGATTACGGAAGCAAGGAGGGTGTCACCACAATCTTGTCAAGATAAAAGAGAATCATCAATTTCAATGAGACGAGATCACCATGGGTACAGAGATGAAGAGAAAAGAACTCAACATAGGTTTGAAGATGAACCATATCGTGATGTCGAAAGACCGAGTAGAAAAGACACTCATGGTAGAAGGGATTTGCACGATCATAGAGACATACATGGTCATAGAGACGAAGGGTTTAATTTGCCAAAGCATGAGAATGATTCTATTTGGCTAAGAAGCAATATTTTTCAGTCTACATGTACTATCTTGGGAAGGGTTTGTAAATTTGTTATTGATGCGAAAAGTTGCGATAATCTTATTTCTGAAGAAGCTGTCAAGAAATTAGGGTTGAAGACTGAAAAACACCCTAGACCCTATAAACTGACATGGATAAAGGAAGGGGAAGAAGTGACAGTGGGAAGACGAGCATTGGTTACATTTTCTATTGGGAAGAAGTACGAAGATGATATATGGTGTGATGTGGTTGATATGAATGTATGTCATCTACTATTGGGAAGACCATGGAAGTATGATAGAGCTGTACAACATAATAGTCACGCCAACAGCTACAGTTTCGTGTTCGAAGGAACCAAAATTACCTTAGTTCCTAAGAAGCGTGAACAAAGTAAAAGCAAGCCAGAGAAGAAGGTGGAAGCAACTAATCCAATATCTTCGAAAGAATTTGTGGAAGAAGTGAAAGATAGTGTTGAAGTGGAAGATGAAGTCGACTGTTCTCAACCACCGAAGTTCGATAAGGATGAAGTTGATGTTATTCAACCAACAAAGTTTGATGAACATGAAGTTGAAAATTCTCAATCAACGAAGTTTGATGAAGACGAATTTTATGATTTTCAACCAACGAAATTTGATGAACATGAAGTTGAAAATTCACAACCAGCAAAGTTTGATGAGGATGAAGAAAGTGTGTCAGAGCATGAAAGGGGTAATTTGTTGGAGATGGAAGTGGATTCGACTAGTCTATTATCTACGAGAGACTTTGTTAAAGAAGTGGAGGATAGTGCGGAAGTGTTTATGTTGATTGGGATTGAAACCAGTAAAGGTATTGAAATTCCCAAGGAGGTTAAGCCAGTGGTGAAGGAACTCGAAGATGTATTCCGCGCAGAGTTGCCTAGAGAATTACCACCCCTGAGGGACATACAACATCATGTTGATCAAGTGCCAGGTGCTATTGTACCGCATGGACTACGTTAACGTATGTGTCCGACAGAGCAGGAAGAGTTGAGAAGACCGGTTGATGGGTTGCTAGTCGAAGGAAGTCAGTTGTCTACTCCAGATTGCAGTTGGCAAAATAAAACTTATCAAAGACTTACATGTAGGAAGACACTTGGACCGTGATCGTACTATGCAGCTGATCTCAAAGTCTTATTTCGGACCGTCACTGAGGAAGGAAGTTGAAAGGTTTGTTTAGAGGAGCCATAACCCTCAAGTTTCAGAGAAGGCCGCGACATATTCAGGTTTATGTATGTCGTTACCTATACCTACTAAATTATGGATGGATGTTACTGTGGACTTTGTTTTGGGATTGCCTCAAACGCACCATGGCATTGATTCTATTTATGTGGTGGTTGACCGGTGTTCAAAATTGGTACATTTCATTGCCTATAAGAAGACTGCAGAGGCCAGTAATGTCACTCAGTTATACTTCAGAGAGATCTATCGATGTCCTGGATTACATGAATCTATTGTTTCGGATGGAGATACTCGTTTTCTGAGCCAATTTTGGATGAGTTTATGGAAAATGGATGGGACTAAGTTGAAATTTAGTAGTGCTTATCATACACAGACGGATGGACAAGATGAAGTTGTGAACAGATCCCTATGTAATCTATTGCGATGCCTCGTGGAGGACAATTTGAAAAGTTGGGATTCGAAGTTAATTTGAAAAGTTGGGATTCGAAGTTATGTCAAGCTGAGTTTGCACACAACCACACAGTTAATCGTAGCACCAGGTTCAGTCCATTCTAGGTTGTTTATTCAACAATTCCTCAAGGACCATTAGATTTATCAACTGTGCCACCGCAGAGAGGGGTGATTAAACGGGATAGTGATTTTGTGAATAAGTCGCAAGAATGTCACAAAGTTGTACAGGAACGATTGCTTAAGGCAAATGAGAAATATAAGCAATCAGCAAATATTAAACGACGAAGAGTTGAATGCAAAGAAGGAGATTTTGAGTATGCAGTGTTTACCGAGGATCGATTTCTTGTTGGTGCTTACAACAAGCTAGGAGCTAGAAGGATTGGTCGTTTGGAATTTGTGAAGGGAATTAATGAGAATACTGTAAGTTGAATTTGCCGGATCATTTTCCTACCGCTAATGTTGTCGACGTCAAACGTTTGATTCCGTACCATGAACATAAACTTGTCGAAGAAGAAGAAACTGTAAATTCGAGGACGAATTTCTTTCAACGGGGGGAGGATGATGCAGCGCACTATGGGTTAAGACACAATAGGTTAAAAACAGTACATCAAGTTTTAGTTCGTAGGTCGCGTGCCCCAAGTTGCCAACGATCTAGTGGGTTACGGCCTAGAGAGATACGAGAGAAGGATGATATAGAATTCCATGACGAGTCGCCCAAGCGACCTAACCATTTTATGCCCCTCCTTCTTGAGACGTTCCAGTGGTTATGTCGCAAGTTCATGAAGTTTAAGTTGTTAAGTCTTAGAACGCTCGAGCGACTTAGCGAGTTAAGGCCAGGTCGCAACCTTAGGTCACGAGCGAGTTATGAAAGCGATCTAATGAATTATGCAAGAGAGGACGATGAACTAGCGAGCTATGATTATTCGAAGGAAGCTTTAGGTTGCTCCAATGTAGGTCGCGAACGACCTAACTCACAACACAGAATGAAGCAGTTTGTTTTTAAGCTGCCTTGAAGTTAAGGTCGCAAAATCTTAGGTCGCTGTAGCCTAAGTCACTCCCGATGTTAGGTCGCTCAAGCGTCCTATTGCTGTACCACCTACTTTAGGTCGCTCAAGCTATTGTGTTGATTTAGGTCGTTTGTTACTGGGTCGCGTGTGAGTTGTATTTTAGGTCATATGTGTTGTATTTCTGTTAAGTCGTTATGTTGTAATGTTGTTATGTCCCTTGTGTTTGATAAGTCGTGTATTGTAATAAGTTGTATGAACTTAGGTCGTTTTGAGTTGAGTCACGTACTGTTAGGTCGTTAGCGACCTATGTTAGGTCGGTCATGTATGTTGTAAGTATGTTATGTCGTGAAGGTCTTGTAATATGTTGTGCTTTGTGATGTAAGTGTTTGTGTTGTGTTGTAAGCCTATAAATAGGTGAGTTGGGTCATTTGTAAGGTTGTTGATTTTTGAATAAAAATTTGGTTTGTGCTTTATGCCTCTATTAAAATTGGAAGTTGAGTGTGAGCTCCTTTCTCCATCTTCGGTTATTCGAGTGCGCTCGAATCAATGATTTTGAAGCCGATTCACGGAATCTTGTGCGCAAGATCAACGTCGAAGAATCGTAGATCTTTTAACACGGTATCGTGCACGATCAACGTGTTGGAGCTAGCTAGAATCTGGTATCTCTTGAGATCAACAGATTTGGACGTTCGGTATTTTCGATCCATCCATTCAACTTTCACCGTTTCATCCGTTTATGTTATATCCACTGCGTCACTGACCATTGTTGGAAATCCAAAGAAACAATACGCGCCCTGTACGGTTTTAGTTGTATTACCTACCATGGAATGTGGTGGTAACCTACTGATGCAGTGCGATCTATGGAATCATTAAGGTTGAAGTGTTCAAAGTCTTTAGGTCGTTTGGAGAAGGCCACAATTTTAAGTTGTTCGGAAATTTTAAGTCGCTGCCGACTTAACGAACATTGCTCACGACCTAATGAAAAGGCTCTAAGTCATCCGCGACTTAACGAGGAACAAAAGGGGGAAGTTTCACTAAGTTTGCGACCTAACGAGTTTATGGGTTACGACCTAAAGAAAGCACGACTTATCAACTTCCGAGTTAACAGGGAGAATAATGGAACACCAGGAGAAGCTTAGGTCGTGGATATGCTAAGTCGTGAGTCGTGTCATTTGTTAAGTCGTGTCTCTAAGTCGCGTTTCCACTTGAGTCATTGTGTTTCTTAAGCCGAATGTCGTTGTGTCTTGGGTCGCTATGATGTGCAGTGAGATATTGTTATAAGGTCTTGTTGTGTTGGTCAGTTAGGTCGTTACCGACCTAAGTTAGGTCGGGGGGGGGGGATATTTTGTGTGTTGTCTTTTAGGTCATCACCGACCTACGTGTTGTGTTGTAATATGGATAGGGTGTTGTTGCTAAGCCGCTGCCGACTCAAGATGAGTCGTAAGTCGTGAACGACTTAAGAGTCTGGGCTATAAATTAGCGTGCGTTGTAACTTGAAACTTGGTTATGTTTGAATAAACTTTTGTTTGTGAAGCTTTGTGCCTCCATTAAATTGGTAGTTGAGTGTGATCTCCTATCTCCACTTTCGACATTCGAGTGCGCTCGAATCTTCGATCGTTGAAGCCAGTTCGCGGAATCAAGTGCGCTTGATCAACGCTCAAAGAATTGTAGATCTCTTTTCACGGTATCGTACGCGATCAACGTGTCAGAGATAGCTAGAATTCGGTATCTTCGGATCAATGAATTTGGGCCTTTTAGTATTTCTCAATCCACCGATTGCTACTTTCACCGATTCATTTGTTTTCGTAATATCCGCTGCGTCAGTTTTGTATCAGAGCTTGATTTAGCCAATCATAGCTAAGACGAGTCTTGGAGCCAAAGAGTTTGAAGTTTGGTGTTCATCGTGTTCATCTTGAAGTTGCAACAAGTGTAGAAGCTTTCGATCCATTCCATTTTGGATCAAAGTGGAAAAGTTGTTTGAATTTGGTCGCGAGATTTTTGCGCGCCAAAGTTTGAAAGTGAAGTGCTTGAAGCTGTGCTTGTTGAAGCCGAGCCGACCTAAGCCTTAGGTCGCTGCCTATTGCCGAGTTTAGTTGGGGCCGAGCTAGGAAGTTGCCGTGCTAGTTGATTTGAGTTGAAGTCTTGAAGATTGTATTTGTGACTTGCTTGTGTTGAAGTTTGTGCATTTGTATTTGTTGAGGTATTTGTTAGATTCAATCATGCCACCGAGAAGAGCTAACCGTCATCAGAATGTTGAAGCGTTGTATAGAAGGGAAGAAGCCGAGCATTTGGAGCAACGCATTAATGAGAAATTTGATGAAGGTATTGGAAAGCTAGAGAAGTTGATGATTGATATGAATCAAACTCAAAGAAGGAGATCGCCAAACTTGAACCATGGAGGGAACCGAGTTTCACCATCGGTTACAGAAGCGAGAAGGGTATCACCGTAATCTTTTAGAGAAAGAAGAGAAACATCAATTTCATCAAGGAGAGATCACCATGACTATGGACATGAAGAGAGAAGAACTCCGCGTGAGTTTGAAGAAGAGCCATATAGAGAAGAAGAGAGACATAGTAGAAGGGACATGCGTGATCGAAGAGGTGATGATGGTCGAGATCGATATAGACGTACATTTGATTTTGATAAAGAGGGTGATAGAGCTAGCATTCATTATCGGGATCGAGACCATGTGCGAAATTCATATCGTGATATAGAAGAGGATCGACGATGGGAGTCGGGGATGAAGACAGAAATTCCGGAATTCAAAGAAGGGATGGTTGCAGAGGAGTTTCTGGACTGGTTATCTAATGTTGAAGAAATTTTTGACTTTAAAGAGGTTCCTGAACATAGAAGAGTGAAGTTGGTTGCTACTAGGTTGAGGGGGAGAGCTTTGGCGTGGTGGCAGCAAACTAAACTTACAAGGGAGAGAATGGGGAAGTCAAAGATTGAATCTTGGGGAAAGATGAAAAGGTTGATGAGAGCTACTTTCTTGCCATATAACTATCAGTCACTCATGTACCAAAGGTTACAGAATCTAAGGCAGGGGACGAAGTCAGTTAATGATTATGCGGATGAATTTTACCAACTCGTTGCTAGAAATGATATTATGGAGACAGAAGAACAGCTGACTGCCAGATTTGTTGGAGAATTACGAATGCAGATCAAGGATATGGTTAATATGTTTGATCCAAGATCTGTGGCAGAAGCACACCAGAAGGCATTGGCTTTGGAGAAGCAGGGAAGGCGTGGAGGTGGTGTGTTTACTAATTCTAACAATCAAGTGAAGGGTGTTAGCGGAAGTTCTAATGTTCCTAAAGCCGTTACAAAACCAGTTGTGAAGGAGGTTCAGAAGGCGAAGATTAGCAATGGTTTCAAATGTTAAAATTGCCAGGAGATGGGTCATAAACGTAATGAGTGTCCGAAGCTGAAGAAGAGAACTATGATAACTGAGGTTGAAGATGAGGGTGAAGTTAGTTCAGTTGAAGAGAATGAACAAGATATCGCATCAGGGATGAAGGATGTAATCTAATGATGAGGATGTCTTATTTAACACCCAAGCAAGAGGATGAGTCTAGTTGGTTGAGGAGTCATATCTTTCAGTCAACATGTACTATATTAGGGAAAGTTTGCAAGTTTGTGATTGATGCAGGGAGTTGTGACAATATTATTTCTACAGAAGCCGTGAGGAAGTTGAAGTTGGAGACGGAGAAACACCCTAATCCTTATAAGTTAGCGTGGCTGAGAAAAGGAGGAGAGGTGAAGGTCGATAAGCGAGTTCGAGTTCCATTTTCTATTGGGAAGAAATATAAGGATAAGATTTGGTGTGATGTAGTTGAGATGGATGTTTGTCATTTGCTTTTGGGAAGACCGTGGCAGTATGATCGAGCAGTGCAACATGATGGTCAGACCAATAGCTACAGTTTTATGTTTGAAGGTGTGAAGATTATTTTAGTTCCAAAGAAGCGACAACAAGGAGAGAGCAAATCTGAAGAGATTGAGGAGCTGAAAATTTTATTGACTCTGAAAGAATTTGTTGAAGAAGTAGAGGAGAGTTCGGAGGTATTCTTGTTGATTGGACGTGAAGCTATTGAATCTATTGAGATTCTTGAGGAAGTAAAGCATGTAGTGGAAGAATTCAGTGATTTGTTTCCAGAGAAGTTACCAAAGGAGTTACCGCCTAAGAGGGATATTCAACATCAGATAGATCTTGTGCCAGGATCAATGTTACCTCACAGGCCACATTACCGGATGAGTCCCAAGGAGCATGAAGAACTGAGAAGGCAAGTGGAAGAGTTGTTAGAACAGGGGCGTATTCAGGAGAGCTTGAGTCCATGTGTTGTGCCAGCCTTATTAGTGCCAAAGAAGGGACGTGGAGGATGTGTACGGATAGTAGGGCTCTAAACATGATCACTGTGAGATACAGATTTCCTATGCCGAGGTTTGATGATTTGATTGATCAGTTGAGTGGGGCTGTTGTGTTTTCCAAAATTGACCTGAAGAGTGGATACCATCTGATTCGTGTTAGACCGGGCGATGAGTGGAAAACTGCTTTTAAAACCAAGGAAGGTTTATACGAATGGTTGGTTATGCTATTTGGTTTGTCAAATGCACCGAGTACATTCATGAGAGTAATGAACCAGATTTTTAGACCATTTGTTGGGAAGTTCGTGGTTGTTTACTTTGATGATATACTGATTTATAGTGGGAGTACGGAAGAACACATCTAGCATTTGCGGGAAGTATTGTTGATTCTGCGACAAGAACAGTTCTATGTAGCAGCAAAGAAATGTGTGTTTATGACGAACAGTGTTTTATTTATGAGGTATGTTCTGTCAAAGGAAGGAATTCAAGTAGATGAAAGTAAAGTGGAAGCTGTTAGGAGTTGGCCACAGCCAAAGACAATTACTGAAGTGAGAAGTTTTCATGGATTGGTATCTTTCTATCGAAGATTCATTCCACATTTTAGCAGTGTAATGGCACCAATGACTGATTGCATGAAAGGGAAGAAATTTGCGTGGACAGAGGAAGCAAGAGTTGCTTTTGAAAAGATCAAGTCACTATTGACGACAGCACCAATTCTGGTACTGCCGAATTTTCAGTTGTTGTTTGAGCTACATACTGATGCTTCGAAGGATGGAATTGGTGGAGTTTTGAGTCAGAGTGGAAGACCTGTTGCATATTTTAGTGAGAAATTGTCAGGGGCAAAGCTGAGATATAGTACCTATGATGTAGAGTTTTACGCAATTGTCCAAGCTGTGAAACACTGGAGACATTACTTGTTTCAGAAGGAGTTTGTTCTTTACCCTGATCATGAGGCGTTGAAACATCTACAAGGGAAAGACATGATTTCAGCAAGACATCGTGGATTGCCTATTTAGAGCAATTTACTTTCGTTGATAAGCACAAATCAGGGGTGACAAATCGTGTGGCTGATGCTTTAAGCAGAAGGAATCTTTTGTTGACCACAATGAAGGTTGAGGTGACAGGGTTTGAACAATTACCAGAACTGATTGAAGAAGACCCTTACTTTATGAGATTTGTTGAAAAGGTCAAGGAGTGAAGTTCTGATGAATCTTTGTTGGTGGATGGTTTTCTGTTTAAGGGAAATCGATTATGTATACCAGATAGCAGCTTGAGAATGAAGATTATCAAGGAGTTGCATGAGGAAGGACATGTAGGACGGGATCGTACGTTGCATTTGATCTCTCAATCTTACTTTTGGCCGTCGATGAGGAAAGAGGTTGAAAGGTTTGTGGAGAGATGTCATATCTGTCATGTTTCGAAGGGAACAGCAACCAATGCCAGATTATATATGCCGTTACCTGTACCAACTAAACCTTGGGTTGATTTGAGCATGGATTTTGTTTTGGGTTTGCCTAGAACTCAAAGGGGAAATGATTCCATTTATGTAGTGGTTGACCGATTTTCGAAAATGGCACATTTTATTGCTTGTAAGAAGACGATGGATGATGTTCATGTTGCTCAGATATTTTTCAAAGAAGACTATCGACTTCATGGATTGCCAGGATCAATTGTGTCGGATAGGGATACTCGTTTCCTGAGTTATTTTTGGTTAAGCTTGTGGAAGATGGTCGGAACGAAGCTGAATTTTAGTAGCGCTTATCATCCGCAGACAGATGGGCAAACGGAGGTTGTGAACAGATCGTTGGAAAATTTATTGAGATGCCTGGTGAAAGATAATATGAAAAGTTGGTATGTGAAGTTATGTCAGGCAGAGTTTGTTTATAATCATGCAGTGAATCTAGTACCGGATTCAGTCCATTTAAGATTGTTTATTCAATTTTGCCAAAGGGGCCATTGGATTTGATGACAATACCACAACCGAAGGAGGTAGTTAAACGAGCTGCTGACTTTATTGAAGGTTTAACGGAATATCATAAAATCGTTCAGGAACGATTAGTATAAGAGAACTGCAGATTTGAAGCGACGAAGTGTTGAATTTAACGAAGGAGATTTGGTTTACGCAGTGTTGACGAAGGATCGCTTTCTAGTGGGTGCATACAATAAGCTTAAAGCTCGAAAGATTGGTCCTGTAAAAATTATGAAACGGGTCAATGAAAATGCTTATAGGTTGAAGCTGCCGGAGGATGTGCATACTTCTGACGTGTTCAATGTTAAACATTTAATTCCGTATCATGTAAATAAATTTGTTGTGGAAGGAGAAAGTGAAAATTCGAGGACGAATTTCTGTCAACCAGGGGAGGATGATGCAGTGCGATCTATGGAATCATTAAGGTTGAAGTGTTCAAAGTCTTTAGGTCGTTTGGAGAAGGCCACAATTTTAAGTCGTTCGGAAATTTTAAGTCGTTGCCGACTTAACGAACATTGCTCACGACCTAATGAAAAGGCTCTAAGTCGTCCGCGACTTAACGAGGAACAAAAAGGGGAAGTTGCACTAAGTTTGCGACCTAACGAGTTTACGGGTTACGACCTAAAGAAAGCACGACTTATCAACTTCCGAGTTAACAAGGAGAATAATGGAACACCAGGAGAAGCTTAGGTCGTGGATATGCTAAGTCGTGAGTCGTATCATTTGTTAAGTCGTGTCTCTAAGTCGCGTGTCCACTTGAGTCATTGTGTTTCTTAAGCCGAATGTCGTTGTGTCTTGGGTCGCTACGATGTGCAGTGAGATATTGTTATAAGGTCTTGTTGTGTTGGTCAGTTAGGTCCTTACCGACCTAAGTTAGGTCAGGAGGGGGGTATATTTTGTGTGTTGTCTTTTAGGTCGTCACCAACCTACGTGTTGTGTTGTAATATGGATAGGGTGCTGTTGCTAAGCCGCTGCCGACTCAAGATGAGTCGTAAGTCGTGAGTCGTGAACGACTTAAGAGTCTGGGCTATAAATAAGCGTGCGTTGTAACTTGAAACTTGGTTATGTTTGAATAAACTTTTGTTTGTGAAGCTTTGTGCCTCCATTAAATTGGTAGTTGAGTGTGATCTCCTATCTCCACTTTCGACATTCGAGTGCGCTCGAATCTTCGATCGTTGAAGCCAATTCGTGGAATCAAGTGCGCTTGATCAACGCTCAAAGAATTGTAGATCTCTTTTCATGGTATCGTGCGCGATCAACATGTCAGAGATAGCTGGAATTCGGTATCTTCGGATCAACGAATTTGGGCCTTTCAGTATTCTCAATCCACCGATTGCTACTTTCACCGATTCATTTGTTTTCGTAATATCCGCTGCATCACCTGCTATTGAACATTATAGCTATAGTAGGCATGCAATAATGGTTATATGCTGGCTAAGATTAATATTATACTTTCGAAATGTTTTCCACTATGCACTAATAATAATATCAAAAGGATTTTTACGTAGTAAGCATATCTGACTATCATAAGGAGAAATCTCCTCCAAGTGTGCGTTTGCATTGTGTGTGTAGTGGGAGTCCTTATGGTAGTTTCATTTTCTAAAAGGCATTGCTGATTTCCTTTTTAATGGTTTTTGTTTGCTCATACCAGCCCCATGACTGAACTGGAGTTTATTGTTCCCTTCCTAAACTCTGGATGCCCACAATTTTCCACAAGGGCAGTCTAGAGTTGTGTTTTTCAGATAATAGATGTAGATATCGATTCGGTAGCCTCCAGTTTTTTTTGGAATTCTTTGGAGGCTTCGGATTCACGACTTGGATCGCATTGCTTAGCCTGGTGCATTTTGATGGGGAGTTTGAGATATCTATGGAGATTGCTGATATTGGTGTTTTCGCTATAGCATTTCATTGTATTTCTGATATTGATCATTGTTATATATTTAGATATTGTATCATTGGATTTGTGTCTGATATTCATTCTTTTCTTCCGCTATGTTGTTATACTTAATGTGTTATAGGCTCTGGCGAATTGGATTTGAACGGATGAATCTACGGCATTCGAGTACGAATGAAGTACATATATCAATTTTCGAATGCGAAAAATCCTGGTCGTCACATTTGGTATCAGAGCTAAAGGTTGAACTTTAGCTTTTGAGTATAGCACATTAAGTAACTCATTAGAGATTGGGTGGAAGTATACCCTAGGATGAGTATTCCTAAGATATCCGTTCGAGTGCCTCAGCAAAATTCTCTTACTATTCACTGATAGTGAGTATGAGTGCAAGAAGAGGATGAGATAGGGGGTAGGGAAATACCACCGCAAATGGTCAAAACCCTGTAAAAACAAGGAAAACAATCTTTTCTCTATCAATCTCTTTTGTTCATCATCTTTTTTCAATTCTTTGATCGTTTTCATGGCAGCTCAAGAGAGAGCTTTGGTAAGAAATCATTATTTTAGATGAGTTGGTATGGGACATAAACTCCCATTGGGTCAGAATTGTTTGTTTGGATGAATTGTTTGTTTGGTTGCTATGGTTGATAGGTATAATTTGGTTTCTAAACTAAAAGTTGTGGATTGCATCCATATTTTTGTCTATTCTTAAGAGTGTAGATATATTCTACGAATGGTTAGTTATCCCTTTGGACTAACCAATGCCCCTGCATACTTCGTTGATCTAGATGACCTAAGTATTTCGTAAAATGTTAATAGATTCGTTCTCGTATCTATTGATGATATTTGATTTGGTAAGCCAAATGCAGAATAGATATTCAGATTGATCTGCAAAACCGTTTCTCTATCTTTGTGTGTTCATCTATTCTTTTGTCGTCTCCCTACTTGCAAATTTCGAGAACGAAATTTTCTTAAGGGGGTAATCTGTAACATTCCTGATTTTTACGCCCAATTACTTTGATAATTAATTTTATCTTTGGAATTAAATTTTGAAATATTTGGTAATTAATATAAAATTTTGGATTTAATTGTGAAATTTATTGTGAATTAATATGAAAATTCCAGAATAAAGAAAATATGTATTTTAATAGAATATTTGGATTGGAATTAATAAATAAATATTTTATAAAATTGTATTTGGATTTTCCAAAATTTAATAAGATGTATCTTTATTTATATAAAAAGGATTTTAGTTTGGAATTTGATTATAAATATCTTATAAATAGATATTGTATTTATTTAAATTTATGTTTTAAGGAACTAATATATATGGATATATAGTTATTGGATAGTAATGGATAATTTGATTTCAAATCATGTGTTATAAAAGTTTATAAGTATAAGTAATATCAAATGTAAACAAGAATTTATGAAAACTTTAAATATATGTAATATATACTTTTGGAAAATTAAAAAGAGATTTGATAAAGACTTAAATTTATTTTTCTTTATATATTTAAAAGTATATAGTTAGTATATATAAATAATATATGTAGCTTTGATGTGTATATATATTTTTAAATATGAGCATAAGAATTAAAATACAAATAAGATAAATTAATTCACAAATTGATAAAGGGTTTAAACAAAATTTATAAATTTAAATAAACTAAGGTTTAAATTATAATTTGTATATAAACTCAAGGAAAGGTCTTGACATAAATTTGTTGAATTTGAAAAATGTTAATATAAATGTACATAAAGGGTTTAAACAAAATTTATAAATTTAAATAAACTAAGGTTTAAATTATAATTTGTATATAAACTCAAGGAAAGGTCTTGACATAAATTTGTTGAATTTGAAAAATGTTAATATAAATGTACAAGTGTATGGTTTAATTAGACAAGTATCAATCATAATTCCTTAAAGTTTTAAAATGTAAATAAAAATCAAAAGAAAAAAACAAGGCTATTCATTTTTCTCTCATTTGAAAAACCTAAAAAACAAACCTAGGAATGAAAAAAATCAAAGCAAATTCGAGAATTGAAAATGAAAACCAGAGAACAAAATAAAGCTTTCAATCTGGAATAAAATATCAGTCCTCAACCTGATCTAATGCAAGCTAATTCAAGATCAGCAAATCAAAAGCCTGGGCAACTCAAAGTTTTTCAACATTAAGCAACAGTTTTACAAAGCATTTCAAACCTGGAACCAAAATAAAAATTCAGGTTCTGAGATTCGAAAGCAAAGAATAAATCAAAGAGCAGAATCAAATCCGGATTTCAGAAAACAGAAGGAGGATTTGCAGATCGAAGAAAAATAGCTTGTCTCTGTTCAACACTCAGGTGACCAAACTTTTGAGACTGTATACTTGAATTTCTAGTTTGTCTGTGATAATGGATGTGTGATAATATTTTAGTTATACATATAAATGCATGTATAGAAAAATTAAAAGGCATGTGCTGTCTGTATACACATAAGAACACGCCTATTCTGTTGTACACAGGTTTGATCACACCGTAAATTAAATCCAAATCTACATATACAATTAATTTTAAACTTTGACTTCTAAGTGAAAGATGATGGTAGAAGTGTTAACTTGATTTTAAAAATAAATTCAAGTGTTTAAATGGTGTAAATATTTGAAAATAAAAACATATAGTGAAAAATCAATGCTAGTCAAATTTTCGACTATTAAGATTTTTAGTTTTGATTATAGAATTGGATTCGTGTTTAGGAATTATGATTTTTAACATGGATATCTTGATTTTTAATTCTATAATTATTGAGAAAATTCGAGATGAATGCATTTCAGTTTTTTATTGATCCACGATGATCGACGTGACCATGTTCTTCGAGTTTTGGTCTAAGGGTAGATTAAGCATCATCAATCATCAGAAAAATGTTTGTTGATTTTATAATTTATTGTGGATGATGGACGAGAACGATGTAGGGTTTTAGCGCACATTTGGGTTGTGGTCATAATTCGAGTTGTTGCATCATAATTAGTGCACCGGACTTAATCGCTCCAGTAGGGTTAGTTGTGTGAGGTGTTGGTGCAGCTCTGGAAAAATTTTCGTGGCCTCTGATGGCTTAGGGCGGTGGCATGAGGAGATTACAGGCGATTAGTTTTGGTCCAGGTTGTAGCTGGGTAGCTCGAAATTGATTTCTGAGGAACTTTGATGATCTGGGTGATCGGGGTGCTGGGGTAGGTCATCGCTGACCTGTTGAGATTGACAGGATTGGCCGGAGTAGCGGCAAACAATCGTGGACATGCACGAGGCCCCGTTTGTGTCAGTAGCCTGGAAGAGAAAGGGAAGTGGATGTCTTGAAGCAGACTTCGAGTAGTTCGTGTGCTGGCTCGTGATTGGGATCCAGCATTTGCAAGTAAGTACCAGGTATAACAGAACTTAAACAAAAATCTGTGTTAAAAATAAAGTTATGGTTTGATACGGGGGGACTCGAAGTGAATAAGCAATTTTCTCGGGGAACACTCGGGTTGTCTTGGGTATTATGGTTTCCAATTTTAAAATTTAAGGTAAAATTTGTTTGTTAAATTGGAATGTGCAATTAATTTTGAAAGTAGAATATTTTAATTAATTGATTTTAAAGGTGTTTTAAACATATATTTTTAAAAGAGCTTATCTTAAATGAAAACTTAAAAAAGTAATTAAGGAATTAATCTAATATGTTTTAAATTGTTAATTTAAAAGTTAAGTTAATTTATATTGTTAATGATAATTAATTAATTAATGATTTATAACTACTTAATAATTAAAAAATGATTTATTGAAGGTTAATGAATTATTAAGCAAAAGATTAATTAATTTATAATCAAGGTGATTAATTTGAGAATAGTTAACTAAATGGTAATTAATTAAGGGTTAATTAGATAATGTGATCCATTAAGGATAATTGGATAATCAAAGGTAATTATTTAATGATTAAGGGTTGATTAATTTAGTAATTAAAGGTTAATTGATTTATTAATTAAGGATGATTAATTTATCATTAAAGATTAATTAATTATTGATTAAAGGTTAATTAATCAAAATGATTTATAATTAATTAATATTAATTAACCAAAATTAATGATCTGTTCATAAGTAATTAATCTGAGTTAAATTAATCGGATAATTTATTTTTACTTATGGATGTTTGGATTCTATTGAATGATTGAATTGTTTGATATCGTTGATATGTGATGCTCAGTTTTGATTTGAGATGTGAACTGTGATGTAACTTATTCATCTGTGATGTAACTAATTTATCTGCGATAAATTTCTATTATTGTCTGTGATCCATGAATGAAGATAAGCATTATAGTTTATACCGCTTATAAAATATATTTCTGTGTTTGAATCAGCGATGATTTGATGATGTTGCATTATTGTGTGTAAAACCCCTGGACTATACTATACACACACAAATATGGATTTCACGGAAATCGGTTAAGTCAAAGTTAACTTAAAAAGGTTTTAAAAAGTTGAATTTTAAATCCAAATGATTTTGGAAATGAAATTGGGTTAAATTTAAAAAGCTTTGAAGAGGGAGTTTTTTAAGGATAAAATTATTTTGGATATTTATGTAAGTTTTGAAATTTAAATAGTTGGTTTAAATTTGAATTAAAGATCTGAGATTGAGTTATATGAATATATGTTTGGAAACTATGTTTTAGAAATGTTATGCAAGTTATATATATGTTTTAAATCATTTTTAAATATCTTTAAAATGGATTATTTTGAGAAATTAACTGTAACGCTCTCGGATTTGTAACAACCAAGGATTTATGGTATTTGAAATTTGTATATTTAATTGATTTAAATATTAGCAAGTAAAATTCGTAAGTTGAATAAATTATTTTTCGAATATTTGGATTTAATTGGGTAATTAAATCGATAATTTAATGTAACAAATTCCAGAAATGATTGAAAATTGGGTTTAATGTGATTGAAAATGATTTCTAAAATTTTATTTAATAATATTGGAGTTATAGTGATGTTATAGAACTTTTAAAATCGAATTAAAAGTTAAATTGTGAAAATTGAATATTTTAATAATTAATTGACGTGTCAAAAAGGCCATTTTTCAAACAGTCTCGGATTTCGATGACACCAGTTTCACCGGATCCGTAATGTTAAATTATTGTAATGTTTCAAATTTCGTGTCAATCGGATTCACCGTTTGTCCGGGGCGAGCTCAAACGCATAGAAATTAGCTTAACCGATTTAATTTTAAAATTGATCGTTCATTGCCGTAACTCGCATAGATGATCGAATTGGCTACCGAAACCTATTCCATTGTGTCCGAAAGGCGGGGTAAACTCTAGATACGCCGGTCACCGCGCGAGATTTGGAGTTCGGAAATTTGGAGTGAATAGTTTTTTTCGTTAAAATTCTATAAAAGGAACCCTTCATACCCTCTTTTCAGAAACCCTAGCCAACAAGCTTCAGCCACCACAAATGATTTCTATGGCCAAGAATTCACCTTCTTCCTCCTCGATTTCCATTTAATCCATCAACAATTAGCTAAAATCTTCAACTACAATGTTGTAGAGCTCCGCGAGCTGTACATATCCAACGGGTGAGATCGTAAATGGAGCAGCGAATCGATGGCAATTTCAATTTGAAGGGCCGAAAGTCATGCTTGTTTTTCTCGAGCCATGGAAGACCGAGCTCCACTATGCTACATCCATGGGAAGCTCTCACGTGGGGATACGTGGTGATGGATGGTGGCGCGTTAATTCGAAGAGGAGGGCGGCCTTCGGTTTTATGTTGCGTGCGTGACAACCTGGGGAAGAACGATGTTGAGGAGGGAAAAACAAACGTGGCCGAGATATCTCAAAAACAAAATCAACGGCCAAGATTCAAAGGTGGAAAAATGATAAAATTTAGTTGTAAATTATTATATTATAAATCGTGTAAACTTTAAAATATTTTAACTTGTTCATACGAGGTCGGAAAATTACGAAACAAATTGCGTTGGCTTCGTTTGAGCATTACGCTATGGAACTGGATTGGAGTCGTTTGGAGCTTGTAGGATCGATTTCACCCCACAGGGGGGTGAATAGGGTGATGGTATAAATTATAAAAATTAATCGCAGAAGCTTATAAATTAATTTCAATTCAGATCACAGAATAGCAGCACAGATATCGCAGAATATAAATAACAGAATAAAACAGAACAACACAGAATTTACCCAGCTTCGACAAAACCCTGCCTACGTGCTGCCCCCAAGGTTTCTACTAGAAATTAGATAGTCCCTCGCTTACACACGTAAACTTGCTATACCCGCTATTGACAAATCTAACTCTACGCTCAAAACCCTGCCACAACTCAACTACCGAGTTGCGAGTGTACCCTAGTTACACGACTAGAAAGAGATAAAACAGTTTAAAATAAAAAAAAAATTAAAATTAAAATTGCACCCTAATTATAAATTAAAAACCCCTTTAAACAAACTCCCTTTGAAAGTAGGCCGGCCTCCTTTGCTATTTGACCCGTCTCTTTTATTTCTCTGTTTGTAATGGCGGCCGTTCCTTTTTAGGGCTTCGTCCTTGATCAAATTGGGGCTTCGTCCCTTTGATGCCGTGCTCTTAAATTAGGGTTTGAAGTCGCTGCCTTTGTTGGTTGATTGCAATCACTATTTCTCTGATTTGCTTCAATTGTTTGCGGCTTCTCCTCCTTGATCGAGTTTGATTGCTTCGGTATGTAATTTGTGCTTTTTGCTTCTTCTAATCTTTCGTACTTGAACTCGATGGATTTTAAATTGCCGATGATGATTGTGTTTAAATAGGAATCGAATTCCTATATTCTCGTTCATTCTTATGATTTGAATTTGTCAATTATTTTACCTCTGCCGTATGATTATGCTTGAACGATTATGATCTCTCTGACTTTGTCACTTCGTATATATTTTGTGATGCTTGCTTACTTGATGTTCACGGCATTAACTTGGTCAATGTACATTACGGTGTTGATTAATTTCGTGGTTTTCTCTGGTTGACTTCGTCATGTATACCCTTGATCATCACCACTGTTGCAAGTGTTCTTGTTGAGCATGATGGTTGTTGCTGTGTATATATATTTACTCTGTCTTGTGTTGATCTTGAGCATTGCTGAGTCTTTTCATTTCCTTGTATTGTCCAGTAGAGTTGATTTGGGTTTATATTCATGATGTTGAGCATTGTCATCATGTTGGTTTGGTTATGCTGTAGTCCAGTGCCCCCATACATATTGTCACTGAGTTGTGCTTGGTAGTCTTGTATGGTTTTCTTCTGGTTTGTTCACTGCAGTTTCATTACTACTTCTCTGATGCATTTGGAATTGGTCTGTTGCACTTTGGTCTTACATTTGTGCATATTGTCTCGAGTACATGTATTCTTGGCTCTGGTATTTCATATTCATATGAGCATTTGTCTGCACTGTTAGTCGAGCTTGAGTACATGTATTCTTGGCTCACTGATGCATTGTAACATGAGTTTTCACTCACTTGAGTCTGCCTTGTTGAAGTTGTTTGTTGCAGTATCTTTTGGTTGATATGCCTTGTTTACCATGTTGTTGCATTGTATTGTTTGTCTCTCTTTTTTGATATGCATTGATGCAGTTTCCATTCATGTTGCCTCTGTGTTTGACATGGTCTTTGTAGTACTGCATGGTCTCATATGCATTGAACTCTGGTTTTTCATCTTGGGTCTTGATTATCTGGCCTTCACTTGATATCTGCTGCACCATGTAGAGACTTTGCTTGCATACAGTCTTGTTGCCTTTGTTTCATACATGAACTGTTGCACGTGTGTACTTTGTATTCATATGTGCCTGTCGAGTTCCTGTATTTGCATTCATCTGTGTTTCAGTTGTTTATATGCACTTCATCACTTCAGTATTGTATTGTTTTCACCTCTGGCCTGTTGTAGTTTGATTGTGTGATGTTGTACTTTGGTCTATTGGGCTGCATACATGTTGTAAGTGATTTGTGCTTAGTTTCATCACTGGTCCATTGAGGTTGATCATCTGTTGTAGCCTGACTTGGTCTTGTTTCATGTTGGTTTGAGTCTGGGCATGTGCACTCCCGACCATTTTATTGCATTTGAATTTATTTTTGAATTTGCACCTGTGTTGAATCCAGTTTCACAACTCGGGTTTGACCTTATGCTCGTGTCGTGATTTTCAATGTTATTGCACGTGAGTTGAACCCGGTTTTTCATTTGGGTTTGACCTGTGCTCGCCTGTCCCTAAAAATCAATCAAGTGTATATATCGGCGTGCACGGCCTTGTGGCATATACAGTAATACACTGTGTATGTCACAAGTTGTTCGGTTATGATGAATTCAAATTTAAATTATGACGAACAACCCAAATAACTGAGGCAAATCTTATTTTCAAAATCCATTTTATTTTATTTTAAACTGCAAAAATATTTCCTTTTCAATTTTACTGCGTTGGTTTATATTTTTGCAGATTGCTCAGATGCTGGATTCAAACTGGAATGCAGTTGAAGATAAATACGAGTGTGAGTGATATGTAGTGAGGTGAATATGTAAAATAGTGATGTAATTAGAAATTGTAATTGAGAATGTATAGTGAATAGTGAGAGCTTGAATTTGTACTATTCAAAATTGTAATAAATATTTGTTTGAATAAAATATTCGTTTGAATTCAAATTCTGTGTTATTTATTTTATTCAGCAAATATTTACTTAATCTGTGAAAAATAAAATAGTACATTATCAAATACATTTAAACGAATGTATATATGTTTATTATCATCAAACAAAAATCATATAAGCGCATATTCAACAGAGCTAGCTTGAATTTCGGGTAAAATTAAACGTGTGTTTAATTTTATTCGAAATAAAACGCTACAACTATTATCGAAAACTCAAGGTGAGAACTTCTCGCTTAATCGAATTAGTTTCGATTTAAATGTTAAATAGTTAAATTTAAAATTTCTTGATTGTGTTGATTATATGCTTGGATGATAAATTGCCATCTATTGTTTTCAAATAGACCATATACGCCGCATATTAAGCGGAGGTTATTTATTAAACACATATACCGCGATATTTCACCTTGAAGTGGAATTGGTACTATGTATGTAATTGGAGTTGATTTCCCGCATTATATAGCGGATGAGACCCTATTGCTTCGCGTAGTAGCGGATAGTATTTTATAAATCCCATATACCGCGATATTCCATCTTGAAGTGGAATTGCTATTGTGCTAACATCTGTTGTAACGACCCGCCGCTCTGACCGCCCCTGGTCGGTAATTAAACCAACTAGAAACGTTCAAAATGACGGATTGTTATTTAGTTTATAGAATTTAAACAGAATCACAGAATAACAATAATATTTCTCATAAATGAATTTTTTCTCTTTTATACAAATATCAGAATTTATACAATGAATTACATTTATACAGCGGAATATTTCTTTTTAAGTAGAAAATCCCTGAAAGCTAAAGCGTTATCCCCACTCTCTCTAACTTCGCTGCTGTTAACTCCTATTTCTACCACGACCTAAAACTCCGCGACCTATAACTCAGCAGCCCAACGACCTAAGAGTACTTGACGACTTAATGGTCTCAACGACCTAACGGCATAATTGTATTAGCGACCTAACTCCACGAAGCAGCTATGCGACCTAAAGACTTAAGCATTGTCACGACCTACGACCTATGGGGAGTAGCGACCTAATTCCTGAAGATATGGAGCGACCTATCAAGCTTCACGACCTAACAGAGAGCTGCGACCTAAAGGAGGCCGCGACCTACCAAGCTTCACGACCTAACCAGATAAGCAAGCAAGCAACCTAAAGACTTTATGCGACCTAACTGTCCACCGACCTATGAAGTTTCGCGACCTAAGGGATTCAGCGACCTAAGATCAGCTATGGCCACAGGAAAGTACTCACGACCTAGGGTAGGTCGCTAACGACCTAAACACGTAAATAAAGAGGCCGCCTCTACTATGCCGCTGAGTGTTAGGTCGCGCACGACCTAGAACTTGTTGAAAAAAGCATGCGCCTACTCATGAAAAAGGAAACCGGAGCTTCATAGGTCGGAGACGACCTACGACCTTACTTAGATCGGTCACGACCTATGACCTAAGTACGAGCAAAGCCTATAAATACACCCCTAATTCCAACTGAAAAAAGGACTTTTGGCTGATTTCCTTCAAACACCGTTACTCTGCTGCATTCCAAACTAATCCAATCCAACACTTGAAGCTCTCAAGATATTAAGAACGCTACAAACAACTTCAAGAAGAGATCACATACATCCAACATGGATTCGAAAACTCTCATCTCCATCGAAGTTTAAGCTACTTGTTCTAAGTATCTTGTAATTCAAAGTGTATTGTATTTGGGAAGAATTGTATCAGCTTGTAACGAGATTATTAATAAAAGTACTTAAAGTGGACGTAGGCTATACCCTAAAGCCGAACCACTATAAAATTGTTGTTGTTTACCGCTTTTCTACTATTATCTGCTTGTAATCTGTTCCCGAGTCGTCGGGTGGTGCTTTCACAATTACAACTCATACATCGGGGTGTTAGCGTTCAAATTCAAGCGTTAACAGCTGCCTAAAAATCTTCAAGCTGTAAAATACTCGGTCTGACCCGAGTATTACGTTCAAAAGAAAATAATACACGGGTCAGTCTAATTCAAACTCAGTTATTAGTGCAAAGAAGCAAAAAAAGTCAAATAATAAATTAGACGACAGTTAAGGATAAATTCACTTATCCGACCCTTTTTACAAAGAAATCGGATAACGGTAAGTATAACACCTAACAGTGTTAAAACAATAAATAAGCAGATTTAAATTTTCAACGAACAAAGATGTAGGAATTTTTGTTTTTATGAAGATAATTTATAAAACATTTTTTTCTAAACGGCAAATAACAACAAAATCATCAATTTAAATCAAATCAAATTGAAAAGTTACTTAAGAACATCGAAACCCATGGCTGCAGTACACGCACGCGTATACTGCCTTGCCAATACGGCAAATGAAATACGCAAAAGATCAATGGATCAAAAGCAAAAGAAATATCAATTAAAAATAAATACTGAGTGGCTGCAGTACACGCACGCGTGCACTGCCTCGCCACTATAGTGTTAAAAATAGGAATCAGCACAAGGTCAAACCCGAGCATTACAGCTGGATTCAACGCAGGTGCGCTTAAAAACATCATAAACTGTCAAGCATAAAAATTCAATTTCAACCAACGGTGAAGTGATGAATATGCCTCCAAATTTTCTTTCTACACAATGTAGACATGGACTCAATTTGCACACGCAAATTAGATGAAAAACATATTCTGACTGTTGCTTCATGTATTATATGGATACATTTGCAATGTGGGTCTGTACCAAAACTAAATTCATGTATGCCTGAATTAATGTGCTATCAAAGTGACCCATGCCATTGTAAAAGCCTAGACAATACCATGTATGCGCGAAAGAAACAACTAAATAACGGTTCTACAGGCAAAACGTGATGGCCTTGGTGTTACTAGAATACATGTAGAAGAATTTCCCAAAATATCATAACCTGATTATACTTCATGCATGAAAAATATATAAAGGTCTGAGCCAAGAATTTTTCCGCATGCACGAAATAAGTTGAGAAAATTTAATGAACTGGCAAGAAAATGAAGTAAACAAGTTTGTAAACTGTCTCAATTGGTCAAGACAGCTACATTGAATGATTAAACTCAAAAAAAATACTTCAACTACAATCGCCCAGCAAGTTTGCATGAAGGACTAGTGTACTATTCATGGCTATAAGAACCAATGCAGGTGAGCTCAGTTATAACATATATACATGGAATGCAACTATGAAACTGGGCGATGCAAAAATTAGGCTCAATAAGGTGCAGAAATGCACAATGTCAAATGCAAAACTCGACAGTGAATTGGTCGAGAACAAAGGCAGTGAACGTGAAAATCAAACCCAGATGGAATCAACTTGCACAAGTGTGGGAAATTATTACAAGTCAAGTACACAATGAACGCATATACATCAATTGTGCACAGATGTACACAATTAAGCAAAGAAATTCATAGCAGGGAACAAAACAACATATTGAATCAGACATGCTCATATATGCAAGAAATTCAGAAAATGTACACATGAAGAACCAAGTGCAGACTCAACTATAACAAAGGACAGATTTCAAGTGCAAAGCACAATGAACTAGATTCAAAAGCAACCAGAATTAGACATATCAAGCTACAGATATGAACATATTGGAGCTGCACCAATCACACACATATATACATACGTATATGTATGTATGTATATACATGGTATGACCAACAAATATTTTAAAAGAAAAAATTGGCAAACTACTGCAAAAAAAATTTTTAATTTTTTTTTAGAAAAGTTCTCTTCAAATGAATTTTTTTAAAAATACTCATATGTGCAACAAGACTTCAAATTGAAGCAGATTCAAAAACAAAGGCACAAGGAAAGCAATACTTGGGTCTCAACCCAAGCAACAGTGAATGGCATATGCTAAATGATCAGTGGACAATGAAACAAAACAGGATGGACACAAAATCAGTGATAACTTCATAACTAACTGATCAGACTTCAAGTCCATTTCATTTGGGCTTGCTTAAATCAGTAAATAGTGACTTAAGTAAAATAGTAACTTAGAGTTATATTTAGACTTGCTTTAGAAAACTCAGATCAACTTGGGTTTAAACAATTTTTTTTCTTCAAGAATTAGGAGAATCAAAATAGGTCAGGTGCCATGATGAAGCAGTGCAACATCAAGGAGCTCAAATGCAAACATGACAGTGAAACAGAGTGATGCCAAAGCCAATTTATACAACCAAAACAAATTTGAACTATCTCAAGGGCCGAAGCCACTGTTAAGGCAAGGCAAAATCGAATTATAAGAACATGTCAAGCCAGAATATCAACTGAAAGGTCGAACCTTTTCAAACCAACATCATAGTAATACACGAGTGTCACCAGAAGTCAAGAAAACTCATACTCAAAAACAAGACCGAAATCACAGTTCAAAAATCATCAAACTCAGAAATCAAAACCAGGAAAAACACGAAATCGAACCCATACCAAAAAAAAACATCAACATCAAAATAAACTCGAACGGCCTAAGAGTGAAGTAGATGTGAGTGATAGTTCACTCACCTTGATTATGACGCAAATTATTAAGGAGCCGAGCACGAGATCACCGATCGACCAAGCAATTGGAGTCGACATCCATGAATTGAACGCGCCCTAATTTTTGAAAGGGGGACGAACGGTTTTAGAGAGAGGCCGTCATTATTTTTCGTTTCTTTTTTTTCTTTGGTATGAAGTGATGGAGGAAAGGGGCGATGTACTTAAAAATAGAACGAGGCGTATTTTACATGATTTCGAAATCTTAGGGTTTGGCAGTATCGAATTTTTTTTTTATAAACAATATCTCGGCTGAGAAGATTTTAGGGCGGCTGAAGTGATATTGCATATTACACTTTGTGTGCTAACAGTAATTATATTTGTCTTTATTTCATGTTTCATACATGTTTATAAAACTTATTGTCTTCCTTTGCAAGCCCAGAAGGCTGAAATGATTCTAGTTTGCTATGTAGAGATATATATATATATATATTGTTGTTATTATTATTATTTTTAAACTAAGCAGATCTTTGGTGGCTGACATTATTAATTTTGTACAATTATGTATTTAATTTGTTTCTTATTTTATTTACAACTTATGTCATTAGTTCGAATCTTAAATACAAATCTTAATATTCAATCTCAAACTCCAAAGTCAAATTTAAATTTTTATTCAACTTTCAATAGATTAAATTCCAAAATTTAATCGCCAAATTCATAGTTTTATTGGAAATTCAATTTAAACCATCATTCAAATATTAAAAATTTATTAAATAATTTCAATTTAAATTGTTAAAAATTCAGGGTCGTTACAATCTTCCCCCCTTAAAAGAATTTCGTCCCGAAAGTACAAGTTAGGAAAAATGATTGTTAAAATCTCACCGATATTTATATCCTACACAATTTTACCAAGTTCGAAACTTATTCCAAATAAATAAATATAGGATTCATTCATTAGTTTTATATGTGACGCCCCACCTCTATACCCACGCTAGCCAAGAACACTCCGGAGTAGTGCTGTCAACTAGCACGGAGAATAAGGCTGTTGAGGAGCGACCATCCATGTAATTGCTTATCACACGGTGGCTATAAATAATCTTTGGAAACAAACATAGAAATAATCATATCACAAATCAGTCACAGATATCCATATCACAAAGGCGGAAGAAGATATGAATATATAACTAACACATGAAAGTGTACATCAGAGTAGTGGTCAATAAGATCCACGATAATACAAAAGAATAGGAACACGTGCTATACAAAAGAATACAACTATGAGTCTATATCTCAAGTGTATACAACAAAAACTGCTAATCTAAACAGTTAGCCAAAAGTCAGAGTGATGAATCCCTGGGAAGAAGTCAAGCAGAAGCACCTGTAACATCTCGGTCTGACCCGAGTATTATTTAAGAAAATAATAAACGGATCAGTCTAGCTATAAATATCAGATGACATGATATAACATAAAAGATATGGCATAAACATAAACATCCATAACGACATACCACTATAAGTATGTAAACAATGATCAACAGAAGATCAATCAATAAGAGATAATCAATATCACAAGAATCTTCTCAAAGATTCGAAGAGGGCATCATACCCTAAACTTGTACTCATAACAAGTCAATGACATAAATTCCAGAAATCAACACGAGAAATCCAGAAATCATAAAAAGGGAAAGAGGCCTATCACATGACGGTCCGAAGACCATGGGGAGCTACCCCGCATGTGTGAATGGAATCACACAGATTGAGGTCAAGACTAACCAAAAAGCAGAAAGGTATGTGTGAATGGAATCACACAAGTGGTGTCTAGTCTAACCTTGCAATGAAAGAGACATCGCGCAATTGCTAGTCTAATTCATAAAGCGATCATCAAGATCAACGAGAAGTGTCAATTACACTAAGCTAGTAAATATAGAAGTTTAGCTTCATGTCCCATAACCACTTGCTTAACTTAAATATTTACGAACAAACTGTAAATCTTAACTAATAAAATTGTCACAAGAGGTTCAATCGAACAAGTCCAAGAATTAACCGACGAAGTGAACGCAAGCGTTTCATACCACTTGTTTTACTAAGTCGTTTAATTAGATTTCTCATCCGAGTGAGGTAAAGGCTTGTATATACTAATAGATTGGAAAATGGTTTAAGAAAAGAGCTTTGTTATTAAAAATAGAGTTGAAATTGTTGGTTAAAAGAGTTTTGATATTTACTACTAGTATTGAAACCTTTATATTATAAAGTGACAAAACACATAAGCAAGTGTAGAAACAATCAGTCACAAAGATCGCATACGGAGATGCGAATAAAATCCAAGGAAATCAGCTCAATGTTTTTCAGATAAGATCCCCTACGGCAGCGCCCCCGGCGGGGTGCGGGGCAGCGCCCCGACCAAAACGGTATGACCTAGTGAAGACAAAATGAGGTCTAACGACCTAAGCGGAATAGGGTCGAGCGACCTATAAAACTCGCGACCTAAAAGTTAGCAAGGTCGAACGACCTATAGAGGCATAGGGTGCAGCGACCTAAAACATCGCGACCTAGTGAAGACCTAAGGGAGGCGAGCGACTTATAAAACTCGCGACCTAAAAGTTAGCAAGGTCGAACGACCTATAGAGGCATAGGGTGCAGCGACCTAAAACATCGCGACCTAGTGACCTAACGGTTTAAGGGTCTTGCGACCTAACTGGAAACAAGGTCCAAACGACCTAACGACTTAAAGTGAAACCTGGCTGAGCGATATAAGGTCAGAGACGACGTACGACTTAACTTCGTGTGAGCGACCTACGACCTATGGTTGCTACGACCTAACGAGTTTCAATAGTGAAGGCTTAAGGTCTAACGACCTAAGGGGTACGACCTAAGGTGTTGAGGTTGGACGACCTAACCAAATTGCATAGGCCATACGAGCTAAGGCCTAACGACCTAACTCCGAACGAGCTATACGCGAGTGACCTAGGGCGCTAACTCGCAAACGACCTAACGTTAACTCGCGAACGACCTAACTCCAGACGCGCCTTTTCAACGCGTGCGAGCTGAAGACCTGCCGACCTACGACCTAACTCCAAGCGACCTAAGGCCTAACGACCTATAGTGGACGAATGGGCTAAGGCCAGAAACGACCCAAATGAAGGTGACGACTTTTCCACGCGAACGACCTATAGATGCTGGGCGACCTAAGGGGGACAGAGCGACCTAAGCCAGAAATTCACCCCAAAACACTAAAAAGTGGACTTTTTCGCCAATCCAATCCAAACCAAATGCAAATGTGCATGCAAACATGATAGGGATGCATTTCCAATAGCCCAAGATAGATATAGACTAGAATTGTGAGATAAAAATCTCACCTTTGCACTAAAGTTTATGAAGATGAAGCTTGAAAGCAAGGAGAAGCAATCCAAAGCTTGAATCCAATATCTTCTACTTGAATTTGGAGTTGAATGTTGGATTTGCAATTGAATTTGAGCTTGGAGTTTTAATTTCCCATTCTCTTCACCATTAATGCCAAAGCTTGAGTTAGTTAGGAAATTTATGAAGAGTGAGGAGAAGAGGGTTGGAACTTGGGCTTAATAGGCTAAACTAACCCAAAGTCCAAAGCCGGAAAAGTTAGTGAAATTGCTATAACTCCAAACCTATCGATGTTTATACTTAAAAAATTGTAAACGACATTTCGAACTCAATGGAAGTGGTCTCGAGTCCTAATTTGACCGTTTGCAAAAAGTAGCTTTTCGGACCAAAACCCGATTAACGAGTTAATATTTAAATAAAATATTTAAATACAAACTCGATAAATATGCGGGTTGTTACATTATATCACTAGCTTTATTCATTAATTTCTATAGTCAAGACGCAAAGATCTTTTACTAAAATTTTCGACTTACGAAACTCAGATTTAAACTTAAAATTCTTCACGTTAGAGATTTGCATATTATATCTTTTCCAAAGCTGTGGATTTTCAAAATATTTCAAAAATCCTCTTCCTTAGTTCATTAGGTTGGAATTATGTAATTTAAATTTCATACTATTGATTTGCTATTTAAAGTTTGAAAATACTTGCTAACTCGAAATTTAACAAGTCTATTGTCGTTCTTACAGACATTAGTCATACGCTGGCCAGGCGCAGGACTAAAAATCTCCAAGTACTAAATATACTTGCTTCAACTCCCAGTGAAAATACTTTAAAAATCTTATAAAAATGGATATGGAAAGCATGTTCCCCCATGGATCACAGTTTACCCGGCGGTTACGCTACTATCCCAGTAGAATCGCTTGTAACCGTAGATTTGTCATCTCTCTTGAATTTCGCCATGGTTGTTGCCATAGATCGCGGTCCACACGGCGGTTACGCTACTATCCCAGTAGAGTCGCTTGTAACCGTAGGCATCTCGCCCCTCGAATTACGCTTTGTCATCTAGATTGCAGTTTACTCGGCGGTTGCGCCACTATCCCAGTGGAATCGCTTGTAACTGTAGACATCTCGCCCCTCAAATTACGCTATCACCCCAGTATATCTAGATCGCGGTTTACACGGCGGTTACGCCACTATCCCAGTGGAATCGCTTGTAACCATAGGCATCTCGCCCCTCGAATTACGCTAGCATACATCAAAACCAATATGACCCCATCACGGTGATCTATCGCGAGGGATTCTAGTCCAAATGGACACACCAACTTATGGAAATTCTACGTAGCTACGATTTTCAAATGGACACTCATATCGAGTTCCAACAACCTTCACAAATTTTAAATGGATGGTACTTTTCCATATCCTCAGTTTAGAAAACATAATATCATACATAGATAGTACTTCATTACACATTTCGTACATATCATACCTATGTAAACTTACATAAGTTTTCCATAACAATTACTTTCCAAACTGATGGTTTTCGAGTTTACTACATTCTCATATATAAGTTTCGAAAACCTCAATAGCTCATACCCATAACAAATAGAGGATTCATGAGTTTTCCATCTCATTACCGATTTAAAATTTTCCTCTAAGTCGATTTGGAATTTTAAGGTTATCTCATACCCAATTCACATTCATAATTCAATTTATTATCGACTTCACACTCGATTTGGATTTCACGTTACATCGTAAATTCTCAACACATAATTGATGTCTACCGATATATAACCTCTGAGCTCGTACGTCTCAGAGAAGGGTGTTAAGCTAAGAGAATAAATTCTCCACCACCAACAGATATATATTTAATAGAAATCAATTGCTATGTCGTCAATTCACAATGTTAGACATACAATCCAAATCGTCCATCTGAAATTCAAAGCTCAACTTATATTGTTTTTTTGGGTGTCGAAGTTAAACTCAATTTAACTCAAGATTCAATCTTTTTTTTTGAAAATTTTCCAAGTTGAACTAATTGTTCAAATTTCCCATTTAACTTTTTCAACTTTGACTTAATTCATAGTTTGAATTCCGCATACTTTTCACAATATTGGTTTTAAACCAACTTCAAACTTTCCCAAAAATATCTTTACCAGATATATAGTTTTCCATACTTAACCATTTGAAAACAAATTTCAAATCATTTTTCACCTTTCAATCTTTGAAAACAAATTTCAAAGCAATTTACTTAAGCGAAAACATTTCCAAATATTTACCCATTTTAAACTTAAAATGGTTCATTTAAATCAATCAAATAAATCCTTACCGATTTATTTTAAACTTACGTTCCAAATCTGTAAATTTATTTCCACACTTCAAAAATAAATCAATGTTTATTTTTTAAACAAATTTTCCTTTCTTTTATAAATTCCATAATGAATTTACATTTCCAAAATATCTATGAATATACGATTTTCAAATCGATTTCAAATATTCATTATCAATTTATCTTTAAAAGATAAAATCTCAAAACATTCACTTCATATTGGAAAACCATTTCCACACTTATTTAATAATAAGTAATTCACAAATCCATTTATTTTCAACACTTGAAAAATATTCAATATACTTATATCGTAATCAAGTATATATTTCATTCTTTAAGGAAAGCGATCTTCTAAACACATTTATTTGAGTCAAAACGAATGTTGCGTAAAACATCGTTACGACAACCCAAAATCACTAGTATAGGGATTCGAATTTAAGATAGATATATAAATCCCAATACTATATAAAACATTCCTTTCGGAAACCATTTACTATAACAACGGTGTTATAGTCCACCATTTCTTTTTATTTCTCTCGAAAACGTCTATTTTGACAATGAATGTAACGACCCAGAATTTTTATTAATTTAAAATATGAATATTTAATTAATTTTAAATATTAATAAGTGAATTTATAAGTCAAATAAATTTTTATTTGAATTATTGAATTTAATTGGATAATTAAATCGATAATTTAATACGTTAAATTATGGAAATAATTGAAAATTGGGTTAAATATGATTGAAAATGATTTGTAAATTTTATTTTATCATATTGAAGTTAGAATGATATTTTAGAACTTTTAAAATCGAATTAAAAGTTTATTTGTGAAAATTGAATATTTTAATATTAAAATCGACTAGTAAAAATAGTCAATTTTTGAACAGTCTCAGAATTGAACGAAACCAGTTTCATTGGATCCGTAATAGTTAGTTATTACCGGATTTCAAATTTCGTGTCAATCGGAGTTACCGTTTGATCGTGGCAGCTCGAAACGCATCGAATTGTTTTTAATTTTAATTTGGCGAGCTAAAATAGCCATTTTTCAAAAAGTCTCGGATTTCGACGAAACCAGTTTCGTCGGATCCGTAATGTGATATTATTGTAAGGTTTCAAATTTCGTGTCAATTGGATTTACCGTTTGTCCGGTACGAATTAAAACGCCTAGAAAATCGCTTAAATCAGTTTAATTCAAATTGAGCGTTTATAGCCATAACTCGCACAGATGTCCGAATTAGCTTCCGAAACCTATTCCATTGTGTCCGGAACGCGGGGTAAACCTTAGAAACGCTGGTTATGGCGCGTAAATCGGAGTTCGGAATTTCCGGATGAATAGTGTTCGTTCGTTCTTCTATAAATACACCCACCCCCTCTCATAAATAAAAAAATAAAATAAAAACCTAAACAAAACCCTAGCCGCCAGTTACAAACCAATGGCCAGAATTTTTCGATTTTCAACTCTTAATCTCTTCCAATCCATTCATAATCACGAAAATCACTCAACTACAAAGTGATAGATCTCGTCGAGATCTTTCAATCCATACGGGGATGATGAATATTTGAGCAGAGATGTGGCGGCGATTTGTGTTCAAAGCTACACGTTCACGCACGCACCACGAGAAATTCACGCAACCGAGTTCAATGATGATTGGGCCGAGCATGGAGGTTGGGGAGGCGCACAGCATGGAGGAGTTTGATCGAGTTGTAATGCGTCGAGGAGGTTGAAAATTAAAACCCTAATATCTTTGAATGGGTTTAAGGAGTCGGCTATGTATCTGGAAAAGAACGTGAGTTGAGGGAGATGAAGTTGGTGCATTGGATCTGCTATGCACGGCCTAGATTTAGTTGGGTAGGAAAATAAAATGTTTAACGTAAATTAATTATAGTTTAAACTGTATAAACTTGTAAAATTGATAACTTTTTCATACGAGGTCGAAAAAATGCTAACTCAGTTGCGTTGGAATCGTATCGACGAGCACTACGCGATGGAGTTGGATTGGAGTCGTTTGGAGTTAGTGAGAATTTTGGGTAAAATTAAACGTCCGTTTAATTTTATTCGGAATAAATCGCTAAAACGAAATTGAAATCAAGGTGAGAACTTCTCACTCAATCGAATCAGTTTCGATTTTATTTTAAATAGTTAGATTTAAAATATTTGAATGCATGCTTGAATGATGATTGTTATCTATTGATTGTTAAAATAGACATTATACGCCGTTAGTAAGCGGATGCTATTTATTAAAAACATATACCGCGAATATTTCATAAACAGTGAAATTGGTATTATAAATAATATCAATATATATATATTGGCATATGTATATATTGCAGTTGATTGATTTCCCGTATTTTTTTTTAGCGGATGAGACCCTATTGCGCCGTCTATTAAGCGGATAATATTTAATAATCCCATATACCGCGATAATTTCGTACTGGAGCGAAATTGGTATTGTGCTAATGTTTTTGGATGCAGGAAAACAGGTTGGAGGGATCCAACTGGATTCCTCAACAGTTTTTATTTGATTTCAGATATTTTGATATTTGATGGATTATCATATCGATATATGATGGATCGTTGTAGTCGTGATTGACTATTTGGTGTGTAGCATCATTGGACCCAGATTTTGGAATTTTAAAATGATTTTAAAAGTGATTTTTGAAAATATCCTATATTTTTGGAATTGACCCATTTTAAATAATTAAACGATATAATTTTTAAAGTTATAAAAATTATGGTTTTTGTGAAATATAGTTAAAAGCTGATTTTTGAGAAATATGGATTAATGATTTTATAAAATAGTTTAAATTGAGATTTTAGAAATTATTATAAAGAGTTTAAATATAGGATTTATAAAATTTGATTATTTTATAAATCAAAATGGTGAGATTATAAAGGAGTTTAAAGACGTTTTAAAAAGAATAATATAAATTGAATTTTATTAAGAGATTTATAAATGGATATTTATAAATTGAAATATTGACTTATAAAACGAGTTTTTATAAGTGTTTGAATGAAGTGAACATGAATTTCATAAATAAATGAAATTTATAGAATCATAAACTGTGAAGTTATAAATGAAATTTATAAATAGTAAGATTTATAAATTTGGTGAAATTATTTGAAGAATAGATTGGTTAAATAAATGGATCTTATAAGTTATAAGATTTATAATTTGGAAAGTCTTAAAAAGAACGATTTTGTAAAATAATCGTTTTATAAGCATTTAACTTATAATGTGAACTTTTAGTTTATAATTGAGTTATAAACTAGAATAGGTTAATAAAGGAATTTATAAAAAGGAAGTTTTTATAAATAAATAGAAATGGAATTTATAAACGTTGTTTTATAAATTCACAAATGACTTATTTTGATAAGAAAATTGTTGAAACCTATTAAAGGAGTTATATTCACGTTTTTGAATAGTGAATAATCCTTTGAAATAAAGTGTATAGAAAGGATGAAATTTGTTAACAAAGTATATTCACGTTTTTGAATAGTGAATAACGTGTTAAAGAAAATGTTTTGAATGTGGTGTTTTAAAACGAATTAAAACGATCTAAGGATGTTTTAAATGTGTTATGATTCGAAACCAAAGATTTCAACATTTATTGTTGAAATAGACGTTTTCGAGAAATTAAAGGAAATGGTGGACTATAACACTGTTGTTATAGTAAATGATTTCCGAAAGGAAATGTTTTTGTATAGTATTGGGATTTATATATCTATTTTAATTTCGAATCCCTATACTAGTGATTTTGGGTTGTCGTAACGATGTTTTACGCAACATTCGTTTTGGCCCAAATAAATATGTTTAAGTGAATGATTTCCTTAAAGAATGAAATATATACTTAATTCGATTTAAGTATATTAAATATTTTCCAAGGTTGAAAATAAAAAGATTTGTGAATTACTTATGAATAAATAAGTATGGAAATGTTTTCCAATATGAAGTGAATATTTAGAATTTATCTTTTGAAGATAAATTGAAAATGGATAGTTGAAATCGTATATGCATGAATATTTTTGAATATAAATTCACTAAGGAATTTATAAAAGAAAGTGGAATTTGTTAAAAATAAATATTGATTTATTTTTGAAGTGTTGAAATTTTATATCTTGTAAAGATATTTTGGAAGATAAATAATTGGAAAATTATTTGGAATCTGGTGATGTGTGCATATCCATTGATAGTTCAATAACCGACTATCAATATTTCCCTTTGAATGGGTAATTGATGTGATTTGTTTGAATGTGAATGCCACACTTATTTTTGAATAAGCGCTCACTATTCGGGTTAACCGGGAAAGGACCATGGGGTCGTATAACCCATTCCGAATATGTGATACGTCGTTGTGAATTGCATTGAAGATCGGTGTTGAAGACCGAGTATTTGTGAAAGCGATAGGATGACCTATCGATTGTCTCTGCACTGGGTAGCTCCTGGTATAGAGATTCCTTAAGTGATGGGAAATTCGATCGGGATTGTGAATACCCGGATTTCAAGGGCTTCGTAAGAAGTGCCTTCGGTTTTGTTCGAGCCCGGAACAGACTTGTATGGATTGTATGTCTGACATTACAAATTGAGATATAAAGCCGATTTCTTTCAAATATATTTCTGTTGGTGGCGAAGAATTTATTCTTTTAGCTTAACACCCTTCTCTGAGACGTACGTGCTCAGAGGTTATGTAGTTGAAGGTTATCAGCGATATATTCCCAATTTGGTAATGTGACATGCTGAGTGATGCTGTAAATGATCATTGTGTTGATTATTTGTGATAGGATCGTTTATTTGATCGTCTATCCTTGTGATCATTGTGTTGATCATTTGTTGACCCAAAGCATGGCTTTTGTATAAAGTATGTTTTTGTGGACGTGACTTCGTCGAGCCTCACACCCCGTGAATGGTCAAAACAGGAAAGATGCGGCAAGGTTATGAGGGGTAGCGCCCTTTAGGATGTGTCCATTTCCTTCTGGAAAAGGGTGGTATCATGGTATGGAGCCCAGATACTTACTCATGTTGAAAACACTTTGTTATGATTGTGTGAATTGATTACGAGCGCTCGGTGAAAAGGTCCCAAAGGACCGGGGGATGGCATATTCGGTCAGTTGTTACTCAGTTAGGGGTAACCCGGCCTTGTGTTGGTAGAGATCCGGTTTGGTTCTCGGGGATGTCCATCCAGAGGCATTCTCATGTGGCAATGGGAAGTTCCTTGGCCTGATCATTCGTTGGAAATCCAAAGAAACAATACGAGACTTGTACGGTTTTAGTTGTATAACCTGCTATGGAATGTGGCGGTAACCTGCTATTGAACATAGTTAGCTACAGTAGGCATACGATAGTGGTCGTATGTTGGCTAAGATTTATATTCTACTTTCGAAATGAATTTTTCCTACACTATGCACTAGTAATAATATCAAATGTTCTTTTAATGCGTATCAAGCATCTTTGACTATCATAAGGAGAAATCTCCTCCGATTCTGCGTTTGCATGTATGTGTGTGCGGGAGGCCTTATGGTAGTCTCATTTTTAAAAGCATTGCGAATTGAATTTAAAAATATTCCTCTATTTTGATTTTAAAGTTAAGTAAACTGTTTTGAGTTCTCACACCAGTCACATGACTGACTCGGAGTTTATTGTTTTCCTTCCTAAACTCTGGGTGCCCACCAATTTCCACACGGGCAGTCAAGAGTTAGGTTTATCAGGATATTCTGGATATTCTCGAGTTGCTGGAGGCAAGCTGGATGGCATGGCATATTACTTATATAGTATTTCTTTTTCCGCTGCATTGTTGTCGTTGTTGATGTTGTACACTCTGATGATATGATGTAATGTGATGTAATGTAATAACTGATATATTTCTTTGTTTAAAGATTTTTCATTTATTATTATATGTTGTTCCGCTGCGAATTGTGAGATTCTGATGTTGTTCTGTTTTCTTTCTGTCCTGTTCTATTCTCTTTTTCTTCTATTTTAAAATTTTCTGTTCTCTTTTCTATTTTTCTGTGTTTCTATTTTCTTTTCCCTCTATCTTTTCCCTCTATTTTCTCTCTTCTTTCTTCTTCCTTTTTCTTAAATTCTTTTTAAAACCCATAACATTTCGGTTTTTCGGCAACGAAAAATCGGAAACGTTACATTTGGTATCAGAGCATATGGTTAAGCGACAACCATGGTTCTGTTGGGTATTTCTCATTAGAGATAGAGTCAGTAGTACTCTAGAATGAGTTTGAGTGTAATAATAGCTATGAGAGCGTATTTGTTAGTGAATATAAAATTGTTTTGTATTGTGTTGACTTATCGGTTGATTGTTTATAGATTTCGGTCGATCTAGTCTAGCTAACTATCGTAGATAGGGGTTTCTAAACTCTTAAACAAGATAAATCGACATAATATTGATTTTAAATTGGGTAAATGAAATAATTTTACCTTGATTATATTTTATATATAAAGGAATAATTTTTCAGAATTATTAAAGTGTATATATGTTGATTGTTAGGTTGTTTGAATAATCTAAATAAAAGAATAATTGTATAAGTAAAAAGAATTATAAAAATTGAATTATAATGAAAGTGATTTACAATTGTGAAATTAACTTATATATATGAGAAGTGAAACTATATGAATATGAGTTGTAAATAAGCCAATGAATTTAAAGTTAAATGGAATATAACTTAAGAGATGTTGAATGAAGTGATATTGGTATCGAAGTAAATAATCAAGTGGATTAAATGAATATGAACTTGAGTTATGTAATGAAATTCAACTGTTGTAATTGAATTGAATGAATCAATTGAATGTGAATTAAGTTGATAAGGAATAATGAATATAAGTGTTAATTCATTAAAATCAAATGTTATTGGAAGTTGAAAAATTAAATAAATTGAATGGAAGTCAATTTAATTTAAGGAGTTAAACCAAAATGAATATAAGCAAAGGAATTTTGTTGTAATTAATATACATTGGTTGTTAGTTGATTGTATATAAGTTCATTAAGTGTTAATGAAAGTGAATTAGCGAAATTGGAAGCTATGAAATTGAATTCAAATTGAAAGTAAATAAATTTGAATAGAATTGAAAGTGAATTGGATTTAATTAGTGAATATAAACTAATTGAGAATGGATGTTAGTAAGAACATCCACTGTATATGAATCAAATATGATTAAATTGAAAACCCAATTCATTGAATATTAATGAGAATATGAATGAATATTTATTGGTTATGGATGCTAGTTGGTTGATGGTTCCATTTGTTGCTTTTACTTCATTTGCTATATTGACATATATAGTTATTATGTTGTTATATGATGTATATTGATACTATTGTCTATATGCATGTTCTCATGTTGTTTGTTGAGTAATTAGTAGGTGCGGATTGCGTTTGCTTCGCATTTGGAGCTCGCTTTCGCGCTATATTAGCCGTATATGCTCGCTAATAAAATATAAGGTACATATCTCGGATTACATACCGTAGTTTTATACTTTTTTCCCTACGGGATGCCTCATTACTTGATGAGATGTATATTTGTGATATATATACTGTGATTTTTTTTTCGGATCGAGCCGCGCAAAGGAGACTATGGCGAATTTTTCCGAAAATTTAAGGCGTTAGAAAATTTTTGAGAAAATTGAAAAATTTTGAAAACTTTAACTTTGATTTTGAATTGAAAGTTAAATGATATAGATTGTTTTTGAAAAGATAACTAAGTATGATTTGGAAAACTTAGTAAAGTATTGTAAGAAGTTTAATTATGAATTTTGGGAAAATTAATAAATTCTATAACTTTTCTTACTTGTAATTTCGAGGACGAAATTCTTTTAAGTGGGGAAGATTGTAACGACCCAGAATTTTTATTAATTTAAAATATGAATATTTAATTAATTTTAAATATTAATAAGTGAATTTATAAGTCAAATAAATTTTTATTTGAATTATTGAATTTAATTGGATAATTAAATCGATAATTTAATACGTTAAATTATGGAAATAATTGAAAATTGGGTTAAATATGATTGAAAATGATTTGTAAAATTTTATTTTATCATATTGAAGTTAGAATGATATTTTAGAACTTTTAAAATCGAATTAAAAGTTTATTTGTGAAAATTGAATATTTTAATATTAAAATCGACTAGTAAAAATAATCAATTTTTGAACAGTCTCAGAATTGAACGAAACCAGTTTCATTGGATCCGTAATAGTTAGTTATTACCGGATTTCAAATTTCGTGTCAATCGGAGTTACCGTTTGATCGTGGCAGCTCGAAACGCATCGAATTGTTTTTAATTTTAATTTGGCGAGCTAAAATAGCCATTTTTCAAAAAGTCTCGGATTTCGACGAAACTAGTTTCATCGGATCCGTAATGTGATATTATTGTAAGGTTTCAAATTTCGTGTCAATTGGATTTACCGTTTGTCCGGTACGAATTAAAACGCCTAGAAAATCGCTTAAATCGGTTTAATTCAAATTGAGCGTTTATAGCCATAACTCGCACAGATGTCCGAATTAGCTTCCGAAACCTGTTCCATTGTGTCCGGAACACGGGGTAAACCTTAGAAACGCTGGTTACGGCGCGTAAATCGGAGTTCGGAATTTCCGGATGAATAGTGTTCGTTCGTTCTTCTATAAATACACCCACCCCCTCTCATAAATAAAAAAATAAAATAAAAACCTAAACAAAACCCTAGCCGCCAGTTACAAACCAATGGCCAGAATTTTTCAATTTTCAACTCTTAATCTCTTCCAATCCATTCATAATCACGAAAATCACTCAACTACAAAGTGATAGATCTCGTCGAGATCTTTCAATCCATACGGGGATGATGAATATTTGAGCAGAGATGTGGCGGCGATTTGTGTTCAAAGCTACACGTTCACGCACGCACCACGAGAAATTCACGCAACCGAGTTCAATGATGATTGGGCCGAGCACGGAGGTTGGGGAGGCGCACATCATGGAGGAGTTTGATCGAGTTGTAATGCGTCGAGGAGGTTGAAAATTAAAACCCTAATATCTTTGAATGGGTTTAAGGAGTCGGCTATGTATCTGGAAAAGAACGTGAGTTGAGGGAGATGAAGTTGGTGCGTTGGATCTGCTATGCACGGCCTAGATTTAGTTGGGTAGGAAAATAAAATGTTTAATGTAAATTAATTATAGTTTAAACTGTATAAACTTGTAAAATTGATAACTTTTTCATACGAGGTCGAAAAAATGCAAACTCAGTTGCGTTGGAATCGTATCGACGAGCACTACGCGATGGAGTTGGATTGGAGTCGTTTGGAGTTAGTGAGAATTTTGGGTAAAATTAAACGTCCGTTTAATTTTATTCGGACTAAATCGCTAAAACGAAATTGAAATCAAGGTGAGAACTTCTCACTCAATCGAATCAGTTTCGATTTTATTTTAAATAGTTAGGTTTAAAATATTTGAATGCATGCTTGAATGATGATTGTTATCTATTGATTGTTAAAATAGACATTATACGTCGTTAGTAAGCGGATGTTATTTATTAAAAACATATACCGCGAATATTTCATAAACAGTGAAATTGGTATTATAAATAATATCAATATATATATATATTGGCATATGTATATATTGCAGTTGATTGATTTCCCGTATTTTTTTTTAGCGGATGAGACCCTATTGCGCCGTCTATTAAGCGGATAATATTTAATAATCCCATATACCGCGATAATTTCGTACTGGAGCGAAATTGGTATTGTGCTAATGTTTTTGGATGCAGGAAAACAGGTTGGAGGGATCCAACTGGATTCCTCAACAGTTTTTATTTGATTTCAGATATTTTGATATTTGATGGATTATCATATCGATATATGATGGATCGTTGTAGTCGTGATTGACTATTTGGTGTGTAGCATCATTGGACCCAGATTTTGGAATTTTAAAATGATTTTAAAAGTGATTTTTGAAAATATCCTATATTTTTGGAATTGACCCATTTTAAATAATTAAACGATATAATTTTTAAAGTTATAAAAATTATGGTTTTTGTGAAATATAGTTAAAAGCTGATTTTTGAGAAATATGGATTAATGATTTTATAAAATAGTTTAAATTGAGATTTTAGAAATTATTATAAAGAGTTTAAATATAGGATTTATAAAATTTGATTATTTTATAAATCAAAATGGTGAGATTATAAAGGAGTTTAAAGACGTTTTAAAAAGAATAATATAAATTGAATTTTATTAAGAGATTTATAAATGGATATTTATAAATTGAAATATTGACTTATAAAACGAGTTTTTATAAGTGTTTGAATGAAGTGAACATGAATTTCATAAATAAATGAAATTTATAGAATCATAAACTGTGAAGTTATAAATGAAATTTATAAATAGTAAGATTTATAAATTTGGTGAAATTATTTGAAGAATAGATTGGTTAAATAAATGGATCTTATAAGTTATAAGATTTATAATTAGGAAAGTCTTAAAAAGAACGATTTTGTAAAATAATCGTTTTATAAGCATTTAACTTATAATGTGAACTTTTAGTTTATAATTGAGTTATAAACTAGAATAGGTTAATAAAGGAATTTATAAAAAGGAAGTTTTTATAAATAAATAGAAATGGAATTTATAAACGTTGTTTTATAAATTCACAAATGACTTATTTTGATAAGAAAATTGTTGAAACCTATTAAAGGAGTTATATTCACGTTTTTGAATAGTGAATAATCCTTTGGAATAAAGTGTATAGAAAGGATGAAATTTGTTAACAAAGTATATTCACGTTTTTGAATAGTGAATAACGTGTTAAAGAAAATGTTTTGAATGTGGTGTTTTAAACAGAATTAAAACGATCTAAGGATGTTTTAAATGTGTTATGATTCGAAACCATAGATTTCAACATTTATTGTTGAAATAGACGTTTTCGAGAAATTAAAGGAAATGGTGAACTATAACACTGTTGTTATAGTAAATGATTTCCGAAAGGAAATGTTTTTGTATAGTATTGGGATTTATATATCTATTTTAATTTCGAATCCCTATACTAGTGATTTTGGGTTGTCGTAACGATGTTTTACGCAACATTCGTTTTGGCCCAAATAAATATGTTTAAGTGAATGATTTCCTTAAAGAATGAAATATATACTTAATTCGATTTAAGTATATTAAATATTTTCCAAGGTTGAAAATAAAAAGATTTGTGAATTACTTATGAATAAATAAGTATGGAAATGTTTTCCAATATGAAGTGAATATTTAGAATTTATCTTTTGAAGATAAATTGAAAATGGATAGTTGAAATCGTATATGCATGAATATTTTTGAATATAAATTCACTAAGGAATTTATAAAAGAAAGTGGAATTTGTTAAAAATAAATATTGATTTATTTTTGAAGTGTTGAAATTTTATATCTTGTAAAGATATTTTGGAAGATAAATAATTGGAAAATTATTTGGAATCTGGTGATGTGTGCATATCCATTGATAGTTCAATAACCGACTATCAATATTTCCCTTTGAATGGGTAATTGATGTGATTTGTTTGAATGTGAATGCCACACTTATTTTTGAATAAGCGCTCACTATTCGGGTTAACCGGGAAAGGACCATGGGGTCGTATAACCCATTCCGAATATGTGATACGTCGTTGTGAATTGCATTGAAGATCGGTGTTGAAGACCGAGTATTTGTGAAAGCGATAGGATGACCTATCGATTGTCTCTGCACTGGGTAGCTCCTGGTATAGAGATTCCTTAAGTGATGGGAAATTCGATCGGGATTGTGAATACCCGGATTTCAAGGGCTTCGTAAGAAGTGCCTTCGGTTTTGTTCGAGCCCGGAACAGACTTGTATGGATTGTATGTCTGACATTACAAATTGAGATATAAAGCCGATTTCTTTCAAATATATTTCTGTTGGTGGCGAAGAATTTATTCTTTTAGCTTAACACCCTTCTCTGAGACGTACGTGCTCAGAGGTTATGTAGTTGAAGGTTATCAGCGATATATTCCCAATTTGGTAATGTGACATGCTGAGTGATGCTGTAAATGATCATTGTGTTGATTATTTGTGATAGGATCGTTTATTTGATCGTCTATCCTTGTGATCATTGTGTTGATCATTTGTTGACCCAAAGCATGGCTTTTGTATAAAGTATGTTTTTGTGGACGTGACTTCGTCGAGCCTCACACCCCGTGAATGGTCAAAACAGGAAAGATGCGGCAAGGTTATGAGGGGTAGCGCCCTTTAGGATGTGTCCATTTCCTTCTGGAAAAGGGTGGTATCATGGTATGGAGCCCAGATACTTACTCATGTTGAAAACACTTTGTTATGATTGTGTGAATTGATTACGAGCGCTCGGTGAAAAGGTCCCAAAGGACCAGGGGATGGCATATTCGGTCAGTTGTTACTCAGTTAGGGGTAACCCGGCCTTGTGTTGGTAGAGATCCGGTTTGGTTCTCGGGGATGTCCATGCAGAGGCATTCTCATGTGGCAATGGGAAGTTCCTTGGCCTGATCATTCGTTGGAAATCCAAAGAAACAATACGAGACTTGTACGGTTTTAGTTGTATAACCTGCTATGGAATGTGGCGGTAACCTGCTATTGAACATAGTTAGCTATAGTAGGCATACGATAATGGTCGTATGTTGGCTAAGATTTATATTCTACTTTCGAAATGAATTTTTCCTACACTATGCACTAGTAATAATATCAAATGTTCTTTTAATGCGTATCAAGCATCTTTGACTATCATAAGGAGAAATCTCCTCCGATTCTGCGTTTGCATGTGTGTGTGTGCGGGAGGCCTTATGGTAGTCTCATTTTTAAAAGCATTGCGAATTGAATTTAAAAATATTCCTCTATTTTGATTTTAAAGTTAAGTAAACTGTTTTGAGTTCTCACACCAGTCACATGACTGACTCGGAGTTTATTGTTTTCCTTCCTAAACTCTGGGTGCCCACCAATTTCCACACAGGCAGTCAAGAGTTAGGTTTATCAGGATATTCTGGATATTCTGGAGTTGCTGGAGGCAAGCTGGATGGCATGACATATTACTTATATAGTATTTCTTTTTCCGCTGCATTGTTGTCGTTGTTGATGTTGTACACTCTGATGATATGATGTAATGTGATGTAATGTAATAACTGATATAGTTCTTTGTTTAAAGATTTTTCATTTATTATTATATGTTGTTCCGCTGCGAATTGTGAGATTCTGATGTTGTTCTGTTTTCTTTCTGTCCTGTTCTATTCTCTTTTTCTTCTATTTTAAAATTTTCTGTTCTCTTTTCTATTTTTCTGTGTTTCTATTTTCTTTTCCCTCTATCTTTTCCCTCTATTTTCTCTCTTCTTTCTTCTTCCTTTTTCTTAAATTCTTTTTAAAACCCATAACATTTCGGTTTTTCGGCAACGAAAAATCGGAAACGTTACATTTGGTATCAGAGCATATGGTTAAGCGACAACCATGGTTCTGTTGGGTATTTCTCATTAGAGATAGAGTCAGTAGTACTCTAGAATGAGTTTGAGTGTAATAATAGCTATGAGAGCGTATTTGTTAGTGAATATAAAATTATTTTGTATTGTGTTGACTTATCGGTTGATTGTTTATAGATTTCGGTCGATCTAGTCTAGCTAACTATCATAGATAGGGGTTTCTAAACTCTTAAACAAGATAAATCGACATAATATTGATTTTAAATTGGGTAAATGAAATAATTTTACCTTGATTATATTTTATATATAAAGGAATAATTTTTCAGAATTATTAAAGTGTATATATGTTGATTATTAGGTTGTTTGAATAATCTAAATAAAAGAATAATTGTATAAGTAAAAAGAATTATAAAAATTGAATTATAATGAAAGTGATTTACAATTGTGAAATAAACTTATATATATGAGAAGTGAAACTATATGAATATGAGTTGTAAATAAGCCAATGAATTTAAAGTTAAATGGAATATAACTTAAGAGATGTTGAATGAAGTGATATTGGTATCGAAGTAAATAATCAAGTGGATTAAATGAATATGAACTTGAGTTATGTAATGAAATTCAACTGTTGTAATTGAATTGAATGAATCAATTGAATGTGAATTAAGTTGATAAGGAATAATGAATATAAGTGTTAATTCATTAAAATCAAATGTTATTGGAAGTTGAAAAATTAAATAAATTGAATGGAAGTCAATTTAATTTAAGGAGTTAAACCAAAATGAATATAAGCAAAGGAATTTGGTTGTAATTAATATACATTGGTTGTTAGTTGATTGTATATAAGTTCATTAAGCGTTAATGAAAGTGAATTAGCGAAATTGGAAGCTATGAAATTGAATTCAAATTGAAAGTAAATAAATTTGAATAGAATTGAAAGTGAATTGGATTTAATTAGTGAATATAAACTAATTGAGAATGGATGTTAGTAAGAACATCCACTGTATATGAATCAAATATGATTAAATTGAAAACCCAATTCATTGAATATTAATGAGAATATGAATGAATATTTATTGGTTATGGATGCTAGTTGGTTGATGGTTGCATTTGTTGCTTTTACTTCATTTGCTATATTGACATATATAGTTATTATGTTGTTATATGATGTATATTGATACTATTGTCTATATGCATGTTCTCATGTTGTTTGTTGAGTAATTAGTAGGTGCGGATTGCGTTTGCTTCGCATTTGGAGCTCGCTTTCGCGCTATATTGGCCGTATATGCTCGCTAATAAAATATAAGGTACATATCTCGGATTACATACCGTACTTTTATACTTTTTTCCCTACGGGATGCCTCATTACTTGATGAGATGTATATTTGTGATATATATACCGTCATTTTTTTTTCGGATCGAGCCGCGCAAAGGAGACTATGGCGAATTTTTATGAAAATTTAAGGCGTTAGAAAAATTTTGAGAAAATTGGAAAATTTTGAAAACTTTAACTTTGATTTTGAATTGAAAGTTAAATGATATAGATTGTTTTTGAAAAGATAACTAAGTATGATTTGGAAAACTTAGTAAAGTATTGTAAGAAGTTTAATTATGAATTTTGGGAAAATTAATAAATTCTATAACTATTCTTACTTGTAATTTCGAGGACGAAATTCTTTTAAGTGGGGAAGATTGTAACGACCCAGAATTTTTATTAATTTAAAATATGAATATTTAATTAATTTTAAATATTAATAAGTGAATTTATAAGTCAAATAAATTTTTATTTGAATTATTGAATTTAATTGGATAATTAAATCGATAATTTAATACGTTAAATTATGGAAATAATTGAAAATTGGGTTAAATATGATTGAAAATGATTTGTAAAATTTTATTTTATCATATTGAAGTTAGAATGATATTTTAGAACTTTTAAAATCGAATTAAAAGTTTATTTGTGAAAATTGAATATTTTAATATTAAAATCGACTAGTAAAAATAGTCAATTTTTGAACAGTCTCAGAATTGAACGAAACCAGTTTCATTGGATCCGTAATAGTTAGTTATTACCGGATTTCAAATTTCGTGTCAATCGGAGTTTCCGTTTGATCGTGGCAGCTCGAAACGCATCGAATTGTTTTTAATTTTAATTTGGCGAGCTAAAATAGCCATTTTTCAAAAAGTCTCGGATTTCGACGAAACCAGTTTCATCGGATCCGTAATGTGATATTATTGTAAGGTTTCAAATTTCGTGTCAATTGGATTTACCGTTTGTCCGGTACGAATTAAAACGCCTAGAAAATCGCTTAAATCGGTTTAATTCAAATTGAGCGTTTATAGCCATAACTCGCACAGATGTCCGAATTAGCTTCCGAAACCTGTTCCATTGTGTCCGGAACGCGGGGTAAACCGTAGAAACGCTGGTTACGGCGCGTAAATCGGAGTTCGGAATTTCCGGATGAATAGTGTTCGTTCGTTCTTCTATAAATACACCCACCCCCTCTCATAAATAAAAAAATAAAATAAAAACCTAAACAAAACCCTAGCCGCCAGTTACAAACCAATGGCCAGAATTTTTCGATTTTCAACTCTTAATCTCTTCCAATCCATTCATAATCACGAAAATCACTCAACTACAAAGTGATAGATCTCGTCGAGATCTTTCAATCCATACGGGGATGATGAATATTTGAGCAGAGATGTGGCGGCGATTTGTGTTCAAAGCTACACGTTCACGCACGGACCACGAGAAATTCACGCAACCGAGTTCAATGATGATTGGGCCGAGCATGGAGGTTGGGGAGGCGCACAGCATGGAGGAGTTTGATCGAGTTGTAATGCGTCGAGGAGGTTGAAAATTAAAACCCTAATATCTTTGAATGGGTTTAAGGAGTCGGCTATGTATCTGGAAAAGAACGTGAGTTGAGGGAGATGAAGTTGGTGCGTTGGATCTGCTATGCACGGCCTAGATTTAGTTGGGTAGGAAAATAAAATGTTTAATGTAAATTAATTATAGTTTAAACTGTATAAACTTGTAAAATTGATAACTTTTTCATACGAGGTCGAAAAAATGCAAACTCAGTTGCGTTAGAATCGTATCGACGAGCACTACGCGATGGAGTTGGGTTGGAGTCGTTTGGAGTTAGTGAGAATTTTGGGTAAAATTAAACGTCCGTTTAATTTTATTCGGAGTAAATCGCTAAAACGAAATTGAAATCAAGGTGAGAACTTCTCACTCAATCGAATCAGTTTCGATTTTATTTTAAATAGTTAGATTTAAAATATTTGAATGCATGCTTGAATGATGATTGTTATCTATTGATTGTTAAAATAGACATTATACGCCGTTAGTAAGCGGATGTTATTTATTAAAAACATATACCGCGAATATTTCATAAACAGTGAAATTGGTATTATAAATAATATCAATATATATATATTGGCATATGTATATATTGCAGTTGATTGATTTCCCGTATTTTTTTTTAGCGGATGAGACCCTATTGCGCCGTCTATTAAGCGGATAATATTTAATAATCCCATATACCGCGATAATTTCGTATTGGAGCGAAATTGGTATTGTGCTAATGTTTTTGGATGCAGGAAAACAGGTTGGAGGGATCCAACTGGATTCCTCAACAGTTTTTATTTGATTTCAGATATTTTGATATTTGATGGATTATCATATCGATATATGATGGATCGTTGTAGTCGTGATTGACTATTTGGTGTGTAGCATCATTGGACCCAGATTTTGGAATTTTAAAATGATTTTAAAAGTGATTTTTGAAAATATCCTATATTTTTGGAATTGACCCATTTTAAATAATTAAACGATATAATTTTTAAAGTTATAAAAATTATGGTTTTTGTGAAATATAGTTAAAAGCTGATTTTTGAGAAATATGGATTAATGATTTTATAAAATAGTTTAAATTGAGATTTTAGAAATTATTATAAAGAGTTTAAATATAGGATTTATAAAATTTGATTATTTTATAAATCAAAATGGTGAGATTATAAAGGAGTTTAAAGACGTTTTAAAAAGAATAATATAAATTGAATTTTATTAAGAGATTTATAAATGGATATTTATAAATTGAAATATTGACTTATAAAACGAGTTTTTATAAGTGTTTGAATGAAGTGAACATGAATTTCATAAATAAATGAAATTTATAGAATCATAAACTGTGAAGTTATAAATGAAATTTATAAATAGTAAGATTTATAAATTTGGTGAAATTATTTGAAGAATAGATTGGTTAAATAAATGGATCTTATAAGTTATAAGATTTATAATTTGGAAAGTCTTAAAAAGAACGATTTTGTAAAATAATCGTTTTATAAGCATTTAACTTATAATGTGAACTTTTAGTTTATAATTGAGTTATAAACTAGAATAGGTTAATAAAGGAATTTATAAAAAGGAAGTTTTTATAAATAAATAGAAATGGAATTTATAAACGTTGTTTTATAAATTCACAAATGACTTATTTTGATAAGAAAATTGTTGAAACCTATTAAAGGAGTTATATTCACGTTTTTGAATAGTGAATAATCCTTTGGAATAAAGTGTATAGAAAGGATGAAATTTGTTAACAAAGTATATTCACGTTTTTGAATAGTGAATAACGTGTTAAAGAAAATGTTTTGAATGTGGTGTTTTAAACAGAATTAAAACGATCTAAGGATGTTTTAAATGTGTTATGACTCGAAACCATAGATTTCAACATTTATTGTTGAAATAGACGTTTTCGAGAAATTAAAGGAAATGGTGGACTATAACACTGTTGTTATAGTAAATGATTTCCGAAAGGAAACGTTTTTGTATAGTATTGGGATTTATATATCTATTTTAATTTCGAATCCCTATACTAGTGATTTTGGGTTGTCGTAACGATGTTTTACGCAACATTCGTTTTGGCCCAAATAAATATGTTTAAGTGAATGATTTCCTTAAAGAATGAAATATATACTTAATTCGATTTAAGTATATTAAATATTTTCCAAGGTTGAAAATAAAAATATTTGTGAATTACTTATGAATAAATAAGTATGGAAATGTTTTCCAATATGAAGTGAATATTTAGAATTTATCTTTTGAAGATAAATTGAAAATGGATAGTTGAAATCGTATATGCATGAATATTTTTGAATATAAATTCACTAAGGAATTTATAAAAGAAAGTGGAATTTGTTAAAAATAAATATTGATTTATTTTTGAAGTGTTGAAATTTTATATCTTGTAAAGATATTTTGGAAGATAAATAATTGGAAAATTATTTGGAATCTGGTGATGTGTGCATATCCATTGATAGTTCAATAACCGACTATCAATATTTCCCTTTGAATGGGTAATTGATGTGATTTGTTTGAATGTGAATGCCACACTTATTTTTGAATAAGCGCTCACTATTCGGGTTAACCGAGAAAGGACCATGGGGTCGTATAACCCATTCCGAATATGTGATACGTCGTTGTGAATTGCATTGAAGATCGGTGTTGAAGACCGAGTATTTGTGAAAGCGATAGGATGACCTATCGATTGTCTCTGCACTGGGTAGCTCCTGGTATAGAGATTCCTTAAGTGATGGGAAATTCGATCGGGATTGTGAATACCCGGATTTCAAGGGCTTCGTAAGAAGTGCCTTCGGTTTTGTTCGAGCCCGGAACAGACTTGTATGGATTGTATGTCTGACATTACAAATTGAGATATAAAGCCGATTTCTTTCAAATATATTTCTGTTGGTGGCGAAGAATTTATTCTTTTAGCTTAACACCCTTCTCTGAGACGTACGTGCTCAGAGGTTATGTAGTTAAAGGTTATCAGCGATATATTCCCAATTTGGTAATGTGACATGCTGAGTGATGCTGTAAATGATCATTGTGTTGATTATTTGTGATAGGATCGTTTATTTGATCGTCTATCCTTGTGATCATTGTGTTGATCATTTGTTGACCCAAAGCATGGCTTTTGTATAAAGTATGTTTTTGTGGACGTGACTTCGTCGAGCCTCACACCCCGTGAATGGTCAAAACAGGAAAGATGCGGCAAGGTTATGAGGGGTAGCGCCCTTTAGGATGTGTCCATTTCCTTCTGGAAAAGGGTGGTATCATGGTATGGAGCCCAGATACTTACTCATGTTGAAAACACTTTGTTATGATTGTGTGAATTGATTACGAGCGCTCGGTGAAAAGGTCCCAAAGGACCGGGGGATGGCATATTCGGTCAGTTGTTACTCAGTTAGGGGTAACCCGGCCTTGTGTTGGTAGAGATCCGGTTTGGTTCTCGGGGATGTCCATCCAGAGGCATTCTCATGTGGCAATGGGAAGTTCCTTGGGCTGATCATTCGTTGGAAATCCAAAGAAACAATACGAGACTTGTACGGTTTTCGTTGTATAACCTGCTATGGAATGTGGCGGTAACCTGCTATTGAACATAGTTAGCTATAGTAGGCATACGATAATGGTCGTATGTTGGCTAAGATTTATATTCTACTTTCGAAATGAATTTTTCCTACACTATGCACTAGTAATAATATCAAATGTTCTTTTAATGCGTATCAAGCATCTTTGACTATCATAAGGAGAAATCTCCTCCGATTCTGCGTTTGCATGTGTGTGTGTGCGGGAGGCCTTATGGTAGTCTCATTTTTAAAAGCATTGCGAATTGAATTTAAAAATATTCCTCTAATTTGATTTTAAAGTTAAGTAAACTGTTTTGAGTTCTCACACCAGTCACATGACTGACTCGGAGTTTATTGTTTTCCTTCCTAAACTCTGGGTGCCCACCAATTTCCACACGGGCAGTCAAGAGTTAGGTTTATCAGGATATTCTGGAGTTGCTGGAGGCAAGCTGGATGGCATGGCATATTACTTATATAGTATTTCTTTTTCCGCTGCATTGTTGTCGTTGTTGATGTTGTACACTCTGATGATATGATGTAATGTGATGTAATGTAATAACTGATATAGTTCTTTGTTTAAAGATTTTTCATTTATTATTATATGTTGTTCCGCTGCGAATTGTGAGATTCTGATGTTGTTCTGTTTTCTTTCTGTCCTGTTCTATTCTCTTTTTCTTCTATTTTAAAATTTTCTGTTCTCTTTTCTATTTTTCTGTGTTTCTATTTTCTTTTCCCTCTATCTTTTCCCTCTATTTTCTCTCTTCTTTCTTCTTCCTTTTTCTTAAATTCTTTTTAAAACCCATAACATTTCGGTTTTTCGGCAACGAAAAATCGGAAACGTTACAATGAATGTTGAAATCTATGTATTCGATACTTAATACATTTTAAAACATCTTTAAAACCATTAACTTCATTTCATAATATCACTTCCCTAAAACATATCCGTTTTATTTAATAATATATTCACTGTCCAAAATCGTGAATAAACTTATTTATTCAATTCAAAGTTTCTACACATTTATTTAAAAGATTATCCACTGTCCAAAATCGTGGATAAAATTCCCAACCAACCTTTATTGTCACCATATTTAACTTAAAGGATAATTCGCTGTCCAAATCACGAATATATCTTCTTTAATAACTTCTATGTTTCATTTATCAAATTCAATTGGTTTCGAATTTATAAATAATCTTTACAAATTCCATTTCTATTTATAAAACATCGATTTATAAATCTCCTTTATTAATTCAATTCAATTGATATAACTCAGTTATATACCAAAAGTCCATTTATAAGTTAAGTACTTATAATCCATTTATTTACTAAATTCATTCTTCAAAACATTTTGAAATCAATTTTCAAAAGAATTCAGAATCAAATTCCCAAGTTATAGTTCAATGATCCCCTTGGCTATAACTAAATTGACATGTCATTTTGTTTCCTAATTATTACTTTGGAGATATTCAAAATATTTGATTTAAACCAATTCATTAATTCACTTAACTTATAGTTTATTTTTCATAAATCTCAGCAATTCAATAATGAGTTTTCGAATAATCGAGACTCAAATCTAAGGAGACCTCACCGAAGAGAAACTATCGTAAACCTAAATTTAGAGAGCTACAAAGAGAGGGGGATTTGACCGAAAAAGATTTGAATTTTCAAAATAACTTCTATTTTCAAAGAAAACAATTTTATACTTCATTAATTTTGAAAAACGTTTTCTTTAAAGTGATTCTAGTAGCTATTCATATTAAACGCCATAAACTAAGCTTTGTGTAAACCAAAGCTCTGATGCCACTTTTGTAACGACCCGCCGCTCTGACCGCCCCTAGTCGGTAATTAAACCAACTAGAAACGTTCAAAATGACGGATTGTTATCTAGTTTATAGAATTTAAACAGAATCAGCCACAGAATCACAGAATAACAATAATATTTCTCATAAATGAATTTTTTCTCTTTTATACAAATATCAGAGTTTATACAATGAATTACATTTATACAGCGGAATATTTCTATTTAAGTACAAAATCCCTGAAAGCTAAAGCGGTATCCCCTCTCTCTCTAACTTCGCTGCCTGAAAATCTTCAAGCTGTAAAATACTCGGTCTGACCCGAGTATTACATTCAAAAGAAAATAACACACGGGTCAGTCTAATTCAAACTCAGTTATTAGTGCAAAGAAGCAATAAAAATCAAATAATCAATTAGACTACAGTTAAGGATAAATTCACTTATCCGACCCTTTCCACAAAGAAATCGGATAATGGTAAGTATAACACCTAACAGTGTTAAAACAATAAATCAGCAGATTTAAATTTTCAACGAAGAAAGATGCAGGAATTTTTTTTTATGAAGATAATTTATAAAACATTTTTTTTCTAAACGGCAAATAACAACAAAATCATCAATTTAAATCAAATCAAATTGAAAAGTTACTTAAGAACATCGAAACCGATGGCTGCAGTACACGCACGCGTATACTGCCTTGCCAATACGGCATATGAAATACGCAAAAGATCAATGGATCAAAAGCAAAAGAAATATCAATTAAAAATAAATACTGAGTGGCTGCAGTACACGCATGCGTGCACTGCCTCGCCACTGTAGTGTTAAAAATAGGAATCAGCACAAGGTCAAACCCGAGCATTACAGCTGGATTCAACGCAGGTGCGCTTAAAAACATCATAAACTGTCGAGCATAAAAATTCAATTTCAACCAACGGTGAAGTGATGAATATGCCTCCAAAATTTCTTTCTACACAATGTAGACATGGACTCAATTTGCACACGCAAATTAGATGAAAAATATATTCTGACTGTTGCTTCATGTATTATATGGATGCACTTGCAATGTAGGTCTGTACCAAAACTAAATTCATGTATGCCTGAATTAATGTGCTATCAAAGTGACCTATGCCATTGTAAAAGCCTGGACAATACCATGTATGCTCGAAAGAAACAACAAAATAACGGTTCTACAGGCAAAACGTGATGGCCTTGGTGTTACTCGAATACATGCAGAAGAATTTCCCAAAATATCACAACCTGATTATACGGTCTGAGCCAACAATTTTTCCACATGCACAAAATAAGTTGAGAAAATTTAATGAACTAGCAAGAAAATGAAGTAAACAAGTTTGTAAACTGTCTCAATTGGTCGAGACAGCTACATTGAATGATTAAACTCAAAAAAAATACTTCAACTACAATCGCCCAGCAAGTTTGCATGAAGGACGACTGTACTATTCATGCCTATAAGAACCAATGCAGGTGAGCTCAGTTATAACATATATACATGGAATGCAACTATGAAACTGGGCGATGCAAGAATTAGGATCAATAAGGTGCAGAAATGCACAATGTCAAATGCAAAACTCGACGGTGAACTGGTCGAGAACAAAGGCAGTGAACGTGAAAATCAAACCCAGATTGAATCAACTTGCACAAGTGTGGGAAATTATTACAAGTGCAAGTACACAATGAACGCATATACATCAATTGTGCACAGATGTACACAATTAAGCAAAGAAATTCATAGCAGGGAACAAAACAACGTATTGAATCAGACATTCTCATATATGCAAGAAATTCAGAAACTGTACACATGAAGAACCAAGTGCAGACTCAACTATAACAAAGGACAGATTTCAAGTGCAAAACACAATGAACTAGATTCAAAAGCAACCAGAATTAGACATATCACGCTACAAATATGAACATATTGGAGCTGCACCAATCACACACATATATACATACGTATATGTATGTATGTATATACATGGTAATGACCAGCAAATATTTCAAAAGAAAAAATTGGCAAACTACTGCAATTTTTTTTTTGTTAGAAAAGTTCTGTTCAAATGAAAATTTTTAAAAATACTCGTATGTGCAACAAGACTTCAAATTGAAGCAGATTCAAAAACAAAGGCATAAGGAAAGCAATACTCGGGTCTCAACCCAAGCAACAGTGAATGGCATATGCTAAATGATCAGTGCACAATGAAACAAAACAGGATGGACACAAAATCAGTGATAACTTCATAACTAACTGATCAGACTTCATGTCCATTTCATTTGGGCTTGCTTAAATCAGTAAATAGTGACTTAAGTAAAATAGTAACTTAGATTTATATTTAGACTTGCTTTAGAAAACTCAGATCAGCTGGGGTTTAAACAATTTTTTTTGCTTTAAGAATTAGGAGAATCAAAATAGGTCAGGTGCCATGATGAAGCAGTGCAACATCAAGGAGCTCAAATGCAAACATGACAGTGAAACAGAGTGATGCCAAAGCCAATTTATACAACCAAAACAAATTCGAACTATCTCAAGGGCCGAAGCCACTGTTAAGGCAAGGCAAAATCGAATTATAAGAACAAGTCAAGCCAGAATATCAACAGAAAGGTCGAACCTTTTCAAACCAACATCGTGGTAATACACGAGTGTTACCAGAAGTCAAGAAACCCCATACTCAAAAACAAGACCGAAGTCACAGTTCAAAAATCATCAAACTCAGAAATCAAAACCAGGAAAAACACGAAATCGAACCCATACCGAAAAAAAAACATCGACATCAAAATAAACTCGAACGGCCTAAGAGTGAAGTAGATGTGAGTGATAGTTCACTCACCTTGATTACGACGCAAATTACTAAGGAGCCGAGCACGAGATCATCGATCGACCAAGCAATTGGAGTCGGCATCCATGAATTGAACGAGCCCTAATTTTTGAAAGGGGGACGAACGGTTTTAGAGAGAGGCCGCCATTATTTTTCGTGTCTTTTTTTTTCTTTGGTATGAAGTGATGGAGGAAAGGGGCGATGTACTTAAAAATAGAACGAGGTGTATTTTACACGATTTCGAAATCTTAGGGTTTGGCAGTATCGATTTTTTTTATAAACAATATCTCGGCTGAGAAGATTTTAGGGTGGATGAAGTGATATTGCATATTATACTTTGTGTGCTAACAGTAATTATATTTGCCTTTATTTCATGTTTCATACATGTTTATAAAACTTATCGTCTTCCTTTGCAAGCCAAGAAGGCTGAAATGATTCTAGTTTGCTATGTAGATATATACATATTGTTATTATTATTATTATTTTTAAATTATGCAGATCTTTGGTGGCTGACATTATTAATTTTGTACAATTATGTATTTAATTTGTTTCTAATTTTATTTACAACTTATGTCATTAGTTCGAATCTTAAATACAAATCTTAATATTCCATCTCAAACTCCAAAGTCAAATTTAAATTTTTATTCAACTTTCAATAGATTAAATTCCAAAATTTAATCGCCAAATTCATAGTTTTATTAGAAATTCAATTTAAACCATCATTCAAATATTAAAATTTTATTAAATAATTTCAATTTAAATTGTTAAAAATTCAGGGTCGTTACATCTGTGGATGCAGAGAAACATGTTGGAGGGATCCAATTGGATTCCTCAAATGATTGAATTGGTTTCATTGTTGTGTGTTGATCTATTTATAATCTTTGTGACTATCTTGGTAATTGAGAACGTTAGAGGCCAAAATTTAGCAGAATATATTTTTGGTATCGTTAGATGCCGAAAATAAATAAAATTGGATTTTTGAAAATTTAAGTTGAGAATTCATAATAAAATTTATATGTTTGAATTGATTCATTTTAAATAAATAAACGTTATAATATTAATGTTATAAAAATTATGATATTTGTGAAATATAACCGAAATGTGATTTTGAAATAAATAGTTGATAAATTTGTAAAATGGTTTAAATTGGGATTTTTGAATTATTATAAACGGTTTATATAAAAGGTTTATGAAATTGATATTTATAAACTAAAAATATTGGAATTATAAAAAAAGTTTTTACAAGTGTTAAAATGAAGTATAAACGGATTTCATAAGTGAATGAAATTTATAGATTTATAAATTCTGAAGTTATAAAATGAATGGATTTTGTAAAATAAAAGATTTATAAGTAATTAACTTATAAATTGGATTTTGGCATTTAAATGAGATATGGCTAGAATTTGTTAATAAAGTGATTTTATAAGTGAAGTTTTTATAAAGTATAAATGGAATTTATAAACGTTGTTTTATAAATTCGAAATCGACTTATTTTGATAAGACAATTATCATAGATTATTTAAGGAAATATATTCATGATTTTGGACAGTGAATAATCCTTTAAATAAAATATGTAGAATTATTGAATTTGGTTAACGAAGTATATTCATGATTTTGGACGGTGAATAATATATTAAAGAAACGTTTTGGGAAATGATATTTTAAATAGAATTAAAACGATTTAAAGATGTTTTAAAATGTATTAAGTATCGAAATCATAGATTTCAACATTCATTGTTGAAATAGACGTTTTCGAGAAATAGAAGGAAATGGTGGACTATAACACTATTGTTATAGTAAATAATTTCCGAAATGAAATGTTTATGTAGTATTAGGATTTATATCTCTATCTTAAATTCGAATCCTTATACTAATGATTTTGGGTTGTCGTAACGATGTTTTACGCAACATTCGTTTTGACTCAAATAAAAGTGTTTAAGAGAATGTTTTCCTTCAAGAATGAAATATATACTTAATTGTGATTTAAAGTATATTGAATATTTTCCAAGTGTTGAAAATAAGTGAAATTTGTGAATTACTTATTATCAAATAAGTATGGAGATGTTTTTCCAATATGAAGTGAAATGTTTTGAGATTTTATCATTTAAAGATAAATTAAAAGCGAATATTTGAAATCGATTTGAAAATCGTATGTTAATAGATATTTTGGAAATGTAAATTCACTATGGAATTTATAAAAGAAAGGGAAATTAGTTTAAAAATAAACATTGATTTATTTTTGAAGTGTGGAAATAATTTTACGGATTTGGAACGTAAGTTTAAAATAAATCGGTAAGGATTTATTTGATTGATTTAAATGAACCATTTTAAATTGAAATGGATAAATATCTGGAAGTGTTTCCGTTTAAGGAAATTGATTTGAAATTTGTTTTCAAAGATTGAAAGGTGAAAAATGATTTGAAATTTGTTTTCAGATGGTTGAAGTATGAAAATTATATCTTGTAAAGATATTTTTGAAAATAAATAATTTGGGAAGATTATTTTATAATCGGGTGATGTTGTGAATATCGATTGATAGTTAAATAACCGACTACCAATATTGACCTTTAAATAGGTATTTGTTGTGAATTGGTTGAAATTGAATGATACAATTATTTTTAAATTATTGCGCTCGTTATTCGGATTACCTGTTCGGAATAGTGATACGACATAATGGATAGCATTGAAGACCGGTGTTGAAGACCGGGTATTTGTGAAAACGATAGGATGACCTATCGATCGCCTCTGCACCGTTAGCTACGGTATGGAGATTTCCTTTGTGATGGGAAATTCGATCGGGATTGTGAATACCCGGCTTGCAAGGGCTTCTTTTGAAGTGCCCTGTTCGAACCCGGAACAGACTTGTATGGTTACATGTCTGACATTACATTTTGAGATATAAAGCAGATTTCTTTCAAATACATTTCCGTTGGTGCAGAGGATTTATTCTCTTAGCTTAACACCCTTCTCTGAGACGTACGAGTTTAGAGGTTATGTAGTTGAAGGTTATCAGCGATATATTCACAATTTGGTAATGTGGCATGCTGAGTGTTGATGTGTGATGATTATTTACTGATCATTTGTTGATCAAAGCGTGGCTTTGTGAAAAAGCGTAGCTTTGTGGACGAGACTTCGTCGAGCCTCATAGACCGGTTATGGTCGAAACAGGAATCGTGGCAGCAAGGTTATTTGGGGGTCGCTCCTCCTAAGGGGATGTCATTTCCTTATGGATTATAAGTGGTATCATGGTTGGAGCCTAGATGCTTACTTTTGTGGACATACTATATTTATTACTTGTGATGTTGGTTATCGAGCGCTCGGATAAAGGTCGCAAACGACCGGGGGATGACATATTCGTGTCAGTAGTTACCTAATCACAGAGGTAACCCGGCCTTGTGTAGCAGAGATCCGATTAGGATCTGGGGATGTCACTCCAGAGGCGTTCCACTTTATTCTGGAAGTTCCTTTGCCCGACCATTTGTTATAAATCCAAACAAAACAATGCGAGCCTTGTACGGTTTTAGTTGTAGAACCTGCCATTTAACATGGTAGCTATAGTAGGCATACTATAATGGTACCTATGCTGGCTAAGATTTATATTATACTTTCGAAATGTTCTCTACACTATGCACTAATAATAATAAAAATCAAATGATTCTGCGTAGTAAGCATATTTGACCATCATAAGGAGAAATCTCCTCCAATTCTGCATTTGCATTGCGTGTGTGGCGGGAGGCCTTATGGTAGTTTCATTTTCTAAAAGCATAGCAAAATTCTTTTGATTTTCTTTGTGAAAATAACTGTTTTAGTTCTCACACCAGTCTTGCTTCTTTTAGTGAAATGTGATAGGGGGTTCTCGCTTCGCGGTTAGGTGGCGAATGGGAGACTCTTACCCCTACATATCCTCTCTTCGTGAATAGGGGTTGGTTAGGCGTAAGCCGTGACAGTCGAAAGGCTGGCCGTAAAAGAATGTTTGGGATACCAGTTGTTGCCACGGCGGTTATTAGCCGATGTCGATGGTTGAAAAGCCTAGACCTTACAATGTGGTATCAGAGCATTTGGTTAAGCGACAACCTTGGCTCTGTTGGGTGTTACTCATTAGAGATAGAGTCAGTAGTACTCTAAAATGAGTTTGAGTGTAATAATAGATTTGAGCGCATATTTGTTAGTGAATATAAAATAGATTTATATTGTGATGATTGGTTTGTTGAGTGGTATATGGATTCTGGTCGGTATAGTCTGTATAACTCTATCGATAAGGATCTCTAAACACTTGTTCAGAACAATTCGACACGATATTGTTTTAAAAATAGGGTAAATAAAATAATTTTACCCAAAACTAATTTCGTAGATAAGGGAAATAATCTTTGTAAATTATTAAAGTATATGGTTGCTTGATTGTTAGGAAGTGATAATATTATTATCATTTGAGTAGAAAATTGAAATCGTAACTCCAAAGTTAAGAAATAAATTCACATACAAATGGAATTTATGAATATGAATTGTAAATGTGATTTGTAATTTAAAGTAAAATTCCAGAGAAGTGTTTGGAAATGTTTTGAAAAGAATTTGAAAATTTTAGAGATTTGGAAGGTTTAAATCCCTTTTGGTTTGAAAATAATTTTCAAAGGTTTTAAAAAAAATGTTTTGGAAGGATAAAAGCTCTAAACTCTTTTCGGTCGTTGGAAAATAATTCCGGTAATGATCGCGACGTCATCGGCGTTCATTTTCGGGTTTCCAAAAGAGGAATTGCTGCCATATTGTTTTAAATTAAAGTTGTTAGGAAAATTTGGGCTTGGTTTTGGAAATTCAAAAGATAATTTGAATTGATTTCAAAATTGGTTTTGAAAGATTGAAAAGACTTTGGAATCCTATTTAAAATACTTATGGCAATGATAAATGAGTTGATAACTTATACAATTTGAATTTTGATAGAATAAATTTAACTTAAAGGATGGAGTTAAATTAAAGTAAGTATAAGTGAATCAATTAAATAAAGTGAATTTAAAGAAAGGTCTAAGGAGGCTAAGTGAAATGATTGCTTAAAGAAAATTTATTAAGTAAAAAAAATGGGTTAGTAACAAATAAATTGAATGTTGAAATGGAATATAACTTAAGTAATGTTGAATGAAGTTGATTTTGGTATCGAAGAAAATTAATAAAGTAAATTAAATAAATATAAACTTGAGTTATATAAATGAAATTCAACTTGAAATGTAAAATGAATTAGCAACTGAATTAATAAATAAATTGAATGTAAAATTTTTTTTATGAAATAATGGATGTAAGTGTTAATTCATTAAAGCTAATTGAATGTGTTAAACCAAATTGAAGGTAATCAAAGTGAATAAATTCGGTTGTGTTGAATATACATTGGTTATTATTTGATTGCTAATTGATTGTATGTAAATTCATTAAGTGTTAATGAAATTGAATTAGTGAAATTGAAAGCTAAAGTAATTGAATCCAAATTGGAAATAAATGAATATGAACTGGATTTGATTTGAATTGAAAGTGAACTAATGTGAATGTAAATTAGTGAATGCAAACTAACTGAAATCGAATGAATGAATGTTAGTAAAATTTAATGTTAACAAATCAAACATGCATAAATGGGAAACTAATTTGAATTGTGTAAAATGATTTTTGAATTACTCGACAAAAGGTACGTATTTCAATTTCAGTATGGAATTTGATGATCTTCTTGTCTAGCCGCTTGGCGTTTTCTTTTCTTTTTGAAATCTGGGGGCCGTGGTTCCATTTTTGTAGTCGTACCGAGCTAGCTGCGCAAAGGAGACGCTGGCGAAATTTTTCGAAATTTAAGGCGTTAGAATAATTTTTGAGAAAATTGGAAAATTTTGAAAGATATAACTTTGATTTGAGTTGAAGGATTAATGATATAATTGGTTTTGAAAAGATAACTAAGTATAATTTGAAAACTTAGTAAAGTTATTGTAAGAAGTTTAACTATTGAATTTTTGGGAAAGTTAAACACTTGAGAGATTTGTAAAATCTAATGTGAACGGTTTGTTTTGAAAAGTTAATGGATTTCAAGACTTTTTCTTACTGGGTAATTTCGAGGACGAAATTCTTTTAAGGGGGAAGTTTGTAACGACCCAATATTTCTGATATTTGAAATTTGTATATTTAGTTGATTTTAAATATTAATAAGTAAAATTCGTAGGTCGAATAAATTATTTTTCGAATATCTTGATTTAATTGGGTAATTAAATCGATAATTTAATATAACAAATTCCGGAAATAATTGAAAATTGGGTTTAATGTGATTAAAAATGATTTGTAAAATTTTATTTAATCATATTGGAGTTGTAGTGATGTTATAGAACTTTTAAAGTCGAATTAAAAGTTAAATTATGAAAATTGAATATTTTAATAATTAATTGACGTGTCAAAATAGCCAATTTTCAAACAGTCTCGGATTTTGACGAAACAAGTTTCATCGGATCCGTAATGTTAAATTATTGTAAGGTTTCAAATTTCGTGTCAACCGGATTCACCGTTTGTCCGGAGCGAGCTCAAACGCATAGAAATTAGCATAACCGATTTAATTTTAAAATCGATCGTTTATTGCCGTAACTCGCACAGACGATCGAATTGGCTTCCGAAACCTATTCCATTTTGTCCAGAACGCGGGGTAATCCATAGAAACGTCGGTCACCACGCGAGATTTGGAGTTTGGAAATTTTGAGTGAATATTGTTTTTCGTTAAAATTCTATAAAAGGAACCCTTCATCCCCTGTAATATCCCGGAATTTATGGCAATATAAATTTAATAATCTGTGTTTAAATTTGAATTGATATGATAATTTTTGTTAATAAATTTGAATTGATTCAATAATCTTCTTTAATATATATTTAATTAGTGAATATCTTTTAATAAGTTAACAAATGTTTTGTTGGTTAAAATATATTTTTGACTTAAGTTGTATATTAAAACAAGTTATAAAAATGTTTGTGTTATTCTTTTAAAAATATTGATCTAAAAAAATGTGATTTGTTAATTTAATATGAAATTTAAAATAAAATTTAAAATACATGTATTCATTTAAGTTACGACCTCTTTCATAATTTTATTTTAATTGTTTAAAAGTATCTTTGTCAAATGATTTATTTGTATATTGTTTATTTATAATAACACTTTGCTTTATTCTTTAGAAATTAATTATATACATAACAAGGTGTTAATGGAACTAATTAATTAAGTTTAATTTTCTTTAACACTTAATTAAAATAACAAAACATTTAAAAAGACATGTGTAAATAATTTAGGACATAAGTTTACATGTGTTAAGAGTTTAAGCAAGAGAATTTACAAGTGTTAGTAACATAAGCCAAGTGTCAAGTTTAATTTTTATTTTCTTTGATTTTTCTTTTTCTCATTTTCATTCCAAAACTAAGAAACCTTTCAGCTGAAAACATCTCACACCAAAGTAATCTTCATTCTATTGAAAATCAGTAAACAAAACTCCTCAAAATGCAAAATCAAATCCCTGATCCACTTATAAAGGCCTGCATTCAATTCATTTTTCAAAATCTGGAAAGAAATTGCAAGTTAAAATACCTGCATTTCTATTTTCTTCAATCTGTAACATGCAAAATCAAATGCATAGCAATCTGTTCATCTTCAAATACATTCCCCTCTTCAAAAAAAAATCTGGAGATATAGCAAGAAAACCTGCATGCATGTAGTCTTAAAAATCTGGAAGCAAGAAGCCTGCATTTTATCTGGAAATTTGCAACTACAAGCAAGATTTAAAGCATTCAATCTAAAACTTTTAAAAAGCAAATCTGCGTGCATTACTTCAAGCCTGGAAACATTACCTCTACATACAACTGAAGTTTTTAAAAGCATTCAAGGAGGATTTTAAAGAAAAACAATTCAGAGCTTTTCATGATTGTGCTCTGTCTACATAATTAAAAAGTGAGTAACTTTTCTTTTAAAAATTAAAAGTTAAAATCTGTTGCATGCTAGTATACAAATGTTTTATATGTTCAAAATTTACTGGCTGATGTGAGATTTCATTTGTATACATGCTGTTAAAATTGCTATGTTTTGTTCTTGTTCCATGCTACAAGTTTTAATTAAATTCTTATATCCTTAATTAGTTTTTGTTAAATTGTAAGATTTGAATAAGATATGTATGTTGGCTTCAAAGAGTAGACTCAAGGTTTTATTCAAAAAAAAAGAAAATTAAAGGGAAAGAACTTACTGGAAAATAAGTAATAGAGCAATTGAATTTTATAAGTGAAAATATAAAACAATGCAAATCATTGTTTCAGAATTTCAATTCAAAACATCTTCCAAAATAATGATTTTTAAAAATAATATTACAATTTTTAATGATTAAATCAAAGTATAGTTTTAAATTTACTGTATCATACATATTTGATAAGCACAGTTGATGCTTGCATTTGATTTGGTTGATTTTGTTTCTGGAGATAGTGTAGCTATCATAGATTATGAGAAAATTACTGAATTGGATTGCAATTCATTTTTGAGGGTGAAATCTTGTTTTGAAAATATAAATCCTAGTTCTACTGGGTTTGTGAAAATGGATCATTTCGGCAATTATAATTGATCGAGTGACTTAGGGTTTTGGGAAATGGAGGTTGATGGATTGATGCGAAAATAGCCGGAGTTGCAAAGTCATCCTTGGCCGAAGGCGCGTGGATGAGGCCGTTGACAGGTTGGGGTTGTGGGTTCTGTCTTGTTCCAGGTTTTGAATATTGGGTCTTGATCTTAAATTCGAGCAAGTGATGATAGGATGGATGTTTGTTTGGCCTGAGTCACTGATTGTTGACAGTGGGATGGTCGTATGGATGGCCAGCGATGGCCGAAGACGATGTGCAGGTGCACAGGAGCAAGGTGGCTATGGTGATGTTGGTGATGTTGTGTTTTTGGTTACAGAGTTTGGTTTTTCGAGATGGTCTCGGGTAAATTGGAGGGTGACTCGAAGCTGATTTGTTTTTGACTCGAAGTAATATGTTGGGTGGCTCGAGTATACTTCATTGTTTCAGGTTTTATAGAAACAGAACCTGTTTCAGTTTTTAAAATCTTAAAGTAAAGTTAAAATGCAAACTAAAATCTGAGACTAAGTTTGAACCTGGAATTGAATTTAAATTCAATTAGTTTAAATTTTGGATCTTTGAAATAAATTTGAATTTTCTTTAAACTCAAGTTTGATTTTAAACCAAAACAGAAACTGTTTTCTGTTTTTAAATTTTAAAAGTAAAGTTGAAAATGTAAGTTGAAGTTCAAACTGGGATTTTTAAACCTGAAATTTAAATATGTAATCAATAGTTTAATTCTTGTATTCTTAAACATTTTTGAATTCAAAATTTAAGATGTTTTAAACTAAAACAGGAAACTGTTTTTCTGTGTTAAATTTCAAAGTAAAATTTTAAAATGCAACTGAAAATTTAAAACAAAGTTTAAAATCTGGGAACAGAAATATGAAGCTCAGGTAGAAGAATCTAAGTTTGAATTTAATTTAAAACTGGAATTTAAATTTAGATTTTAAACTTTTAAAGTATAAAGGAACATTGGTTTTGAATTTAAACTATGAGTTTTAAATTTTTGGAATAGAAATTTAAAATAAGTTTAAATCCAATTTTTTTTAAAAAACCTGGGATTTGATTTTAATGACAGTTTTTAAAATAAAATAAGTTTTTAAATTTAAATTTGTTGTAACTATTTTGGAATAATTTGAATTTAAAAATGAAGATGGAGATGTAAGTAAAGTTTTAAATTTTTAAGTTTGAATCTGGAATGAAAATTTAAATTGTGTTTCAGTTTGAAATTTAAAAGGAAATTTTTAAATTGAATTTGTTGAAACAAATTGTTTAAAATACTTTATATAAGAAGAATGTTTCTTAATTTAGAACTTAAGAATTAGGTTTTATTTAAATTATTAAATTAATTTAAATGGAATATTAATTATTTAATTAATGAATAATGTGGATGTTTAATTAAGTAATTAATAATTTTTAAGTTAATTAATCAAGACTTGAGATTGATTAATTAAGGTTAATTAATCTATAATTAAGGATGGTTAATTAAATTTTAATTAATGATTAAGAATTAATAATCAAGTGATTAAAGATTGATTAAGATTGTAATTAACACTTAATTAATTAATAATCAGAGATTAATTAATTGATAATTAAATATTAATTAACTGATAATTAATAATGATTAATATAAGTTAATTTCTTAATTAAGTAATTAAGAAATGTTAATGAAGGTCATTAACTTAAGATTATTTAACAATTAATTAATGTGTTTAATTTTAACAGTTAGTTAGATTAATTAATTAATAATAATCATTTGTTCAAGTTTAATTACTTTATGGAAGTAACTATGAATTAATTACTTAATTTAATTAATTTGGTTAATGTGATTTGTTTAGATTAATTAATTTAGTTTAATTAATTTAAACACTTGATAGTTTGATAAATAATTACTTAATGTAATTAATGGAATTGTAATTACTTAGGGAAGTAATTAATAATTACTGGATGTAATTAAAAACGTTTAATGATGAAAGTAATTTAGATTTAATTACTTTGTAATTAATCAAGGGATTAATGAAGATAATTAATTAAGAGTAATTAATTTATGAGATGAGTAATTAAGGTTAGTTAATTACTGGATTGTTATTAATAAAGGGTGATTAATATATATATGGATAATTGAAGATTAATTACTTAATGTAATTAATTTATAATTAGAGATTAATTAAATGTAATTAGAAATCATTAACTAATAAAATTAATGATGTAATTTAGAAATTGATTAATTAAGAAATAATCAATAAATGAAGTAATTAATTAATAAAGGATTAATGTAATTAACTTTAGTTAATTAGTTGATTAAGTAATTAACTTGCGTAATTAACTTATAAGCTAATTACTTATTGTAATTAAGGAATTGTTAATATGAAATGATTAATTGGAAGAATAATGTGATAATGATTTACAAAATGATTTGTAATCAATTGATGGTTAAGTTAAGCAGGATTTTAATGATGAAGTAATTAATTTAATTCATTTTAAATCAATTAGAAATTAAGTAATTAATTTAATTCATTTTAAATTAATTATAGAAGGTGTGATCATTAGATCACTGCTTATGTTTGATGATTGGTATTAATTACCTGGTATGGTTTGTAATCTCAGCTATGAGATGGGAGATGTATGTGATATGGATGCATTGATTGCTTTTGGATGGTGATATAAATTATCTGATTATGATATGAATTATCTGTTGGTGATGATAATGTTGATTATCCATTGTTATGTTGTGAATTATCTATTTGAGTGTATATAGATAATGAATTGAATTGTTTTAAACTCTAAAACAACATGGCCTTAAAAGACACGTTTTGGATTTCGATGAGACCGGGATCGGGTTTGCTACAGTACAGTCTGATAGGGGGTTCTCGCTTTGCGTTAGGTGGCGAACGAGAGATTATTACCCCTACATGCCCCCGGGGGTAGTATAAGGCCTTTTGGGGTTGGTTGCGAGTCGAGAGGCTGGCCGTAAAAGCAAACCCGAGGTACCAATGGGAGCCACGGCGGGGCTGGGATGGTTGAAAAGCCTACCAGTCGAGTGATCCGCTGTTGATGGTTGCAAAGCCTAGACTATCACACTTGGTTATCAGAGCGCTAGGTTGAGCGAATACCTAGTCTCTGGAGCGGTGTCTATCTTGAGAGAGCGTATTTGTATTTTTAATATATATATATATATATATATATATATATATATTATTTCTACCTATTCATTGGGTTACCTGTTCAGGTTTTCCAATATAAGTGATAAAGGTAGATAAGGTAGTGGTGTGTGTAACACGTCTACTACCATTGGTTGAAGTTTGTATGATTGAGGTTGGAAGTATATCTGTCGGGACTGTAAACCTAATACCGTCTCGAGTGAGTTTTGCTTGTTGTTAGAACTTCGTCGATCTCTGAAGGAAACCGTAAGGTTCGGAGTTCATCTTTGAAGTGCAGAGTTGGATGAGTTGAGTTTGGATCTGTCGATTGGGCAGAAGCAAGCGAATGATGGTATCTTGATATCTCAGGCAGTAGTAACTGCGTGATGAGATGTAGTGACTATGGATATTTTCGAAGATGTTCTTTGGAACAAGAGTAAGGAAGTGAGTCTGCTTGGTGGTGTGGCTGAGTCCAGTAGGGTGTTTCTGTTGCTTTGAGATCCGAGTTTCTCGAAGAGTTTGGATTGAGAATTCTTTGGCATTGGTGTTAGCAGTGCAGCTCGGAATGTTCTGAGTTGGCAGGAAGTCTTCTGGCTGGTAGTTTTTCTGAAATAGAGTTCAGAAGCAGTAAGTGTGAATCCCTTTCTTTGGTGAATTGGGTAGGCCGGCATGAGCTGTTCTGATTGGTAAAGAGAGAGCAGTATTCTTTGGATATTAGGCTGAGTTAATCGCAAAAGTGACTTGCGATAATATTCTTTTGGATTGTTGGAGTTGTCCGGATGTCTTCAGGGAAGTCAGAGTTTGTCTGCATCTAAGGATCGAGTTTTCTTTCCTGGATTGGTACCGGTGGTTCAGTTTGTAGATGGATGGTTCCTTGAGATAGAAGTTGGTGAAGCAACTAAGGTTTCAGAGAAATTTCTAAGTTTTCTTTGTGGATCTGTAAAACCATATTTGTGTGCTGGGTTGTCTAGTCTGCGCTTGTGCTCTTCGTCAGAATTTTCTTCTACTTCGGATTGGAGTTGTGCAGCGGAAGCAGTTTGGAGAGTTTCTATTTTCTTTTTCCGGATAAGGAGAAATTTGTTCTGTCTTCTGTTGTTGAGGAGTTGAGTGTGTGTTCCTGGTTTTGGATTGATCTTGAGGAGATCATGATGATGGGTTGTTTTGATCCAGTTTGTTTCTAGAGGCATCAGCGTAGAATGAGCTGATCAGGAAGGATGTTGGTAGCCCAGGATCATCCGAAGAGTATTTATGGATAAGAGACGGAGGAATTTGGATTCTGAAGTCGGAGATTGGATTTTGGTTAAGTTTTTCTCTCATCCAAGGAGCTATAAGTTTGGGAAGCTAGCTTCGAAGTGTTTGGTTTCTTCTGTGATGGTTAAGATCAGTGTTTGGTTTTCTAGAGTTGAATTGCCAGTTTGGATAACTGGGATTCAGTATGTTTCACGTATATCTGAGGGAGTACATGTTTGATATTTTTGGTTGTAAAACCAGCAGTTCAGGAGATTTGGTTGTTGAATTAGACTCGTCCGTAGTCTGATATTCTGTTTAGAGTTGTTGATAGGAGCTATATAGCTTAGTAGTTTTTGATTTTTTGGATTCTATAGAGCAAGTATCTCGATATATATATACCGGGGAAACTCATGAAAGTTCTATCCAAAATTCTTTTGGATTGTTAGATTTGTTCTGATTGTGTGAATTGGTTGCTTTGGTTGTTAGCATATGAATAACATATGCTGTTTTTAAAATAAAATCTGTCAATGAGATTATTAAATTACCTTTGTTTTAAATTTCGGGACGAAATTCTTTTAAGGGGGGAGGATTTTAATATCCCAGAATTTATGGCAATATAAATTTAATAATCTGTGTTTAAATTTGAATTGATTTGATAATTTTTGTTAATAAATTTGAATTGATTCAATAATCTTCTTTAATAAATATTTAATTTGTGAATATCTTTTAATAAGTTAACAAATGTTTTGTTGGTTAAAATATTTTTTTTACTTAAGTTGTATATTAATACAAGTTATAAAAATGTTTGCGTTATTCTTTTAAAAATATTGATTTAAAAAATGTGATTCGTTAATTTAATATGAAATTTAAAATACAATTTAAAATACAAGTATTCATTTAAGTTACAACCTCTTTCATAATTTTATTTTAATTGTTTAAAAGTATCTTTGTCAAATGATTTATTTGTATATTGTTTATTTATAATAACACTTTGCTTTATTCTTTAGAAATTAATTATATACATAACTAGGTGTTAATGGAACTAATTAATTAAGTTTAATTTTCTTTAACACTTAATTAAAATAACAAAACATTTAGAAAGACATGTGTAAATAATTTAGGACACAAGTTAACATGTGTTAAGAGTTTAAGCAAGAGAATTTACAAGTGTTAGTAACATAAGCCAAGTGTCAAGTTTAATTTTTATTTTCTTTGATTTTTCTTTTTCTCATTTTCATTCCAAAATTAAGAAACCTTTTAGCTGAAAACATCTCACACAAAAGTAATCTTCATTCTATTGAAAATCTATAAACAAAACTCCTCAAAATGCAAAATCGAATCCCTGATCCACTTACAAAGGCCTGCATTCAATTCATTTTTCAAAATCTGGAAAGAAATTGCATGTTAAAATACCTGGATTTCTATTTTCTTCAATCTGTAACATGCAAAATCAAATGCATAGCAATCTGTTCATCTTCAAATACATTCCCCTCTTCAAAAAAAAATCTGGAGATATAGCAAGCAAACCTGCATGCATGTAGTCTTAAAAATCTGAAAGCAAGAAGCCTGCATTTTATCTGGAAATTTGCAACTACAAGCAGGATTTAAAGAATTCAAGTCTAAAACTTTTAAAAAGCAAATCTGCATGCATTACTTCAAGCCTGGAAACATTGCCTCTGCATACAACTGAAGATTTTAAAAGCATTCAAAGAGGATTTTGAAGAAAAACAATTTAGAGCTTTTCAAGATTGTGCTATGTCTGCATAATTAAAAAGTGAGTAACTTTTCTTTTAAAAATTAAAAGTTAAAATCTGTTGCATGCTAGTATAAAAATGTTTTATATGTTCAAAATTTACAGGCTGATGTGAGATTGCATTTGTATACATGCTGTTAAAATTGCTATGTTTTGTTCTTGTTCCCTAGTACAAGTTTTAATTAAATTCTTATATCCTTAATTAGTTTTTGTTAAATTGTAAGATTTGAATAAGATATGTATGTTGGCTTCAAAGAGTAGACTCAAGGTTTTATTCAAAAAAAAATTTAAGGGGAAAGAACTTACTGGAAAATAAGTAACAGAGCAATTGAATTTTATAAGTGAAAATATAAAACAATGCAAATCATTGTTTTAGAATTTCAATTCAAAACATCTTCCATAATTATGATTTTTAAAAATAATATTACAATTTTTAATGATTAAATCAAAGTACACTTTTAAATTTACTGTATCATACATATTTGATAAGCACAGTTGATGCTTGCATTTGATTTGGTTGATTTTGTTTCTGGAGATAGTGTAGCTATCATAGATTATGGGAAAATTACTGAATTGGATTGCAATTCATTTTTGAGGGTGAAATCTTGTTTTGAAAATATAAACCCTAGTTCTACTGGGTTTGTGAAAATGGATCATTTCGGCAATGATATTTGATCGAGTGACTTAGGGTTTTGGGAAATGGAGGTTGATGGATTGATGAGAATATCGCCGGAGTTGCAGAGTCATCCTTGGCCGGTGGCGCGTGGATGAGGCCGTTGACAGGTTGGGGTTGTGGGTTCTGTCTTGTTCCGGGTTTTGAATATTGGGTCTCGATCTTGAATTCGAGCAAGTGATGATAGGATGGATGTTTGTTTGGCCTGAGTCACTGATTATTGATAGTGGGATGGTCGTATGGATGGCCAGCGATGGCCGGAGACGATGTGCAGGTGCACAGGAGCAAGGTGGCTATGGAGATGTTGGTGATGTTGTGTTTTTGGTTACAGAGTTTGGTTTCTCGAGATGGTCTCGGGTAAATTGGAGGGTGACTTGAAGCTGATTTGTTTTTGACTCGAAGTAATATGTTGGGTGGCTCGAGTATACTTCATTGTTTCAGGTTTTATAGAAACAGAACCTGTTTTAGTTTTTAAAATCTTAAAGTAAAGTTAAAATGCAAACTAAAATCTGAGACTAAGTTTGAACCTAGAATTGAATTTAAATTCAATTAGTTTAAATTTTGGATCTTTGAAATAAATTTGAATTTTCTTTAAACTCAAGTTTGATTTTAAAGCAAAACAGAAACTGTTTTCTGTTTTAAATTTTAAAAGTAAAGTTGAAAATGTAAGTTGAAGTTCAAACTGGGATTTTTAAACCTGAAATTTAAATATGTAATTAATAGTTTAATTCTTGGATTTTGAAACATTTTTGAATTCAAAATTTAAGATGTTTTAAACTAAAACAGGAAACTATATTTCTGTTTTAAATTTAAAAGTAAAATTTTAAAATGCAACTGAAAATTTAAAACAAAGTTTAAAATCTGGGAACAGAAATATGAAGCTCGGTAGAAGAATCTAAGTTTGAATTTAATTTAAAACTGGAATTTAAATTTAGATTTTAAACTTTTAAAGTATAAAGGAACATTGGTTTTAAATTTAAACTATGAGTTTCAAATTTGTGGAATAGAAATTTAAAATAAGTTTAAATCCAGTTTTTTAAAAAAAACTTGGGATTTGATTTTAATGACAGTTTTTAAAATAAAATAAGTTTTTAAATTTAAATTTGTTGTAACTATTTTGGAATAATTTGACTTTAAAAATGAAGATGGAGATGTAAGTAAAGTTCTAAATTTTTAAGTTTGAATCTGGAATGAAAATTTAAATTATGTTTCAGTTTGAAATTTAAAAGGGAATTTTTAAATTGAAATTGTTGAAACAAATTGTTTAAAATACTTTATATAAGAAGAATGTTTCATAATTTAGAACTTAAGAAGTAGGTTTCATTTAAATAATTAAATTAATTTAAATGGAATATTAATTATTTAATTAATGAATAATGTGGATGTTTAATTAAGTAATTAATAATTTTTAAGTTAAATAATCAAGACTTGAGATTGATTAATTAAGGTTAATTAATCTATAATTAAGGATGGTTAATTAAATTTTAATTAATGATTAAGATTTATTAATCAAATGATTAAAGATTGATTAAGATTGTAATTAACACTTAATTAATTAATAATTAGATATTAATTAATTGATAATTAAATATTAATTAAATGATAATTAATAATGATTAATATAAGTTAATTTCTTAATTAAGTAATTAAGAACTGTTAATGAAGGTCATTAACTTAAGATTATTTAACAATTAATTAATGTGTTTAATTTTAATAGTTAATTAGATTAATTAATTAATAATAATCATTTGTTTAAGTTTAATTACTTTATGGAAGTAACTATGAATTAATTACTTAATGTAATTAATTTGGTTAATGTGATTTGTTTAGATTAATTAATTTATTTTAATTAATTTAAACAGTTGATGGTTTGATAAATAATTACTTAATGTAATTAATGGAATTGTAATTACTTAGGGAAGTATTTAATAATTACTGGATGTAATTAAAAATGTTTAATGATGAAAGTAATTTGGATTTAATTACTTTGTAATTAATCAAGGGATTAATGAAGATAATTAATTAAGAGTAATTAACTTATGAGATGAGTAATTAAGGTTAGTTAATTACTGGATTGTTATTAATCAAGGGTGATTAATATATATATATATATGGATAATTGAAGATTAATTACTTATTGTAATTAATTTATAATAAGAGATTAATTAAATGTAATTAGAAATCATTAATTAATAAAATTAATGATGTAATTTAGGAATTGATTAATTAAGAAATAATCAATAAATGAAGTAATTAATTAATAAAGGATTAATGTAATTAACTTTAGTTAATTAATTACTTAAGTAATTAACTTGTGTAATTAACTTACAAGCTAATTACTTATTGTAATTAGGGAATTGTTAATATGAAATGATTAATTGAAAGAATAATGTGATAATGATTTATAAATTGATTTGTAATCAATTGATGGTTAAGTTAAGCAGGATTTTAATGATGAAGTAATTAATTTAATTCATTTTAAATCAATTAGAAATTAAGTAATTAATTTAGTTCATTTTAAGTTAATTATAGAAGGTGTGATCATTAGATCATTGCTTATGTTTGATGATTGGTATTAATTACTTGGTATGGTTTGTAATCTCAGCCATGAGATGGGAGATGTATGTGATATGGATGCATTGATTGCTTTTGGATGGTGATACAAATTATCTGATTATGATATGAATTATCTGTTGGCAATGATAATGTTGATTATCCATTGTTATGTTGTGAATTATCTATCTGAGTGTATATAGATAATGAATTGAATTGTTATAAAGTCTAAAACAACTTGGCCTTAAAAGACACGTTTTGGATTTCGATGAGATCGGGATCGGGTTTGCTACAGTACAACGTGATAGGGGGTTCTCGCTTTGCGTTAGGTGGCGAACGAGAGATTCTTACCCCTACATTCCCCCGGGGGTAGTATAAGGCCTTTTGGGGTTGGTTGCGAGTCGAGAGGCTGGCCGTAAAAGCAAACTCGAGGTACCAACGGGAGCCACGACGGGGCTGGGATGGTTGAAAAGCCTACCAGTCGAGTGAACCGTTGTTGAAGGTTGCAAAGCCTAGACTATCACACTTAGAATCAGAGCGCTAGGTTGAGCGAATACCTAGTCTCTAGAGTGGTGTCTATCTTGAGAGAGCGTATTTGTATTTTTAATATATATATATATATATATATATATATATATATTATTTCTACCTATCCATTGGGTTACCTGTTCAGGTTTTCCAATATAAGTGATAAAGGTAGATGAGGTAGTGGTGTGTGTAACACGTCTACTACCATTGGTTGAAGTTTGTATGATTGAGGTTGGAAGTATATCTGTCCGGACTGTAAACCTAATACCATCTCGAGTGAGTTTTGCTTGGTGTTAGAATTTCATCGATCTCTGAAGGAAACCGTTAAGGTTTGGAGTTCATCTTTGAAGTACAAAGTTGGATGAGTTGAGTTTGGATCTGTCGGTTGGGCAGAAGCAAGCGAATGATGGTATCTTGATATCTCAGGAAGTAGTAACTGCGTGATGAGATGTAGTGACTATGGATATTTCCGAAGATGTTCTTTGGAATAAGAGTAAGGAAGTGAGTCTGCATGGTGGTGTGGCTGAGTCCAGCAAGGTGTTTCTGTTGCTTTGAGATCCGAGTTTCTCGAAGAGTTTGGATTGAGAATTCTTTGGCATTGGTGTTAGCAGTGCAGCTCGGAATGTTCTAAGTTGGCAGGAAGTCTTCTAGCTGGTAATTTTTCTGAAATAGAGTTCAGAAGCAGTAAGAGTGAATCCTTTTCTTTGGTGAATTGGGTAGGCCGGCATGAGCTGTTCTGATTGGTAAAGAGAGAGAAGTTTTCTTTGGATATTAGGCTGAGTTAATCGCAAAAGTGACTTGCGATAATATTCTTTTGGATTGTTGGAGTTGTCCGGATGTCTTCAAGGAAGTCAGAGTTTGTCTGCATCTGAAGATCGAGTTTTCTTTCCAGGATTGGTACCGTTGGTTCAGTTTGTAGATGGATGGTATCTTGAGATAGAAGTTGGTGAAGCAATTAAGGTTTCGGAGAAATTTCTAAGTTTTCTTTGTGGATCTGTAAAACCATATTTCTGTGCTGGGTTGTCGGGTCCGTGCTTGTGCTCTTCGTCAGCATTTTCTTCTACTTCGGATTGGAGTTGTGCAGCGGAAGCAGTTTGGAGAGTTTCTATTTTCTTTTTCCGGATAAGGAGAAATTTGTTCTGTCTTCTGTTGTTGAGGAGTCGAGTGCGTGTTCCTGGTTTTGGATTGATCTTGAGGAGATCATGATGTTGGGTTGTTTTGATCCAGTTTGTTTCTAGAGGAATCGGCGTGGAATGAGTTGATCATGAAGGATGTTGGTAGCCCAGGATCATCCGAAGAGTATTTATGGATAAGAGACGGAGGAATTTGGATTCTGAAGTCGGAGATTGGATTTTGGTTAAGTTTTTCTCTCATCCAAGGAGCTATAAGTTTGGGAAGCTAGCTTCGAAGTGTTTGGTTTCTTCTGTGATGGGTAAGATCAGGGTTTGGTTTTCTAGAATTGAATTGCCAGTTTGGATAACTGGGATTCAGTTTGTTTCACGTATATCTGAGGGAGTACGTGTTTGATATTTCTGGTTGTAAAACCAGCAGTTCAGAAGATTTGGTTGTTGAATCAGACTCGTCTGTAGTCTGATATTCTGTTTAGAGTTGTTGATAGGAGCTATATAGCTTAGTAGTTTTTGATTTTTTGGATTCTATAGAGCAAGTATCCCGATATATATATACCGAGGAAACTCATGAAAGTGCTATCCAAAATTCTTTTGGATAGTTAGATTTGTTCTGATTGTGTGAATTGGTTGCTTTGGTTGTTAGCATATGAATAACATATGCTGTTTTTAAAATAAAATCTGTCAATGAGATTATTAAATTACCTTTGTTTTAGTTTCGGGACGAAATTCTTTTAAGGGGGGAGGATTGTAATATCCCGAAATTTATGGCAATATAAATTTAATAATCTGTGTTCAAATTTGAATTGATTTGATAATTTTTGTTAATAAATTTGAATTGATTCTATAATCTTCTTTAATAAATATTTAATTATTGAATATCTTTTAATAAGTTAACAAATGTTTTGTTGGTTAAAATATATTTTTGACTTAAGTTGTATATTAAAACAAGTTATAAAAATGTTTGCGTTATTCTTTTAAAAATATTGATTTAAAAAAAATGTGATTTGTTAATTTAATATGAAATTTAAAATACAATTTAAAATACATGTATTCATTTAAGTTACAACCTCTTTCATAATTTTATTTTAATTGTTTAAAAGTATCTTTGTCAAATGATTTATTTGTATATTGTTTATTTATAATAACACTTTGCTTTATTCTTTAGAAATTAATTATATACATAACTAGGTGTTAATGGAACTAATTAATTAAGTTTAATTTTCTTTAACACTTAATTAAAATAACAAAACATTTAAAAAGACATGTGTAAATAATTTAGGACACAAGTTAACATGTGTTAAGAGTTTAAGCAAGAGAATTTACAAGTGTTACTAACATAAGCCAAGTGTCAAGTTTAATTTTTATTCTCTTTGATTTTTCTTTTTCTCATTTTCATTCCTAAATTAAGAAACCTTTCAGCTGAAAACATCTCACACCAAAGTAATCTTCATTCTATTGAAAATCAGTAAATAAAACTCCTCAAAATGCAAAATCGAATACCTGATCCACTTACAAAGGCCTGCATTCAATTCATTTTTCAAAATCTGGAAAGAAATTGCAAGTTAAAATACCTGCATTTCTATTTTCTTCAATCTGTAACATGCAAAATCAAATGCATAGCAATCTGTTCATCTTCAAATACATTCCCCTCTTCAAAAAAAATCGGGAGATATAGCAAGCAAGAAGCCTGCATTTTATCTGGCAATTTCAACTACAAGCAAGGTTTAAAGCATTCAAGTTTAAAACTTTTAAAAAGAAAATCTGCATGCATTACATCAAGCCTGGAATCATTGCCTTTGCATAAAACCGAAGTTTTTAAAAGCATTCAAGGAGGATTTTAAAGAAAAAAATTCAGAGCTTTTCAAGATTGTGCTCTGTCTGCATAATTAAAAAGTGAGTAACTTTTCTTTTAAAAATTAAAAGTTAAAATCTGTTGCATGCTAGTATACAAATGTTTTATATGTTCAAAATTTACAGGCTGACGTGAGATTGAATTTGTATACATGCTGTTAAAATTGCTATGTTTTGTTCTTGTTCCCTGGTACAAGTTTTAATTAAATTCTTATATCCTTAATTAGTTTTTGTTAAATTGTAAGATTTGAATAAGATATGTATGTTGGTTTCAAAGAGTAGACTCAAGGTTTTATACAAAAAAAAAATTTAAGGGGAAAGAACTTACTGGAAAATAAGTAACAGAGCAATTGAATTTTATAAATGAAAATATAAAACAATGCAAATCATTGTTTCAGAATTTCAATTCAAAACATCTTCCAAAATTATGATTTTTAAAAATAATATTACAATTTTTAATGATTAAATCAAAGTATAGTTTTAAATTTACCGTATCCTACATATTTGATAAGCATAGTTGATGCTTGCATTTGATTTGGTTGATTTTGTTTCTAAAGATAGTGTAGCTATCATAGATTATGGGAAAATTACTGAATTGGATTGCAATTCATTTTTGAGGGTGAAATCTTGTTTTGAAAATATAAACCTTAGTTCTACTGGGTTTGTGAAAATGGATCATTTCGGCAATTATATTTGATCGAGTGATATAAGGTTTTGCGAAATGGAGGTTGATGGATTGATGAGAATATCGCCGGAGTTGCATAGTCATCCTTGGCCGGTGGCGCGTGGATGAGGCCGTTGACAGGTTGGGGTTGTGGGTTCTGTCTTGTTCCAGGATTTGAATATTGGGTCTCGATCTTGAATTCGAGCAAGTGATGATAGGATGGATGTTTGTTTGGCCTGAGTCACTGATTATTGACAGTGGGATGGTAGTATGGATGGCCAGCGATGGCCGGAGACGATGTGCAGGTGCACAGGAGCAAGGTGGCTATGGTGATGTTGGTGATGTGTTTTTGTTACAGAGTTTGGTTTCTCGAGATGGTCTCGGGTAAATTGGAGGGTGACTCGAAGCTGATTTGTTTTTGACTCGAAGTAATATGTTGGGTGGCTCGAGTGTACTTCATTGTTTCAGGTTTTATAGAAACAGAACCTGTTTCAGTTTTTAAAATCTTAAAGTAAAGTTAAAATGCAAACTAAAATCTGAGACTAAGTTTAAACCTGGAATTGAATTTAAATTCAATTAGTTTAAATTTTGGATCTTTGAAATAAATTTGAATTTTCTTTAAACTCAAGTTTGATTTTAAAGCAAAACAGAAACTGTTTTCTGTTTTTAAATTTTAAAAGTAAAGTTGAAAATGTAAGTTGAAGTTCAAACTGGGATTTTTAAACCTGAAATTTAAATATGTAATCAGTAGTTTAATTTTTGGATTTTGAAACATTTTTGAATTCAAAATTTAAGATGTTTTAAACAAAAACAGGAAACTGTTTTTCTGTTTTAAATTTAAAAGTAAAATTTTAAAATGCAACTGAAAATTTAAAACAAAGTTTAAAATCTGGGAACAGAAATATGAAGCTCAGGTAGAAGAATCTAAGTTTGAATTTAATTTAAAACTGGAATTTAAATTTAGATTTTAAACTTTTAAAGTATAAAGGAACCTTGGTTTTGAATTTAAACTATGAGTTTTGAATTTGTGGAATAGAAATTTAAAATAAGTATAAATCCAGTTTTTTTTAAAAAAGCTGGGATTTGATTTTAATGACAGTTTTTAAAATAAAATAAGTTTTTAAATTTAAATTTGTTGTAACTATTTTGGAATAATTTGAATTCAAAAATGAAGATGGAGATGTAAGTAAAGTTTTAAATTTTTAAGTTTGAATCTGGAATGAAAATTTAAATTGTGTTTCAGTTTGAAATTTAAAAGGAAATTTTTAAATTGAATTTATTGAAACAAATTGTTTAAAATACTTTATATAAGAGAATGTTTCTTAATTTAGGACTTAAGAAGTAGGTTTCATTTAAATTATTAAATTAATTTAAATGGAATATTAATTATTTAATTAATGAATAATATGGATGTTTAATTAAGTAATTAATAATTTTTAAGTTAATTAATCAAGACTTGAGATTGATTAATTAAGGTTAATTAATCTATAATTAAGGATGGTTAATTAAATTTTAACTAATGATTAAGATTTATTAATCAAGTGATTAAAGATTGATTAAGATTGTAATTAACACTTAATTAATTAATAATTAGAGATTAATTAATTGATAATTAAATATTAATTAACTGATAATTAATAATGATTAATATAAGTTAATTTCTTAATTAAGTAATTAAGAAATGTTAATGAAGGTCATTAACTTAAGATTATTTAACAATTAATTAATGTGTTTAATTTTAACAGTTAGTTAGATTAATTAATTAATAATAATCATTTGTTCAAGTTTAATTACTTTATGGAAGTAACTATGAATTAATTACTTAATTTAATTAATTTGGTTAATGTGATTTGTTTAGATTAATTAATTTATTTTAATTAATTTAAACACTTGATGGTTTGATAAATAATTACTTAATGTAATTAATGGAATTGTAGTTACTTAGCGAAGTAATTAATAATTACTCGATGTAATTAAAAATGTTTAATGATGAAAGTAATTTGGATTTAATTACTTTGTAATTAATCAAGGGATTAATGAAGATAATTAATTAAGAGTAATTAATTTATGAGATGAGTAATTAAGGTTAGTTAATTACTGGATTGTTATTAATCAAGGGTGATTAATATATATGTGGATAATTGAAGATTAATTACTTAATGTAATTAATGTATAATAAGAGATTAATTAAATGTAATTAGAAATCATTAATTAATAAAATTAATGATGTAATTTAGAAATTGATTAATTAAGAAATAATCAATAAATGAAGTAATTAATTAATAAAGGATTAATGTAATTAACTTTAGTTAATTAATTGATTAAGTAATTAACTTGTGTAATTAACTTATAAGCTAGTTACTTATTATAATTAGGGAATTGTTAATATGAAATGATTAATTGGAAGAATAATGTGATAATGATTTATAAATTGATTTGTAATCAATTGATGGTTAAGTTAAGCAGGATTTTAATGATGAAGTAATTAATTTAATTCATTTTAAATCAATTAGAAATTAAGTAATTAATTTAATTCATTTTAAATTAATTATAGAAGGTGTGATCATTAGATCATTGCTTATGTTTGATGATTGGTATTAATTACCTAGTATGGTTTGTAATCTCAGCTATGAGATGGGAGATGTATGTGATATGGATGCATTGATTGCCTTTGGATGGTGATATAAATTATCTGATTATGATATGAATTATCTGTTGGTAATGATAATGTTGATTATCCATTGTTATGTTGTGAATTATCTATCTGAGTGTATATAGATAATGAATTGAATTGTTTTAAACTCTAAAACAACTTGGCCTTAAAAGACACGTTTTGGATTTCGAAGAGACCGGGATCGGGTTTCCATATTTGGATATCAGTAAACCACATCGATCCAAATTAACGTTAGGTCGTGAATCTGAAGTGAAGACGAAGATTCAGAGTGCAAGGATTATTGTCGTTAACTCTGAGGGTGATTCCAAAACGAGTGTAACGAGATAATGCCTTCGGTTTCGTTCGAACCCGGAACGAACTTGTATGGATTGAATGCTTTCAGAACATCGTCAGGTGGACGATGAGCATTCTAAGTGTTATGTCCTATAAAGGTAATCGTAGCCTCAAGCCTCATAAACCGGGAATGGCTAAAAAGGGGAGGTGAAACAAGGCTTCGTGGGTAGCCCCCACTTGAGAGCGAGATTTACCCCTGTCTAGATGTCCCTTTATTTCGGCTTAGTGGTGTGGTTGCTGATCACAACTGCGGGGTGGTCTTGTTCGGAACTGTTCAGTAAGGAATGGTTCCGGCTTTGTGTTGCAGGGGAGCGGGCGTACTCCTCGGTACGGTGATCTAGGCAACGTACTGTGACGGGCGGTACCCCGGTTGCCCAGCCATTGATGGAAACCAAAATCCAATAAGTGTCGTACGTATTAGTTGTGCCCAACTATGTTGGAACGTGAGATGTAAGCATTCCAGCTATTTCTGTATTTTACTTGAAAACCCTAGACACTATTATGATATCACCGGATTTCCTATCAAATGTTTTGGTTAGCGTAAGGTAAAAACTTTTCCATGTTTATGTGTGGGAAGTCTTACGTGATACCTTTTCTTTTCAAAGGTTTTTCAAAGTTAAGCAACTTTAACCTGTTACTCACACCAGACCCATGTCTGACCCGGAGTTTATTTTTGTTTTTCATAAACTCTTGGGTACTCAAATTTTTACGAGTAGCCAAGAGATTCAGGTTAGCTTTGACGAATTGTGGAGGAGCAATGGAGCAGGAGGCTTCTGCGTTATAGTTATATACTGTGTTGCGCTCTGTTGGTATCTCTGAGAGTTTCTGTATTGTGTATTGAGTTGTAATAACTAGACAGATGTTTATAGCTGTCCAGTATGTGTTGTATTGTCTGTGTAACTCTGATAACTGTTGTATAATATGTAATATTTATGCTATTAATATAATTTATTCGTTCCGCTATTGAGATTCTTGTGTTGTTTCTTCTTTCTCTTCTTTCTTTTCTCTTTCCTATCCCTTTCTTTCTTCAAGAAGATGTGATTTTCTGGGAGTAGATAGTCAGGTCCTCTCATCCCCTCTTTTCAGAAACCCTAGCCAACAAGCTTCAGCCGCCACAAACGAATTCTATGGCCGAGAATTCAACTTATTCCTCCTCGATTTCCTTCTAATCCATCAACAATTAACTAAAATCTTCAACTGCAATGTTGTAGAGCTCCGCGAGCTGTACATATCCAACCGGTGAGATCGTAAATGGAGCAGCGAATCGATGGCAATTTCAATTTGAAGGGCCGAAAGTCGTGCTCGCTTTTCTCGAGCCATGGAGGACCGAGCTCCACTATGCTACAGCCATGGGAAGATCTCGCATGGGGCTACGTGGTGATGAAGTTTGATCGACCTAAAGGTGATGGATGGTGGCGCGTTAATTCGAAGAGGAGGGCGGCCTTTGGGTTTATGTTGCGTGCGTGATAACCTGGGGGAGAACGATGTTGAGGAGGGAAAAACAAACGCGGCCGAGATATCTCAAAAACAAAATCAACGGCCAAGATTCAAAGGTGGAAAAATAATAAAATTTAATTGTAAATTATTATATTATAAATCGTGTAAACTTTAAAATATTGTAACTTGTTCATACGAGGTCGGAAAATTACGAAACGAATTGCGTTGGCTTCGTTTGTCGAGCACCATGCTATGCAATTGGATTGGAGTCGTTTGGAGCTAGTTTGAATTTCGGGTAAAATTAAACGCGTGTTTAATTTTATTCGAAATAAAACGCTACAACTATTATCGGAAACTCAAGGTGAGAACTTCTCACTCAGTCAAATTAGTTTCGATTTAAATTTTAAATAGTTAAATTTAAAATTGCTTGATTGTGTTGATTATATGCTTGGATGATAAATTGCTATCTATTGTTTTGAAATAGACCCTATACTCCGCATATTAAGAGGAGGTTATTTATTAAACACATACACCGCGATATTTCACCTTGAAGTGGAATTGGTATTATATATGTACTTGGAGTTGATTTCCCGCATTATATAGAGGATGAGACCCTATTGCGTCGCATAGTAGCGGATAGTATTTTATAAACCCCATATACCGCGATATTCCATCTCGAAGCGGAATTGGTATTGTGCTAACATCTGTGGATGCAGGGAAACGGGTTGGAGGGATCCAACTGGATTCCTCAAATGATTGAATTGGTTTCAATGTTGTGTGTTGATCTATTTATAATCTTTGTGATTATCTTTGTGATTGAGATCGTTAAAGGCTAAAATTTAGCCGAATATATTTTTGGTATCGTTAGATGCCGAAAATAAATAAATTTGGCTTTTTGAAAATTTAAGTTGAGAATTCATAATAAAAATTATATTTTTGAATTGATTCATTTTAAATAAATAAACGTTATAATTTTAATGTAATAAAAATTATGATATTTGTGAAATATAACCTAAATGTGATTTTTGAAATAAATAGTTTATAAATTTGTAAAATGGTTTAAATTGGGATTTTTGAATTATTATAAACGTTTATATAAAAGGTTTATGAAATTGATATTTATAAATTAAAAATATTGGAATTATAAAACGAGTTTTTATAAGTGTTAAATTGAAGTATAAACGGATTTCATAAGTGAATGAATTTATAGATTTATAAATTGTGAAGTTATAAAATGAATAGATTTTGTAAAATAAAAGATTTATAAGTAATTAACTTATAAATTGGATTTTGGCATTTAAATGAGATATGGATAGAATTTGTTAATAAAGTGATTTTATAAGTGAAGTTTTTATAAAGTATAAATGGAATTTATAAACGTTGTTTTATAAATTCGAAATCGACTTATTTTGATAAGTCAATTATTATAGATTATTTAAGGGAATATATTCACGATTCTGGACAGTGAATAATCCTTTAAATAAAATATGTAGAAATGTTGAATTTGGTTAACGAAGTATATTCACGATTTTGGATAGTGAATAATATATTAAAGAAATGTTTTGGGAAAGCGATATTTTAATTAGAATTAAAACTATACAAAGATGTCTTAAAATGTATTAAGTATCGAAACCATAGATTTCAACATTCATTGTTGAAATAGACGTTTTCGAGAAATAGAAGGAAATGGTGGACTATAGCACTATTGTTATAGTAAATAATTTCCGAAAGGAAATGTTTTATGTAGTAATGAGATTTATATCTCTATCTTAAATTCGAATCCCTATACTAATGATTTTGGGTTTTCGTAACGATGTTTTACGCAACATTAGTTTTGACTCAAATAAAAGTGTTTAAGAGAATGTTTTTGTAATGACCCAGAATTTTTAGTAATTAAAATTTGAATATTTAATTTATTTTAAATATTAATAAGTGAATTTATAAGTCAAATAAATTTTTATTTGAATTATTGGATTTAATTGGATAATTAAATCGATAATTTAATATGTTAAATTATGGAAATAATTGAAAATATAGTTAAATATGATTGAAAATAATTTGTAAAATTTTATTTTATCATGTTGAAGTTAGAACGATATTTTAGAACTTTTAAAATCGAATTAAAAGTTAATTTGTGAAAATTGAATATTTTAATATTTAATAATCGATTGTAAAATAACCAATTTTTGAACAGTCTCAGAATTGAACGAAACCAGTTTCATTGGATCCGTAATAGTTAGTTATTACCGGATTACAATTTTCGTGTCAATCGGAGTTATCGTTTGATCGTGGCAGCTCGAAACGCATCGAATTATTTTTAATTTAAATTTGGCGAGTCAAAATAGCCATTTTTCAAAAAGTCTCGGAATTCGACGAAACCAGTTTCATCAGATCCGTAATGTGATATTATTGTAAGGTTTCAAATTTCAAGTCGTTTGGATTTACCGTTTGTCCGGTACGAATTAAAACGCCTAGAAATCGGTTTAAATCGGTTTAATTCAAATTGAGCGTTTACAGCCATAACTCGCACATACTTCCGAATTAGCTTCCGAAACCTGTTCCATTGTGTCCGGAACGCGGGGTAAACCTTAGAAACGCTGGTTACGGCGCGTAAATCGGAGTTCGGAATTCCCGGGATGAATAGTGTTTACGCTAGCTTTTTCTATAAATACACCTCTCTCTCACAAATTAAAAAAAAAAAAAATATACTCAAACCCTAATCTAATTTGCAGCCGCCACTAACATTATGAAGGGCCAGAAAACACCCACATTCATTCCTTAATCTCTTCAAATCCGTGAAGTTTTAGCCGAAGTGATCAACAGCAAAATCGAAGAGCACGATGAGATCTTCGATTCTATAAGGTGATGATGGATTTTGGTGCAACGGAGGGGGAGTGATGTGTGGCCGTTCTCTTCAGTTTTGGCACGCATTTCCACGCAACTAGGGGGGCCGAGCTCCTCCCTATTGAGGCCGAAGGTGGGTGATGGAGGGGGCTACAGCATGGAGCTTCTGGATCGAGTTATCATTGAGTGCAAAGGGAGAATAATTCAACCCTAATTCATGTTTATGGGTTCAAGGGAGTGCGGCCTCAACCTGTAGCCTATGCGTGAGGAAGAAGGAGTGGGGTAACGGTCTTGATGCAATGGATTGAGATCTGAGGGCCTAGATTGCTTATGGTAAAAATTATAAAGGATAGTGTAAATTTAGTTATAAAAATTGTGTACAAACTTGTAAATTACATAACTTTTTCATACGAGGTCGAAAAAATGCAAACTCAGTTGCGTTGGAATCGTATGGACGAGCACTACGCGATGGAGTTGGTTTGGAGTCGTTTGGAGTTAGTGAGAATTTTGGGTAAAATTAAACGCGCGTTTAATTTTATTCGAAATAAAAGCTAAAACGGAATTTAAAACCAAGGTGAGAACTTCTCACTCAATCGAATAGATTTCGATTTTATTTTAAATAGTTAGATTTAAAATATTTGAATGCATGTTTGAATGATGACTGTTAATTATTGATTGTTAAAATAGACATTATACGCCGTTAGTAAGCGGATGTTATTTATTATAAACATATACCGCGAATATTTCATAAACAGTGAAATTGGTATTATATATAATATCAATATATATATATATTGGCATATGTATATATTGCAGTTGATTGATTTCCCGCATTTTTTTGTTTAGCGGATGAGACCCTATTGCGCCGTTATTAAGCGGATAATATTTATTAAGAACATATACCGCGATAATTTCGTACTGGAGCGAAATTGGTATTGTGCTAATGTTTTTGGATGCAGGAAAACAGGTTGGAGGGATCCAACTGGATTCCTCAACAGTTTTTATTTAATTTCAGATATTTTGATATTTGATGGATTATCATATTGATATATGATGGATCGTTGTAGTCGTGATTGACTATTTGATGTGTAGCATCATTGGACCCAGATTTTGGGATTTTAAAATGATTTTAAAGTGATTTTTGAAAATATACTATATTTTTGGAATTGATCCATTTCAAATAAATAAACGTTATAATTTTTAAAGTTATAAAAATTATGATTTTGAGAAATATAGTTAAAAGCTGATTTTTGAAAATAAGGAATTAATGACTTTATAAAAGAGTTTAAATTGGGATTCTGAACTTGTTATAAAAAGTTTAAAAATAGGATTTATAAAATTTAATTATTTTATAAATCAGAATGGTGAAGTTTTTAAAAGAATTTAAAGACGTTTTAAAGAATAATATAAATTAATTTATATTAAGAGATTTATAAATGGATATTTATAAATTGAAATATGGACATTATAAAACGAGTTTTTATAAGTGTTTGAATGATGTGAGAATGAATTTCATAATAGAATGAAATTTATAAGAATTATAAACTGTGAAGTTATAAATGAAATTTATAAATAGTAAGATTTATAAATTTGGTGAAATTATTTGAAGGATAGATTTGGTTAAATAAATGAATCTTATAAGTTATAAGATTTATAATTTGGGAAGTTTAAAAGAACGATTTTATAAATTAATCGTTTTATAAGTATTTAACTTATAATATGAAAGTTTAGTTTATAATTTAGTTATAAACTGGAATATGTTGATAAAGGAATTTATAAAAAGGAAGCTTTTATAAATAAATAGAAATGGAATTTATAAACGTTGTTTTATAAATTCGCAAACGACTTATTTTGATAAGAAAAGTGTTGAAACCTATTAATGAAGTTATATTCACATTTTTGAATAATGAATAATCCTTTGAATTAAAATGAATAAAAGGATGAAATTTGTTAACATAGTATATTCACGTTTTAAATAGTGAATAATACGTTAAAGAAAATGTTTTGAATGTGATATTTTAAATAGAATTAAAACGATCTAACGATGTTTTAAAGGTGCTGAGATTCGAAACCATAGATTTCAACATTTATTGTTGAAATAGATGTTTCGAGAAATAAAAGGAAATGGTGGACTATAACACTGTTGTTATAGTAAATGATTTCCGAAAGGAAATGTTTTTGATTAGTATTGGGATTTATATATCTATTTTAAATTCGAATCCCTATACTAGTGATTTTGGGTTGTCGTAACGATGTTTTACGCAACATTCGTTTTGGCCCAAGTAAATATGTTTAAGTGAATGATTTCCTTAAAGAATGAATTATATACTTAATTCGATTTAAGTATATTGAATATTTTCCAAGGTTGAAAATAAAAGATTTGAATTACTTATTTTTAATAAGTATGGAATTGTTTTCCAATATAAAGTGAATATATTGAATTTATCTTTTTGAAGATAAATTGAAATGGATAGTTGAAATCATATATGCATGAATATTTTGAAATATAAATTCACTAAGGAATTTATATGTGAAAGTGGAAATTGTTTGAAAATAAATATTGATTTATTTTTGAAGTGTTGAAATTAAATATCTTGTAAAGATATTTTGGAAAATAAATAATTTGGAAAATTATTTGGAATCTGGTGATGTGTGCATATCAATTGATAGTTCAATAGCTGACTATCAATATTTCCCTTTGAATGGGTATTTGATGTGATTTGTTTGAATCTGAATGCACACTTATTTTAGAATAAGCGCTCACTATTCGGGTTAACCGGGAAAGGACCATGGGGTCGTATAACCCATTCCGAATATGTGATACGTCGTTGTGAATTGCATTGAAGATCGGTGTTGAAGACCGGTATTTGCGAGAGCGATAGGATGATCTATCGATTGTCTCTGCACTGGGTAGCTCCTGGTATAGAGATTCCATAAGTGATGGGAAATCCGATCAGGATTGTGAATATCCGGATTGCAAGGACTTCTTTGTAAGTGCCTTCGGTTCTGTTCGAGCCCGGAACAGACTTGTATGGATTGTATGTCTGACATTACAAGTTGAGATATAAAGCCGATTTCTTTCAAATATATTTCTGTTGGTGGCGGAGAATTTATTCTTTGCTTAACACCCTTCTTTGAGACGTATGTGCTCAAAGGTTATATAGTTGAAGTTATCAGCGATATATTCCCAGTTTGGTAATGTGACATGCTGAGTGATGCGGAAATGATCATTGTGTTGATTATTTGTGATAGGATCATTTATTTGATCGTCTATCTTAGTGATCATTGTGTTGATCATTTGTTGACCCAAAGCACGGCTTTTGTATAAAGTGTGTTTTTGTGGACGTGACTTCGTCGAGCCTCACACCTCGGAATGGTCAAAACAGGAAAGATGCAGCAAGGTTATTGGGGGTAGCACCCCTTAGGGTATGTCCATTTCCTTCTGGATAGAGGTGGTATCATGGTATGGAGCCCAGATATTTAACCTATGTGGTTACTGCGAATTTATTACTTTATGGTTGTTGGTTTTCGGGATCCCGTGAGAAAGGTCGTTTACGATCGGGGAATGGCGTGCTCGTGTCAGTAGTTACCCAGTTAGGGGTAACCCGGCCTTGTGTTGGCAGAGTTCCGGTTTGGTTCTCGGGGATGTCTTTCCAGAGGCATTCTCATGTGGCAATGGGAAGTTCCTTGGCCTGACCATTTGTTGGAAATCCAATTCCCAATACGAAACTTGTACGGTATTAGTTGTAGAACCTGCTATTCACTTATGGTGGTCACCACTGTTTGGATGGTAGCTATAGTAGGCATACGATAATGGTCGTATGTTGGCTAAGATTTATATTCTACTTTCGAAATGAATTTTTCCTACACTATGCACTAGTAATAATATCAAATGTTATTTTAAATGCGTATCAAGCATCTTTGACTATCATAAGGAGAAATCTCCTCCGATTCTGCGTTTGCATGTGTGTGTGTGCGGGAGGCCTTATGGTAGTCTCATTTTTAAAAGCATTGCGAATTGATTAAAAATATTCCTCTATTTTGATTTTAACGATAAATAAACTGTTTTGAGTTCTCACACCAGTCACATGACTGACTTGGAGTTTATTGTTTTCCTTCCTAAACTCTGGGTGCCCACAAATTTCTACACGGGCAGTTAAGAGTTAAGGTTTATCAGGATATTCTGGATATTCTGGAATTGCTGGAGGCAAGCTGGATGGCATGGCGTATTACTAGTTTATATAGTATTTCTTTTTCCGCTGCACTGTTTGTTGTTGTTGTTGTACACTCTGATGATGTGATGTAATGTAATGTGATGTAATGTAATAACTGATATAGTTCTTTGTTTAAAGATTATTCATTTATTATTATATGTTGTTCCGCTGCGAATTGTGAGATTCTGATGTTGTTCTGTTGTTGTTCTTTCTTCCCGTTCTATTTTAAAATTTCCTATTTTCTTCTGTCTTCTCTTCCCTCTATTTTCTAATCTTCCATTTCTTTCTACCTTCTTTTCTACTTTTTCTTTTCTTAAAATCTTTTTAAAACCCCTAAGGGTTCGTATTTTCGTTCATCTTGAATTAAACAAAGGAGATTAGTGTCTATTCAAGGAGTACGGACTTACGGGTCTTTACAGTTTTCCTTAAAGAATGAAATATATACTTAATTTTGATTTAAAGTATATTGAATATTTTCCAAGTGTTGAAAATAAGTGAAATTTGTGAATTACTTATTATCAAATAAGTATGGAAATGTTTTTCCAATATGAAGTGAAATGTTTTAAGATTTTATCTTTTAAAGATAAATTGAAAGCGAATATTTGAAATCGATTTGAAAATCGTATGTTAATAGATATTTTGGAAATGTAAATTCACTATGGAATTTATAAAGGAAAGGGAAATTGGTTTAAAAATAAACGTTGAATAATTTTTGAAGTGTGGAAATAAATTTATGGATTTGGAACGTAAGTTTAAAATAAATAGGTAAGGATTTATTTGATTGATTTAAATGAACCATTTCAAATTGAAATGGATAAATATCTGGAAGTGTTTCCATTTAAGGAAATTGATTTGAAATTTGTTTTCAAAGATTGAAAGGCGAAAAATGATTTGAAATTTGTTTTCAAATGGTTGAAGTATGGAAATTATATCTTGTAAAGATATTTTTGAAAATAAATAATTTGGGAAGATTATTTATAATCAGGTGATGTTGTGAATATTGATTGATAGTTAAATAACCGACTATCAATATTGACCTTTAAATAGGTATTTGTTGTGAATTGGTTGAAATTGAATGCTACACTTATTTTTAAATTATTGCGCTCGTTATTCGGATTACCCGTTCCGAATAGTGATACGACGTAATGGATAGCATTGAAGACCAGTGTTGAAGACCGGGTATTTGTGAAAACGATAGGATGACCTATCGATTGTCTCTGCACCATTAGCTACGGTATGGAGATTTCCTTTGTGATGGGAAATTCGATCGGGATTGTGAATACCCGGATTGCAAGGGCTTCTTTTGATGTGCCTTCGGTTCTGTTCGAACCCGGAACAGACTTGTATGGTTACATGTCTGACATTACATTTTGAGATATAAAGCAGATTTCTTTCAAATACATTTCTATTGGTGCAGAGGATTTCTTCTCTTAGCTTGACACCCTTCTCTGAGACGTACGAGCTAAGAGGTTATGTAGTTGAAGGTTATCAGCGATATATTCACAATTTGGTAATGTGGTATGCTGAGTGGTGCTGTGTGATGATTATTTATTGATCATTTGTTGATCAAAGTGTGGCTTTGTGAAAAAGCGTAGCTTTGTAGACGAGACTTCGTCGAGCCTCACAGACCGGTTATGGTCGAAACAGGAATCGTGGCAGCAAGGTTATTTGGGGGTCGCTCCTCCTGAAGGTATGTCATTTCCTTCTGGATTATTAGTGGTATCATGGTATGGAGCCCAGATGCTTACTTTTGTGGACACACTATATTTATTACTGTGTGATGTTGGTTATCGAGCGCTCAGATAAAGGTCGGAAACTACCGGGGGATGACATATTCATGTCAGTAGTTACCTAGTCATAGAGGTAACCCGGCCTTGTGTAGCAGAGATCCGATTAGGATCCGGGGACGTCACTCCAGAGGCGTTCCATTTTATTCGAGAAGTTTCTTTGCCCAACTATTTGTTAGAAATCCAAACAAAACAATATGAGCCTTGTACGGTTTAGTTGTAGAACCTGCCATTTAATATGGTAGCTATAGTAGGCATACTATAATGGTACCTATGCTGGCTAAGATTTATATTATACTTTCGAAATGTTTTCTACACTATGCACTAATAATAATAAAAATCAAATGATTCTGCATAGTAAGCATATTTGACTATCATAAGGAGAAATCTCCTCCAATTCTGCGTTTGCATTGTGTGTGTGGCGGGAGGCCTTATGGTAGTTTCATTTTCTAAAAGCATAGCGAAATTCTTTTGATTTTCTTTGTGAAAATAACTGTTTTAGTTCTCACACCAGTCCCATGATTGACCAGGAGTTTATTGTTCCCTTCCTAAACTCTGGGTGCCCACCAATTTCCACACGGGCAGTCTAGGGTTAGGTTATCAGGTTATTCTGGATTTAGGAGTGCTATGGAGCTCAGGAGGCGAGCTGGATGACGAGACGTATCACTAGTATATAGTATTTCTTTTCCGTTGTTTGTTGTTGTAAACTCTGATAATGTAATGTAAAGTGATGTAATGTAATAACAGATATAGTTCTTTGTTTTAAAGATATTCGTTTATCTATTATATGTTGTTCCGCTGCGATTGTGAGATTCTGTTTTTGTTTTTGTTCTGTCTTCTTCTTCTACCTTTTTCTTCTTCTTAAACCCTCATGGTTCGATTTTCCGGCATCCGATTGCTCGGCGATTTATACAGTGGACGTATTGATGTCGATTTTCGTAAGTCGAAGAATCGGGTCCTGACGGGATTTTAACTAAGTTTAAATTGATAATTAATCTAATTTTTGGATAAAAAATTTGTTTTTTATAAGTTGATTGAGAATAGAATTTTGGGTATATCTGAATACCTCAAGTTTAAACAAGATATATGTTCATTTAGTTATACAAATGAATTATAATTGAGAAATTAATTGAGAAATGTATTTGAATTGAATTTGAATTGGGATTTATAAATTTTTTAAAGATATTTGAATTTAGTCTTATGAAATGGATTTTAAAAGTTGTGTAAATATAATGAATGAATGCAAAATGTAAAATAAGACAATAAGTATTAAAGTTAAAAATAAATATTTAAGCTAGAAATAGAAACAAATATATATAAGATAAATGGTAAAATATAAGATAAACACATTAGAACAAATAGATAAATTCAAACAACCTGTTAACTTTAGAATACAAAGCAATACGACAAAGGATATATATATGTATGTGTGTGTGTGTGTGTGTGTGTGTGTGTGTGAATGAACTTGCAAATGAAGACGCTAATATGTATAAACAAACAAATAGGGGATAGATATGAAAGTGTAAAAGGAAAAAGACAATGAAAATTAATGCCAATATCTCTTAGCCACCAAAGCAATATTATCAGCCACCAAAGTGAGAAAACCGCTTAGTCAAACAAGAACAAATAAAAATATCTATGTCCTATATTGTACAAACAAAATAATATACCCTGTATTTGTACAAAGAAAATATAACATCACATGTAAAACTATTTCCTTATATATCAAGCTTTTCAATTCCGTTCGTTCATTCTAAGCTAAGAAAATCTGAAGTAAAATCCATTTCAAACCATAAACAAACTTTAATCTAAACCAACTCAAACTAGAGATTCAAGAGAGGTTTCCAGTTAACAGTTCAAAGCTTGTTCAAATAGCGGTTTCTCGGGCTGTTCAAAAAGATGTTCTCTGTTCATTTTTCTGGAATCAGGTGAGTAACATCACCTTTTTAAAACTTATGTCTCTGAATTAGTTGCTTATGAATATCTGGAAATGTGTATATATGTGAACGGGTGAATCTGTGTATGCCTGTAACATTGTGATATCTTTGTTCCTGTTTCTTTTTAAACCCAGAGTTGCAAATAAATCTTTATCATTCATAAGCGGTATAAGCTATAACGCTTACCTTTCATTCACAGATCACAGGTATATATATTACAGATAATAAATTACATTCATCCCAAATAAATAAAATACATTACAGATCACAACACAAATCAGGATAGATCACAAAGCATCACATATCAAGGATATCAAACAATTCAACATCTAATATAATCCAAACATTCACAAGTAAAATTTATAAATCAACTGATTAATCATATGTATTACTTATGAGTAAATCATTAAATCCGGGTTAATTAACATAAGTTAATTACAAATTATCTAAAATAAATTTCCCTTTAATCATTTATCAGTTAACCTTTAATTATTAACTAAATTAATGAATCAGTTAACCTTTAATTATTTAATTAATCTTAATTAATCACATTTATTAATTAATCAATTAACAAACTTAGTTAATCCCTTGATTTCTAACAAACAATTATACTTAAATTACTAATCATCATTCAGTTAATTACATCCAGTAATTATCTATTAATTAATTCTCTAAGTAATTATACTTTCCAAATTGTCAAGTAATTATTTTAAATTAATTAGACTTAATTAATTAACTTAAACTAATCTAATTAAACTCAATTAATTACAATGAGTAATTAGCGGTTTAATTACTTCCATTAAGTAATTATGCTTACACAATTTCATAAATGATTAATCTTCACCTATTCACATTAATCACATTTATCCTTAATTAAAAACCTAAATCAATTATCCTATAACCACTTACATTGATTAATTATACTTTAATTAATCAATACTCATTAATTAACTAATCCGTGATAAATTCCCTTAATTAATTGCACTAAGGAATTAATCCTTAATAAAGTCATTAAGTAATGCTCCTTTAATTTATTACATCGACTAATTACTTATACTTCATTAATTACGTTAGTAAATTATACTTGATAACGAATCATTACATAATTATCCTAAATCAATCATTTAACTTGATAAATTAAAGTTATCAAAACATAATTTTTAAATTAACTTAAAACATTTATCAAATATATTTTTAAAACTAGTTCAAATTTGAATTTAAAAATTTGTCTTTTTTATATAAACTTTTAAAATTACATTCCTGACTAAATTTTAAATATCACTTTAAATTTATTAATAAAATTTAAAATTTTAACAAACTTCAAACTTATAAAATGTTTAAGGTAACATTTACTGTATGAAAGGTAATTTATAAAAAGAATTTTAACTAAATTTACTTTTTTTTACTGTTTATAACTTCTGCTTCAGGTCGAACCCGAAGCTTACTCGGGTTAAACCCGAGATTCACTTTCTTTCCCATTTTCTTTTAAACTTAGATAAATTTTTAAGTTATCTTTCGGATTATACACACAAACCCTACTCGATTCTCAACCCGAGTCACTCAACTCCAAACTCGACATCTACTTCGAGCAATCCCACAAGCCAACACAGCTGATACCAGAGCGCAACCGTACACATGCACCGCCACCTAAAGCAACTTCGACCATCGCCACACCCTTCGGCACATCACCCAATGCCGCAGCAATCCATTCCAACCATTAACCCGCATTCACAAGCCCTTGAACCAGATCGAGCTACTCAGAAGGACTAGAACCAAAAATGACCTCCAGCAAATTCTTCGAATCATCGATTCCGATCAAGGGAACCAATTCAACTCCGGCCACACCTTGCCTGGCCTCCATGCTACCATTCACCAAAGTTTTGCGATACTCGATCAACCAAAGAAGTTGGAGTGACCCATATTCCAGATTCCACAAACACTAGGTTTTAAAACTAATCCCGACCACCGTTGACGCCACAGTAAACTGGAACCTCCTATGACATTTTTTCCCGAACCACCCGTATCTCCTCCACCTCTAGTGAAGTTCACGACCATTCCAATCACTCCGACCATCGAAATTTGATCGAAACACATTTTTCGATCATCACAGAACTGCTCTCAATCCACGCATCTAAAAACCATGATTTTTGCTTTAAAATTCATGTTAAAGTATGCGAATTCAATTTATATACTTGAATTCGTAAATCAAAATGTTTGAATTTTAACAAATTTCAAGTCTTGCTCAGATTTCTAGTTTTCCAGAGATAATACTAAATTGTTTAAACTGAAATAAATTTTTAATCTTTAATATATTTTATAACAATTAGTTTTTGTTTTAACACTGAATCTAAATAATAAGTAGATCGAAAGAGAATGATTTTTTTTGAAGCAAAATCTTGTATTCAGCATTTAAGAACAGAAAACATGTATAACAACAGCCTGCACACACATGTATCAACATACACAGATGATTATATATATATATATATATAAATATATATACACCAACATACTTATTCACAGATGTGTTTGCAATAGATTATACTTTTAAATTTTTAAAAGTAGGTTTTACTCACCTGAGTTAAGAAATGAACATAGTTGTTTTATTTGAATCAGGCTTGAATAGCTAGCTGAAGCCTTCCTTTTCATAATCTCTGGCTCGACCTGATTGTATTGTTTGTTTGGAATTTTGTTTAAGTTTTTTATTTATTTGTACAACTATATCAGACATTTTTTTCTTTGTTTGTTTGACTAGCCTGATATTCTTCTTTACTTGGTGGCTGATATGTCATGTTTTGGTGGCTAAAGATATTGGCATTAATTGTCTTTGTCTTGTTTTTTGTTAATCTACTTGAATATGTTTGACTGTCTTGCTTTGCAAGACATTTATATATATGTTTACTTGTTTCATTTTTTTGAGTATATTTCTCCTTTTCTTTTGCTTTGTCTTCTTGCTTTATAATTTAAATAAGATTCTATAGTCAATATGCTGTTGGATTTTAGTTAATATTTTTACTTACTATTTTACAAAACTATATAATTTATCTTATATATATATATATATATTAATTTCCATTTCTAATTTAATATTTTTTTTTAACTTAAATACTAATTGTCTTGTATTTCTCGATATATATTTATTGTTTTTATTAAGTACAATTTTGTTTGTGTTTTACTTTACTTTATATATTTACTTCTATTTTAACTTAAATATTTATTTCTAGAATTTTTTAATATGTTCATTTCATATTTTATATAACTAAAAATTTATTTGAAATATTTGTTTAACATCAACACTTATTTGAATTCCTTTTAAAGTTTAATTATCTAACATCAAATTTAAATCATACTCAAAACCCAAATACAAATTTATTTTCTAAGATATTTAAATTTAAATCCAAATTTTCAAATTCTATTCTCGATCAACTCATAAAGCATATATTTTCAATTGAATTTGGAAACACTCGAATCAATTACCAATTAATTTTATAATTTTTATTCAAAAATTAAATTAATTATCAATTTCACTTAATTAAAATCCGGGATCGTTACAAAAAGCGTAGCTTTGTGGATGAGACCTCATCGGACCTCAATCTTCGAAAATGGTTGAAACAGGAAAGATGCGACAAGGTTATGAGGGTCGCGCCCTTTAGGGTATGTCATTTCCTTCTGGAAAAGGGTGGTATCAGGTATGGAGCACTGATATTTAAACTATGTGGTTGCTGCAATCTTATTAGTATGTGATTGTTGCTTTGTTGAGGCGCTTCGGATAAAGGTCGCAAACGACCGAGGGATCGCATATTCATGTAGTAGTTACCTAGTTACAGAGGTAACCCGGCCTTGTGTTGGCAGAGAGCTAGTTAGTTCTCGGGACGTCCCTCCAGAGGCGTACCCATGTGGCAGTAGGTAGTTCCTTAGCCTGACCATTTGTTGGACATCCAATCACCAATACGACCACTTACGATTTCAGTTGTATAACCTGCCACCTCAGGTGGCAGCTATAGCAGGCATAATATAATGGTACCTATGCTGGCTAGGATTAGTATTATATTTTCGAAAGGTTTTCTACACTATGCACTAATAATAATATCAAATAATTTTGCGCAGTAAGCATGTTTGACTATTATAAGGAGAAATCTCCCCTATGTGTGCGATTGCATTGTGTGTGTGCCGGGAGGCCTTATGATAGTTTCATTTTCCAAAAAGCATATCGGATTTCTCTTATAAATTATTTTTATTTCAAACAATTATTTTGTTACTCATACCAGTCCCATGACTGACCTGGAGTTTATTGTTCCCTTCCTAAACTCTGGGTGCCTACAATTTCCCACACGGGCAGTCTAGGGTTGGGTTTTTTAGGTAGTCAGGTTTAGTAGACTATCTAGAGCTAGTTCAGTTTTTGGAGTTCTTGGATCACACTTGCTTATCTTGGTGCAACGTGATGTTGGTTCGAGCTTGATGTTGAAGTTGTTGGACTCATTCTCTTTTAAAGATCATTTGGAGTTATCACTTCTGTTGTTTCCATTGTAACATTATTTGTCTCTGATATTCATGTATCATATAGATATCATTGTTGTATATCATTCCGGATATTGTATTTGTTAGACTTGTGTAGGATATCATCCATTTCTTTCTTCCGCTATGTTGTTATACTTAATGTGTTATAAGCTCCGGCGAGCTAGATTCGACATTTGAATCTGTGGCATTCGAGTACAAGTGATGTACGGGTGCCGATTTTCAAAGGCCGAGTCTGGACCGCTACATTTGGTATCAGAGCTAAGTTTAAACTTTAGTGGATCGAATTTGCTTATTTGTGTGAAATGTGATAGGGGGTTCTCGCTTTTCGTTTGGTGGCGAACAGGAGACTCTTACCCCTACACGTCCTCTTTATGGGGTTGGTTAGCCGTAAGGTGTGACAAACGAGAGGCTGGCTGTAAAAGCAACTACGAGATACCAGCGTATGCCATGGTGAGGCTAGGATGCTTGAAAAGCCTACCAGTTGTCACTGACTGATGGTTGCAAAGCCTAGGTCTCTTACATTTGGTATCAGAGCTAAGTATGAACTTTAGCTATGTAGTATAACACATTAAGTAACTCATTAGAGATAGGGTGAAGTATACCCTAGAATGAGTATCCCTAAGATATTCATTCGAATGCCTCGGTAAATTCTCTTACTATCCACTGATAGTAAGTATGAGTGCAAGAAGAGGATGAGATAGGAGACAGGGGAATACGACAATAAATGGTCAATACCCTGTAACAACAAGGAAAAAATCTTTTCTTTATCAATCTCTTTTGTTCAGCGTCTCTTTTAAATTCTTCGATGGTTCCTGGTAGATCAGGAAAAAGAGGATTTGATATATTTGCATGGGACATAAACTCCGAATAGGTCAGAATTGTTTATTTGGATGAATTGGTTGCTTTGGTTGCTATGGTTGATAGGTATACTTTAGTTTCTAAACCAAAAGTTTTGGAATTGTATCCATATATCTGTCTATTCTTTAGGTCCCAATATATATTTGAATGGTTAGTTATCTCTTTAGACTAACCAATGCCCTTGCGTACTTCATAGATCCGGATAACCCGAGTATCGTGTGAAAAATTAAGAAGATTCATTCTCATATCTATTATTGATATTCTGATTTGGTAAGCCAAATGCAGAATAGATGCTCAGTCTGATTTGATGAAACATTCTTCATCTATTCTTTTGTTGTTTCCTTACTTTCAAATTTCGAAGATGAAATTTCTTAAAGGGGGGAATCTGTAATGATCCTGGATTTTAACTAAGTTTAAATTGATAATTAATTTAATTTTTGAATAAAAAATATGTGTTTTATAAGTTGATTGAGAATAGAATTTCGGGTATATCTGAATAACTCAAGTTTAAATAGGATATATGTTCATTTAGTTGTACAAATGAATTATTACTGAGAAATTAATTGAGAAATGTATTTGAATTTAATTTGAATTGGGATTTATAAACAATGTAAAGATATTTGAATTTAATCTTATGAAATGGATTTTAAAAGTTGTGTAAATATAATGAATGAATGCAAAATGGAAAATAAGACAATAAGTATTAAAGTTAAAAATAAATATTCAAGCTAGAAATAGAAACAAATATATATAAGATAAATGGTAAAATATAAGATAAACACATTAGAACACATAGATAAATTCATACAACTAGTTAACTTTAGAATACAAAGCAATAATACAAAGGAAAAATATATATATGAATGAGCTTGCTAAAGAAGACGCTAATATGTATAAACAAACAAATAGGGGATAGATATGAAAGTGTAAAAGGAAAAAGACAATGAAAATTAATGCCAATATCTCTCAGCCACCAAAGTGAGAAAACTGCTTAGTCAAACAAGAACAAATAAAAATATCTCTATCCTATATTGTACAAACAAAATAATATACCCTGGGTTTGTACAAAGAAAATATAACATCACCTGTAAAACTGTTTCCTTATATATCAAGCTTTTCAATTCAATTCGTTCATTCCAAGCTAAGAAAATCTAAAGTAAAATCCATTTCAAACCATAAAAAAACTTTAATCTAAACCAACTCAAACCAGTGATTCAAGAGAGGTTTCCAATTAACAGTTCAAAGCTTGTTCAAATAGCAGTTTCTTAGGCTGATTCAAAAAGATGTTCTCTGTTCATTTTTCTAGAATCAGGTGAGCAACATCACCTTTTTAAAACTTAAGTCCCTGAATTAGTTGCTTATGAATATCTGGAAATGTGTATATATGTGAATGGGTAAATCTGTGTATGCCTGCAACATTGTGATATCTCTACTCCTGTTTCTTTTTAAACCTAGATTTGCAAATAAATCTTTATCTCTCTAATAACTATTAGAACTTAAAATATAAACAAAGGTTGTTTGTTAGATCAAGAACTAAGTTTAAAAAATTTATTTAAGTTGAACCAACTTATTAACGTCTTTGGAAAACAGGATAACTGAGCAAAACTCTAAAGTAGTAAAAATTTAAGTCTCTTAATTCAAATTCAGGTAGTGTAACGACCCGCTATTTTGGACTATTCGCATCCGCACACGTCGGAGTTGAATAATTCAAAATACCGAATTGTTAATTTAAAATTTGGCAAAACGCAGATATACAGTAAATAAATAATCACAGAATCACAAACACAGAGTAATAATATGCAGCGGAAGAAAAAGAGATAGTAGTTCATGAAGCTACTATATAAATATATAAGATACATCAGAGTTTACAACAGAAGAGTAACACGATACATCAAATACAAATCAAATTACATCACTGAAATCATCGAATACTGAAGCAGAATAGATGGCTGGATCTTCAAGCAAAGCTCCAATTCCAAAGATGAGTCTCGAAAGCTGATCAACCACTCAGTCTGACCCGAGCGTAAAGCAAAACACAAAACACTCGAGTCAGGATTAATATTCTCATATCAATAAATCCAACTCAAGTGAAATAGCAATCGAAATACAAGTAACTCAAAGGATGTTGGAATCTCCATCCTCTAGGATCCGTTAAACTATCTACTATTTAATAGTGTACGCTAAATAGATAATGTCTATCAGTAATATAAAGTATCAAAATAGTGTTAAGGCGTTACCATTATCCCCCTTAACACGTTTTTATAAGCATCATAGTCTATACAGCACTGTAAACTCCACCGTAAACTGATGGGATATCAGGGAGTACTCCATAGGTATAACACAAAACAAATTCATAGTGGTCGCGTATATAGGGATACAAGTATGACAAGGCACATGAGGCAATACCCAAGGTAGTGAAACTACCGTTCGCCTGATCCGGACTGGTGAGAACGCATCGCCGTAGCGATCGCAACACCACGAAACAACACTCCTGAAAAGTACGAGGGTGCACCAATCAATCACAAGTAATGAGTAGTAGTTACGAAGAAGTGTGTTCGCTCGAGGTGGCTAACCCCATTTGGCCCTTGCACGACTCCTGATTTTAGTCATTTCCAATTTGACACAAGTGTCAAGGCTATCCATTATCGTTCACTTTCTTCAATCATCAGCGTACATCATTCCAACCACTTCATTCTGGATCATCACTCCGCGTATAGTTATTAAAGTGGTTTTCGGTTTAGATAGAGAGTATATCCATAACCGATTCCGGTTTCTTTAATAACTTTCGTAATTTTTATACCGATTGGTCGTTTAATAAATTTCAAAACCAAATCAAATCCAATTTCAATTAGAATTTATAAATCAACATTTCATTTGTCTTTCAAAATCAATTTCCAAAAATCTATGTTTCAAAACTTCCAAATTATCATTTCAAGGTCTTACAATTCAATTTCAATTTTGTTTAAACAATTCCAATATTGATTCAAGTTCATATATAAGTTTTATTCCGAAAATCATTTAAATGATTAAATTCAACATTCAAACTAATTTAAATTCATTTATCGACTTCATTCGTTAAGTTACTTTATTATTCAAACAATTTTACTTAATTCCCAATTCGTTAAGTCAATTACTTAAGTTCATCTTCATTTTATCAAAACTTCAAATTAACTAAATTAGATTTGTCAAATCAATTCTCAAATTACAAGTCTTACATTAATTTCAATAAATCACATTTTATTTCTTTTTAAAGAAATTCAATTTCGTTCATTTACTTACTTAGTTGCAAATCCCAAACTCAATTAACAAAACTAACTTTCACATGTTCGAGAAGTTCAATTTCACTTATTTACTTATTTAAATATTTTCCAAACTTCATAAATAAAGCAACTCCATTTCATTTGTTAACGAAGATCAAATTCACTTAAACGAAAGTTCGATTTTCTCTTATCAAAGAATTCAATTTTTATTCAATTATCAAATAATTAAATCTCATTCAATTGTTAAATAATTTCAATCTTAATTATTAATAATTTCAAAACTTAATAATTACAAACTTGATTATAAATTCAAACTTAATTATTAATTCATTTCCACTTAATTATGAATTCAAACTTAATTATCAAATTGTAACGATCCTGAATTTTTATTTAATTTAAATTAATAATTAAATGAAATTTTGAATAAAAATTTATAAAATTAATTTTAAATGGAAGCGAGTTTCCTCGATTCAAATAGAAAATATATAAAGTCATATGGATTTGAAAATTTGTATATACGTGAATATATATATGTATATATTGGATTTTAAATAAATTCTTACATAAATGATTTTGAAAAATAAATAATATACTTTGGACACAAGTATAAAAATAAATAAATAAATAAATTGATTTAAAAATATATAAATGATGATAATTTGAGTTATATAAAATATATGTGTATATAGAGAAATGTAAAACAATAATTTTTAAAGTAAAATTTATGATAAATATTTAAACTAAAAATAGAAGTAAAAAAAAAGAATAAGTAAAAGAGATAAGAATAAAACATAAAGTACATAAACAAAGGCAAATGAAAGTGTTTAAAACAAATATAAAACAAAACAAAGTAAATAAAACAAACATGAAAAGTAAGTATGCAAGACAAATTAAATTTGTACAAAAAAAATAATAAACAAAAGAAATAACATATATAGTAACACATTAGTGTAAAATAGGAAGTAAATACATAAAAGAATAAACTATAACAACATAACAAAAGTATGAACTGTAAAACATGCAAGTAAGGTAAGTATGGAGACACATACCTTGGCATTAAATGCTAGCACACCTTTTTTTTTTCTTCTCAGCCATACCTGTTGAACAGATAATATCACTTGTACTAGATAATGAAATCAACCTGTACACCTCTTTCTTTATATCAACCTGTCTGCAACTCTTTGCTACATATCTCTGCCTTTTCATTTTAATTCGAAAGCCAAACTAAAGAAACTGAGAAAAAGAACGTCATTCAAAACCCAAGCAAAACAATACAAACTAGAGATCAAAATCAGAAGGCTTTCAACTTGAATTATCAAAACCTGTTTCAACATTTTTCACTGCTTTGTTTTCCTGGGAAATAAGGTGAGCAAACTTCACCCTCATTATTTTTGAAGTGAGTAACATCACAAATTTAAATTGTTTAAGTAAAAATTTCTATTGCATTCTCATCTCAGAAAGTAATATGTTTGTGATGTAAATATGTATCTGTGAGCATGCTATTTAGGATTGCTCTGTTCTTGTTTTATTTTCCAGGTTTCAAACTTTTCAAAAAAAAAAATCATCATTTCTTCACAATCTATTTAATGTTTGGACATAGCATTAAAACAAAGATTGTTTGTTATAGTATATACTTAAGATTAAAATTTTATTTAAGTCAAAACGACATAGTAGTATCTCTGTAAATTTAAAAGAACAGACCAAAACTTTAAATTAGTCAAATTTCGAATTTCTTAATTCGTGAATCCAGGTTTACAAACTGAATTCATATACTTTAATTTGATTTTTAAAACTTGAATCATAATTTTTAGAGTTAGATGCTAAGAGCAGTTCGAGTTTGGTTAAAATTCGTTCTATCGTCGATCTCTGATGATCTATGAAGTTCTGGTGACCGGGATCGAGGCTGGTGGTAGTGGGGTGATAGGGGAGTTTGGGAAAAATTCCAGGAAGTTGGTCAATGGACGGTGGTGGGGGCGGTGATCGTTTCAAGTTTTTAACCCTAGTTTTTACTCGGCCTGGTATTTTGATCATCTCTACATCTATGGTGGATCGAGCGCTACCAGTCGTTGGGAGGTGATGGCTGGGTGAATGACGAGGTCGTGGCCGGTGGCTCACGTTTTCTGGTGGTCGAGGGCGTGGTTGTAAGACGTTCTTTCTGGTGATGTTGCACTCCAGTTTCGAGCTGAAGGCTCGTTTTCAATTTGGGTTAGATGTTTGCGTTTGGATGTTCGTAGTCGAGTGTCGAGGCGATTGGTGGCTTGCCGAAGGCGGTGAGGTACGCCGGAGTGCTGGCGAACGTGGGTGCACATGCACGTGTGCACTTCGTATCTGGTTTGGAGCTTTGCGGAAGACGCAGTTTTCTCGTATGATTACTCGAGATTTTGCGGGTTCGACCCGAAGTGGGTCTCGCGTTTTCCTGAAGTCGACTCGAAGCAAGATTTTAAATGCGAAATGAAAACACTTGGAAGTTTTTTGATGGAAATTTTAGGGTACCTGGGTAAAGATTTGCGAAAACTCGAAGCAGAGCTCGAGTTTGTGAGGGTTTAACTCGGGGAAAACATGATGGGGCTCGGGTATAAAATGTAGTGCAGGTTTCAAAAACCTGTTTCTGTTTAAACTTTAAAAATATTTAAGTATATCCTATAAAATGTTTTGGAAATAAATGATTGAGTTTAAACTCTTTTGAATTTCTTTCAGCTAATTAATATTACTTTAACATGAAATCTTAAAAGTAAATTTAAAATGAATGTTTTCAAACTTAAGAAAGTAATAAATAAAATCATTCATAAGAAATAAATCATCTTTATTGTTAATGAAACATATTGATTTGTAATTCATAAATTATTAAGTTAATTTGAATGATTAATTATGAAGTTGGTTTAAAGGTTAATTTAATTAATAAGTAATTAAAGAATGATTTATTTAATTTATAAATAAATAATTTAGATTAATTTAAAATCAGAAATGATTAATAATGAATTTATCTAAGATAATTTCTTAAGAAAGTAATTAAGAAATATTATTAGTTAATAAGATAATTAACTAAGGATTATTAAGTATTAATTAAGGCGATTAATTTTAATAATAAAGTGGATTGATTAGTTTAGATAATCAATTATAAATGGTGTAAGTATAATTACTTTATGGTAAGTAATTAAAGGTTAAATTTCTTTAACTAATTAATTAGAGTTAATTAATTAGGAAATTGGTTTAAGAGTTGATTTAATTTATGTGATAAATTAAGAATAATTTAATAAATTAAAGTGTCTGATAAATTAATTTATATCAAATGATTTGGAATTAATAAATCAGAATTGGATAATAAATTCACAAGTAATTAATTTAATTGGAGATAAATTGAATTAATTAGGATTAAACAATCCTGTTTATAAATGATTATTGAATGCTTGACCTTACTTATAAATGATTATAATGTATGAAATACCTTGAATTGATTGTCCTATCTGATATGTGATGCTTTGTTTTGAGCTGTGTATATTTATTTGCATCTATACATTATCTGTGATCTGTGAATGAAGATAAGCGTTATAATTTATATCGCTTATCAGATATATTGTTGTATTTGATCTGTCATGATTGAATGATGTGCACTACTGTGTGTAACCCCTGGACTACACCATACACACACAAATATGGATTTCACGAGGAAATCGGTTAAGTCACAGATAATTTAAAATTTAATGTTTTTGAAATTAAAGTTTTAATTTCAAATGTTTTGAAAATGGATTTGGGTTAAACGGTAAAGCTTTTGGAAAAGGTTTTCACAGATAAAATCTATTTTGAATAACTCGGTAAAATCTCTAATTCAAATAATTCAATTTGAATTTGAATTCGATATTTGGAATTGAATTCGATGATTGGAAATTATGGTTAAAGATATTATAAACATGTTGTATGAATTTAAACCATTTTAAAGGTATGGTTTTGGGAATTTGAATTTAACCCAAGGATTTCAACTCGTATAAATGAATCAGATTTCCAAAATGAAAACTGTTGTTTTCAAATGATAAACACTTTTAGATAAGAACTGAGATTCCAGTTAATTAGGGGAATTTCAAGATTGAATAGAGAAATGATTTTCCTAAGTTATGAATGAATTCTTTTTGAAAGCTATGAATTAAATCTGTTTATTTTTAACAGAATTAAAATGATGATTTATTTAAACCATTAGAAATGAAATTGTTTTGAAAGCTATAAGTTAAATCTTTGATTTAAAGATTTAACGAGTTAAATTGAAATGAAAATTGATTTGGAAAATCTGTGAATGAATCTTTTATTTAAAAGATTAAAATGTGAAAATTGTCTAAAACCGTTAAAGGTTGTGAAAATGAATCTTTTTGTTTAAAGATTGAAAATGGTAATTTGTTAAGCCATTTGAAGAAAAGTTTTGGGTAATAAGTTGTGACTTAATTGAAATCCCATATCCATATGTTTTAAATATTTTCGCTCACAATTCGGTTTAGCCGGGAAAGGACCTTTGTGTCGTATAACCCATTCTGAATATGTGATTTGACGTTATGGATAGCGTTTGAAGACCGGTGATGAAGACCGGGTATTTGCGAAAGCGATAGGATGACCTATCGATTGTTTCTACACCGAGTCGCGCCGGTATAGAAACTCCCTAAGTGATGGGAAATCCGATCGGGATTGTGAATATCCGGATTGCAAGGACTTCTTTGTAAGTGCCTTCGGTTCTGTTCGATCCCGGAACAGACTTGTATGATTGTATGTCTGACATTACAAATTGAGATATAAAGCCGATTTCTTTCAAATATATTTCTGTTGGTGGCGGAGAATTTATTCTCTTAGCTTAACACCCTTCTCTGAGACGTACGAGCTCAGAGGTTATATAGTTGATGGTTATCAGCGATATATTCCCAATGTGGTAATGTGACATACTGAGTGTTGCTGTGAAATGATCATTGTGTTGATTATTTGTGATAGGATCATTTGTTTGATCGTCTATCCTGGTGATCATTTCTATGATCATTTGTTGACCCAAAGCATGGCTTTTGTATAAAGTATGTTTTTGTGGACGTGACTTCGTCGGACCTCACACCCCGGAATGGTCAAAACAGGAAAGATGCGGCAAGGTTATAAGGGGTAGCGCCCTTTAGGATATGTGCATTTCCTTCTGGAAAAGGGTGGTACCATGGTATGGAGCCCAGATACTTACTCATGTTGAAAACACTTTATGATTGTGTGAATTGATTACGAGCGCTCGGTTGAATGGTCCTAAAGGACCGGGGGATGGCATATTCGGTCAGTTGTTACTCAGTTAGGGGTAACCCGGCCTTGTGTTGGTAGAGATCCGGTTTGGTTCTCGGAGATGTCCATCCAGAGGCATTCTCATGTGGCAATGGGAAGTTCCTTGGCCTGATCATTCGTTGGAAATCCAAAGAAACAATACGAACCTTGTACAGTATTAGTTGTATAACCTGCCATGGAATGTGGCGGTAACCTGCTATTGAACATGGTTAGCTATAGTAGGCATACGATAATGGTCGTATGTTGGCTAAGATTTATATTCTACTTTCGAAATGAATTTTTCTTACACTATGCACTAGTAATAATATCAAATGTTTCTTTTTAATGCGTATCAAGCATCTTTGACTATCATAAGGAGAAATCTCCTCCGATTCTGCGTTTGCATTGTGTGTGTGTGCGGGAGGCCTTATGGTAGTCTCATTTTTTAAAAAGCATTGCGAATTGACTTTGAAAATCTTTTATTGAATGTTTTTAAAGATAAACTGTTTTTGTTGCTTACACCAGTCCCACGACTGATCCAGAGTTTATTGTTTCTTTCCTAAACTCTAGGTGCTCATTATTTTCTACACGAGCAGTCTAGAGTTAGGTTTTTCAGATAGTTAGATATAGTGGATTATCTGGAGTTAGTTCAGTCTTTGGATCACACCAGTCTCTCTTAGCTTGGTGCATCGTTATTGGGGGTTCGAGCTATTGCTGGATTGATTCTTGGAGATGGAGTTGCAGTTCTCGGAGTTCTTCCTTGAAGACTATCTTAGAGTTATATTGTTCCGCTGCTAGATGTTATCTATCGTTTTCTTTTCCGCTGCTATATTTATTGTATCATATCTCTGATGTATATTAATATCTATTGGATCATCTGTTGTATCAGATATTGTATCAAAGCTGTATATCAATGTATTATTCTTTTATTCCGCTGTGTTAATTACTTAATGTTGTTATAAGCTCCGGCGAATCGGATTTGAACGGTCGAATCTATGGCATTCGAATACGATATGAAGTATGGATGTCGATTTTCGAGCGGGCAAAATCCGAGTCGTTACATTTGGTATCGGAGCTAAGGGTTGAACTTTAGCTCAGGAGTATAACACATTAAGTAACTCATTAAAGATAGGGTGAAGTATACCTTAGAATGAGTAATCCTTAAGATATCCGTTTGAATGCCTCAGTAAATTCTCTTACTATCTACTGATAGTAAGTATGAGTACAAGAAGAAAACGAGATAGAGGACAGGGAAATACGACTATAATTGGTCAATACTCTGTAACAACCGTGGACATAACTTTCTCAATCTCTTTTTAATTCGTTTTCAAATTCTTTTGAAATTCTTCGTGACAGCTCCACAAAGAAGTTTCGGTGCGGTGATGCTCTACGAATTGTTGTAGAAAATCCTTACTTTGTATCTTCACCGGTTTCTTATCATTTTTTTTGATTTAAACCTTAACGAATATGAATTGGAAATTCTGTATAAATGGGGAATTTGAAATTGAGTTAAAATTGATTAATGGAATATGAAGAATGATTAGAATTGTATCGATAAAATGATTTTGTTTAAAACCAAAAATTGAAATTCTATCGTAATTTCTTGTATCTATTATTGATATTCTGATTTGAAAAGATATTGGTGAGCCAAATGCAGAATTGATATCCAATTTGATTTGAAAAGATATTTCTCTATCTTTAATCTATCCTTGTTGTTTTCGTGCCTGCGAATTTCGAGGACGAAATTCTTTTAAGGGGGGAAGTCTGTAACGATCCTGAATTTTTATTTAATTTAAATTAATAATTAAATGAAATTTTGAATAAAAATTTATAAAATTAATTATAAATGGAAGCGAGTTTCCTCGATTCAAATAGAAAATATATAAAGTCATATGGATTTGAAAATTTTTATATATGTGAATATATATGTATATATTGGATTTTAAATAAATTCTTAAATAAATGATTTTGAGAAATAAATAATATACTTTGGACACAAGTATAAAAATAAATAAATAAATAAATTGATTTAAAAATATATAAATGATGATAATTTGAGTTATATAAAATATATGTGTATATAGAGAAATGTAAAACAATAATTTTTAAAGTAAAATTTATGATAAATATTTAAACTAAAAATAGAAGTAAAAAAAAAGAATAAGTAAAAGAGATAAGAATAAAACATAAAGTACATAAACAAAGGCAAATGAAAGTGTTTAAAACAAATATAAAACAAAACAAAGTAAATAAAACAAACATGAAAAGTAAGTATGCAAGACAAATTAAATTTGTACAAAAAAAATAATAAACAAAAGAAATAACATATATAGTAACACATTAGTGTAAAATAGGAAGTAAATACATAAAAGAATAAACTATAACAACATAACAAAAGTATGAACTGTAAAACATGCAAGTAAGGTAAGTATGGAGACACATACCTTGGCATTAAATGCTAGCACACCTTTTTTTTTCTTCTCAGCCATACCTGTTGAACAGATAATATCACTTGTACTAGATAATGAAATCAACATGTACACCTCTTTCTTTATATCAACCTGTCTGCAACTCTTTGCTACATATCTCTGCCTTTTCGTTTTAATTCGAAAGCCAAACTAAAGAAACTGAGAAAAAGAACGTCATTCAAAACCCAAGCAAAACAATACAAACTAGAGATCAAAACCAGAAGGCTTTCAACTTGAATTATCAAAACCTGTTTCAACATTTTTCACTGCTTTGTTTTCCTGGGAAATAAGGTGAGCAAACTTCACCCCCATTATTTTTGAAGTGAGTAACAACACAAATTTAAATTGTTTAAGTAAAAATTTCTATTGCATTCTCATCTCAGAAAGTAATATGTTTGTGACGTAAATATGTATCTGTGAGCATGCTATTTAGGATTGCTCTGTTCTTGTTTTATTTTCCAGGTTTCAAACTTTTCAAAAAAAAATCATCATTTCTTCACAATCTATTTAATGTTTGGACATAGCATTAAAACAAAGATTGTTTGTTATAGTATATACTTAAGATTAAAATTTTATTTAAGTCAAAACGACATAGTAGTATCTCTGTAAATTTAAAAGAACAGACCAAAACTTTAAATTAGTCAAATTTCGAATTTCTTAATTCGTGAATCCAGGTTTACAAACTGAATTCATATACTTTAATTTGATTTTTAAAACTTGAATCATAATTTTTAGAGTTAGAAGCTAAGAGCAGTTCGAGTTTGGTTAAAATTCGTTCTATCGTCGATCTCTGATGATCTACGAAGTTCTGGTGACCGGGATCGAGGCTGGTGGTAGTGGGGTGATAGGGGAGTTTGGGAAAAATTCCAGGAAGTTGGTCAATGGACGGTGGTGGGGGCGGTGATCGTTTCAAGTTTTTAACCCTAGTTTTTACTCGGCCTGGTATTTTGATCATCTCTACATCTATGGTGGATCGAGCGCTGCCAGTCGTTGGGAGGTGATGGCTGGGTGAATGACGAGGTCGTGGCCGGTGGGTCACGTTTTCTGGTGGTCGAGGGCGTGGCTGTGAGACGTTCTTTCCGGTGATGTTGAACTCCAGTTTCGAGCTGAAGGCTCGTTTTCAATTTGGGTTAGATGTTTGCGTTTGGATGTTCGTAGTCGAGTGTCGAGGCGATCTGTGGCTTGCCGGAGGCGGTGAGGTACGCCGGAGTGCTGGCGAACGTGGGTAAACATGCACGTGTGCACTTCGTATCTGGTTTGGAGCTTTGGGGAAGACGCAGTTTTATCGTATGATTACTCGAGATTTTGCGGGTTCGACCCGAAGTGGGTCTCGCGTTTTCCTGAAGTCGACTCGAAGCAAGATTTTAAATGCGAAATGAAAACACTTGGAAGTTTTTTGATGGAAATTTTGGGGTACCTGGGTAAAGATTTGGGAAAACTCGAAGCAGAGCTCGAGTTTGTGAGGGTTTAACTCGGGGAAAACATGATGGGGCTCGGGTATAAAATGTAGTACAGGTTTCAAAAACCTGTTTCTGTTTAAACTTTAAAAATATTTAAGTATATCCTATAAAATGTTTTAGAAATAAATGATTGAGTTTAAACTCTTTTGAATTTCTTTCAGCTAATTAATATTACTTTAACATGAAATCTTAAAAGTAAATTTAAAATGAATGTTTTCAAACTTAAGAAAGTAATAAATAAAATCATTCATAAGAAATAAATCATCTTTATTGTTAATGAAACATATTGATTTGTAATTCATAAATTATTAAGTTAATTTGAATGATTAATTATGAAGTTGGTTTAAAGGTTAATTTAATTAATATGTAATTAAAGAATGATTTATTTAATTTATAAATAAATAATTTAGATTAATTTAAAATCAGAAATGATTAATAATGAATTTATCTAAGATAATTTCTTAAGAAAGTAATTAAGAAATATTATTAGTTAATAAGATAATTAACTAAGGATTATTAAGTATTAATTAAGGCGATTAATTTTAATAATAAAGTGGATTGATTAGTTTAGATAATCAATTATAAATGGTGTAAGTATAATTACTTTATGGTAAGTAATTAAAGGTTAAATTTCTTTAACTAATTAATTAGAGTTAATTAATTAGGAAATTGGTTTAAGAGTTGATTTAATTAATGTGATAAATTAAGAATAATTTAATAAATTAAAGTGTCTGATAAATTAATTTATATCAAATGATTTGGAATTAATAAATCAGAATTGGATAATAAATTCACAAGTAATTAATTTAATTGGAGATAAATTGAATTAATTAGGATTAAACAATCCTGTTTATAAATGATTATTGAATGCTTGACCTTACTTATGAATGATTATATTGTATGAAATACCTTGAATTGATTGTCCTATCTGATATGTGATGCTTTGTTTTGAGCTGTGTATATTTATTTGCATCTATATATTATCTGTGATCTGTGAATGAAGATAAGCGTTATAATTTATATCGCTTATCAGATATATTGTTGTATTTGATCTGTCATGATTGAATGATGTGCACTACTGTGTATAACCCCTGGACTACACCATACACACACAAATATGGATTTCACGAGGAAATCGGTTAAGTCACAGATAATTTAAAATTTAATGTTTTTGAAATTAAAGTTTTAATTTCAAATGTTTTGACAATGGATTTGGGTTAAACGGTAAAGCTTTTGGAAAAGGTTTTCACAGATAAAATCTATTTTGAATAACTCGGTAAAATCTCTAATTCAAATAATTCAATTTGAATTTGAATTCGATATTTGGAATTGAATTCGATGATTGGAAATTATGGTTAAAGATATTATAAACATGTTGTATGAATTTAAACCATTTTAAAGGTATGGTTTTGGGAATTTGAATTTAACCCAAGGATTTCAACTCGTATAAATGAATCAGATTTCCAAAATGAAAACTGTTGTTTTCAAATGATAAACACTTTTAGATAAGAACTGAGATTCCAGTTAATTAGGGGAATTTCAAGATTGAATAGAGAAATGATTTTCCTAAGTTATGAATGAATTCTTTTTGAAAGCTATGAATTAAATCTGTTTATTTTTAACAGAATTAAAATGATGATTTATTTAAACCATTAGAAATGAAATTGTTTTGAAAGCTATAAGTTAAATCTTTGATTTAAAGATTTAACGAGTTAAATTGAAATGAAAATTGATTTGGAAAATCTGTGAATGAATCTTTTATTTAAAAGATTAAAATGTGAAAATTGTCTAAAACCGTTAAAGGTTGTGAAAATGAATCTTTTTGTTTAAAGATTGAAAATGGTAATTTGTTAAGCCATTTGAAGAAAAGTTTTGGGTAATAAGTTGTGACTTAATTGAAATCCCATATCCATATGTTTTAAATATTTTCGCTCACTATTCGGTTTAGCCGGGAAAGGACCTTTGTGTCGTATAACCCATTCTGAATATGTGATTTGACGTTATGGATAGCGTTTGAAGACCGGTGATGAAGACCGGGTATTTGCGAAAGCGATAGGATGACCTATCGATTGTTTCTGCACCGAGTCACGCCGGTATAGAAACTCCCTAAGTGATGGGAAATCCGATCGGGATTGTGAATATCCGTATTGCAAGGACTTCTTTGTAAGTGCCTTCGGTTCTGTTCGATCCCGGAACAGACTTGTATGATTGTATGTCTGACATTACAGATTGAGATATAAAGCCGATTTCTTTCAAATATATTTCTTTGGTGGCGGAGAATTTATTCTCTTAGCTTAACACCCTTCTCTGAGACGTACGAGCTCAGAGGTTATATAGTTGATGGTTATCAGCGATATATTCCCAATGTGGTAATGTGATATACTGAGTGTTGCTGTGAAATGATCATTGTGTTGATTATTTGTGATAGGATCATTTGTTTGATCGTCTATCCCGGTGATCATTTCTATGATCATTTGTTGACCCAAAGCATGGCTTTTGTATAAAGTATGTTTTTGTGGACGCGACTTCGTCCGACCTCACACCCCGGAATGGTCAAAACAGGAAAGATGCGGCAAGATTATGAGGGATAGCGCCCTTTAGGATATGTGCATTTCCTTCTGTAAAAGGGTGGTATCATGGTATGGAGCTCAGATACTTACTCATGTTGAAAACACTTTATGATTGTGTGAATTGATTACGAGCGCTCGGTTGAAAGGTCCCAAAGGACCGGGGGATGGCATATTCGGTCAGTTGTTACTCAGTTAGGGGTAACCCGGCCTTGTGTTGGTAGAGATCCGGTTTGGTTCTCGAAGATGTCCATCCAGAGGCATTCTCATGTGGCAATGGGAAGTTCCTTTGCCAGATCATTCGTTGGAAATCCAAAGAAACAATACGAACCTTGTACAGTATTAGTTGTATAACCTGCCATGGAATGTGGCGGTAACCTGCTATTGAACATGGTTAGCTATAGTAGGCATACGATAATGGTCGTATGTTGGCTAAGATTTATATTCTACTTTCGAAATGAATTTTTCTTACACTATGCACTAGTAATAATATCAAATGTTTCTTTTTAATGCGTATCAAGCATCTTAGACTATCATAAGGAGAAATCTCCTCCGATTCTGCGTTTGCATTGTGTGTGTGTGCGGGAGGCCTTATGGTAGTCTCATTTTTTAAAAAGCATTGCGAATTGACTTTGAAAATCTTTTATTGAATGTTTTTAAAGATAAACTGTTTTTGTTGCTCACACCAGTCCCACGACTGATCCAGAGTTTATTGTTTCTTTCCTAAACTCTGGGTGCTCATTATTTTCTACACGAGCAGTTTAGAGTTAGGTTTTTCAGATAGTTAGATATAGTGGATTATCTGGAGTTAGTTCAGTCTTTGGATCACACCAGTCTCGCTTAGCTTGGTGCATCGTTATTGGGGGTTCGAGCTATTGCTGGATTGATTCTTGGAGATGGAGTTGCAGTTCTCAGAGTTCTTCCTTGAAGACTATCTTAGAGTTATATTGTTCCGCTGCTAGATGTTATCTATCGTTTTCTTTTCCGCTGCTATATTTATTGTATCATATCTCTGATGTATATTGATATCTATTGGATCATCTGTTGTATCAGATATTGTATCAAAGCTGTATATCAATGTATTATTCTTTTATTCCGCTGTGTTAATTACTTAATGTTGTTATAAGCTCCGGCGAATCGGATTTGAACGGTCGAATCTATGGCATTCGAATACGATATGAAGTATGGATGTCGATTTTCGAGCGGGCAAAATCCGAGTCGTTACACAAATCATTTCAACTTAATTATAAATTCAACTTATTAACTTTCAAACTTAATTATAATTTCAAACTTAATTATAATTTCAAATTCAATTATTAAATGATTTTAAACTTAATAATTTCAAAACTCAATTATTACTAATTCCAAATTATTTATTAATAATTCCAAATTTAACTATTAAATAATTAAATTTCAAACAACGTGTTTTCATCAATTACTACGTTAACATTTGTTCAGATTTCAATCTTTACATTTTCTTTTTTTTTTTAAATTCAAATTCCAACTTCATTTCAAAACTTATTCTTTGCTCGAATAAAATCATTATTTTATTTTTAAATCAAATTATTGACCAATCGGATTTTATTTAATTCTCTATCCTAAGTCAAGTTCATTTTTGGGTATTTATCATTTCAACCCGATTCCAATTCCAAATCAAAACATAACAAATGGAACTTGCAGTGTGATAACTGGGATGGTGTCAAAGTAAATAAACAAGCAATAACAACAATCAATAACAATCCAATAAATTAATTCAATAATCCCGAAATAATCGTATTAATTCGCATTGTTGCTTGTGCGAATTAATATAATTATTTCTAGAATCTACATTATCATTTCATGTAGATTAAAGATTATTACACTACGGTTTTTCCACTTGTCGTTCAATTTCAATTTCAAATCTAATACTACAACAAATTAATCCAATATACGTTCAAAGGTTCAAGGTGTAATTTATCAAATTTTACGTGTCAATTAACTTAACAATTAAAAGGGGTTATATTATTCAAGTTAACTAATCAAATTCAACACATATGTCGATTCACATTTTAAACTATCTTACGTCAAATTCAATTGCATAATATTTATCACTTTATACATTACAATTTAACATCCAATATAAACAACAAACAATCAATCAATTATCTACCAAACTGGATTATCATCGCATAAATAATTTACAGATAATGGTGTCAGATGTCATAGGTGAACAGATACAGGTGATAGCAGATATAACAGTGTAATTAACTAACTGCAGCATATTTCAATTGTCGTTTCAATTGAAATCAAATTTAATAAATAAAAGAATATTTATCGTGAGTGATTGCTCACCTTTCGAGGCTAGAGAGATGAATGGACGACGAAGTTGAGTCACGGATCGTAAGCACGACTTTCGGAATAACTAGATTGGCACGAATCGACTAGCAAAGCTATTAAATATGAATCGTCGAAATCAAATCAGAATAGGAGCGATGAAAGTAAATGATATCAGTGAACATATATACATAACTTTATTCAAAAATTTAACACATAAAATATATAATAATAAAAAATCAATTTTAAACATATATTTTCAAATCGATATTTAATTTAACACAGATAAAATTCCATAGATATGCATTTCTAACGCCATCTTACAATTAAATCACATATATTTTTAAATTCAACATATTATCATTTATTTATTATTATAATTATTATATTAACAACAATATCCAAAATCATCTTTCTTAAATACAACATTTAAAAGAAATCAAATCAAAACATTCAACATGGCAATAATTACAAAACATGTCCTGCGTCAAAGTTTACAATATAATTCTATGTGCTACCGTGATCGAAACGGTCTGAAGTTTGGTATGAATAAAGATCAAAACTTGTATTTCAAAACTACAAAGAATCACTTGATTCCGACGTAAGACGGAGGAGATACGATGCGTCAAACATGAACTCAGGTCGTGTTTGCAGCAGTGTAAAATAATTTCAAGTGCACAAAAGAACAACTGCCTGGGTCAAACTTCTAGATCCTCGACCACTAATCAAACGATGTCGGATTTTACTGAAATTTGACACGCATAAACTAGGTAACTTCGACTCTTTTTTAAAAATAGAATCAACCCGTTCCGATAAAACATGAGTGAGATATGACATCATGAACATGAAGTCTAACTTTTGTTCAAAAATAAAATAAAATAAATAAATAAAATAAAAATAAACAAATATCACATTTATTATAAACTACAACCAAGAAAACAAAGCCATGTTCACTGTATCACATATGTTTTGAAATGACTATTTAAATGTATACTTAGAAAATGAACAGTACTTATATAATATAAAATAGCTTATATCAATATCTATCTATACTATAGCATTTGTACACAAAATTTAGTATATATAAAGCAAGCACCACTGTACATATATTCGCAGTCTGATGTGAAACAGAATCTTTAATATATAAATATTTATAGCAACAGCAAACCCATATTTCTTTGATTTATCATAACAATACAAACTTACTTATTATTATATTAGCTCTTAAATGAATCACACTATATATATAATGAAATGTACAAAATTGTAACCTGTACACATATAATATATATCTATAACCAATACCGAACATACATATAAACGTACTTTTCGAAACAAGAATAAGCTAACATTATTTCTTAACATATAATATATATCGAATACCAAATCCCATATAAATACGATCTGACCTATAAAAAATGTTAACAGCGTATTATACTTTAAACTTTTACACTCAACAGAATGCATTAACTAATATATATTTATATACCTATGCTTATCCATACCAAAGAAACAGAGGCGGAGAGGGAAGAAGCTCAGAGGTGACATGTGATAGGCTGGAGTTGTGGTTGCCGTGCGTGGCGGCTTCAAGGTGGCGGGGCTTGGCTGAGGCTTTGGGAAGGCGGATGCAGAGGCTTCGGCTATGGAGTGCTTGGTGTTTGAGGTGGTGGCTTATGTTTGAAGCATGCATGATTTTATGGGTTTCAATGTTGAAGAAGCCTCAGCCATGGAAGAAGATGAAATGAAGAGGCCAAGGCAAATGTGAAATGCAATTTTAAAGTGAAAGTGACAGAGGTACGTTGTTTAAAAATAAATGTGCAATATTTCCTCTTAATGGTGAACCGCCGTTATCAAAATGTAAAGTGAACTGTTGGTATTGAAAATCATTCACACACGTATAAATGTAAACAGCGGGAATAATTAAAGGAAATTTATTGTTGTGGCCAGCGGTTCAAAATTTTTTTTTTTTTAAAAGGAAACAAGGAATTTCACATGTCACTAGTTTCGGTATCGTATAACGTATGATTTCACTATTTTATCGCGTACCGGACCTCAAAACCCGAAATAAATACACCGCAGAGATCAGCACGACGAGAAAATCAATACGGTATACAAGTATCGGTGATACGATTATATTATAAAAATTCGAAATTTTATAATAGCGGAAAAACGCAAAAAAAAAAAGATCGACGGAGCTATAGATGTCCGAGTTTGGAAAAACGACGAACTGACATCTTGCTCAGAAGATGGTTTAGAATTTTTCTATGTAAAAATATTTTGGTTTTGAAAACGTTTTATTTTCATCGCTTTTAACTGATTAAATTGAAGTAAATTTACGCACGAAATAAACTTTTATATTTTCGGACGAAAATTTACCAGTTGCTATGTTTAACTTGACGCATTCCAAATATTAAATTTATATTTCTAAATTTTATCGTTAAAATTTCACAAAATTTAAATAAAATACGTGCTAAAACCGGTTAAAATTTACGGGTCGTTACATTCTCCCCCACTCAAAACTTTTCGTCCTCGAAAAGGAAGGAAGTAGGAGAATAGAAACAACCAAAATAAAATAAACTTGAATTACATAATAAACAATTAATTTAAACCATATAAATTTCAATTTAAATAATTTATATTCATCAATTGGTTTTAAATTCAAGGTTTCATTAATTTGATTGGTTTAATGTTAGGTACCAAAGGTTTCTTTCAAAATGAAATTTAATTTAAATTCAGTTAATTCAAGATATCTCATTAAGTTGATTTAATTTCAATTTATTATCTTTCAAAACAAAAATTTATTTCATAGATTTCGTCTATTATTCAATTAACTTATTATTCTATTCATCTCCATAAACATTTTATAATTTAAAAATTAAGTAAATAACATTTATTATACGCACTCGAATTTTATTTATAAAGACAATTTATTTTATTTTAACAATTTCAAAAGTCCTAATTTGAATAGTCATTTATTAATCATACTTTATTCGACAAATTTAATTTTCTTTATTCCAATTTATTATTAACTTTATTTCACTTTATATATCTTGTTACATATACTATGTATATTTACATTTATTGTAACCACTCAATTTATTTAAAATTTCTATAAACATCATTTTATATTGTATAATATCCAATTTCATAGTTAACTTTTGAAAATTTGGTTTATTTTATATTTGAGATTACTCTCAACAAAATTTAAGAATCAAATTTTCTATTTTCTTCAAGCTATTTATAGCTATAAAATAAATATATATATAATGTATTAAATCAAATTCTTTTTTTAAAAAACTCTTCAATATATTATAAATCAAGTCATGTATAGAAATTCAAAGCGATTAAATTTCCAAAGCAAAACTGTAGGAAAGCTACAGAATGGTCTCTTCACTTCGAAACTCGAAAATGAATGTCGATGATGCGGCCGTCATCACCGAAATTATTTTCCAGCGACAAAGAGAAGAGCACTGATTTAAGCATTTAAAATTCCTTGAAAACGATTTCTATTCGAAAATACTTTAACTAATATACGTTTTAAACTTTAAAACCATCGTTCGAAATTATCTGAAATTAAATTCTCAAATTCTATTTTTTAGGTTCACTTCAAATTCCAAATCAAATTATAACTAAGTTTTATAAATTCATTTATTTATATTACGAAACAGTCAATGATTTGTAAAACAACAATTGAAAATTAAATTTTAACATTTCGGACCACAGATTCATTAACATTTTAATTTCAGATAAATTTATACTTATTATAATATAATCATACAAAACTATTTTATTTAACAAATTTGAAAACAATATTGTGTCAGTTTGCTCTGCTCAAGCGTTTTGGAAATCCTATCGATAGCGTTGATCAGACGAATCGATAGAAAACCCAAATCAACATCAACAACTCCAACAACACAATATATTAAACATTTTAAATATAAATTTACAATACCTTCCTCGCTCGACGATACAATAATGGATTTCAAAATCAGTATAGAGATTGAAATTTTATGGAAATCAAATCAAAGAGAATTTTGATTCGATAATAAGTTCGAACAGAAGATATGATGATTCAATTAACAAAATCGGGATATGGATAAGCCTATTTAATTCACGGGCAACCTTTACCGGGTCGACCGTGACTTCAAGAATTAGAACGATGCAGAATTTCGAGGTAGATCAACATTCGATCTCAAGAAATAGAATTCAGGTATAGCAAGAGATGGATAGTAACGTAAACCGAGGATACATAAATCTCCGATAAATCGATGTCTATTGTAAAGGAGTTTCACCCATTTACAACTAATTCGAAGATTGGCGTGATCGCCGATTCATTATAAAGGTCATTCGAAGTGGAGTTATGGGATACTCCGGAATTGAAAGAAGACGAAGAGTGAGGGACAAGAATGAATTTTGGAAACGAGGGAACATCCCAAAATTCAAAGGAATTGAGTCAAAAGGAAGAGATTGAAACTCGAGTGGGAGTGATTCTGTAAATACATTTACCCTATATGCTAAGTTTTGCCTAGAGCTACCAAAAGCTCTGATACCAACTGTAACGACCCGCTATTTTGGACTATTCGCATCCGCACACGTCGGAGTTGAATAATTCAAAATACCGAATTGTTAATTTAAAATTTGGCAAAACGCAGATATACAGTAAATAAATAATCATAGAATCACAGACACAGAGTAATAATATGCAGTGGAAGAAAAAGAGATAGTAGTTCATGAAGCTACTATATAAATATATAAGATACATCAGAGTTTACAACAGAAGAGTAACACGATACATCAAATACAAATCAAATTACATCACTGAAATCATCGAATACTGAAGCAGAATAGATGGCTAGATCTTCAAGCAAAGCTCAAATTCCAAAGGTGAGTCTCGAAAGCTGATCAACCACACAGTCTGACCCGAGCGTAAAGCAAAACACAAAACACTCGAGTCAGGATTAATATTCTCATATCAATAAATCCAACTCAAGTGAAATAGCAATCGAATTACAAGTAACTCAAAGGATGTTGGAATCACCATCCTCTAAGGATCCGTTAAACTATCTACTATTTAATAGTGTACGCTAAATAGATAATGTCTATCAGTAATATAAAGTATCAAAATAGTGTTAAGGCGTTACCATTATCCCCCTTAACATGTTTTTATAAGCATCATAGTCTATACAACAATGTAAACTCCACCGTAAACTGATGGGATATCAGGGAGTACTCCATAGGTATAACACAAAACAAATTCATAGTGGTCGCGTATATAGGGATACAAGTATGACAAGGCACATGAGACAATACCCAAGGTAGTGAAACTACCGTTCGCCTGATCCGGACTGGTGAGAACGCATCGCCGCAGCGATCGCAACACCACGAAACAACACTCCTGAAAAGTACGAGGGTGCACCAATCAATCACAAGTAATGAGTAGTAGCTACGAAGAAGTGTGTTCGCTCGAGGTGGCTAACCCCATTTGGCCCGGCACGGCTCCTGATTTTAGTCATTTCCAATTTGACACAAGTGTCAAGGCTATCCATTATCGTTCACTTTCTTCAATCATCAGCGTACATCATTCCAACCACTTCATTCTGGATCATCACTCCACGTATAGTTATTAAAGTGGTTTTCGGTTTAGATAGAGAGTATATCCATAACCGATTCCGGTTTCTTTAATAACTTTCGTAATTTTTATACCGATTGGTCGTTTAATAAATTTCAAAACCAAATCAAATCCAATTTCAATTAGAATTTATAAATCAACATTTCATTTGTCTTTCAAAATCAATTTCCAAAAATATATGTTTCAAAACTCCCAAATTATCATTTCAAGGTCTTACAATTCAATTTCAATTTTATTTAAACAATTCCAATATTGATTCAAGTTCATATATAAGTTTTATTCCGAAAATCATTTAAATGATTAAATTCAACATTCAAACTAATTTAAATTCATTTATCGAATTCATTCGTTAAGTTACTTTATTATTCAAACAATTTTACTTAATTCCCAATTCATTAAGTCAATTACTTAAGTTCATCTTCATTTTATCAAAACTTCAAATTAACTAAATTAGATTTGTCAAATCAATTATCAAAATTACAAGTCTTACATTAATTTCAATAAATCATATTTTATTTCTTGTTAAAGAAATTCAATTTCGTTCATTTACTTACTTAGTTACAAATCCCAAACTCAATTAACAAAACTAACTTTCACATGTTCGAGAAGTTCAATTTCACTTATTTAGTTATTTAAATATTTTCCAAACTTCATAAATAAAGCAACTCCATTTCATTTGTTAACGAAGATCAAATTAACTTAAACGAAAGTTCGATTTTCTCTTATCAAAGAAATCAATTTTTATTCAATTATCAAATAATTAAATCTCATTCAATTGTTAAATAATTTCAATCTTAATTATTAATAATTTCAAAACTTAATAATTACAAACTTGATTATAAATTCAAACTTAATTATTAATTCATTTCCACTTAATTATGAATTCAAACTTAATTATCAAATCATTTCAACTTAATTATAAATTCAACTTATTAATTTTCAAACTTAATTTTAATTTCAAACTTAATTACAATTTCAAATTCAATTATTAAATGATTTCAAACTTAATAATTTCAAAACTCAATTATTACTAATTCCAAATTATTTATTAATAATTCCAAATTTAACTATTAAATAATTAAATTTCAAACAACGTGTTTTCATCAATTACTACGTTAACATTTGTTCAGATTTCAATCTTTACATTTTCTTTTTTTTTAAAAATTCAAATTCCAACTTCATTTCAAAACTTATTCTTTGCTCGAATAAAATCATTATTTTATTTTTAAATCAAATTATTGACCAATCGGATTTTATTTAATTCTCTATCCTAAGTCAAGTTCATTTTTGGGTATTTATCATTTCAACCCGATTCCAATTCCAAATCAAAACATAACAAATGGAACTTGCAGTGTGATAACTGGGATGGTGTCAAAGTAAATAAACAAGCAATAACAACAGTCAATAACAATCCAATAAATTAATTCAATAATCCCGAAATAATCGTATTAATTTGCATTGTTGTTTGTGCGAATTAATATAATTATTTCTAGAATCTACATTATCATTTCATGTAGATTAAAGATTATTACACTACGGTTTTCCCACTTGTCATTCAATTTCAATTTCAAATCTAATACTACAACAAATTAATCCAATATACGTTCAAAGGTTTAAGGTGTAATTTATCAAATTTTACATGTCAATTAACTTAACAATTAAAAGGGGTCATATTATTCAAGTTAACTAATCAAATTCAACACATATGTCGATTCACATTTTAAACTATCTTACGTCAAATTCAATTGCATAATATTTATACATTACAATTTAACATCCGATATAAACAACAAACAATCAATCAATTATCAACCAAACTGGATTATCATCGCATAAATAATTTACAGATAATGGTGTCAGATGTCATAGGTGAACAGATACAGGTGATAGCAGATATAACAGTGTAATTAACTAACCGCAACATATGTCAATTGTCGTTTCAATTGAAATCAAATTTAATAAATAAAAGAATATTAATCGTGAGTGATTGCTCACCTTTCGAGGCTAGAGAGATGAATAGACGACGAAGTTGAGTCACGGATCGTAAGCACGACTTTCGGAATAACTAGATTGGCACGAATCGACTAGCAAAGCTGTTAAATATGAATCGTCCAAATCAAATCAGAATAGGAGCGATGAAAGTAAATGATATCAGTGAACATATATACATAACTTTATTCCAAAATTTAACACATAAAATATATAATAAAAAACAATCAATTTTAAACATTTATTTTCAAATCGATATTTTATTTAACATAGATAAAATTCCATAGATATGCATTTCTAACGCCATCTTACAATTAAATCACATATATTTTTAAATTCAACATATTATCATTTATTTATTATTATTATTATTATTTTATTAACAACAATATCCAAAATCATCTTTCTTAAATACAACATTTAAAAGAAATCAAATCGAAACATTCAACATGGCAATAATTACAAAACATGTCCTGCGTCAAAGTTTACAATATAATTCTATGTGCTACCGAGATCAAAATGGTCTGAAGTTTGGTATGAATAAAGATCAAAACTTGTATTTCAAAACTGCAAAGAATCACTTGATTCCGACGTAAGACGGAGGAGATACGTGCGTCAAACATGAACTCAGGTCGTGTTTGCAGCAGTGTAAAATAATTTCAGTGCACAAAAGAACAACTGCCTGGGTCAAACTTCTAGATCCTCGACCACTAATCAAACGATGTCGGATTTTACTGAAATTTGACATGCATAAACTAGGTAACTTCGACTCTTTTTTAAAAATAGAATCAACCCGTTCCGATAAAACATGAGTGAGTTATGACATCGTGAACATGAAGTCTAACTTTGGTTCAAAAAAATAAATAAATAAATAAATAAAATAAAAATAAACAAATATCACATTTATTATAAACTACAACCAAGAAAACAAAGCCATGTTCACTGTATCACATATGTTTTAAAATGACTGTTTAAATGTATACTTAGAAAATGAACAGTACTTATATAATATAAAATAGCTTATATCAATATCTATCTATACTGTAGCATTTGTACACAAAATTTAGTATATATAAAGCAAGCACCACTGTACATATATTCGCAGTCTGATGTGAAACAGAATCTTTAATATATAAATATTTATAGCAACAGCAAACCCATATTCCTTGATTTATCATAACAATACAAACTTACTTATTATTATATTAGCTCTTAAATGAATCACACTATACATATAATGAAATATACAAAATTGTAACCTGTATACATATAATATATATCTATAACCAATACCGAACATACATATAAACGTACTTTTCGAAACAAGAATAAGCTAACATTATTTCGTAACATATAATATATATCGAATACCAAATCTCATATAAATATGATCTGACCTATAAAAAATGTTAACAGCGTATTATACTTTAAACTTTTACACTCAACAGAATGCATTAACTATTATATATTCATATACCTATGCTTATCCATACCAAAGAAACAGAGGCGGAGAGGGAAGAAGCTCAGAGGTGACATGTGATAGGCTGGAGTTGTGGTTGCCGTGTGTGGCGGCTTCAAGGTGGCGGGGCTTGGCTGAGGCTTTGGGAAGGCGGATGCAAAGGCTTCGGCTATGGAGTGCTTGGTGTTTGAGGTGGTGGCTTATGTTTGAAGCATGCACGGTTTTATGGGTTTCAATGTTGAAGAAGCCTCAGCCATGGAAGAAGATGAAATGAAGAGGCCAAGGCAAATGTGAAATGCAATTTTAAAGTGAAAGTGACAGAGGTACGTTGTTTAAAAATAAATGTGCAATATTTCCTCTTAATGGTGAACCGCCGTTATCAAAATGTAAAGTGAACAGTTGGTATTGAAAATCATGCACACACGTATAAATGTAAACAGCGGGAATAATGAAAGGAAATTTATTGTTGTGGCCAGCGGTTCAAATTTTTTTTTTTTAAAAAAAAGGAAACAAGGAATTTCACATGTCACTAGTTTCAGTATCGATATAACGTACGATTTCACCGTTTCATCGCGTACCGGACCTCAAAACCCGAAATAAATACACCGCAGAGATCATCACGTCGAGAAGATCAATACAGTATACAAGTATCGGTGATACGATTATATTATAAAAATTCGAAATTTTATAATAGCGGAAAAACGCAAAAAAAATAAGATCGACGGAGCTATAGATGTCCGAATTTGGAAAAACGATGAACTGACATCTTGCTCAGAAGATGCTTTAGAATTTTTCTATGTAAAAATATTTTGGTTTTGAAAACGTTTTATTTTCATCGCTTTTAACTGATTAAATTGAAGTAAATTTACGCACGAAATAAACTTTCATATTTTCGGACGAAAATTTACCAGTTGCTATGTTTAACTAGACGCATTTCAAATATCAAATTTATATTTCTAAATTTTATCGTTAAAATTTCACAAAATTTAAATAAAATACGTGCTAAAACCGGTTAAAATTTACGGGTCGTTACAGGTAGGAAATTTGAATTCGTACACTTAAATATGAATTTTAAAGCTAAAATCACAATTCTTAGAGTTAAGATTGAGGAGCAGTTTGGGTTTGTTCAAATTTCATTATTTTGGGAATTTCTGGTGATCTCGACGATAGGGGAGGTCAGGGTTCTCTAGGGTGGTAGCGGAGTGAACGGCGGTTCTAGGAAAAATGGAGTGATGGTGTGTAGTTGATCGTGGTGGCGGCGGGAAGCTCTCGAAGTCTGGTAACCTAATTTTTGACGAGGCTTAGTTTTTGATTCGTTCTTCGACTAGGATTGATCGAGTGTGGTGTGGTTTGGGAAGGTGGTAGAGGGGAGATTGGCGAGTTATGGGCCAGAGTTTCAGGCTTTCTGATGATTGGGGCTTCGAGAACGACGAGTTTTCCAAGATGAGGAGGGGTTCCAGTAGGGTATTTCCTAGGTTTCGATATCATGCTCGTTTTAATTTTCGAGTGGATGGAGAGGTTCAGAGGGTCGGAGAATGGTTTGGAGGTGATCGGTGACTTGCTCGATGTAGTAGCGATGACTGAAGGAGTTCTCGGCACCATGCACGTGTACGGTGCACTAGATTCTAGTAATCTGGAAACTGTGGTGTAGTTTGGGTAGAGTTGGATTTTTCCCGCGTGGGTCACATGTTGGTCTCGAGTGTTTACTCGAACGGTGTTAGTTTTGGCTCGAAGCAGAAATTGGTTAGGCTCTGGTAGAAGCCAGATAGGTTTTAAAACCTGTTCCTATTTTGAATTTTTAAAATAAATTTTCAAATTTTATAACAAAGTTTAAATTGAGTTTTGAATTCAAAAGTTAAATTTAAATTCAAGTTCAGTTTAAAGCTTAGTTTGGAAATAAAATTTTTAAATTTAAATTGTTTGATAACTTAAAAGTTTTAAGTAAGTAAGTGTATCTTAAAAAGAATTTGAATTTAAAATAGATTTTGAAATGTAAAGGCAGAATTTAAAACAATGTTTTGAAACTTGGATTTAAACTTATCTTTGAATTCTTGATTTTGAAATAAAATAAGTTTATAAATTTAAATGTTTAATTAAATAAATGTTTAGTAAATCTTTAAATATGTTGAATTTAAAAGGAATTTGATTTTAAACTCTTTTAAATTTCTTTTATAACAAAATATTACTTTAACATGTAAATTTAAAAGTGTTAAAAAATTGGTTTTAAACTTTATTAATAAGGATTCATTTTTAATCTTGAATTTAAAATGAAATTTAAAAGGAAATTTGAAATCAATGTTTTCAAACATATTGTAAGTAATAATTAAATCAAAAATATGAATGAGTTTTACTTAAATAATGAAGATTTAATGATTTATAATTCATTAATTTTAAGTTAATTAGAATGAATAATTATTGTTTTGTATGAATTAAATTAGTAATCATAAGCTTAAATTTATTAAATAAAGTTTAAGTTAATTAATTAAGGAATAATTAATGTGTAATTAAGAATCATAGATTAGAGTGGATAATTAATGAATTGAAATTTTTAATTGTTAGTGAATGTCATTAACTAAGAATATTTAAATAATTAATTAATGTGATTAATTTTAACAATAATTTAGATTAATTAATTTAATACTAATCATTTGTGGAATTGTTAACTGTAATTACTTAATGGAAGTAATTAAGGAATTAATTTTTCATAGTAATTAATTGATCTTAATTTGATAAATTTAAGTTAATTGTCGAATATTGTGTACTGGATTGGTATTTCTGTTGTGATTGTGTTACTGTGTGATGCGAATTGCTTTGTACTGAACTATGATCTGTGATTTGTTTCTGTGTGAATGTGAAAACCCTTCGGACCCGTAAAACGGCATTTGAATTTCGATGCGATAGGGAGTCGGATTCCAGTTTGTTATCCGAAACCCACATCGAATCGTAATGATGAGTCCTTGTAATTGATAAATTGACTTTATCTGTGAATCTGTGAATGAAGATAAGCATTATAAATCATAACGCTTATCGATATTGATATGATTGAATCTGTGATGATTGAATAATATTGCACTATTGTGTTAAACCCCTGGACCACACTATACACACATAAATATGGATTTCGTGAGGAAATCGATTAATTCACTGATTTTTGAAATGGTTTGAAAAATTAATTTTGAATTCAAATGGTTTAGAAATGGAATCGGGATAAATGTGAAAAGCTTTTGAAAAGGAGTTTTGGATAAATGGTTGAACCTTGTTTTGAAATTGAAGAGGATTTTAAATGGTGTGTCTTTTATATATAAAAGATTTGAAATGAAAATGGTTTTTCAAGTTATGAATGAATCTTTGGAAATGGTTTTGAAAGCTATGAATTAAATTTTGATTTAAAGATTGGACGAGTTAATCCAATTTGAAAGGAAAATTGTTTGAAAGAATATGAATGAATCTTTGTGAAAGATTTGTGAACTTTGTGAATTGAATCTTTTCATTATAAAAGATAAAAAAATGGTAATTTTTTTAAACCATTTGAAAGAAAGGTTTTGGGTAATAAGTTATGACTTAATCGAGATCCCAATATCCATATGTTTTTAAAATATTGCGCTCACCATTCGGATTAGCCAGGGGAGGACATTTGCGTCATATAATCATTCCGAATAGTGATACGACGAAATGGATAACATTTGAAGATCGGTGTTGAAGACGGGGTATTTGTGAGAATGATAGGATAACCTATCGATTGTCTCTGCACCGAGTAGCTATGGTATAGAGATTCCCTAAGTGATGGGAAGTCCGACTGGGATTGTAGATACAAGGATTGCAAGGGCTTCTTCGGAAGTGCCTTCAGTTCTGTTCGAACTCGGAACAGACTTGTCTGGTTGTATGTCTGACATTACACTATGAGATATAAAGCAGATTTCTTTCAAATAAATATCTGTTGGTGGCGAAGATTTATTACCTTAGCTTAACACCCTTCTCTGAGACGTATGAGCTCAGAGGTTATGTAGTTGAAGGTTATCAGTGATATACTCCCAATTTGGTAATGTGGCATGCTGAGTGCTGCTGTATGATGATAGTTTGTTGATCAAAGCATGGATTTGTGAAAAAGCAAAGCTTTGTGGACGAGACCTCATCGGACCTCACACCCCGAAAATGGTCGAAACAGGAAAGATGCGGCAAGGTTATGAGGGTCGCGCCCTTTAGGGTGTGTCATTTCCTTTTGGAAAAGGGTGGAATCAGGTATGGAGCCATGATATTTAACCTATGTGGTTGATCCAATCTCATTACTATGTGATTGTTTCTTTGTTGAGGCGCCTCGGATAAAGGTCGCAAACGACCGGGGGATGGCATATTCGTGTAGTAGTTACCTGGTTATAGAGGTAACCCGGCCTTGTGTTGGCAAAGAGCTAGTTATTTCTCGGGACGTCCGTCAGAGGCATACCCATGTGGTAGTAGGAAGTTCCTTAGCCTGACCATTTGTTGAAAATCCAATCACCAATACGAACCCTTACAATTTCAGTTGTATAACCTGCCACCTCAGGTGGTAGCTATAGCAGGCATAAAAATGGTATCTATGCTGGCTAGGATTAATATTATTTTTTCGAAAGGTTTTCTACACTATGCACTAATAATAATATCAAATGATTTTGCGTAGTAAGCATGTTTGACTATCATAAAGAGAAATATCCCCCTTGTGTGCGATTGCATTGTGTGTGTGCCGGGAGGCCTTATGGCAGTTTCATTTTCCAAAAACCATATCGGATTTCTCTAATGAACTATTTTTATTTCAAAAAAAAAATTTGTTGCTCATACCAGTCCCATTACTAACCTGGAGTTTATTGTTCCCTTCCTAAACTCTAGGTGCCCACAATTTTCCACACAGGTAGTCTAGAGTTGGGTTTTTCAGATAGTCAGGTTTAGTAGATTATCTGGAGCTAGTTCAGTTTTTGGAGTTCATGGATCACACTTGTTTATCTTAGTGCCACGTGATGGTGGTTCGAGCTTGATGTTGAAGTTGTTGGACACATTCTCTTTTAAAGATCATTTGGAGTTATCACTTCTATTATTTCCACCGTAACTTATTTGTCTCTGATATTATATCATATAAATATCATTGTTGTATATCATTCTAGATATTGTATTTATTGGAGTTGTATATGATATCATCCATTTCTTTCTTCCACTGTGTTGTTATACTTAATGTGTAATAAGCCCCGGCGAGCCAGATTCGGCGTTTGAATCAGCGGCATTCGAGTACAAGTGATGTACGGGTGATGATTTTCGAATGCCGAGTCAGGACGGTCACAATTTAACCCAAGTTGTATTTGAAGGACTTTAACTTATGCAAAAGTAATCAGATTTTTCCGAAACAAAAGGAATTTATTTTCAAATGATAATAGCTTTCAAGTAAAGAAGGAATTTCTAGTTTTGTTAAAAGGGTTTCAAATTTGAAATGAAATTGATTTGAATGCTATGAATTAAATCTTTGTTAAAGATTTGAATGACTAAATCAAATTCGAAATTGAAATTGTTTTATTGAATCTTTGTTATAGATTTGAATGGGTGAATCAAAATTTGAAATTGAAATGGTTTTGAAAACTATAAATGAATCTTTGTTATAGATTCGATCAATCTTGTTTTGAATCAAAGTGGATATTAAAGATGAATCTTTTGTTTAAAATGATTGAAAGCTATGAATAAATCTTTCTTAAAGATTTGGTAAATCTTGTTTTGAATTAAAGTGAATTCTAAATATGGATATTTTGTGAGAATATTATGAATAAATCTTTATTAAAGATTGGTGAACTTTGTTTTCGAATTTAAGAAGATCATAAAGGTGTACCTTTTGTATAAAAAATTTGGAATTGAATTTTTTTTTTGAAAGTAACGACTGAATCTTTATTAAACATTGGTGAACTTTGTTTTGAATTTAAGATGATCTTTTGTTAAAAGGCTATTAATGAATCTTTGTGAAAGATTCGTGAAATTTGTAGAGCGAATCTTTTCGTTTAAAAAATTTGAAATGGTAATTTGTTTAAACCATTTGAAAGAAATGTTTTGGGGATTAAAAGTTGTGACTTAATTGAGATCATGTATCCATATGTTTTAAATATGTGCTCGTTACTCGGTTTAGCCGAGAGAGGATCTTTGTGTCATAAAGCCCATTCTGAATAATGATACGACGTTATGAAAGCATTTGAAGATGGTGGTGAAGATCAGATATTTTCAAAAATGAAAGGATTATCGTTGAATGTCTCTACACCGACTGGTCCTTGGTATAGAGATTTTATCACACTTTGTGATGGAAAATCCGAATGTGATTAGGGATTACCCGGATTGCAAGGGCTTCTTTTGAAGTGCCTTCGGTTCTGTTCGAACCCGGAACAGACTTGTAAGGATGTATGTACGACGTTACACTTTGAGATGTAAAGCTGGTTTCTATCAAATACATTTCTGTTTGGTGGCGGAGATTTATTCTCTTAGCTTAACACCCTTCTCTGAGACGTACGAGCTCAGAGGTTATGTAGTTGATGGTTACTAGTTATATATTCCCAATTTGGTAATATGGCATATGAAGTGCTGCTGATCATTTGTTGATCGAAGCATGGCTTTGTGGACGAGACTTCGTCGAGCCTCACAACCCGAAAATGGTCAAAACAGCAATTTTGCGGCAAGGTTTTTAGGGGTTGTGACCCTAGGGTATGTCCATTTTCTTCTGGATAAGAGGTGGTATCATAGTATGGAGCCCAGATATTTAACCTATGTGGCTACTGCAAACTTATTGCTTTGTGGTTGTTAGTGTTGAGAGCTCTCGGTAAAGGTCGGTAACGACCGGGTATGGCATACTTGTGTGGTAGTTACCTATGTTATAGCATGGTTAAAGCGTGAGGTAACGTCGGTCTTGTTTGGCAGAGACCCAGTTAGGTTCTCGAGAGTTTCCTTCCAAAGGCGTACCCATTTCGGTAAGGAAGTTCCTTAGCCTAACCATTGTTGGAAATCCAAAGAAACAATAAGCGCCTTGTACGGTTTTAGCTGTATTACCTGCCATGGAATGTGGTGGTAACCTGCTATTGAACATGGTAGCTATAGTAGGCATACAATAATTGTTGTATGCTGGCTAAGATTAATATTATACTTTCGAAATGTTTTCCACTATGCACTAATAATAATATCAAAAGGATTTTGCGTAGTAAGCATATTTGACTATCATAAGGAGAAACCTCCTCCAAGTGTGCGTTTGCATTGTGTGTGTGGCGGGAGGCCTTATGGTAGTTTCATTTTCTAAAAAGCATTGCGGATTTCCTTTTTAATTGCTTTTGTTAAAACCAAATGTTTTTGTTTTCTCATACTAGTCCCATGACTGACCTGGAGTTTATTGTTCCCTTTCTAAACTCTGGGTGCCTACAATTTTCCATACGAGTAGTCTAGAGTTGGGTTTTTCAGATAGTAGATGTAGATATCGATTCGGTAGCCTCCAGCATTTTTTTTGGAATTCTTTGGATTCTCGAATTCACGACTTGGATCGCATTGCTTAGCTTGGTGCATTTTGATGGGAAGTTCAAGATAACTATGGAGATTGCTGATATTGGTGTTTCTGCAATAGAATTTCATTGTATCTCTGATATTGATCATTGTTGTATATTTGGATATTGTATCATTGGAGTTGTGTATGATATTTTCCGCTATGTTGTTATAGTTAATGTGTTATAAGCTACGGCAAATCGGATTTGAATGGTCGAATTTGCAGCATTCGAGTACGAATGAAGTACGGATGTCGATTTTCGAACGCGAAAAATCCAGGTCGTCACAAATTGACATATGAAATTTAATGGTTTTCTGATCTAGCCACTTGGCATTTTGTTTTGTTTTGAGATTTGGGGGCCGTAGAGGCATTTTGTAGTTGTACCGATCTAGCCGCGCAAAGGAGACGCTGGCGGAAATTTTTAAAATTTAAGGAGTTAGAAAAGTTTTGAGAAAATTTTGATAATTTGAATTCGGTTTTAAATTTAAATTTGAATGGTTGAGTAAGTAATGTTGTTGGGAAATTATAAAAGAATTTGGGAAAGTTAGTAAGTGTGATATTGTGCCTTAAATAAAAAGATGGATTTGGGAAGTTGTTGAAAACTGTTTGGTTTTGGGAAAAATAGTAAACGGGTACTAGACCATTCTTCTTACTAATAATTTCGGGGATGAAATTCTTTTAAGGGGGAGGAATGTGACGACCGGAAGTTTTGGATATTTTAAATTGAAATATTTAATTGATTTTAAATATTTGAAAGTTAGTTTAACTTGAATTTCAAATATCACTGTTTATTAGGAAATTAAATTATTGAATTTAATAATTGAAAGTGGGTTAAAATATCAAATCTTCAGTTTTATGCTTGTTAAAAATATTTCAATGGTTTGTAAAATTTATAATTATTATACTGGAAATAATAGACTTTTTAATTTGATTTTGAAGTGTTTTGTTCAGTTTTAAAAATGTATCATTTAAATTGATATTTAAAAATAGCCTTCCGAGACACGGTACGCGATGGAAACGACAAAAAAACAGGTGTCGTATCGGTACCGTATCCATGACCTTTTATTTTTTGTTGCCTTTCAAACTTCAGCAGTGTCATCCAAGCAACAATTGATTGCTTTTAATTTCTTACCTAAATTCACAATTTACTCTTTCTGTCCCTTTGATTTTGTATTTATGCTTGCTCCTTTATATTTTCTTCTTGCTGCCATTCTGTGACAAAGACAAAAAATGAACAGACCCGTGCCTTTTCCCATATTTCACGAAGCAAGACTCGATGCTTCTTCTTCCAACCTCCTACCCAGCCACCAAGTGCCTTCCACCTTGCGCCAGCTCTCCCGTTGCACCGTCGCCCACTATTTGATAGCCATACTTCCTCTTCCACCTCCCTTCCTAAATCTTGCTTGTCGCCTCCTCTTAAGAAGAAAAAAAATTTAGTTGCTAATATATATTTCTTCCTGGAGCTTGCCGTGCCATCTCACCCACTAAAGCAACCTCTCCACCTGAAGCCACTTCTCATCTCCTCTTCCTTTGGTTATATAAAAGTACTAAATATGATACTATATGTATAGTTTGTATTTTATGTTCTGGATAAAAAAATTCCAAAGGTTTATATACATTGCATGAGTGTGTGTGTATGTGTGTGTATATATATACCGTATCTCCCACTGAAGCCGTCCTATATATGTACACTATGTATATATTTAGGAGAATATAGCTTTTGAGAACATTAATGTTTATATGTTGTTAAAATGTAATATATTGTTAAGCAGTGAAGTACTATATTCTATACATTGTCAAATATATTTATTTTACAGATTTTGAATATGATTTTATAAAATTCTATTACGTTTGGTTTATATATATATATATATATACATATATATATATATACACACATACACTTTTCAAGTATTTAGTTAATGCAAATGTTCTTGGCTGTATGTATCTGGTTATGCAAATGTTCATTGAAACTTGATTTATTATTTAGTTATATATTTGTTTATTAAACCATTGATTTAAAACGTATATATTTATATATTTATGTTTGTTTATACATAACGTAGAAGTATATATATTTGTTATTTACTTTTAAAGTGTATGTATGTAAGTATATATAGCTGTTTATAGGAAATAAGAACTGCTTGTTTATGTCAAAACATATATATAGTTGTTTATGCAATCTAGCTGAAAGTTATACATCCATGTTGATATATATATATATATATATATATATATATATATATATATATATATATATATATATATCACGTTTTTATATAATACCAGTATGGTGCAGCTTTTGTTATTTGGGTTCCGTGCTTTTATATATCATGTTTATTAGCTCAAATAGTTGATACCTTGTTTTACAATGTATATTGCATAAACCATAAGATATATATATATATATATATATATAAAGTTACTTACGTACATAGTTGTGAAGTTTAAATAGTAATATATTTATTTTATAAATTATTGAATTTTTTACTGTATATATATTTGCATATTGAGTTTATATATATACTGCTTGAAGAGAAATTTCCTGTAGGCTCGATGCATATGACAATATATATATTTCTATACATATATCATATTAGTTTTTAAGAAATGATGTCAGGTGGTGGGCATATGATATATATATTTCATGCAGAATATACGCATTGATTTTATATCGATTTAAGTATGATATATAATGATTTTGATTTCTATTTTACAAAGGTCATAAGGCTTGTTAAGTCTTGATTTCATATAATATATATAGATATATATATTGTGTGTGGTCAATTTAATAATGTTTTTGAAATTTTATATTATTTTAAATATTTGTCTTAAATTAAAATATGCAATGTATATATTTTTAGTTTATATCAAAACTAATTTTGATTTGTTTTCCTCGATTTATATTATCAGCTCTATTAGTCGAATTCGTGCCAATCTCGCTTTGCTTTGGAATTCGTGTTTGGTTTCACAACTCATTTCATTATCTGTCGAATCTCTAGCCTCGAAAGGTGAGCAATCACTCACAATTAACGTTCTTATATTTATTAAATTTGATTTCAACTGAAACAACAATTGAAATATGAAACGACCCGACTTTCTTACCATAGAAAATCGCATCACTTTTGAAGAAAGAAAGGGATAGAAAAGAGAAAAGAAAGAAGAGAAAGAAGAAACAACATCAGAATCTGACAGCGGAACGAATAAATTATATTAATAACATAAATATTACATAGTTTACAACCATTATCAGAGTTACACAGATAATACAACACATACTAGACAGTTATAAACACCTATCTAGTTATACAACTCAATACAACTCAAAGACAACAGAGAGAACTACTCAGAGAAAACTACACAGCGGAATACTATATATATACACGTAGAAGCCTCCTGCTCCATTGCTCCTCCACAATTCGTCAAAGCCAACCTGAATCCCTTGGCTACTCGTAAAAATTTGAGTACCCAAGAGTTTATGAAAACAAAAATAAACTCCGGGTCAGACATGGGTCTGGTGTGAGTAACAGGTTAAAGTTGCTTAACTTTAAAAACCTTTTGAAAGGAAAGGTATCATGTAAGACTTCCCACACATAAACATGGAAAAGTTTTTACCTTACGCTAACCAAAACATTTGATAGAAAATCCGATGATATTATAATAGTGTCTAGGGTTTTCAAATAAATATGAAATTGTTACATGATTAAATTCCAACTACTAGCCACAAAAGTGGGTAATACAATCAAAACCGTTGGCACTTATTGGATTTTGGATTCCATACAATGGCAGGGCTACTGGGGTACCGCCCGTCACAGTACGTGGCCTAGATCACCGTACCGAGGAGCCACCCTAACTCCCTTGCAACACAAGGCCGGAACCATTCCTTACCGAATAGTTCCGAACAAGACAACCCCGACGGTTGGAGCTCAAAACCGTCCACACAGCCGAATATAAAGAGACTTCTAGACAGGGGTAAATCTCACTCTCAAGTGGGGGCTACACACGAAGCCTTGCTGCACCTCCCCTGTTTTACCCATTCCCGGTTGATGAGGCTTGAGGCTACAATTACCTTTATAGGACATATCACTTAGAATGCTCATCGTCCACCTGACGATGTTCTGAAAGCATTTAATCCATACAAGTTCGTTCCGGGTTCGAACGAAACCGAAGGCATTATCTCGTTACACTCATTTTGGAATCACCCTCAGAGTTAACGACGATAACCCTTGCACTCTGATTCACCATCTCGAACCTATAAGTTCTATTCCGTCAACTCATTACGGAATCACCCACAGAGTTATACTGACGTATAGTCCTTACACCTCGAGTCTTCACAGAGCTCCACTCTGATTCACGACCTAACGTTAATTTGGATCGATGTGGTTTTCGGATATCCAAATATGGAAACCCGATCCCGGTCGCATCGAAACCCAAAGCGTGTCTTTTAAGGCCAAGTTATTTTAAAGTTTAAAACAATTCAATACAGTATCCATATACACACAGACTTATAAATCACAATTGATAATTATCATTATCAAACAACAGGTAATCCACATTATCAATCAAATAGATATTCCATATATCACCATCACAATAGATAACCTATGTTATCACAATACAATCAAGTCATTCATACCACACAAAATCATTTATCTCATTTCTGAGATCTCAATGTATCCAAGACAATCAATGTCATCCATTCATACATAAGCAATGATTTACTCATCATCATATAATTAATTTAAAATTAATTAAATTAACTATCTTTATCACTAATTAATTTAAAATGAATCAAATTAATTACCCCATCTTTAATTAATTTAAAATAAATTAAATTAATTACTTCACTAATATATATCTTGCTTACTCAATCATTTAATTGATTACAATCAATTAATCTTTTATTATTAATTACCTAAATTAATCACTCTTGATTAATTATCCTTAATTACATTCATGTAATTATCCTTAATTAATTTCACAAAAATTAATTATTCTCAACTCAATAGTAATTAACCTTTAATTACTTTAATTAATCAATTAATTATAATTAGTTACATTAATTCTTAATTAATTACATTAATTAATTACCTTTAATTATCTATTATTGATTAATTAATCATAATTAATCAACTTTAATTACATCATTAATTAAAATAATTAATGATCCTTAATTATATTTAATTAATTATCTTCTTAAATTAATTACCTTAAGTAATTAACTTATAATTATTAATCATTCCAGATTAATTACATTTAGTAATTAACTAACTTAATTACTTTATTAACCAAATTAATAATACTTTAATTTATTATTAATTATTTAGTAATTTAAATCCAAATTACTTCATTTTTAACATTTTCACTTAATTACAATATGTAATTATTAATCAATTACTTAACAAAGAGATTTTCAATCCATTAATTACATATAGTAATTAGTTTTAAAACTCAAGTGTTTAAAATTAATTAAACTTAATTAATTAAATTAAACAATCATATCAAACTAAATTAATTACATTAAGTAATTAATTCCTTAATTACTTTACTAAGTAATTATACTCAAACCATTCATAATTGATTATTATTAAATTAATTAATCTAATTAATTATAAAAATTAACCACATTAATTAATTGTTGAATAAACCTGGTTAATGACCTTCTTTAACCATTCTCTAATTATTTTATAAAACAATTAACTTAAATTAATTACAAATTAAATTATCTTTAATCATTAATTAAAATTAATTATTAAATTAATTAACCTTAGTTTAAAACTTAATTACATAATTAATAATTCATTCATCATTAATTAATAAACTAATTAATGATCTTAATTATAGATTGATTAATCATTAATCAATTATTAATATCAAATTCAATTAATTAATTAAATTAATTAATTAATCTTAATTACCTTGTTAATTAAATTAATCCTGAAATATTAATCTTAATTAATTTCATAAACATAACTTAATTATGTTTAAAAACAATATTGAAACAAAGTACTTTTTGAACTACTTTAAATTTTCATTTTAAATACAAGTTTAAATTAAAGGTAATTTAAACTTATCAAAGTTTGAAAATTTTAAAACTTATTTAAATTTCAAAACAAACAAAAGTTTGTCTTAAAAATGAAATCATAAAATTTGAAGTTGAATTCATTACAAAATTTTGGAAATTTCAATTCATTCTTAGTTTAAACTTTCAATTTAAATCTTCTTTTAAATTTAAACTGAACTTCATTTTTAAACTTAGATTTCCAGGTTACAAATTAATCTTTAAATCTTACTCACATTTTAAAAACCTCATTATTAAAAAGTTTTCAACTATTTACCAAAATAAAATAGTTAATTAAGTTGAATTTTTGAAACTTTAATTTTTATTTAAAAACTGGTATTTGAATCCAAATCAGGAATGCAAACTTGAATTTGATTTTAAACCTAAACCTTAGTTTAAACAAAAACTACAGATTTTAAAATTTAAAAACCCAGATTTTAAAAACAGTTCCTGAAACCTGCAAATTACAGAGTAACCCGAGAAAACTCTAGTTCTACTTCGGGTTTTATGCTGCTCTACTTCGAGTTATCCTTCTATTAACTTCGAGCAAATCACTGACCTACCCTACAACACCCCCAAACCAAAACAGTTCACCAGAATTTTCATCGCCGTGCATATGCACGGAGACCACCACCTCTGCCGATCATCAATGACGATCAAACCTCAACCAGTAACTCATCCATCCACTAACATCATCATCAGATTGAACAGATAACCAGAATTCAAAATTTAGTTCAGAAACCCCAAATCTGAAAACATTTTCCAGGTTTTTGCCCCAACCTGTCAATGGCGATTGTTCGCCACTCCGACCACTCTAAGATCCACCTCTCCGGCCATGAAACCATCCACACACCTACTACACATTCACCAAGTACCATGGCACTCGATCCATCCTACACTTCTCACTGACTCAATGCTCAAACCCAATTCAAAACTAGGGTTCATACAAAGATTTACAAACTGCAACCAATCTAACAATTTATATCCACTTCTCTGATTTTCTAAGGATCTAAGATCCTTACTTTATAACTCAAAAGAATTCTAAGTTTCCTCAAATATCAGATTGCAAGTATTAGCACAAATTCATATTTTTGTTCAAAAACAAACTGTAAATGAAACATACACCTAAAAATACCAATACTAGGTTAAAAAATCAAGTTTCAATTAATACCCTAGTTTACTGATACTGAAATACAAAATTTAACTCATTAAATTTTTGGTTTGAATTAACCATGCAGAGGCCACACTGTTTATATTTTTAACTTGCTTAAGTTTAATTATCTTCAGGCAGTCAATCAATTCACCTAAAAATATTTTGATTCTAATATGTAATAAGCAAAAAAAATTTTAGTTATTTTAAGAACAGATACTAACACAAAATTAAACAATATTTGGAGGATTTTTTAAATAGGAAATTGAATTTAGAATCACAGCAGAGCATAGACAAGCATACATACAAAATCATATTTACACCAGGCATTAAACACAAACATTTCTAAATTATACCCAACATTAACATGCAACCTATTTTAAATTCAAAATTTTAAGTTACTCACCTTTTATTGAATGCAGACCCTCTGTTGATCATTTGAAATTTTGCAGAAGACACAAAAAATTGCAGGCTTGCTTCCCCTGTTGAAATCTAAATGCTCATGATCCATACTCTAATTACTTGCATGCAGATGTAGATGCAACTGCTAATTCCTCAAATGCATGCAGTTGTATTTTCATGTTTTCAAATCCATTCCAAGTCTTAAAAACAGAATGCAGAAAATATACAAGCATGATCATCTCCAGGTTATAAGAACAGGATGCAGGCCTATTTGATTTTTAGGAAATGCAGATTAATGTTTGAATTTAAGGAAGATGGGTTTGATTTTGAAGAAGAGTGGAATATGCAGATGTTTGAAGAGGTGAATCAATGCAGATTTGAACAGGGTTTAAGTATGCAGGTTTTGAAGAGCGTTACTGATTTTATAAAATTTGAAGATGAGTTTATAATTTCTCTTTTGATTAAGGAGATTGAAAATGCAATATGAATGAAGATGCAAACTAATGTAGATGTATTTTCAGATTTAATAAAAGAAAAGAAAATTAAAACTAAAATTAACACTTGTCAAATTATTAATGTTAAATTTGAACACTTGTTAGAAGAATGCTTATGAATGCAACACATGTTTTCCTTTAAAGGTAATTAGTATTTAATTTACAAACTAAAGTGTGTATTAGCTTAATTTAACTTGTTAGTTTATTTTAGATATGTGTATGAATTTACAAAAGAAATAAGTACAAATCATGTTTTACAAATTGAAACTTATACATATTAAAGATTAAATCAATTAAGATTTTATACCTTTGAATTTTAAATTCAAATTAAATTCAAAATCAAACAATTTCAAATCAAGTTATATATATAAATTCAGTTTGAAATAAAAATTACAAATCCTATTCAAAACTTATTTAGAAAAATTATACAATATTAATATGGCTTTTTTTATAAATCTTTTATTATTAAATTAAAAATCATTTTACAAGAGATTATATTTTTATCAATAAATTATACTTTTTATTAAGCCATGAAATCATTTTTTTTGTTTATTCTAAATTTAAAACTCAATTTAATTTAATTTAAAAACATTTAATATTTTTCTTATAAATTTTAAAATCATATATTTATTTATGAAATAGTTTTAAAAACTTAATACTAATTAAAATCAAAATTTCCAAATTAAAATGTAAATATAAGAATTTTAAAACATGATTCATTTATTAAATTTAAACCAAAATCATTTATTCAATAACTTTGAAAAACTTAAATATTAAATAAAACAAAATTTCCAAATTACTACAAATAATAAAACTAGAAAATATGCTTTACTTATTAAAATTAGCTAATCTATTTAAAATATAAACCAAATATTTATATTGTAAATAGGAACCAATTTATATAATTATAAAAGAAGATTTTTAAACCAATTTGAATTATTATCAACAAAATATCAATATCAATTTAATTTTTAATACAGATTATTAAATTGATATTGTTAAAAATCCCGGGATATTACAATCCTTCCCCCTTAAAAGAATTTCGTCCTCAAAATTTAAAACAAAGGTAATTTAATAATCTCATTAAAGATTTATTTAAAAACAGAAGCCTATATCAACCCTATGCTAACAACCATAGCAACCAATTCAACCAACCAAACCAATCTAATTATCCAGACAATTTGTGGATAAAATTTTATCGAGTTTCCCCAAGTATATATATATACCGGGATACTCGCTCTAGAGAATCCAAACAATCAATATTATGAAGCTACAAAGCTCCTATACAATTATATCTATAACACTAGACAAGATATCAGACTACAAACGAGTCTGACTCAACAACCAAAACTCCAAAACTGCTGGTTCCACAACCAAAGATAGATCATACACGTACTCCCTCAGAGATACGTGAAACTCATCGAATACCAGTTATCCAAACTGGCAATCCAATCCTGTAGATCAATCACTTAATCTCCTAGATCGAAGAAAAGATCCAAAACTCTTCAGAGCTAACTTCTCAGACTTACCCAATCTCATAGCTCACTTTTGATCGGAGAAAACTTATCCAAAATTAAATCTCCGACTTCAGAGTCCAAATTCCTCCAACTCTTATCCACAAAACTCTTCGGACAATCCTAGGCTGTCTATAAACTTACAGATCAGCTCAACCTTCGCTGATGCTTCTAGAAAAAAACTAGACCAACCAACACAACAAGATGATCTCCTCAAGATCAACCAAAACCAAGAACTCAAACTCAAGTCCTCAACATCAGAAGACAACAACTTCTCCTATCCAGAAAAAGGAAAGCAGATACACTTCCAAACTGCTTCCGCTGCTCAACTCTGATCCGAAGTACAAGAGAATGCTAAAGAAGAACACGAGCACAACTCAACAATACACCCAGAAATATGGTTCAATAAATCCATAAGAAAATTCAGAAGTTCCTTCAAAACTCTGAGCTGCTACACCAACTCAACTCTTGGAACCATTCTTCTATAAAGCTGAATCACTGGTACCACTCCTGGAGTTCCAGTCGATAAGAAAGCTCAATCTCCAGATGCGAACAAAACTCTGACTTCTCTGAAGACATCCATAAATATTCAAATAACCCAAGAGAAACTCAAACAATCGCAGGTCGCTTTTGCGATCAATCCAAACCAAATCCAAGGAAAACTGTTCTCCCTTTATCAAACAGAACAACTTACACTCAACTAGCCAACCCATCGAAGAAACGATTCCACTTAACTGCTTCTGAACTCCACTTCAGAAAAACTGCTAAGCCATAAGATCTCTTGCCAACACCGAGAACACTCCAAGCTGCACTGCTGCCACAGATGCCAAAGATTTCCAAATCAAAGCTCTTCGAGGAAACTCAGACTTCAACCCAAACAGAAACACCGGCTGAATACAGCCACAACACCGAAGCAGACTCACCTCCTTAAACTTGTTCCAAAAAATACATCTTCGGAAACATCAATAATCACTGCGTCTCATCACCCAGCTACTACTTCCTGGAGTATCAAAATACCATCACTCACTTCTGCCTAGCCAACAGATCCAAACACTACTCATCCAACATCAAAGAATTATCTCCGAACCTTAACAGGTTTCCTTCAGAGATTGATGAAATCCTTCATCATCCCAAACTCAATCGAGATGGTATTAGGTCTACAGTCTCGGCAATTACACTTCCAATTTCAAATATTCAAACTCCAACCAATGGTAGTCGTCGTGTTACACACACCACTACCTTATCTACCTTTATAACGTATATTGGAAAACCTGAACAAGTAACCCGACAGATAGGTAGAAGTAAATATATATATATATATATATATATATATATATATATATATAAAATACAAATACGCTCTCTCAAGATAGACACCCTACAGAGCCTAGGTATTCACTGAACCTAATGCTCTAATACCAGCTGAAACGACCCGACTTTCTTACCATATAAAATCGCATCATTTTTGAAGAAAGAAAGGGATAGAAAAGAGAAGAGAAAGAAGAGAAAGAAGAAACAACATCAGAATCTAACAGCGGAACGAATAAATTATATTAATAACATAAATATTACATAGTTTACAACCATTATCAGAGTTACACAGATAATACAACACATACTAGACAGTTATAAACACCTGTCTAGTTATACAACTCAATACAACTCAAAGACAACAGAGAGAACTACTCAGAGAAAACTACACAGTGGAATACTATATATATACACGTAGAAGCCTCCTGCTCCATTGCTCCTCCACAATTCGTCAAAGCCAACCTGAATCCCTTGGCTACTCGTAAAAATTTGAGTACCCAAGAGTTTATGAAAACAAAAATAAACTCCGGGTCGGACATGGGTCTGGTGTGAGTAATAGGTTAAAGTTGCTTAACTTTAAAAACCTTTTGAAAGGAAAGGTATCACGTAAGACTTCCCACACATAAACATGGAAAAGTTTTTACCTTACGCTAACCAAAAAATTTGATAGAAAATCCGATGATATTATAATAGTGTCTAGGGTTTTCAAATAAATATGAAATAGTCGAAATTGTTACATGATTAAATTCCAGCTACTAGCCACAAAAGTGGGTAATACAATCAAAACCGTTGGCACTTATTGGATTTTGGATTCCATACAATGGCAGGGCTACTGGGGTACCGCCCGTCACAGTACGTGGCCTAGATCACCGTACCGAGGAGCCACCCTAACTCCCTTGCAACACAAGGCCGGAACCATTCCTTACCGAATAGTTCCGAACAAGACAACCCCGACGGTTGGAGCTCAAAACCGTCCACACAGCTGAATATAAAGGGACTTCTAGACAGGGGTAAATCTCACTCTCAAGTGGGGGATACCCACGAAGCCTTGCTGCACCTCCCCTGTTTTAGCCATTCCTGGTTGATGAGGCTTGAGCCTACGATTACCTTTATAGGACATATCACTTAGAATTCTCATCATCCACCTGACGATGTTCTGAAAGCATTCAATCCATACAAGTTCGTTCCGGGTTCGAACGAAACCGAAGGCATTATCTCGTTACACTCATTTTGGAATCACCCTCAGAGTTAACGACGATAACCCTTGCACTCTGATTCACCATCTCGAACCTATAAGTTCTATTCCGTCAACTCATTACGGAATCACCCACAGAGTTATACTGACGTATAGTCCTTACACCTCGAGTCTTCACAAAGCTCCACTCTGATTCACGACCTAACGTTAATTTGGATCGATGTGGTTTTCGGATATCCAAATATGGAAACCCGGTCTCATCGAAATCCAAAGCGCGTCTTTTAAGGCCAAGTTGTTTTAAAGTTTAAAATAATTCAATACAGTATCTATATACACACAGTTAGATAACTTATAAATCACAATTGATAATTATCATTATCAAATAACAGGTAATCCACATTATCAATCAAATAGATATTCCATATATCACCATCATAATAGATAACCTATGTTATCACAATGCAATCAAGTCATTCATACCGCGCAATATCATTTATCTCATTTCTGAGATCTCAATGCATCCAAGACAATCAATGTCATCCATTCATACATAAGCAATGATTTACTCATCATCATATAATTAATTTAAAATGAATTAAATTAACTATCTCTGTCACTAATTAATTTAAAATGAATTAAATTAATTACCCCATCTTTAATAAATTTAAAATAAATTAAATTAATTACTTCACTAATATATATCTTGCTTACTCAATCATTTAATTGATTACAATCAATTAATCATTTATTATTAATTCCCTAAATTAATCACTCTTGATTAATTATCCTTAATTACATTCATGTAATTATCCTTAATTAATTTCACAAAAATTAATTATTCTCAATTCAACAGTAATTAACCTTTAATTACTTCAATTAATCAATTAATTATAATTATTTACATTAATTCTTAATTAATTACATTAATTAATTACCTCTAATTGTCTATTATTGATTAATTAGTCATAATTAATCAACTTTAATTACATCATTAATTAAAATAATTAATGATCCTTAATTATATTTAATTAATTATCTTCTTAAATTAATTACCTTAAGTAATTAACTTATAATTATTAATCATTCTAGATTAATTACATTTAGTAATTAACCAAATTAATTATACTTTATTAACCAAATTAATTATACTTTAATTTATTACTTAATTAATCCCTTGATTAATTATTTAGTAATTTAAATCCAAATTACTTCATTTTTAACATCTTCACTTAATTACAATCTGTAATTATTAATCAATTACTTAACAAAGAGATTTTCAATCCATTAATTACATATAGTAATTATTTTTAAAACTCAAGTGCTTAAAATTAATTAAACTTAATTAATTAACTTAAACAATCATATTAAACTAAATTAATTACATTAAGTAATTAATTCCTTAATTACTTTACTAAGTAATTATACTCAAACCACTCATAATTGATTATTATTAAATTAATTAATCTAATTAGTTATAAAAATTAACCACATTAATTAATTGTTGAATAATCCTGGTTAATGACCTTCTTTAACCATTCTCTAATTATTTTATAAAACAATTAACTTAAATTAATTACGAATTAAATTATCTTTAATCATTAATTAAAGTTAATTATTAAATTAATTAACCTTAATTTAAAACTTAATTACATAATTAATAATTCATTCATCATTAATTAATAATCTAATTAATGATCTTAATTATAGACTGATTAATCATTAATCAATTATTAATATCAAATTCAATTAATTAATTAAATTAATTAATTAATCTCAATTACCTTGCTAATTAAATTAATCCTGAAATATTAATCTTAATTAAATTTCATAAACATAACTTAATTATGTTTAAAAACAATATTGAAACAAAGTACTTTTTGAACTACTTTAAATTTTCATTTTAAATACAAGTTTAAATTAAAGGTAATTTAAACTTATCAAAGTTTGAAAATTTTAAAACTTATTTAAATTTCAAAACAAACAAAAGTTTGTCTTAAAAATGAAATCATAAAAATTAGAAGTTGAATTCATTACAAAATTTTGGAAATTTCAATTCATTCTTAATTTAAACTTTCAATTTAAATCTTCTTTTAAATTTAAACTGAACTTCATTTTTAAACTTAGATTTCCAGATTACAAATTAATCTTTAAATCTTACTCACATTTTAAAAACCTCATTATTAAAAAGTTTTCAACTATTTACCAAAATAAAATAGTTAATTAAGTTGAATTTTTGAAGCTTTAATTTTTATTTAAAATTGAATCCAAATCAGGAATGCAAACTTGAATTTGATTTTAAACCTAAACCTTAGTTTAAACAAAAACTACAGATTTTAAAATTTAAAAACCCAGATTTTAAAAAAAGTTCCTGAAACCTGCAAATTACAGAGTAACCCGAGAAAACTCTAGTTCTACTTTGGGTTTTATGCTGCTCTACTTCGAGTTATCCTTCCATTAACTTCGAGCAAATCACTGACCTACCCTACAACACCCCCAAACCAAAACAGTTCACCAGAATTTTCATCGACGTGCATATGCACGGCGACCACCACCTCTGCCGATCATCAATGACGATCAAACCTCAACCAGTAACTCATCCATCCACTAACATCATCATCAGATTGAACAGATAACAAGAATTCAAAATTTAGTTCAGAAACCCCAAACCTGAAAACATTTTCCAGGTTTTTGCCCCAACCTGTCAATGGCGATTGTTCGCCACTCCGACCACTCTAAGATCCACCTCTCCGGCCATGAAACCATCCACACACCTACTACACATTCACCAAGTACCAAGGCACTCGATCCATTCTAAACTTCTCACTGACTCAATGCTCAAACCCAATTCAAAACTAGGGTTCATACAAAGATTTACAAACTGCAACCAATCTAACAATTTATATCCACTTCTCTGATTTTCTAAGGATCTAAGATCCTTACTTTATAACTCAAAAGAATTCTAAGTTTCCTCAAATATCAGATTGCAAGTATTAGCACAAACTCATATTTTTGTTCAAGAACAAACTGTAAATGAAACATACACCTAAAAATACCAATACTAGGTTAAAAAATCAAGTTTCAATTAATACCCTAGTTTACTGATACTGAAATACAAAATTTAACTCATTAAATTTTGGGTTTGAATTAACCATGCAGAGGCCACACTGCTTATATTTTTAACTTGCTTAAGTTTAATTATCTTCAGGCAGTCAATCAATTCACCTAAAAATATTTTGATTCTAATATGTAATAAGCAAAAAAAAAATTAGTTATTTTAAGAACAGATACTAACACAAAATTAAACAATATTTGGAGGATTTTTTAAATAGGAAATTGAATTTAGAATCACAGCAGAGCATAGACAAGCATACATACAAAATCATATTTACACCAGGCATTAAACACAAACATTTCTAAATTATACCCAACATTAACATGCAACCTATTTTAAATTCAAAATTTTAAGTTACCCACCTTTTATTGAATGCAGACCCTCTGTTGATCATTTGAAATTTTGCAGAAGACACAAAAAATTGCAGGCTTGCTTCCTCTGTTGAAATCTAAATGCTCATGATCCATACTCTAATTACTTGCATGCAGATGTAGATGCAACTGCTAATTCCTCAAATGCATGCAGTTGTATTTTCATGTTTTCAAATCCATTCCAGGTCTTAAAAACAGAATGCAGAAAATATGCAAGCATGATCATCTCCAGGTTATAAGAACAGGATGCAGGCCCATTTGATTTTTAGGAAATGCAGATTAATGTTTGAATTTAAGGAAGATGGGTTTGATTTTGAAGAAGAGTGGAATATGCAGATGTTTGAAGAGGTGAATCAATGCAGATTTGAACAGGGTTTAAGTATGCAGGTTTTGAAGAGTGTTACTGATTTTATAAAATTTGAAGATGAGTTTATAATTTATCTTTTGATTAAGGAGATTGAAAATGCAATATGAATGAAGATGCAAACTAATGTAGATGTATTTTCAGATTTAATAAAAGAAAAGAAAATTAAAACTAAAATTAACACTTGTCAAATTATTAATGTTAAATTTGAACACTTGTTAGAAGAATGCTTATGAATGCAACACATGTTTTCCTTTAAAGGTAATTAGTATTTAATTTACAAACTAAAGTGTGTATTAGCTTAATTTAACTTGTTAGTTTATTTTAGATAAGTGTATGAATTTACAAAAGAAATAAAAACAAATCATGTTTTACAAATTGAAACTTATACATATTAAAGATTAAATCAATTAAGATTTTATACCTTTGAATTTTAAATTCAAATTAAATTCAAAATCAAACAATTTCAATTCAAGTTATGAATATAAATTCAATTTGAAATAAAAATTACAAATCCTATTCAAAACTTATTTAGAAATATAATACAATATTAATATGGATTTTTTTATAAATCTTTTATTATTAAATTAAAAATCATTTTACAAGAGATTATATTTTTATCAATAAATTATACTTTTTACTAAGCCATGAAATCATTTTGTTTGCTTATTCTAAATTTAAAAATCTATCTAATTTAATTTAAAAACGTTTAATATTTTTCTTATAAATTTTAAAATCATATATTTATTTATGAACTAGTTTTAAAAACTTAATACTAATTAAAATCAAAATTTCCAAATTAAAATGTAAATATTAGAATTTTAAAACATGATTCATTTATTAAATTTAAACCAAAATCATTTATTCAATAACTTTGAAAAACTTAAATATTAAATAAAACAAATTTTCCAAATTACTACAAATAATAAAACTAGAAAATATGCTTTACTTATTAAAATTAAAAAAATGCTAATCTATTTAAAATATAAACCAAATATTTATATTGTAAATAGGAACCAATTTATATAATTATTAAAGAAGATTTTTAAACCAATTTGAATTATTATCAACAAAATATCAATATCAATTTAATTTTTAATACAGATTATTAAATTGATATTGTTAAAAATCGCGGGATATTACAAAATATGTTGTTGTTTGTTAATGAATTGCTATATATATGCTATTATCTGTATCTGTTCACCTATGACATCTGACACCATTATCTGGTATTTATATTGATGATATATGCCTGTTATATTGTTATTATATCTGTTTCCACTCTGCAACTTCCCTCTTAATATAGAATTCCCAACGGGTTGAATTGATACATACCCGAACGATCTGTAGATTAGGAGAAAATTGTAACAACCTGCATATTTATCGATTGTATATTTAAATATTTTGTTTAAATATTTTATCGTTAATCGGATTTTGGTCTGAAAAGCTACTTTTTGCAAACTGTCAAATTAGGACTCGAGACCTCTTCCATTAAGTTCGAAATGCCGTTTACAATTTTTTTAAGTATAATCATTGATAGGTTTGGAGTTAGTGGAATTTCACTAACTTTTCCCGCTTTGGACTTTGGGTTAGTTTAGCCATTATAACTCAAGCCCACTTCTCTTCTTCTCCTCACTCTTCATAAATTTCCTAACAACCAAGCTTTAGCATTAATGGTGGAGGGAAAGAGAAATTAATATTCCAAGTTCAAATTCTCTTGCAAATTCAACATCCAACTCCATAATCAAGTGAAGACATTGGATCCTAGCTTGTAGTTGCTTCTCTATTGATTTCAAGCTTCTCTTCATTGAATTGGTGAAAAGGTGAGATTTTTATCTCACAATTCTAGCCTATAACTATATTGGACTGTTGGGAATGATTCCCTATCATTTTTGCATGCATATTAACATTTGGTTTGGATTGGATTGGCCAAAAACTCCAATTTTTAGCGTTTTGGTGAATTTTCTACACTTAGGTCGTTCTGGCCATTTTCGTGCGTTCGGAGTTAGGTCGCTCGCGACTTAACCCTTAGGTCGCTCGCGTGTTATCGCGCTTGGTCGCTCTGCCTTAAATTTTCACTTCGGAGTTAGGTTGTTTCACATTAGGTCGTATGGGATTTATGTCGTAGGTCGTTTCTGGCCTTAAATCCCTCCTACAGCGTTAGGTCGCTCAGCCTTTCCTTGTTAGGTCGTTACCATTTAGGTCGCGACAAATGTTAGGTCCTATTGGCTTTTAGGTCGCTAGGTCGAATGACCTTAGGTCGTTAGGTCATATGGCTTTTAGGTCGCGTAAACCACTAGGTCGTTGGGCCTTATTACCTTATTAGGTCGTTGGGCTTTAACTCGTTAGACCTTTTCCTTTATGCCATTTCCCCACTTAAGTCGCTTGTCCCTTATAGGTCGCGTTTCCTACTTAGGTCGCTAGGTCGCGTGCCTTTAGGTCGCGTTCCTTTAATAGGTCGCGTGTCTCTGTTAGGTCGTTGACCTCCTTAACTCGCATGACATAACCCGTAGGTCGTTGGACCTCGATTCTATTTAGGTCGCTGCTTCTTATAGGTCGCTCGGCCCTTTATTTTCTCTAGGTCGTTTGGGTGTTAGGTCGTGAACCCATTTTAGGTCGCATGACCTTTACCCTTTAGGTCGCTGGACCCCTTGGTCGTGCCCTTTAACCACTAGGTCGTAGCGTTTTGGACGGGGCGTTGCCCCGCACCCCGCCGGGGGCGCTGCCCCCTGGACCCCCGCAACCTGACCGGGAACGTCGAACCCCGTAGCGGGGGCGTTGCCCCCGCACCCCCACCTTGGGGGGTTGCCACCCCCCTGGACCCCCCCTCCATAGGGGATCTTATCTGAAAAACATTCAATAGAACTTGCTGAGCTGATTTCCTTGGATTTTTATCACATCTTCGAATGTGATCTTTGTGATTGATTGTTTTTACAATCTCTTCTGTGATTTGTCACTTTAAAATATGAAGGTTTCAATACTAGTAGTAAATATCAAAACTCTTTCAACAAAATGATTTCAACTCTATTTTCAATAACAAAGCTCTTTTCTTAAACCGTTTTCCAATCTACTAGTATATACAAACCTTTACCTCACTCGGATGAGAAATCTAATTAAACGGCTTAGTAAAACAAGTGGTATGAAATGCTTGCGTTCACTTCGTCGGTTAATTCTTGGACTTGTTCGATTGAACCTCTTGTGACAATTTTCTAGTGAAGATTTACAATTTGTTCGTAAATATTTAAGTTAAGGAAGTGGTTATGGGACACGAAGCTAAACTTTTATATCTACTAGCTTAGTGTAATTGACACTTCTCGTTGATCATGACGATCATTTTATGATTTAGACTAGCAATTGTGCGATGTCTCTTTATTTGAAAGGTTAGACTAGACCTCATTGGTGTGATTCCGACTCACACATATTTCTTTGTCCGCAAGGTTAGTATAGACACCATTTGTGTGATTCCACTCACACATACCCTTTTTGTTGCGAGGTTAGGCTAGACACCATTTGTGTGATTCCACTCACACATACCTTTTTGCTTTTTGGCTAGCCTAGACCTCATCTGGGTGATTCCGACTCACCCATATGGGGTAGCTCCCATGGTCTTCGGACCGTCATGTGATAGGCCTCTTTCCCTTTTTATGATTTCTGGATTTCTTGTGTTGATTTCTGGAATTTATGTCATTGACTTGTTATGAGTACAAGTTTAGGGTATGATGCCTTCTTTGGATCTTTGAGAAGATTCTTGTGATATTGATTTATCTCTTATTGATTGATCTTCTGTTGGTCATCATTTGCATACTTATAGTAGTATGTTAGTATGGATATTTTATGTTTACGCCATATCTTTTATTTTATATCATGTCATCTGATATTTATAGCTAGACTGATCCGTTTATTTTTTTCTTAAATAATACTCGGGTTAGGCCGAGATGTTACAAGTGCTTCTGCTTGACTTCTTCCCGGGATTTGCTACTCTGACTTTTTGCTAACTATTTAGATTAGCAGTTTTTGTTGTATACACTTGAGATATTGACTCATAGTTGTATTCTTTTGTATAGCACATGTTGCTATTCTTTTGTATTATTGTGGATCTTTTTTACCACTACTCTGATGTACACTTTCATATGTTAGTTATATATTCATATCTTCTTCCGCCTTTGTGATATGGATGTCTGTGACTGATTTGTGTTATGCTTATTTCTATGATTGTTTCCAAAGATTATTTATAGCCATCGTGTGATAAGCAATTACATGGATGGTCGCTCCTCAACAGCCTTATTCTCCGTGCTAGTTGACAGCACTACACCGAAGTGTTCTTCGCTAGCGTGGGTATAGAGGTGGGGCGTCACAAAAATTGTTATGGGTTGAAATGATAAACCCAAGTGATTTTCATAGAATTGAATTAGGGATTGCGGGTTAAAATGATATATACCCGTATATAATTTAAATTACGGATTGAAATGATAAGTATCTGTATCACCTGACCATAGGATAGAAAATTATATACAAACACCGTTGGTCTATATATAAATACTTAGAAAATGATTTCTATGGCTTTGGAAATAAATATACCGTTTAATAAATATTGATATTAAGATATTATATAAATGTATATTATAAAGGTTTATATTTTAGATTTTAAATTATATGTTTTGAAAATTTTAAAATTTCAAGTTAGTTTTGAAATTATAAATTTTAAGAATTTACTTATAATTTTACTATTTTAGAATATGTATAAATTAGTTTTAATATAAAATAAGTTGATAATAAGATTTAATTAAATAAAGTTTGATTTAATTAATATGTAATATGTTTAAGTATTTAGTTAAAATTTTATTTTAAAAGAAATAGATTTTTATATTTATTTTTATAAGTTAAGATTGGGAAGATAAATTTGAATTTATTTGAAATTGTAATTAAATAAGAATTTTATTTAATTAAATCGATATGAAATTTTTTGAATTTGAGACTTTAAAGGATATAATTTTATAACTTGATTTTGGTTTAAGGTGATTAATTGAATATTTCAAGTTGAAATAAATTGAAGGAAATATCTAGTTTATTGTAATTTTGGGTTTTATTTAAATGATATTTGATTTTATTAAGTGAATATTTCAAAACTAAATAATAATGAAGGTAATTGAGATATAAATGAAATTATCAAATTTAGTTTTGAAATGTTGAATATTTAAAGCTTTGAAATATAGAAATTGGAATGGTTTATTTTGTGGTCTAAATCTATATTTAAAATCGATATAATTTGAAATGGTTTATTGAGAAACTGAATTGAATTGAAATTGATGAATTGAGATTGTACCAAATTGGAATTTTGGAATTCGAGTTGATTTGAATCGATTTGTGAAATTTGAGGAAGCTAGTTTATTATATAAAGTATTTTAAATTACGTTTAAACTGTTTATATATTTTATTCTATAAACTATTTTAATATAACCTATTTTAACTTATAACTATTTTAGATAAACTATTTTATTTTATAAATTTCTTATTATATATACTATTATTAATATCTGGACTGTTTAAGGAAAGTGTTATGATTTCAAAGTGCCATGATTTCCAAAGTGCTATAATTCCAAGTGTTTGGTTTCGAAAGTTTCATAACTTTGAAAGTGCTATGATTTTGGAAATGGATATATTTGAAGTGAAAAATGATATCGTATTGATATGGTTTTGAAATGGAAATGATATTTTGGTTCTGAAGTATAACAATTTTGAAATGACCGTGGTGTTTTAATAACGTTTGGTTGTTAAAGAGACCAGGATCGGTTATTGTCATACTCTCCCATGCCGAAAAGCACTTTAACAACCGTGTACGTGGTGGAGTTTCCAGAATGAAGTTGGATGGTGGCGACGATCCTATATAAGGTATATACATGGACGCTACTCCCGTGAGTTGGTATAAGGTGGCTAAAACAAGAGCAATCGACGGGCCAAGTGAGGCAGCTCCTCCAATCGGATACACTTCTTCGTATGCCATTCTATTACTTTATGGTTGATTTGGTGTGCACCTTTGATTTGGGAGTGTGGCTCGAGGTGGGCGGTAGCTGCAGCTATGCATTACCACTAGCCCGGAAGTGTAATTGGTATATCTATCCTGGCATTGAATAGTTGTGTCGTGTCAACTACCCTTTCAAGACCACTACTAGTTTGTTTTGTGTCGTACCTATGGAGTATCCTCTGGTAGCCTCCCGATCAGGAGGTATTACGGTACTATATAGACTATTGGCACTATAAAATATGTTAAGGGGGATATAGATAATGCCTTTACGCTATTTTAATAGTTTGCTTTACATTAGAAATTATTATAATAGCGTACATTACTACATAGTTGATAGTTTCACGGAATCTTAGAGGATGGTTATCCCAAACATCCTTTGAATAACTTGTATTTCAGTGGTTATTTCAGTTGAGTTGGATTTATTGATATAAGAATGCTAATCTTGACTCGAGTGTTTTGTGTTTTGCTTTACGCTCGGGTCAGACTGAGTGTCGCGACATTCGAGACTCACCTTTGGAGTTTGGAGCTTCGCTTGGAGATCTAACTATTGGTTCAGCTTTTAGTTATTCGGTTGATTCCAATGATATATTCAGATTGTATTTGATTTTTTTTTGAGACATCTTTGTATTCGGGACTTCTATTGCATCTTGTTTAACTCTGTTTATATATATAGTTGCTTCATGAACTACTATTCTTTTATTTCGGCTGCTTAATGTTATATTACTTTGTGTCTGTGATTCTGTGATTATTTTATTTACTGTATATGCTAAGTTTGCGAAATATAAATTAACAATATGATATTTTGAGCAATTCAAGTCCGACATGTATGGATGCAAATAGTTGAAAATACCGAAATGTTACAGTTGGCATCAGAGCTTTGGTTTTAGGAAAAACTTAGCATATGTAGTAAATTTAATTACGGAATCACTTTCGTTCAATCTTGAGTTCTTCCTCTTTGATTCGATTTTCCTTTGAATTTTGGAACGTTCCCCTCGGTTCCAAAATCCATCATTATCTCTCCCTTGGCGTGTTCTTCTTGATTCTGGAACATCCCATAGCTCCACTGTACGATTGTAAATGGGTGAAACTCCTTCACAACAGGCATTGATTCACCGAAGATTTATATATCCTTGGTTTACGATGATGCTACCTTTTTTTATGCCCGAATTCTACCTTCTGCGATCGAATGTCGATTTGCATCAGAATCCTATATCGACCTTATTCTTGAAGTCACGGTTGACCCAGTTAAGGTCGCCCACGATTTATATAAGTATATCCATCTTCCTCTGTTGTAATTTAAACATCTTATCTTCATTTCGAGCCTATCTTTTAGCTAGAGTTCTTTTGATAAGAATCTCTTGAATTGAATTTCTATCCTTGTCGTAATCCATTCTTGCATCATCAAGCAAGGAAGTGTATTTGTAAATTAATATAAAAATATTATATATATTGTGTTGTTTGATTTGTTAATGTTGATTTGGAGTTTCGACCGATTCGTCTGATCAACATTATTGATAGGAATTCCAAAACACTTGAATAGGGCAAACTGACACAATATTGTTTTCAAATTTAGTAAATGGAATAAATTTTGTATGATTACATTATATAAGTAAATTTTTCTAAAATTTAATAGTTGATTGAATTGGTTGTAGAAATGATAATAATTGATTATCATTTGTTATTTTGAAAACTAATGACTATTTTCCACAAATAAATAAATGCAAATTATAAAACATGGTTTACAAATTGATTTAGAATTTGAAATGAATTTAAATTAAGAATTTGAGAATTTAATTTCCGATGATTTCATACTTTTGTTTTAAGTTTTAAATTGTATATTATTTAAAAGTATTTTTGAATAGGAATCATTTCCAAGGAATTTTTTAAACGGTTTAAATCAGTGCTCTCCTCTTTTGTCGCTGGAAAATAATTTCGGTGATGACAGCCGCATCGTCGACATTCATTTTTGAGTTTCGAAGTGAAGAGACCATTCTGTAGCTTTGCTACAGTTTTGTTTTGGAAATTAAATTGATTTGAATTTCTTAAGCATAACCTGATTTATAATGTATATATAAGTATATGATTATAGATTTGATTCGATATATAGTATATATATTTATCTCTAAATGGTTTGAAGTGAATCGGAAATTTAATTCTTAAATTTATGTTAATGGATGATTTTAATTATAAATAAATCCAAGAATTTTGAATAAATATATAAACTTGAAATAATTGAATTAGGAAAAATTTACGTGTATAATACTCAAATACTTTCCAATGTATAACTTACCTAAACAATTCAGAAGTTGAATATGTAATTGAATAATTTACAATGTAAAATAACGATAAAAGAGTTTATAAATAAATTTGTGTGATAATAATAAATGTTTAAAACATTTAATTTATAATTTATAGAAATGTTAATTTAGTTAGAATTGAATAATTAACTAATGAATAAATGAGATTAGTAAAATAAATTCTGTTTTAAGGAATTATAAATTGAAATTAAATCAACTGAATCAAAATATCTTTGAATTTAAAATCAACTATTGAATATTAATTAATTTGAAATTGAAATTTATATGGTTTAAATTAATTTTTTTATTTTGCATTTTCAAATATATGTGTCTTTCTGGTTGTGTCAATTTTTCTACCTCGTTCCTTTTCGGGGACGAAAACTTTGAGTGGGGGAGAGTGTAACGACCCGAAATTTTTAATTGTTTTAATAATATAATTTAAACTGAAATTTTATGAAATTTCAAATATCAAATTTTGAAATAAAATTTGATATTTGAAATACATCTACTTAAACATAGTAAATGGTAAATTTTCATCTGATAATATGGAAGTTTATTTTATTGTGTCATTTTATTTAAATTTAAATCAGTTAAAAATTGATGATAATAACACATTTTCCGAACCTGAATATTTTTACACAATAAATTTGTAAATCATCTTCTGAGAGAGATATCATCTTCCATTTCTTCAAATTTGGACTGTTATTGCTTCGTTTATCTTATTTCTGACATTTTAGCAGCATTTTCTGTACCGATTATTGACTTTTGATAGAATGATCGTACCACTAATATCTATGTACCGTTCTATTCATCTTTTCATCCTGATTTTCATAGTATATTTATTTCTATATTTTGGGACATGGTACGCGACCAAAACGACAAAAAATAGGTGTTGTATCGGTACCGTATCCGTGACCTTTTATTTTCTGTTGTCTTTCAAACTTCAGTCGTGTCACCCAAGCAATAATTAATTGCTTATAATTTCTTACCTGAATTCACATTTGACTCTTTCTGTCCCTTTGATTTTGTATTTATGCTTGCGTCCTTTATATTTTCTTCTTGCTGAAATTATACGACAAAGACAAAAAAATGAACAGACCCCTTCCTTTTCCCATTTTTCACGAAGCAAGACTCGTTGTTTTTCTTCCAACCTCCTATCCAGCCACCAAGTGCCTTCCACCTTGCACCAGCTCTCCCGTTGCATCGCCGCCCACTGTCTGATAGCCACACTTCCTCTTCTACCTCCCTTCCTAAATGTTGCTTGCCGCCTCCTCTTAAGAAGAAAAAAAATTTGGTTGCTAATATATATTTCTTCCTGGAGCTTGCCATGCCATCTCACCCACTAAAGACCAAAGCCATTTCTCATATCCTCTTCCTTTTGTTATATAAAAGGTACTAAATATGATATTATATGTATAGTTTGTATTTTATGTTATAGAGAAAAAAATTTCCAAAATTTTGTATATACATATTGCATAAGTGTATATATATAGTATCTCCCACTGAAGCCGTCTTACAAATATCCACTATGTATGTATTTAGGGGTAATTATTTAATTCTTGAAGGTTGATTAATTTATTGATTAAAATTGATTAATTAATAATAGAGGTTAATTAATAAAAGGTTGGTTAATAAATGATTAAAGGTTAATTAATGATTAAGGTTTTTAATTAATTAATATTAATTAACCAGGATTATAAATTTATTCATAAGTAATTAATCTGATTTAAACTAATCAGGTAATTAATTAATCTTACTTATGAATGTATGGATTGTATTGAATGTTTGATTTGATTGATATCCCTGGTATGTGATGCTCTGTGATATGAATTATTTTGATTTAAGCTGCGATGAATGTAATTTATTATCTATGATGAATTTATATTATTTATCTGTGAATCTATGAATGAAGATAAGCGTTATAAGACTATACCACTTATCTATATTGTTGTGTTTGAATCTGTGATGATTAATGATGCTGCACTATTGTGTGAAACCCTTAGATTACACTATAGACACACAAATATGGATTTCATGGGAAATTGGTTAATTCACAGATATTATGAAATGGTTTTCAAAAGTTGAATTTTGAATCCAAATGATTTTGGAAATGGAATTAGGTTAAATTTGAAAAGCTTTTGAAATAGAGTTTTAAAGATAAAATTATTCTGGATACCTGTTAAAGTTTTGAAATTTAAACAGTTTGATTTGAATTTAAATTAAAGATTTAAAATTGAGTTCAATGAATATATGTTTGGAAACTATGATAAAAAGGTTATACAAGTTATAAATGTGTTTATATGGGTTTTGGACCATTTTAAAAAGTATTATTTTGGAGATTTAGATTTAACTCAAGTTTATACTTTAAAAGCTATAAACTGCGCATATTTGATTGGATCTTTCCGAAAAATATTTGTTTTCATATGATAATGGCTTTTATATAATGAAAGAACTTCCAGTTTTTATTGAAAAGATTTCAAGTTTGAAATGGAATTGTTTTGAAAAAAACTATGAATGAATCTTTGTGAAAGATTGGTGAACTCTGTTTTCAAATTGAAGAGGATCATAAAGGTGTATCTTTTGTATAAAAGATTTGAAATGAAAATTGTTGTTGAAAGCTATGAATGAATCTTTATGAAAGATGGGTGAACTTTGTAAAAGTAAATCTTTTTGTTTGAAAGATTAAGATGGTAATTTGTTTAAACCATTTGGAAGAAAAGTTTTCGGCTTTAAGTTGTGACTTAACTAAGATTCCATATATCCACATAGTTTTTAATATGCGCCCATTATTCGGTTTAGCCAAGAGAGGACTTTTGTGTCACAAAACCCATTTCGAATAATGATATGACATAATGGATAACATTTGAAAACCGATGGTGAAGACCGGATATTTTCGAAAGAGAAAGGATTACTTGTCGAATGTCTATGTATTGAATGGCCCTAGTATAGAGATTTGATCACCCATTGTGATGGGGAGTCCGAACGTGATTAGGGATTATCTGGATTTGCAAGGGCTTCTTTGAAGTGCCTTCAGTTCTATTCGAACCCGCAACGGACTTGTGTGGATGTATGTCTGACGTTACACTTTGAGATGTAAAGATGGTTTCTATCAAATACATTTCTGTTTGGTGGCGGAGAATTTATTCTCTTAGCTTAACACCCTTCTTTGAGACATGCGAGATCAGAGGTTATGTTGTTGATGGTTACTAGTGATACATTCCCAATTTGGTAATGTGGCATACTGAGTGCTGCTGATTATTGATTGATCAAAGCAAGGATTTTGTGAAAAGCATAGCTTTGTGGACGAGATTGCTTCAGGACCTCACAACCCGGTAATGGTCGAAACAAGAATAATGCGGAAAGGTTATATGGGGTAACGCCCCTTAGGGTATGTCCATTTCCTTCTGGATAGAAGTGGTATCATGGTATGGAGCCCAAATACTTAACTTATGTGGTTACCGCACCTCTATTACTTCATGGATGTTGGTTGAAGGGCGCCTCGGATAAGGGTTGGTTACAATCGAGGGATGGCATACTCGTGTCATTAGTTACCTATTTTGCAGAGATAACCCGGCCTTGTGTTGGTAGGGAGATGGTTAAGTTCTCGGGGCGTCCCTCCAAAGGTGTACCCATGTCACCCAGGAAGTTCCTTAGCCTGACCATTATTGGAAATCCATCATTCAATATGAGACCTTTATGTTTGCAGTTGTATAACCTCCCATTCTTAAATGGTAGCTATAGTAGGCATAGTATAATGGTACCTATGCTGGCTAAGATTAATCTTATACTTTCAAAAAAATTTCCACTATGCACTAATAATAATATCAAAAAGGATTTTCCGTAGTAAGCATGTTTGACTATGATAAGGAGAAATCTTCCCCAAGTGTGTGATAGCCATTGTGTGTGTGCCGAGAGGCCTTATGGTAGTTTCATTTTTCGAAAAGCATAGTGAATTTCCTTTTTACTTGAACCAAATGTTTATGTTTGCTGACACCAGTCCCATGACTAACCTGGAGTTTATTGTTCCCTTTCTAAACTCTGAGTGCCCACAATTTTCCACACGGGCAGCCTAGAGTCGGGTATTAGTAGATTATTTGAAGCTAGTTTTAGTTTGGATCTAGAAGTCTTTGGGTTGGTGTTGTTGCCTAGTTGATTCAAGTTCAGCTTGATGGGGGTCCGAGCTATTTCTAGATTAGAGCTTTGGATGGAGTTTGCAGATGTAGAATTCTCTCTTGGAGTTCAAGTTATTTCCACTGCGTTGTTGTTGATCTCTAATATGCATTGTGATCATTGTTGTCTATATCATTTTGGATATTGTATTTAATTGGAGTTATATGATATTCTTTCTTTCCTCCGCTATGTTGTTATACTTAATGTGTTATAAGCTTCGACGATCCAGATTTGGCATTCGAATCTGCGGCATTTCAGATATGAGTGATGTATCTGGTGTCGATTTTCGAGCGTCGAGTCAGGGTCGTTAATACACACACACACACACACACATATAAATATACACACAAACTTTTCAAATATTTAGTTAATGCAAATGTTCTTGGCCATATGTATCTGGTTATGCAAATGCTCGTCGAAACTTGGTTAATTATTTAGTTATATATTTGGTTAGTAAATAATTGATTTAAAAGGTGTGTGTGTGTGTGTGTGTATATATATATTTATGTTTGTTTATATATAACGGAGAAGTATGTATATTTGTTATTTATTATTTACTATTAAAGTGTATGTATGTAAGTATATATAGCTGTTTATAGGAAATAAGAACTGCTTGTCTGTGTCAAAACGTATATATATTTGTTTATGCAATATAGCTCAAAGTTATACAAACATGTTGATGTATATCATATATATATATATATATATATATGTTTCACATTTATATATATTACCAGTATGGTTCATCTTTTGTTATTTGGGTTCCGTGCTTTTATATATAATGTTTATTAGCTTAAATAGTTGACACCTTGTTTTACAATGTACATTGTATAAACCATAGGAGACACACACACACACACACACACACACACACACATATATATATATATATATATATAAAGTTACATACATACATACCTATGAAGTTTAAATGGTAATATATTTATTTTGTAAACAATTGATTTTTGTATTGTATATGTATATTTGCATATTGAGTTTATATATATACCGTTTGAAGTGAAATTTCCTATAGGCTCGAAGCATATGACAGTATATATTTCTATACATATATCATATTAGTTTTTAAGAAATGATGTCAGGTGGTGTGCATATGATATATATTTCATGTAGAATATATGCATTGATTTTATATCGATTTGATATGATATATAATGATTTTGATTTCTATTTTACAAAGGGCATAAGGCTTATCAAGTCTTGATTTCATATAACATATATATATATATATCTATTATGTGTGGTTAATTGAATAATGATTTTGAAATTTTATATTATTTTAAATATTTGTCATAAATTAAAATATTAAGAAATATATATATAATATAATAGCAATGTACATATTTTCAGTTCATATCAAAACTGATTTTGATTTGTTCCCATCGGTTTCTGTTATCAGCTCTATCAGTCGAATTCGTGCCAATCTCGCTTTGCTTTGGAATTCGTGTTTGGTTTCACAACTCATTTCATTATCTGTCGAATCTTTCTAGCCTCGAAAGATGAGCAATCACTAACGATTAACGTTCTTATATTTATTAAATTTGATTTCAATTGAAACGACAATTGAAATATGCTGTTGTTTGTTAATTAATTGATATATATGCTATTAACTGTATCTATTCACCTGTGACATCTGACACCATTATCTGTTATTTATATTTATGATATATGCCTGTTATATTATTATCATATTTGTTTCCACTCTGCAGTTTCCCTGTTAGTATAGAATTCCCTGTGGGTAGAAATAATACATACCCGATCGATCTATAGAATATGAGAAAATTGTTATGGGTTGAAATGATAAACCCAAGCGATTTTCATTGAATTGAATTTGGGATTGCGGGTTAAAATGATATATACACATATATAATTTAAATTACGGATTGAAATGATAAATATCTGTATCACTTGACTATATGATAGAAAATTATATACAGACATTGTTGGCCCATATATAAATATTTTGAAAATGGTTTCTATGGTTTTGGAAAGAAATATATGGTTTAATAAATATTGATTTTAAGATAGTATGTAAACGTATTTTTATAAAGGTTTAAATTTTGGATTTTGAAATATATGTTTTGAAAATTTTAAAATTTTAATATAGTTTTGCAAATTTTAAATTTTAAGAATTTACTTATAATTTTACTATTTTAGAATATGTGTAAATTAGTTTTAATATAAAATAAGTTGATAATAAGATTTAATTAAATAAAGTTTGATTTAATTAATATGTAATTTGTTTAAGTATTTAGTTAAAATTTTATTTCAAAAGAAATAGATTTTTTACTGATTTTTATAAGTTAAGATTGGGAAGATAAATTTGAATTTATTTGAAATTGTAATTTGTTAAGAATTTTATTTAATTAAATCGATATGAAATTTATTGAATTTGAGATTTTAAAGGATATAATTTTATAACTTGATTTTGGTTTAAGGTGATTGAATGAATATTTCAAGTTGAAATAAACTGAAGGAAATGTTTAGTTTATTGTAATTTGGGGTTTTATTTTAACGATATTTGATTTTATTAAGTGAATATTTCAAAACTAAATAATAATGAAGTTAATTGAGATATAAATGAAATTATCAAACTTAGTTTTGAAATGTTGAATATTTAAATCTTTGAAATATTGAAATTGGAATGCTTTATTTTGTGGTTCAAATTTGTATTTGAAATCGATATAATTTGAAATGGTTATTGAGAAACTGAATTGAATTGAAATTGATGAATTGAGATTGTATTAAATTTGAATTTTAGAATTCGAGTTTATTTTGAATCGATTTGTGAAATTTAAGGAAGCTAGTTTATTATGTAAAGTATTTTAAATTATATTTAAAACTATTTATATATTTTATTTTATAAACTATTTTAATATAAACTATTTTAACTAATAACTATTTTAGATAAACTATTTTATTTTATAAACTATTTTATTAGATAAACTATTATTAATATCTATACTATTTTAAGGAAAGTGTTATGATTTCCAAAGTGCTATGATTTCAAGTGTTTGGTTTCGAAAGTGCTATAACTTTGAAAGTGCTATGATTTTGGAAATGGATATATTTGAAATGAAACATGATTTCGTATTGATATGGTTTTGAAATGGAAATGATATTTTGGTTTTGAAGTATAAACCATTTTGAAACGACCACGGTGCTATAATAACGTTTGGTTGTTAAAGAGACCGGGATTAGTTATTGTCATACTCTCTGCCAATGCCGAAAACCACTTTAACAACCGTGTATGCGGCGGAGTTTCCAGAATGAAGTAGGATGGTGGCGATGATCCTATATGAGGTATATACGTAGACCCGACTCCTGTGAGTTGGCATAAGGTGGCTAAAACAGAAGCAATCGATGGGCCAAGTGAGGTAGCTCCTTTGATCGGACACACTTCTTCGTATGTCATTCTATTACTTTGTGATTGATTTGGTGCGCACCTTTGATTTGGGAGTGTGGCTCGAGGTGGGCGGTAGCTGCGGCTATGCGTTTACCACTAGCCGGAAAGTGTAATTGGTATATCTACCCTGCCATTGCCTATTTGTGCCATGTCACCTACCCTATCGAGACCACTACGAGTTTGTTTTGTGTCGTACATATGGAGTATCCTCTGGTAGCCTCCTGATCAGGAGGTATTACGGTACTGTATAGATTATTGGCACTATAAAATGTGTTAAGGGGGATATGGGTAACGCCTTAACACTATTTTAATAGTTTACTTTACTTTAGACATTATTATAATAGCATATATTACTACATAGTAGATAGTTTCACAGATCCCTAGAGGATGGTTATCCCAAACATCCTTTGAGTTACTTGTATTTCAGTTGTTGTTTCACTTAAGTTGGATTCATTGATATAAGAATGTTAACATGACTCTAGTGTTTTGTGTTTTGCTTTAAGCTCGGGTCAGACCGAGTGTCACAGCATTCCAGACTCACCTTTGGAGTTTGGAGCTTCGCTTAGAGATCCAACTTTCGATTCAGCTTTCAGTTATTTACTTGATTCCAGTAACATATTTAGATTATATTTGATTATTGTTTTGAGACATCTTTGTATTCGGGACTTCTGTTGTACCTTTTATAACATTATTTATATATATAGTAGCTTCATGAACTACTATTCTTTTATTTCCACTGCTTATTGTTATATTACTCTGTGTCTGCAATTATTTATACCCTAGAATGTGTATTCCCTAAGATATCTGTCCATATGCCTTAGTAAGTTCTCTTACTATTCACTGATAGTGAGTATAAGTGCGAGAAGAGGACGAGATAGGAGACAAGGAAGTACCATTACAAATGGTCAATACCTTTAACAACAAGGAAACGATCTTTTCTCTATCAATCTCTTTTGTTCATCATCTCTTCTTAATTCTTTGATGGCTTCATGGCAGCTCGAGGGAGAAGCTTTGATAGGAGATTATCATTCTGGTTAAATCAAAAGATAAATTGGCATGGGACATAAACTCCAGATAGGCCAAAATTGTTTGTTTGGATGAATTGTTTGTTTTGGTTGCTATGGTTGTTAAGTATACGTGGTTTCTAAAATATTTTGGGAATTGTATCCATTTGTCTATTCTTTGGGATTCTGATTTACTCTATGAATGGTTAGTTATCCTTTCGAACTAATCAATGCCCTACTTATTTCATAGATCCGATGACCCGAGTATCTTGGGTAATACTGTATGAGTTTATTCTCATATTCATTGATATTCTGATTTGGTAAGCCAAATGCAGAACGAATAATAACTTTGATCTGGAAAACTGTTTCTCTATCTTTGTGTGTTCATCTATCCTTGTTGTCTCCCTACTTTTAAATTTCGAGGACGAAATTTTCTTAAGGGGGAATCTGTAATATTCCTGACTTTTAAGTTAAATTTATTTGGAAATTAATATAAAATTTTGGATGTAATTAAGAAATTGATTGTGAGTTAATATGAAAATTCCAGAATAAATAAAAGAAATATGTGTTTGAACAGAATCTAGATTGGGAATTTATAAATAAAATTTTTAAAATATTTGGGACTAAAATATATATTGTATTTGAATTTTCCAAATTAAATAAGATATATGTTTATTTATTTATTTAAATGGATTATAATTTGAAATTTAATTTGAGATTCAAGAATAACTATTTTGATAAACAAATTGGATTTAAGAATTTTATAAACTAATAGAAATTTGTTTTCTATTATATATATATGTATGTATGTATGTATAAATATATACATTGTGATTTGAAAGATAGAATTTAAGATCAATGTAAGAATCATTTTCTTAAGGTTATATAAATAATTATAACAGGAAATATAAATAAAAGATAATATAAAGATATTTGAATTTAATTTTATGAAATAAGATTTTATAAGTTGTTTAAAGTTAAACTTTTATTTTTAAGACTTATATATGTATAAAACATGATTTATAAATTTAATAAAAATAAGGGTTAAAACACAATTTTTAAGTTAATTACAATTTAGGATTTAAACACAATTTTTATTAGATGTAACAAGTGTAACATAAGGATAGAAGGATCATTACAAGTGTTCACAACAATAAAAGTGGTAAAAAAATTATTTTTAAAATTTAAATGATTAAAGAAACAAAAACCAGGCTATTTTCATTTACCTCAAAACCTGAAAAGAAAATTTTATCAAACTCTTTCATTCCCATTACTAAAAACAAATGAAAGTCTGAAAAACCAAAACCAGAACAAAATCAAGTAATTCCAGATTTTCAAAATCTGGGCAGAGCAGATCAAATGAAGTTTAACCAGAGAGAAGATAAAGCAATTTAAAACAAATAAAAAGATTCAACATCAGTTTCAACTAGATAATTCAGGCAACTAAATCAAATATAAAGCAACAAGCTAGAAACCTGAAGCAAATAAATCATTTCCAGGCTTAGGAATTTTCTTTCCGTCTTCAATCTTGTGAGTAAACTAGCCTTGAATCTGCTATGTGTCTTGATGCATGCTTGAATTGATTTGTCTTCTCTGATATTTGACACGTTGGAATATAAATCTGCCTACATATATGTGATGCATGTCTGAAAATAGGCAAACTTTGCCTCTGTATATTCATTCCAGGTTTTAAACCTGTCAGAAAATTTAAATCACCCCAAACCAAATCATTTTAGACTTTGCTTGCTAAATGAAAAATCTTTCATATATACAACATCACATTTTAAAATAAATTCCAAATGTGTTCATTTAGTGTTTGCTTATAAAATGATAAATGTCAGTAAAAAAATCAAAATGAATGACAAATTCAATGTTTAAAATTGTGTGTTTTGATTATACAAATTGATTAGTGTTGGAAAAATATGAATTTAGATGTGGAAATTATAATTTTTAACATTGTGAATGTTGAAATATCTCGAGATGATCGATTTTCGTTCATTCTAGGAATTCCGACGAACCCTGATGATTTGAAATGTCGTGCTTGAAGCCGAGGATAGCCTAGAGGTTGGCGGACCTAGGAAAAATACTAATTGAATTTATAGTTTGTCGTGGCGGCGATACCACGTTGATCTAGGGTTCGATAACCATTTTTTGTTGATAAAGTTCTCGAGGATAGTGTGACTTCGTCAAAGTATTTGGATCGATCGCACCTGGGGGAATGGGATCGTCGTTGTGTGGCGAAGCTTTGATCGCAGAGGCGAGTTGACCGGAGGTCGAATCGCAGTGGCGAGTGGGTTTTGTGGAGCTAGGTTTGGTTACAGATGGTTTTGGAATGCTCGATTTCAATTTACATCGTGATTGATGAAGCTGAGTGGTTGTGTGTGTCGACGTGATGATCGTCGACTTACCGAGCATCGCGATGGTGACCGGAGATAATCGTCGTGATCGTGTACGTGCACGTGCGCATCAATGTATCTAGTGGGTTTAGATTGCGAACGAAGAAGACTGACTCAAAAAAATTTGAATTTGTCTCGAGGTAATAACTGGGGAAATCAGGGTATGACTCGAGTGAATTCATGGTGCACCAGGTTAGCACTTTAACAAGAATTTAAGTTTTGGAAAATAAAGTTAACCGGGTTGATTTCTGGAAAAACTCGAAGCATCAGGGCAGTTTGATCGGGTAAGACTCGAAGTGGGTCTCGGGTATGATGTACAAAATAGTTTTTACTTTAAAAGAAAAATCCAAACTTTCAAACATTTTAAACCTATGTTTTCAAATGATGATTTAGATTTAAAGTTTGAATCAATTAAAAATTTAAGTAAGATGTTTTTAAAATAATTAAATCTTAATTTATTTAATTTTTGATACATCGTTTTATAAAGTCATTTATATTAAATAATGAAATTTAAATGGAAATTAAGATAGAATGTTATTTAAACTAATCTTAACTTTGCAAAGCAACTAATGTATAAGGATAATGGTTTAACAAGGTTTAAAAGGATAATCAAAGTAATTAATCTATCTCTTGGTTTATTAAACAATTAATGATCTTGTTAATATAATTTCTTAAGAAATAATTACTTAATTAATATTTTAATTAAATTTATAATTAAGATTAGTTAATTTGTAATTAATTATTAACTAATTAAAAAGAAATTAATTAATAAAAGTAATTAAGAGTTAGTTAATTAACCATTAAGTATAAATTTAATTAAGATAATTAATTAAGAAATGATTAACTAATGGAGGTGATTAAGGCTTAATCAATTGTAATTAATGATAATTAAATCATTAATTAAGGATAATTAATGAAGTAATTATGTGGTTAATTAACTTATACCACATAATTTTTTCATCTTAATTGAAGATGTTTGATTGTTATTGAATAGTGTATATTGGATTGATATCTCTGTTATGTGATTGTGATGCTATGTAATATGAATTGCTTTGTGCTGAGCTTTGATATCTGTGATGAATATACTATTGTGTGAATGTGAAAACCTTTTGGCCCGTAAACCGGCATTTGAATTTCGATGCGACAGGGAGTCGAATTCCAGTTGGTTATCCGAAACCCACATCGGATCGTAATCTTTATGATTGATAAATTGACTTTATCTGTGAATCTGTGAATGAAGATAAGCGTTATATATTATACCGCTTATCGATATTGATATGATTGAATCTATGATTGATGATGTTGTTGCACTATTGTGTGTAAAACCCCTGGACTACACCATACACACACAAATATGGATTTCACGAGGAAATCAGTTAAGTCACAGATATTTGAATTTAATATTTTGAAATGGTTTTAAAAGTTGAATTTTTTTAAATTTAAATGTTTCGAAAATGGATTTGGGGTAAATATGGAAAGCTTTTGAAAATGAATTTTATAGATAAAAGTTATTTTGAATATCTTGATAAAGTTTTGGAATTTAAATAATTTGATTTAAATTTGAATTCAAGATTTTAAATTGAATTCTATGTTTGGAAATTATGGGTTAAAAGGTTAATTAAGTTATAATATGTTTATATGACTTTTAAACAATTTTAAAAGTATTGTTTTTGGAAATTTAAATTTAACCCAAGATTTAAGGGCTTTAACTCGTGTAAATGTAATCGGATTTTTATAAAATGAAAACTATTTGTTTTCAAATAATTGTAGCTTTCATTTGAAAGAAAGGATTTCAAAATTGTGTTGAAAAGATTTCAAGTTTGAAATGAAAATGGTTTTCCAAGTTATGAATGAATCTTTGGAAATGGTTTTGAAAGATATGAATTAATGAGTTAATCCAATTTGAAAGGGAAATTGTTTTGAAAGAATATGAATGAATCTTTGTTAAAGATTGGTATACTTTGTGTTCAAATTGAAAAGGGATCTTAAAAGTATATCTTTTCTATAAAAAATTTGAAATGGAATTTGGGTTGAAATATGTGAAATGAATCTTTGCGAAAAATTGGTAAACTTTGTGAATTGAAAGATTGGTAAACTGTGTGAAATGAATCATTTTGTTTAAAAGATTGAAAATGGTAATTTGTTTAAACCATTTGAAGAAGGTTTTGGGTAATAAATTGTGACTTAACTGAGATCCCATTATCCATATGATTTTTAAATTTGCGCTCATCATTCGGTTAAGCCGGGAGAGGAACTCGTGTCATATAACTCATTCCGAATGATGATACGACGTATATGGATACCATTTGATGACGGTGGTGAAGACCGGATATTTTCGAAAATGAAAGGATTACCATCGAATGTCTCTGCTTCGACTGGCCCTGGTATAGGGATTCTTGCACCCTTTGTGATGGGAAGACCGGACATGATTAGAAATTATCCGGATTTGCAAGGGCTTCTTTAGAAGTGCCTTCGGTTCTGTTCGAACCTGGAACAGACTTGTATGGACGTATGTTTGACATTACACTTTGAGATGTAAAGTTGGTTTCTATCAAACACATTTCTGTTTGGTGGCAGAGATTTATTCTCTTAGCTTTAACACCCTTATTTGAGTCGTACGAGCTCAGAGGTTATGTAGTTGATGGTTACTAGTGATACCTTCCCAATTTGGTAATGTAGAATGCTAAGTGCTGTCGTGTGTTGTTGATCATTTTTCGACCAAAGAATGGATTTGTGAAAAAGCGTAACTTTGTGGACGAGACTTCGTCGAGCCTCACAACCCGAAAATGGTCGAAACAGGAATGTTGCGGCAAGGTTTTTAGGGGTCGCGTCACTAGTGTATGTCCATTTTCTTCTGGATAAGAAGTGATATCATGGTATAGAGTCCAGATATTTAACCTATGTGGTTACTACAAATTTATTTCTTTGTGGTTGTTGGTGTCAAGTGCTTGGATAAAGGTCGGTAATGACCAGGGATGGCATACTTGTGTGGTAGTTACCCAGTTACAGTTGTATTACAGCGTGAGGTAGCGTCGGCTTTGTTTGGCAAAGATCCGGTTAGGTTCTCGGGGGCGTCCTTCTAGAGGCGTTCCCACATAGCGGTGGGAAGTTCCTTAGCCTGACCATTTGTTGGAAATCCAAAGAAACAATACGAGTCTTGTACGGTTTTAGTTGTATTACCTGCCATGGAATATGGTCGTAACCTGCTATTGAACATGGTAGCTATAGTAGGCATACGACGAAATGTTGTATGCTGGCTGAGATTAATATTATACTTTCAAAATGCTTTATGCAACATGCACTAATAATAATATCAAATGGTTTTTGCATATCAAGCATTTTTTGACTATCGTAAGGAGAAATCTCCCCAAGTGTGCGTTTGCATTATGTTTATGGTAGGAGGCCTTATGGTAGTTTCATTTTCAAAAAGGCATTGTGGATTTCATTATTAACATCTTTTGTTCAAACCAAATGTTTTTGTTTGCTCATACCAGTCCCATGACTGACCTGGAGTTTATTGTTCCCTTTCTAAACTCTAGATGCCTACAATTTTCCTCACGGGCAGTCTAGAGTTGGGTTTTTCAGATAACCAGATATGAGATATCATTTTGGTAGTCTTCAGCTTTCTTTGGAGTCTTTGGTTTCACGACTGCAACGAGTTTGCTTATCATAACGAAACGTGATGGGTGGTTCGAGCTTGAAGTTTGGAGCATTGGACTGTGATGCAGTTTTGGAGTTCCTCTTTTGGAATTCAAGTTGGAGTTATTGTTGCCGATGTTGGTGTTATCATATTCTGCTGTTGTATCATATCTCTGATATGTGTTGAGTTGTTGTATCATATTGATATCAGTTTTGTATATCGTTGGATATTTTATCTTTGGAGAAGTATATATTCATCTTTTGTTCTTCCGCTGTGTTGTTATACTTGATTGTGTTACAAGCTCTGGCGAGCCAGATTCGGCATTTGAATCTACGGCAATGGAGTACAAGTGAAGTATGGGTACCGATTTTCGAAGGCTGAGTCAGGATCGTGACATTTTGTATACAATGGAATTAGGGTTTCAAACTAGTTCTATGTGTTTAAAAATATCAAAAACTTATATTTCGATATATTGGAAGACATATTTTCGTTTCAGAAACGGAACGGGCTTTTCGGATCGTCGTTATCGTTTTGGCCCAATTCGATATGTCTATTCATATATACCTTTGTATATATAAATAGTTTTTTTAACCCTAGCAGCCTTTTATTTCTTATTCCTGTACGTACAATTCTATCTGTCTGTTCCTTCCCTCTTTCTCAATTACGGAATATCAAATCCCTAAATTACAAAATTCAAACTCAAATTGAAAATTCAAACTCCCCAAATCCTATCATATTATATACCATTTCGAAGCCCTCGACAATAAGAATCTACGACAAGTGTTCGTTTTCTAAAACAGTGTATGAATCGATCAGAAATCTCGGTCAAATTCTCGAAATAGCGTAAACCCTAATTGCAATTTAGGGGCTTTTGATTTCATCATCAATCAACGAAATTGGAATATAGGTATTGAAGAGACCATTGCATGGATTCGATTAGTGGTGGTTAGAGGGCGTGCCGTGGCTGGTGGCGGCCAAAATTTGCAATATAGGGTTCGAAAAATCTAGTCAGTGGGTGGCAGCCGACGATGCTTTCGGTGCTCGAAAATGGGAGGCTGGTAGGCGATGGCATGGTTTGGCTAGGGGCGATGGTTCCATGGCATATAACGGCATATAGAGGTAGTGGCCAACGGTCAAAGGGCCAATGTTGATGGGTGGTTCGCTGTCTTTGCGTGTTTCATGGGTGTTGTGCGTGGTTTTGAGATGGTAATCTGATTTACCTTTGTGCCCTTTGTTATTTTATCTTAAATTTAATTTTCACATGTTCTAACCTAAATAACCTTTTCATATGAGCTCGATTTTGGACGTGGTTTTCTCCATTGTGATCGCATCAAAATTTTGAACGACATGGATCTGGTTTGGCTGCATATGAGACTGCTATATTTTTAGGCCTAGTTTGGATTTTAAATCGGTGACAAACTAACGGTGAGTGTTTTAATCCACTCACAACCACTAAACCATCTTATGTTGGTTAAATTAAATTTATGACGTGATTAGAAATTTATTGATTATTGCTTGGTAATTTAAGTTTTCATTTAAATTTAATTGAATTTATATTGAATTTAATTTCTATTTAAACTAATATCGAAATTAATTGCCAGTTAAATAACTGATAATGACAACCAGTTCATTTGTTGTGATTTATTGGTTGATTTGAATGATGATCGTGATGGATGCTTATTTGTTGATATTTTTGGATGATTTGATGTTATGTTCAATATATATGTTATTATCACAGTACAAGTTCCCTTAGTTATTGTTATGAAAATCAGTATGGGTTGAAATGATACATATCCGAAAGATCTAATAGATTAGGGAAAATCATTATAGGTTGAAATGATAAACTTGAGCTATTTTATATATTTTGGATTTTTCTCGAGACTACGAGTTGAAACGATTATACCCGTAAATTAAAATTTATTGCGGGTTGAATGTTATATATTCATATCACTTGACCATAGTGTAGAAAATTATATACGAACCGTGGATTGGTTAAATTAAATGGTTTAAAATCTTGAATGTGGGTTAATGTTATTGTTTTTATAGGAAATAAACTATAGATTTATATAAATTAATTTATTTTCTAATTCAAGCTTTGAAAGTTGAAATGGTTTTAAATGAGAATGGAATTGAATTTAAATCATTGATTTAAAAGTGAATCGAAACTGAGTCATTTGAATTGAAAGATTAAAATTGAGTTTTGTTATTTGAAATCTGGATATGGTCCAGATCAGTTGAAATGGAAGAAACAGTTGATTTGGTACTATTTTCAAACTAAATTGTTTTGATATAAACTATTTGAAATCTATTTTTTAAAAATACAGATTATTTAGATTTTCAAAACTGTTTATTATATAAACCATTTCCAGTTATCAAACCATTTTGTATTAAACTATTTTAACCATTTAAAAAAATCCTTAAACTTATTTAAACTATTTTTAAAACTATTTTAAGCTGTTAAAACTATTTTAAACTATTAATAACCACCCAAACTATTTTTAAAAAATTCAAACTGTGCAAGGTTGAGTTGTTTATATTTAATTCCTTGGTTTAAACACAAATGTAGTTAAATGATGTTATAACCTACATTGGAATTTGAAATGATATTTTCTATGAAATGACATATTTTGAGTAAATATAATGGTTTTGAAATAAGGGATATTTTGAATATGATTTCGAAAGTGATAAGATTTTGGAAGTGAATATGGTTTTAAAAGTGATATGATTGCAAAAGTGATATGATTTCGAAAGTGAATATGATTTCGAAAGTTATATGATTTTGAAGTGAATATGATACTTTGATACCAATTATGAATTGGTTTTGGAAATGTAAATGAACCAACCGGTGTAAAATAAGCGTTTGGTTGTTAAAGAGGCCGAGATCGGATATTGTCATACTCTCTGCCAATATTGAAAGCAAGTTTAGCAACTGTGCACATGGTGGAGAATCCAGAACGAAGTAGGATGGTTTGGCAATTGCTACTGTATGAGGTATGAACGCAGCTCTGACCACCTCGAGTTAGCTTGATATGACTAAAAAAGGAGCCATGCCGGCTAAGTGAGGTCGCTCCTCCGATCGAGCACATTTCTTTGATACCATATCTATTACTTTGTGATTTATTGGCGACTACCCTTTAATTTGATTTTGGGAGTATGTCTTGAGGTGGGCGGTAGTAGCTGCTATGCATTACAACTAGTCCGGATCCACAAAATAGTAGTATCCTACCCTGGGCATTGCCTCGCGTGCCTTGTCTTATGCCTTATCGAGCCTATTATGAGTTTGGTTTTTGTTATACCTATGGAGTGCTCCCTTATAGCCCACTAGTTTACGGTGGAGTTTATAGTACTCTATAGACTACGACATTTATATAAAATATATTAAGGGGGATATGGGTAACACCTTAACTCTATTTTAATACTTTACTTTGCTATAGACATATTATAATACTGTATTCTACTGCATATAGATAGTTTAATGGATCCTTAGGAGATGGATTCCCGAACATGTCTTAAGTTATTACACACATGATAGACGTGGGATAGGTGATGTAAAATCCCATAAATGTCTTTGAAGCCGTTACACTCATATTTACCTATTTTGACTTAACTTACATAAGGTCTTTCAGTTCTGACTCGAGTGTTTTGTCTCTTCATTACGCTCGGGTCAGCTTGAGCTTTTCAGTGTCGAAGACTATCTTTCTAGAAGACGAAGACGAAGAGATAGTATACTATTACTATGTATTATATTATTCCACTGCATCATGTTGTTCCACTGCATTATTTATTTGTTCCTGCTATATGTATAACTCTGATATGCATTGTAAAAGTGTAATCAAATGTTATTTGTAAAACAGCTTCATGAACTGTTTATTTGATTATTATATTGTGTCATTCTGTTGTGAGATTCTGTGTTTTGTTTTTTCTTTCTTTTCTCTTATTTTCTTATTTACCCCATTAACAATCCTTCCATTTAAATGGTTTAGGTTGACATGTGTGGTTTATTGTCGATTTAAACCGTCCTAAAAGTTGGGTCATTACAAGATGTTTTAGTCATCTATGTTGTTCGCAATTGATTGTAGATGGTCGAAGTTGCTTCTATTAGCTGATGACAAGTTGCTACTTGCTGATGACAAGATCCCAATAGAGGGTTCTCGGATCAGATTGAATTCTTTCGCACTTTGGCCAACTTCTGCTGTCAAAACATTGTTCCCCTCTACACTCTAATTGTTTATGGAGACAATCAACCGCCAGCAAGCTGCTTGTTCACAAATGAATTTTCTATGGGTTAGAAAACTACCGAATCTTATCGTTATAAAATACCGCAATTATATGACATACAATGGTAGTACGTATGCAAGTATGGGTCGATCCAATAAAGAAAGCAAGAATTTCATATTCACTCAATCAAATTATCCTAAAAGTTTTGGAAATGTTTATTATCTATAAAAATTAGAGAAAAATTAGAATAAAAGCTGTAAGATCAAAAGGCAATTTAGATGTAAATCAACTTCCACTTTCATATGAATCAACACAATATAAATTTATAATCTCTCTTTTCTGTCACATGTAGAATTAGTTGATGTATTTATTATAAGTTTGATCTACTTGTAATGTTACACAACTTAAACCTTCAAACTTTAATACATCATCCAAACTCATTTGTCAAGTCAAATGAAAAAGATTAGGAAATTAAAAATAAAATCTAATTTAAGCATGATCAATTTACCATTTTTGGATCAAATAACATAGAACATCAAATTTTGATTCTTCTTCACTTTCATTATCAAAATAAATTATAAAAATGAAAATGTAACTTATGTTTATATTTGGTTAAGTATAGCCTATTTGTAATTTACAACGCAGGTTACCAAATTCACTAATAAACAACAAACTTTCATTAAGCATTCAATAATGTCAGAAAATTATTAACCGTGCATCTTTTGGAAAGTCATAGGAACATTACAATGTCCGAATGGCATACACCGATAAGCAAAGGTACCGAAAAGACTCATGAAAGTCATTATTTATTGATCTTCGGGAGCGATTGGAATTTGGTTATAAACAGAATAACCATCAAGAAAATAATAAAATTGGTGGTTAGCTAGTCGTTCAAGCATTTGGTCGATGAAAGGAATAAGGAAATGATCTTTACAAGTTGTAGCATTTAATTTTCGATAATCAATGTTAACATGCCAACATGTTTGAGTATGGGTTGGAATGAGTTTGTTAGTGCCATTCATGATAAATGTGAGTCCAGATTTTTTAGGAACGATATGAATTGGGTTAACCCACGAATTATCATAGATGAGATATAAGGTATCGTTATCAAGGAGCTTAAAAATTTCTTCTCGCGTCGTATCTTTCATTTTGGGGTAAGCTTTAGCTGCACATCACGAGTAGGCTTGGGTTCGTTGATTAAGTGAATGCATTGTTGAACAATTGTAGGGCTAATTCCCTTAATATCGATAATGGACCATCCAATCGCTTCTTGGTATTTTGAAAGAATGGAAAAAAGAGATGTTTCTTGGCTAAGAGAAAGATCAGTAGAAATAATGATGGGAATAGTTTTGTTATCACTTAAGTGTGCGTACTTAAGGTGACAAGGAAGAGGTTTGAGCTCTAACCTTGGAGGTTGCTCAATCAAAGAAATCGATTGAGTTTCGGACTCAACGTTGTGAGGTTCGAAAGGAAGCGTGTCTTCAATATTGTTAAGCATGTTTTGAAACAATTATTTGTACTCTACCTTATGTTCATTATTAAGGTCAATTGTTTCTTTTTCGAAGCTTTCATAAATAGAGCTAACTTCCGAAGTATGGTTGAATGGTTCGTTTGGTTGATTTTGTTAATTGAAGATGTAAGATCTATGGTCACGTTACCAAAGAAAATTTTCGTTTAAACATTTCGATAATTGATTAAGGCATTCGAGGTGACTAAGAATGAAAGGAATTTGGGTAGTGAGGTTGTTTACAGGTTGTGTTTCAATTATGATAAAATCCATGGGGAATATGTATTCTCTAATTTAATCAATACATCCTCAATCTCACTTATGGGATTCTTTGAAGAACAATCGGCCAAATGAAGGGTTACATTTGTTGGTTTAAGCTCCCCTAAACCAATTTGTTGATACACAGAGTATGGAAGCAAATTTACACTCACGCCTAAGTCTAACAAGCATTTATTAATTTTTTTTGTCTCCTATCATACACGAGTTTGTGAAGCAACCAAGATCTTTGTATTTCACAAGAATAGATTAAGAGGAGACTTCACTTAGACCGGCTGCTACTTTGGTGTGTCATTTTTTGAGTGCACAAGTCCTCTAAAAACTTAGCAAAAGTTGGGACATGTTAAATTGTATCTAAAAGAGGAATGTTGACTTTGACTTGTCTAAAAATCTTTAAAATCTTTTCCATTTGATTGGAATATTTCCTAGGCCAAGATCGATGTTGAAATGGAATTCAAATCCTAGTAGGTCGGTCTACTAGAGTTGGAAAAGCATTAGACTTGGAATTAGGTTCAAGGTTTCGACTTGATGTTTTGATTGGAATACATTGTGGTTTTCAAAGCGCTGAAAGGAATTTTTGATAATTCATTTGGATTGACAACTTGGTTACCAATTTGTTTTCAGGTTGCAAAGTGGTGATAGTGTTTATTTGATTCACATTGCTATCTTGAATGACATGAGCTTGGTTTGAGTTTGTGTTTTGATTCCTAGGGTTTGGAATAGATTGACTTAGGAACATACCTCTTTCTCGTTCACTCACAGAAATGGCTAATTGATTCATTTGCATTTTGAGTTTAACGATCGATTGACTCGTATTTTGCATGTACAAGGTTAACAAATTTTACAAATTATTTAATCAAAAGTTTTGAGTGGTCACTTTAGCCAAAGTTTCCAAACTTTTCTCAAATGAAGTCGTTTATTTGTCATCTTAAGGAGAGAAAGATTGTCGCGCTTGGTTTTGAGAAGGTGGCATAGAAATTGATTTGTTGGAAAGAAGAATTTGAAGCATTGTCTGAAAATGTTGGAATAGGCGGTCGAACCACATTCATGTTCGAATTGTTTTGATTCTAAGAAAAATTAGGATGAATTCTCCAACCGGGATTGTATTTTGGAGAGAACAAGTCATCCCTAGCTTTGTTAAAAGCATTTATTTGCTCTAACGAGTGAGGATATTGATCAGCGATGTGATTTGGATCATTACATTTACAAAAGACTTGAGAAACTTGGATAAACCAATTAGATGAAAAAACATTATCAGATTTGTCTAGCATTGCATGTATTTTCGCTTCTAAGGCTACAGATGATCCTATCAAATGTGGGCTCCATCTTGAATAGATTGATTTCTCGTTAGATCGTTTCTACTGAGTTGATTTTTTAGCTAATTTTGCAAGAGATCACTAAGCGGCATCGTGATGTTGTGCTTGAAAATTCGTTGACACATTGATTCAAGGATTATTCGATAGTTATTTTCATGTCCATCATATAAAATTTGAAAAAGAGTCCACTTTTCAAAATTGTGATCTGGACATTCCTTGACGTTTAAAATATTTCCAAAAGATTCATCTCAAATTGATGAAAATTTAAGATTTCAATTCGAATTTTGATTGTTTTTTCCAAGGGGCAAAATTTCTTTAAGAAAACTTTCATAAATTCATCCCAAGTTGTAATCGAATTCTAGGGAAAGCTATACAAGCTATACAATCATTTCCCAACGTAATTGGTATGTGCAAATGGAATTAACCTAAGTTTTATTCCATCGTTGCATAAATGTTGAAGTTTTATAGTTGCACAAATTTGTTCAAATTTAATTAAAAAGATATAAGGTTTGTCATTTTCAAAATTGCCAAATGATGAAAGCATGTTAGTGCAACTTGAATGGATTTCAAAGTGATTACCCATTGGTGTGGGTAATGTAATGCAAGAAGGGACAGTAACACGATTGGGGAAAAATATGTCCATGAGAGTCCAAGGAGGATTTTGTTCGCCATTATGGAGGGATTTTTTTTTCGAACTAAGCGGTTTATTGAATTGTCACGAGTCCAAACATTTATGCACAAGGAAGGGAATTGAGGAGAGAAAAGAGTGAACAATAAGGGTAAGAGAGTAAAAATGAAGTGAAATTTTTTTTCTTTCTTTTGCTAAAAACATGCCAATTTTTTTTTGTTTTTTTAAGTTTTTTTATATATGGATGAAACTAATGCAACTAAATGAATGCAAGGACTTAATCAGAAATTTTCTATCCTTAGTAGGTCCTAACCAAAAATCATGTCATGACTCTTTAACTTAACTCGATGAAACAACACTTAGCCAAGTAATGGACATGAGTTATCAGTGTACCACAAATTACCGTAGCAATGCAGCTGAAGGTTTAAGAATCTTCAGAACACAATCAATATAATATCTTATGAATCACCATAATTGAAACACCCTACAACCCTTCATATACCCAAAAAGGGCATACTAAAAGATATGGTGCATTATAGGTATAGATAAAGCATCACAGATACTAAGATTCACAAGACAAGTAAATATAAATAGCGGAAATATTTAAATGGTAACTCATTATTAAAAATAAAACTTCATAAATAAGTCTGAAAAACATCACATGTCTGAAATACCAAATACACATGTATTATGAAAATTACATCTCTGTCTCATAAAATCAGAGTACTAAAATAATCATCCCTCTCATAAGTACTAGTACATCAAAAGCCGAATGAAAAGAATTTTGAAAAGAAGAAGAATACATGAAGTATCTCCAAGAAATATGAATAAAATATCCTTACCTCTGCTTGCCTATGAGGGGAATAGGAGAAATAGAGGAGTGGGTCAAACTATAGGTCTGGTGAGTGAAAGTAAATACTAGTATTTTTAAGCAAGATAAAGATAATAGACTTAGCAACAGTTCTAATATAAAAAGGAAATAGAGAAAGGATAAAACTAGGATAAATATTGTTTATCCGTTTGCTTTGGTTGTTTTGATTCTTTAGATTGTTTGAACTTGTCTTAGATTGCCGTGATTACGCTGAAATCCTAATTCTATTTTAATTAGGCTGAAATCCTAATTTTACCCGTTGATCGGCCTTCTACCTTCGTTGTTCCACTGTGAGCCAGTCTCATCCTGTGGGTCCCATAGCAAAAGACACATGTTTAGTGCTTGGAACGCAGTAGCGATTTACTTAATCTAATCAATGCCGCATGGCCAGTCATCGTTGGTAAACGTTAACTTTCGCCCCCTCTTGTGACCTCTTACCTACACTATCAGCATAAGCGCGCCCAGCCTCACCTAATCTGTTGTGAGGCCATTAGTCCTAGTCTGGAAGGGTCCTGCCCAGCCTCACCTAAGTGTTTTGTGAGACCATCAGTCCTAGTCTGAAAGGGAATGCTGTTGGTGTGGGTCCTATCAAACAAAATCAAGTTGCCCCTTGTCCAATTCCCCTGATTTGAGCTCCTATCTATTTGGCCACTTATTTACCCTAGTTAGCAAGTCCTATACTCACCTAGCTATTATGAGACCATCAATCCTAGTCTGAAAGGGTCCTTCCAAGCCTCACCTAATCTGTTGTGAAAACGTCAGTCCTAGTCTGAAAGGGAATGTTGTTGGTATGAGCCCTATATCTGTTCTTGCTTATTAACTTAGTGTAGGTTCTTAAAATAAGACTCTTCTATTATTTCTGCTCTTATTTGCTTATTAACTTAATCTAAGACTTTAAAATAACCCTTTTCTTTTATCTTTAATTATAACCTATGTTATAATTTTTTTATTAGCTTAGTCAAAGTTTTTAAAACAAGCCTTTCTATTCTTTTTGCTTAATTATAACCTATGTTATAATTATTACTCTTCTGCTTTATCTTTTCAGTTATAACCATTAGTTATAAACATGCTTGCAGATGTCTTAAATTTGCCTATTTTTGTCTATCTTCTTTTTATTATAGTTTTTCTTATTTTACATCTAATTTCTATAAATTTAATGTTTTCTATTTTAATCCATATTTGTGAATTATTCTCTCTTTTAATATTCTTGTTTTATTTGCGCAAAAAGGAATAAAAAGTAACTAAAATTTGCAAGCTAAACTCTAACATAAAACAGATTTAAATAAATCAAAATAATATAAATAACTAAATAAAAATAATTGAACAAAATAGATCGAAAAGACCTTTTAAAAACTAGCTGTAAATAACTTATATAGAAATTGTGTCAAAACTGTTGAAAAACTACAACTATTAAGGACCCTATTATTTATATTTCTTAAAAATCTAAAATAATTACTAAACACTCACTTGTGGTCCTTAGCTCTAGTACTTAGCCTTCCTTGATCCCCTTCTAGACATAGAATATTTTTAACAAAAACATTTTCTCCTTAGAAATTTTTTCTATTTAGGGTCCAGCTTCTGGCAATGAACCCAAATAGGGGAAAACCAAAATGAGAAAAATAGTTAGGCATAGGGTCTTATTTATAGTGTAGTTTTGGGATCTCAGAGCGTTCGATTTGAAGATTAAATCTGGTACAACCACGTCATAGGCTCATTGGGAACCATCGGATGGAAGCACACGAACGCACAGGATTGAAGAAAAGTTGCAAAATGACGTGTTCGCTTCGTACTGGAAAAATATACGTCAAATAAAAAAAAGCGGGTCGACCTATAACTAGTGAGAGTCGACATACAGGTCGACCTAAGGCCTATGGGTGTTGACCCTAGGGTCAACTTAGCCTTGTTCTAGGTCGACCTGACCCACTTATATTTTTTTCTTTTTAATTCAATTCTTGTTTATTACGTATCCTATTCATATTAACTCGGATTTTAACAAACTATATATAGAAATTGATCATAAAATTACCATGGATAAAATGGTGCAACTCCCATAGCTCGATTCTGATAATTTCACAAACTTATTTTATTATTTAATTAATTCGTTAATTAATTATTATAGCTTAAATTTTGGTTTGTTACATTCTTCCTACCTTAAAGGATTTCGACCCCGAAATCTCCAAGGATAGAAGAACGAAATAAATATTTTCATCTAAATTCTATAACCAAATATTCAACCACCATCCATTACATCCACTGTCCTTAAGCTTTCTAATGCAATTTATGTTATATGCAAAAGTGTTGTGTCAATGTCCCTAACTGATGCAATAGATTATGTGGTGCACTGATTCAGCCGACCTCCTTTTTATGCAATCATATCTGTGCCATGTATCTAAATGAATGCAAATTCCCTAATGACAACTGATAGTTCTATATGCATGCTACAATCATCATCCAAATGCAACAATCATATGCTAATCATCCATTTATAGCAACCATGTAAATAAAATAAAAATGCAAATGAGCACACATCCATATGCATATACTTTAGTGATCTAGTTAGGCTGATCCTTAAGAGATAATAGTGCATAGTGTATGTATATGCGTCCACTAGCAAACACTTGCAACCACTAGCGTCCATCATATGTAACATGTTCTAGTAACACGTTTACATTCATTCCTACCATCCATAGTTAAGTCCTAAGATCAACCCTCCCAAAAGGATATTAAAGGAAAGAACCTATTCAAACTAAAGTTGGAAATAGAAAATTCAAAACGTACCATCAAAAAGGTACAGATAAGAGGTACGTATTTTCTCCTCAACCTCCAACGTAGCATCTTCAATGTTGTCTCCCTACTGCACCTTAACCAATGGCACTTTCTTATTCCTAAGCTTCTTGATATCATGTCCCATAATCTTGGTAGGAATGCGACGAACCAATTCTTCTCTCTCCACTTCAACTTCCTCAAGTTGACCAAGTTCTGCAACCTCTGCTTAATCACGTAAGAACTTTCTCAAGTGTGAAATACGAAAAACATCATGAACTCCTCGAGCCTCACCGGTAGCATTATCCAATACGCCATCTTCCTTACCCTTTCAATAATGAGGAACAGTCCTATGAATTTGGGAGTAAGTTTCCCACTTGATCCAAATCTTACTACCTTTCTTAGCAAAGACACCTTAATGAAAACTAAGTCTCCTACTTCAAACTCAATGTCTCTTCTCCACTTTTATGCATTGGATTTCAGCCTATCTTGGGCCATCTTCATTCTCCTTCGAATCAAATCAATCTTTTCTGAAGTCTCCCTAGTCATGTCAGGACCAAGTAGCAATCTCTCTATAGACTCCAACCAATACGAAGGCGACTTGCAAGGTCTTCCATAAAAAGCTTTGAAAGGTTCCATTCCAATGCTAGCTTGAAAACTGTTATTATATGCGAATTCTACTAAAGGAAGATGCTCCTCAAGTTCCTACAAAATCAAGAATGCACATCCTCAACAAATCCTCAAGCACTCTATTAACTCTCTCTGTTTGGCCGTCCGTCTAAGGGTGATAGGTCATACTCAATCTAAGGTGTGTTCTTAAAGCCCCTTGCAAGCTTCTCCAAAACATGCTAGTAAAGATAGGGTCTCTATCGCTCACTATGTTAGAGGGAACTCCATGAAGTCGGACTATCTCACAAACATATAAGGATGCCAAATAAGGTGTTGTCCTCTTGCTCTTGACCGGAATGAAATGGGCGCTCCTAGTCAAACGATCTACAATCACCTAAATACTGGTATTTCGATTCCTAGATCAGGGTAAACCATCTATGAAGTCCATCGAAACACTATCCCACTTCCATTCGGGTACATCCAATGGTTGAAACAATCCACTGGGCTTTTGCTGCTCCGCCTTAACTCTTTGGCATGCAAGACACTTACCCACAAACTCTGCTACATCCTTCTTCATGCCACTCCAATAAAACACTCTCTTCATGTCCCTATACATCTTATCACCACCCGGATGTATAGTCATTCGAGAATGGTGTGCTTCTTCTAGAACAGCTCTCATCAAATCACTAGTGCGGGGGACACAAAGTCTTCCATCTCTCCTTAGCCACCCTCTACTATCAATGGAATAGAGTTGGAGATGTCTAAAGAATTCTCTTTCGCTAATTCTCTCTAGAATATCAATAAGCTCTGAATCCTCTCGCTGGCTTGAGCCAATCTGATCTATGAGGGTAGGCTTAACATCAAGTGCTGCCAATAATCCAGGGGTAATGTCCGTAGAGGGCTTAAAATCAAAGGTGGAAATAAATTCTAGACTTTTCCACTCTACGAACATTGGACTAAGGGTTGCTCTCTTCCTACTTAATGCAACTGAAACCATGTTCCCTTTACCGGGGATATAAGCTATCTCAAAGTCAAATGATGCCACAAACTCCATCCAAAACTGGTGCCTCAAGGTTAAATCCTTTTGTGAGAATATGTACTTCAATGATTTATGTTCAGTGAAAAGATCGAACCTCTCTCCTAGCAAGTAATGTCTCCAAGACTTGAAAGCGAAAACAATAGCAGCTTGCTCCAAATCATGGGTAGGGTAGTTCTTCTCATGAGTTTTCAACTCTTTACTCCCATAACATACTACCCTCCCTTCTTAAATCAATACTGCCCGAGGACCCATCCCACATGAATCAGTGTATACTGTAAAAGGCTTAGCTCCATCAGGTAAAACTAACACTTGTGCAGTAGTAAGGGTCCCCTTTAGCATCGTGAAGGAACCCTCACAGTCCACGTCCTACACGAATGCCACATTCTTCTTAGTGAGGCGAGTAAGCGGTGTTGGATTCTTAGCAAAATCTATGATAAAATTCCTATATTAGCCAGCCAAACCTAGGAAGCTTCTAACTTCGGTAGAGTTCTTGGGGGCCTTCCAATCTTGTACGGCTACTACCTTAGCGGGATCAACAGCTAAACCCTCTCTTCAGACTACATAGCTCAAGAGATGCACCGTCTTATGCTAAAGTGACACTTCGAGAACTTTGTTTTCAACTAATGAACACAAAGTGTATGAAGAACCTCCTCAAGATGAATAGCATGCTCTTTCATACTCTTGGAAAACATCAAAATGTAGTCCACGAATACTATAACTAACTTATTTAGGACATCTCGAAAAACACGGCTCGTCAAATCTATGAAATAGGCTAGGGCATTAGTCAGCCCAAATGGCATAACCAACCAATCAAAGAATCCGTCGAGTGTCCTAAATGATGTCTTATCTATGCTATCCTCAGTGACCCTAAGCTGATGAAATCCAGTATCTAAATCGAGCTAAGAAAATACTAAATAGCCAACTAAACTGATCGAAAAGATCGTCTATCCTAAGAAGTAGGTAACAGTTCTTCTTCGTGAGCTTCTTCAACTCTCTATAATCTATGTAAAGTCAAAGGGAATCATCCGCCTTTGTAGCAAAGACGACTGTCACTCCCCACTTAGATACGCTCCGTCTGATGAAGCCTTTCTCAAATAGCTCACCGATCTGCTTGCTTAACTCTATCCTCTCCCTTGGAGCCATAGGTCTCATGAGAAATGCCATTGGTTTACCATTGTCATTCAGATAAATCCTAATGTCAAACTCTCTCTTAGGGGATAGTCCCTTAACCTCTTCAAAAACATTTGGGAAATCTCTAACAACTGGAACAGAATCTAGCTCTCTTAGTGATGAATCAAGGGAATAAAGAAAGCTCAACATGACTGACCCCTGTGTGTCGTAAGAAATCTCGAAAGTCCGCCCGCTGCACGTCTCTAGTCTGACGACCCTCCTCTCGCAGTCCAATATCGCTTCATAAGTGGACAACCAATCCATCCCCAAAATCATCCTATATCTCGAAAATTCCAGTCATAGGCATCACTGTCAAATTCTACACCTAGTATAGAAATTTATAAAACCCTACAAACTATGGATAAATATGTCGATCCTCCTATGGAGTTTGAAACAACTATGGGGTCTACTACACGAAAAATATCTAAGTGCAAACAATTAACCAAGGAACTAGAAATGAAAGAATGTGATGCTCTGAAGTCAAAAAGAGTCTGAATAGGAAAATCTGAAATAGAGATCAATCCTTCTATAAATACTTTCCTATCTCGATCCGGTCCACTACTAGAAGGTGCTGCATCCAAATCTTATACTTGCTCTGTAGGTGTGCCTGTTCTATGCCCCGTCTTTTAAGGACAAGCTCTACAAAGATGATCAAGCTTCCCACGGTGGTAACACCTCCCCTTCATCGTGTCCTTCTTACAGTCCTTTGCGAAATGACCAACCAATCCACAATTATGACATTTCCTGCCTTTCTTGATCTCGTTTTGAGGTCCTCCTTCTTTACTCTTGTCCTTATCCTTTTTATTCTTCCACCACTGCTTCTTAGAGTTTTCTAACTTAGGAATCTCCTTAAGCTCTCCTTTTTTCTGCCAAGATGTAAGCTAAACTCTCTGTCGGTCCTTCAATCCTAACAGCCCAAATATCCACTTCATATCCCTTAACCAAGCTCGTGCCTCCATAAAATCCTTCATGCCAAAAAATGTCTTGCCTCCTAGACTAGAGAAGTCCTTGCATATCTTAGAATAATTGGCTGCTGTAGGTGGATTAATAGGATCTCCACTTACAGGTGCTGTATTGGGCATTGCCCTTTCACCTCTGGTGCCGTAGCTCTACGGAACCAGTTAACCATACTATGCAAAGAAAAGAAAATTTAGGCTCGAAGAATCGAAAGAAGGTTGGACTAGACTTTGAGGGGATTTTTATGAAAGCTCTTCTATACTTGAAAACTATTTCTAGGAGTTTCTTTATGAAAAATACTTTTAAAATATGTTACCTTCGAAAAATATTTTACTTTCGAAAACAAATTTTTAGGTATCCTGTACCCTTAGGCTCTAATACCAAGTGAAACACCCCACACCCCTTAGTATACACAAAAAGGGCACAATAAAAGATATGGTGCATTATAGTATAACTAAAGCATCACAAACACTAAGATTCACAAGACAAGTAAATATAAACAGCAGAAACATTTAAATGGTAACTCATTATTCAAAATAAAACTTCATACATAAGTCTGAAAAACATCACAAGTCTCAAAATACCAAATACACATGTCTTATGAAAAATGCATCTCAGTCTTATAAAATCAAAGTACAAAAATAATCATCCCTCTCATAAGTGCCAGTACCTCAAAAGCTAAATGAAAAGAAAACTGAAAAGAAGAAAAATACATGAAGAACTCCAAAAATGTAACTCCAAGAAATCTAAATCAACTATCCTTGCCTCTGTTGGACTATGGGGGGAAAAGGGGAATCAAGGAGTGGGTCAGACTATAAGTCTAGTGAGTGAAAGTAACTAATAGTATTTTGAAGCAAGAAAAATATAGTAGACTTAGCAACAGTTTTAGTATAAAAAGGAAATAGAGAAAGGATAAAACTGGGATAAATACTGTTTAACTATTTGCTTTGGTTGTTTGATTCTTTGGATTGTTTGCACTTGTCTTTGATAGTTGTGATTAGGCTGAAATCCTAATTCTATTTTAATTAGGCTGAATTCCTAATTCAACCTGTTGATTGGCATTCTATATCTATTATGCCACTGTAAGCAAGTCCCATCATGTGGGTCCTACAGCAAAAGACACATGTTTAGCGCTTGGAACACAATAGCGATTTACTTACCCAAATCAATGCCGCACGCTCTGCTATCATTGGTAAACGTTAACTGCCGCCCACTCTTGTGACCTCTTACCTTCCCTATCAGCATAAGCATGCCCCGCCCAACCTGGTCTGTTGTGAGACCATCAGTCCTAGTCTAAAAAGGCCCTGCCCAGCCTCACCTAATTATTTTGTGAGACCATCAATCCTAGTCGGAAAGGGAATACTATTGGTGCGGGTCCTATCAAACTAAATCTAGTTGCGCCCCTTGCCCAAAGCCCTCGATTTGAGCTTCTACCTATTGGCCACTAATTTACCCTAGTTACCATATCCCAGCCTCACCTAGCTACTGTTAGACCATCAGTCCTAGTTTGAAAGGGTCCTACCCTGCATTACCTAATCTACTGTGAGACCATCAGTCCTACTCTGAAAGGAAATGTTATTGGTACGGGCCCTATATCTGTTCTTGCTTATTAACTTAGTGTATGTTCTTAAAATAAGCCTCTTCTGTTAATTATGCTCTTATTTGGTTATTAACTTAATCTAAGTCTTTAAAATAAATCTTTTCTGTTATCTCTAATTATAACCTATGTTATATTTTGCTTATTAACTTAGTAAAAGTTTTTAAAATAAGCATTTCTTTTCTTTCTACTTAATTATAACCTGCGTTATAATTGCTACTCTTCTGATTTATCTTTTAGTTATAACCATTGGTTATAAACATACTTGCAAATGTCTCGAATTTGCCTATTTTAGTCTATCTTCTTTTCATTAATGTTTTTCTTATTTTACATGCATCTAATTTCTATAAATTTAATGTTTACTATTTTAATCCATATTTGCGAATTATTATCTCTTTTGATATTCTTATTTTATTTGCACAAAAAGGAATAAAAAGAAACTAAAATTTACAGGCTAAATTCCAACGTAAAACAAATGTAAATAAATGCAAATAACAATAAATAGTTGTAAATAACTAAATAAAATAGCTGAATAAAAATAACTGAACAAAATAGACTAAAAAGAACTTTTAAAAACTAGCTGTAAATAACTTATATAGAAATTGTGTCGAAACTGTAGAAAAACTACAACTATTAAGAACCCTATTATTTTATATTTCCTAAAAATCTAAAATAATTACTAAACACTCACTTGTGGTCCTTAGCTCTAGTCCTTGTTCTTCCTTGATCCCCTTCTAGAGCGTAGAATATTTTTATCAAAAAGAGTCCTTCTTATAAATTTTTTATATTTAGGGTCTAATCTCTGGCAATGAACCCAATAGGAGAAACTCTGAATGAGAAAAATAGATAGGCCTAGAGTCTTATTTATAGTGTAGTTTAGGGATCTTAGACCTTTGGATTTGAAGATTAAATCTGTGCAACCACGTCGTAGGCCCATTGGGAACCGTCAGATGCAAGCATGAACGCACATGATTAAAGAAAAGTTGCAAAATGATGTGTTCGCTTCGTAGTTGAAAATTTTACGTCAAATAAACAAAAGCTGTTCGACCTATAACTAGTGAGGGTCGACATGCAGGTCGACCTAAGGCCTATGGGGGTCGACCTGGCCTTGTTTTGGGTCAACCTAACCCTTTTATATTTTTTTTATATATTTTTATTTCAATTCTTGTTTATTTCCTATCTTCTACATATTAACTCAGATTTTAACAAATTATATAAGGAATTGACCAGAAAATTGCCGCGGACAATAGTGCTACTCCCATAGCTCAATTTTGATAATTTCACAAACTTATTTTATTTATTAATTAATTATTATAGCTTAAATTTTAGGTTTTTACAATAATAACTTTAAATTATTGTTGCTCTACCATTGCTTTAGATAACTAATAAATAGTTAGTTAAAAGAAATCAACTTGTCAAAATACAAATTTATCCTAAATGAGCCGACTACACCCTTGAGTCGAACGTCTAATCTTTATTATTAATTCAATTTTACACAATGAAATGAAATTTGTAGACCAAGGAAAGGGTGATGAAATCCCCACCTTATGTGATTATGGGTGGCGCCCTTAGAAAATAAAAACAAAGATGAAATGTTGCAAAATAGAAATTAAACGTGCATTAATAATGCAACTAAAAATGATTATTATTTTTTGTTTTCTTTTGCAAGCAACTAGCAATGCAAGAAAAATAAAAATAAGAGATAAGGACTAGATACTAGAGCATGCAAAATTGTTTGCAAATTTATCCCTTTACCTAAAAAAGGTTTAAAATCCGAAATTCTTATAAGTGATTGGTTTCCATTATAGGGTTTGATCTCTACAGATCATGTTCCATTAAATTTAACACGTGATCTCTCCCGAACGTTTAGTGTTCCAATCTAGGGTTCTGATCTCTCCACATCCGAGTCCCTTCACTCTTCAAAAAAGAATCTCAATGACCAAGCAAGCCTATCTGCTCACTCATTGATGAGGGGACTTACTTCTTGTACTCCGGTCTGCCTCTCTGGGAAGTAGTTCTATAACAACCAAAGAAGCCCATCCTTTTTACTCCTTGATGATATGGCTTGCTTCTTGCACTTTGGCTTAATCTCTTTGGATGGTAACTCTAAGCCAATCCAAATCCCTAGAAGCCCATCTATTTTCCCTCTAGCAAGGAGACTTGCACCATGCACAATAGTCCCATCTCTCCAGATGGAAGCTCTAAGGCGATCCAAATCCATACAATCCCATCTACTTGCTCTCTGGCAAGGGGACTTGCATCTTACACTTCGGTCCCATCTCTTCGAACTAAGACATAAAGCAATAAATATCAATCATCATGTCCCCATATATTTTTTAAAATTCAAATCCAAATTAAAAAAATAAGCAGAAATCCAAATTATCCATCCTAGACATCTGACTCAGAGCATTACTATTGATAAATCTCGGTTTTGTGCATGTTTGAGTGGTCGGTTTATTATTATCCTGAGAACCCACCCTGGACATCCGAATTAGAGTGTGATTAGGGACCAATATTGGTTTTGTGCATGTCTAAGTGGTCTGGGGTTATATTGTTCTAAATAGTCATCTAAGGAATATAACTTAGGGTATGCCTAGGGACGATTTGAGATCCTGTACACATGTAAGCGACCTAAGCTTATATCATTTATCCAAAGTTAGGATAAAGGAATCGAACTTGGCTTCAATCCATATTAATCATCGGTCTGCTATCTAATGGAAGTCTTTGATTCATAACTTCATTTTGCCCCTTGTTCTAACGATGGGATTCTGGTTCCAGCTCCTACTGTCATGTATTTGTATTCCAATTTGCCACTTTGGCTCAAGATTGCCTATTCAGGCACTAAATCTCATCCTAGATCCAAATCGATTGTTCCTTCGAGTCGTGGAGGCACTGTTTAAGTTTTCTTTGCTCTATCTCCAAATACTTCTACATTAGCTCCTTGTCTTGGTTCTGAATTTCAGCAACTTTAGGTATTCCTTATTGCCCCATCCTTTGGAAGAACCCTTCTAGCATCTCCTTCCACTTAGCCATGAACCCTTCTAGTACCTCTTGATGTCTAGTCATTGTCTCATCTTTCATTTCCTTGATCATCCTTTCTATCTCTTATCTGGTTTCAAAGTTAGGCTGATGAGAATTTGAGGATACATCTTGGCTTCCTCTAAACTTCGGTTTACTTGCTCCGTTTTCGATCTAGTATTATGCCTCTTCATCTTCTCCAAAACCCAGATTCAAATCTTCAGATCCCGCTCTTTGCTCCCAATGAAAGGACCAAAATGTCAACCCAAAAATGGATCAAAACCTGAAAATCAGATGAAAGCACTAGTCTAAATAAAAGAAAAGAAAAAGGTAGATCATAGACGAGAACACATAGATGTTTTTATAGTGGTTCAGCGTGATCTTCGGCCTGCATCCACTTTAATCAAGTTTTATTATTGGTTGCTAGTTTATCTCTTCGGATTACAACTTGTGTTCCCTAGATCTAAGTTACAATGAATTTTAATAAATATGGAAGAGATAAGAAGTGAAGAAGGTGTTGGTGGAGCTTTATTTCCAAGAGTGTTAATGGAGATTCAACAGGGAGAAGATCCATTTCTGGTAGCAGGTAGGTTGGTATTTATAGAGAAATTTATCAGCATTGAGTCGGGTCCTAGTAGCAATGACATCCAAGATACATCACAAAGTCACATCGAAAGATCCAAGCCATGCCGAGTCATTTCCTTAACTCGAGACGAGTTAAAGTGCTTTGACCCAATCATGGTGAAATTTTTCTAATTCCATCTTTTGCCTTTTCTAAGTTCACTCGCCAAATTTGAAGTCAGTCCATCTCCGTGTCGCTGTTCTCCTTAGCTCGGGACAAATTAAGAACTTATCTAATTTTCCAACCAGTTCACCCAAGGCCTTAACTCGAGATGAATTAAGGGCTTAGCAAATTTTTGAAACAGTTGACCTAAGGCCTTAACTTAGGATAAGTTTAGGACTTGGCCAATTTTCCAACAAGTTGACTTAAGGCCTTAACTCGAGAGGACTTGGCTATGTTTCCGACCAAACTTCCAAAGCTCAATTCTCCAGTCCCTCTACGTGTGCCTTCCAATTTTCAAGCCGTTTCGTCGTTTATTGAATCTTCTAAGTACAGTTGAAATCTGCTTTATTGAAAAGGGGGTTGACATTATTTAAAAGCAGTGATTTTTTAAGTGAAAATTTAGCAAGCAAAGTAGAGCAAATTTTTAGCAAGCAATTTCTATGCTTCTCCGCTTTCCTTTTATTTCCAACATGAAAAAGAGGTTGAAAATGATATATATTTATTTATATTTTGTTATTTTTTCAAAGGTAATTGATAATTCTTAAAAGGATAAAATAAAAACAAAGGAAAACGAAAGCAAATTTGCATATTTTTTGTTTTCTAAAGAATTTCTTTAAAGAAAAGAAGATGGAAGTTTAAATAAAAGAGAACCTAAAAATAAACTCAACTCGAGGTACCCAAGCAAAAATGAAAAAGAAAATTCTTCTATTGAAACAAACGAAGAGTAGAAAGATAATAAAGAAAAAAAATAAAACTTTACACTAAAGTAAAATTAAGTGAAGCCAACATACATAGCACAACAAACAAGCCTAATATCCAAATTATTACGCTACCCCTTTTCTTCTTAAAATGAAAAAAAGTGAAACTGAAAATAAAAAAACATGATCTTAAAAAAGAGAGACGAAAAGTGCAATCGATAGAAAAAAATGATAGGTTGTTAGAATTCGGATTTTAGGGTTTTGAAGGTGATTGCGGCCGTAGAAGAGGTGTTTGATGGTTTTGGGCTATCTGGCAGAAGAAGGTGGTTGAGTGCATGGAAAATGACAGGTAGTGCTGGCTAGTTTTTTTATGTTGTAGGAAGATGATGAGGAAGTCGATAGGAGCAGAGGTGGTTGTTGACGATGGTCAGGCTGTTGCAAGTTGTGAAATGGGTTTGGTTGGGTTTGCTACGGATGTTAATAGTTTGGGGATGAAGTGTTGTGTTGTTTGAGTAGCAGTATGTGGGTTTGGCAGGTTTTAAGCAGTGGATTTATTTGATTTGGGTGGTAGTTAGTGTTAGCGGTGGACGTGAATAGGCGATTTGTTGGTATAGGTGATTGGTTATAGGAGGAGGTCGCCATTTTGGGTTCATGGTCATGGCTGCTTCAAATTAGGAGAAGAGGCGGTGGTTTATTGGGTTTAGCGTTGGAATTAGTTATGGTGGTTTTTGATTAGATAGTGGTGCAAGTGGTCTTTGATTTGTACAAGGATTTGTAGTATCGTGGATTTAGGGGATTTATTTGGGTTCGGGATTGGAGGTGATGGAGGCAATTTGGATTCAAGCGATTAGCATTTGTTGATGGTGACGTAGAGGGTACTGGTTGTCGGGTTCGATGATTATCTAAGTTTAAATGGTGAACAGTTTTGAATGGTGAGGTTGCTGTAGGAGTGGGGTGGAGATTTGGGTTTGCATTTTGCAGGAATTTGAAGCAGGCGTCTGTGAGGAAGTGGGCGGTAGGATGTAGGTTGCTAATAGCAGGGAGGAGCAAATTCATGTCGCGCGAATGCAGGATGGATGGTTAGTTGGTGTGATAGTCGGGGTTTAAGGTGAGGTGGCAGTGATGTTTTTGGTCATGGACGTGACAATTGAGGAGGTATCTAGTGAGGAGCAGTTTCCAAGGGGAATGTTTTGAAATGTTGCAGGTGGTTTGTAGTTGATGTTTTGAGGTTGGTAATGTTGTAATTTGTAGGGCGGTGCTGTAAATTGTAAGTTGTTTGTAGGAGTTGCCGTGTATGATGGTGATTGAACAGATTGGGGATGATGAAGTGTTTAGGTTTCAGGTTAGCAACATGTGTCGAAGACAGATGGAAGGCGATGATTGGTTGTTGGTTATGGGTGGTTCAGAGAGGTTGTTCAGTTTTGAAAGTAGCTTTGATTGTTTCAGTTTTGGTCAGTTGAAGGAGTTTGTGAGAACAAGTGTACAAATATTTTTGTAATAAACAAATTATAAGTAAAACTTGTTTGTAAACAGACAACTGTCTAATATGAACAACAGAGAAGTGAATAACAAAGTATAATGCAAAGATTTTTTTTACAACACCGAAAAAAACAAAAATGCCCAAATGAAGTGAAATTCAAGTGAACAAAACAAATGAACAACAAAAATTTGTTTATCCTTTTTTCTATGAAAAATAACACAAAATAGAATAGAACAAAAATAATTCAAAGAGTAAAATACAATTAAATTGCTTCCGCGCCAACAGCGCAGAAAACTTGGTTCAGAAGATGGGTTTTCTATTAATTGGAAACCATCGAGTCTTGTCGTTATCAAATACCATAAGTGCACGACGTACAATTGCACTACATATGCACTTTAATAACCATTTTTTGTTCAAGTAACGTAGAACATCAAATTAAAAATGAAATCTACTTTCTAATCAAGCATGATCTATTTATATCACGTAAATAATCAATTTAAGAATGATCTATTTACCCTTCTTTGATCAAGTAACACAGAACATCAAATTCTGATTCTACTTTCAATTTCATTATCAAAATCAATTAGTGGATGAAAATATAACTTGTGTTTATATTTGATTAAATATAGCCTTTTTGTAATTAAAAAAAAATAGGCTATCAAATTCACTAATTAACATAAACTTCCATTAACATCAAAAGTTACATTAAGCACAAAACAAGCGATCATGAATGAAATCATTGTGTCAATTTTATATGATTCACCGAAAGCTTCATTATCCCCAAATTGAAGGGGTTTAGCTACTCATACTTGAATTCATTTCAACGTATATGGATTTCAACGTTAAAAAGAAACAATAACTAATCAAAGAGAAAGAGAGCTAACTAATTGCATAAAAGGAAATCTAATCTACTTACACTAAATAAAAAGAGCATGTAATAAAAATAAAGCAAAAGCGAAGAGGCAATAAAATTGCATAAAAGAGTACTAAGAATAAATTAAACTACAAAAAAGAGAAGAGCTTTTATACTTAATTTTGTGGCTACAAATTCATAAAATAGTACATGCAACATAAGAGGATATTTATACAAGTCTAAAACCCTAATTTCCTTTTAGGGTGCTACCAAAGTTGCCACTGACTTTGTGTGGCCACTAAGTGATCATTAAGCATTAGTTAATTCCTACTAACATGTGATTTTTCCTTTTATTGTGGTCCATTAGTAAGTGAGTAGTTGGGCTCTCCATGTAGTGTTCATTCTTTCTTTTCTTTAGCTTCCAAAATATGTGCATGCATAAGTCCATAAAGCCTCTGCCAGTTTTCACTCAATTTCCTACAGATTAGATTAAAATGTGCATATAAGTTTTCTCAAAATTAATTCATACATAAAATTACCATTTTTTCCAAATTTAGATGAGTGAATGATGATTTGAAAGTACTTTTATATTTTGATTTAAAACATGTAAAAATACCCTAATATGCTTTTATTTTAATAAAAGAAGATTAAGAGTAAGAGCAAAAATATACACTTTAACGTGCATATCACTACTTCTCTTGGTCGCATGCATGCATGAAGATCGAGGCGACTCATTCACTCCGTCTAGGTTCTTGAATGCGCATCACATAGCTCCAAGGCAGTTCACCCAAGCAACTATAAGCTCTTTGCCAGACTTTTCATAGTTTGTAAAGATCTGAATAGTTCGAAGCACGACCCTGTACTAATAAAGCAAAAATTTAAAGCTCTACTGGGCCAAGATTGACCCACCGATCATTACTTCCTCCAATAGAACGATATGCCCTACCTCTTCTTTGGCATATCAAGTAAGCTATTTGCCTACTAAGACTAGTCCTTCTTCGTTCCTAATATCGTAAATCTGATCCTTGCCACACGGGTGTATGGAGTGTTTGATGTACTCACTATCTTCGATGATATCCCACACATACTAGAATGTATCCAAGTAAGCACATCCAAGTATGCCTAGAGAAATCAAACCAATTCCTTTTTCATTTTGATCCTAAGTTGTGGTCAATCTTAAGGGCCCAAGTAGGATTCCATATCAATCGTTACATTGTTCGTCAACTCAAAAGGTGATGCACGTACTCCCTCCGACTATTTCTTTGGTTTATAAACTTAAAAGATTGCTACGGTGCTTGAGCCATGGTTTAGGTAGTGGTTGTTGTGCATCCACGTTCTTTATGTGGAGAGATTTCTCTGCACCCATTCATTTCTCTCCTCGTTTTCGCCTCTCTGAGCTCAACAATGAAACATTCTCAAGCAATACTCTAGTCACCTCTAATGGGTCCAATCCCATTCTCCATAGGATACTTCATCATCAAGCACCAATGAGTTAATGCCACTATAAGATCAACTAGGGCCGGTCAGCCCAAGAACGCGTTATAAGTTAAGAATTCATCAATAATAACAAACTTTGGAACCCACACAATTTGCACTCTCCTTCTCCCAATTCAACCGAAAGGCCAATAATCCCAACGTGCTCCTTGCGTTACATGTAAATTCCTAAGTCCTAGATTTATAAGGCTTAAGGTCCTTGGGACCGATTTTCATCTGCTTAAAGGTTTGCGTGAATAGAATTTACTAAACTTCAACAACCCACTAAGACTTGATGCATAGTAGCTGGCCCAACCATGGCCGTTATTACCATGAGGTCAAGCACTGACGCTTTAGTCCCATCATATTTCTTGTTGCAAAAAACTATATCTTCTATCAACAAACTTTGATGCTTTGCCGGAACTCTATCTTTGACGGTATAGCAACTCTCTTATGGTGTATGCTTTAAAGAGTTTGTATACCGCTCCATCTCATTCTAGCTTGTCTCTGCTGGATGACGTCCTCTTATTACTGTATTTATAACAATCCTTCCATCTGGTAACCTTAGCCCCACATCGTTAGGTCCGACCTGATTCCCTTGGGCATTTAACCTTTATGCTTACATTTTGTCTGCCATCTTCCAGACCTCTAACGCACTGGTGCAATATTTTTTTTTGAATTAACTCCTCAATGATATCCTTCAAATTATGACACTCGTTAGTGATTTTCCCATGGGTCTTGTGGAAGCGACAGTATTCATTCGGGAGTCAATCAACTTCGGTTGCCTCTCTTCGAGACAGCTTCTTGTTCCTCTCAGTACTCTATGTGGACAGGTAGATATTTTTGATAGTATCATTTGGAGGAGTGTAATCCTCTTGTCTTGTGTTCCTAATATGCTTTTTGGCATCATTCGTTATATTCCTAGTGCCTCAATTCCTCTTTTTATGGTTATTGGTATCACCAACATTTACAGCAACTCTACCGCCGCTCTCATGGTCTATTTGATAGCCACATTGCATTGTACCACTTCTTTCAAATGTCTACTAGCTTTTCGACAGCCTGATATGCCTCTTCTATGAGCAAGAACTGATAGAGTTAAGGGTATGCCCTAGGGGTAATTATGCAAATTATTGCGTATATCTAACTCATTGACCAATCTTATTCAAACTAAAAGGTGTTTTCTTTTATTATATACTTAATGAATGTGTTGATTAATTAATTAATTTAATTAAAAGTATATTTAATAGAAAATCCATAAATGATTTTTTTTGTGATAGTAGTTATAAAATGTTGCAACCATGAGTAATTTATCAGAATGAAAATAAATAAATCATTTTAAATATTCCTAGTCAAGATGTTCAAGACTGGATATCGACACATCCTTTGAGACTAGAGTACGTAACGCTCTCCAACTGTTGGGCAGTGTATTACTCATGACTGTTGGGGGTACCAACAGATTGCGTACTAATAGTTTTAGGTCAACTATAGAATGACTCCCTAGATAGTTTTCTATTGGTTAATATAACTAAGGTCGGCAAGAGAATATTTATGTGATTAATTTACACAATTCTCTTGACTTAACACTGTTGATCTTCAATGTGGAAGCTTCGCTTTGATTGTAGTTAAATCATGGCATGATGTCTGTCAAACAACTATAGTTAGGTTGAGTGGAAGCGCTGAAAGTAAAATACTATTCGATAGAGGATGTGTCTCCTCAGTTATATGAGGTTAGCATCACGGTTAACTGAAGTCAACTCAAAGTCAAAGTCATTGCCCATAGCACTTCGGTTAATAATTATTATTATTTTTCATTTAAGGACTTCTTGTTTGGACTATAAAGTTGAATATGGATGGGACTTTAATTTTAACCATGATAAATTCCATAAGTCCTAATGTGACATAGTTTTGATGAAGAGAATTAGCGTAAATAATTGTCACTAGTGGGTACCGCTTATAACAAGTAAAATTGGATTTTACCAAAAGATACATAAGCAATAAATTCAGCCAAAATTTCACATCACTAGCTATGGTAACGTGTGAACGTTAAGTTAATTTTTTACATGTTAATCACTGATTGAATTTACACCTTTGAATCGCACAACCGTAATGATGAATTCTCTAAAAAATCACCAAAATTAATTTATTTATAAAATGTTGTATATTGATTAGATTGATTAAATTAATTAATATTTTAGAATTATAATTAATATTTAATTTATTTGGTGTTTGGAAGTTGTTTGTAATTTCTTGAATGTAGTTAGAAAAGTTATATTAAGCGCATTGATGTACCATATCGATGTAATTTAAATAAAAGATAATTGCATGAAATGATTTATGAAAATTTTACGTCATTTGGTGGCATAATTTATGAAAATTTTATGTCATTTGATGGCTTGTAATAGTTAAGGGAACCTTATTTCATAGTCATGTGAATAGAAAGAAAAGGAGAGAGAGAAAATCAAGGGAATTAATTAGGAAAGTTTTAACTAAAGAATGGGAAATTTTTCATTCTTTCAAATAAAACATATTCTCTAATTCATTCTGTACAAACGACTCATTCTTTCTCATTCATTTTAAATCTTTCTCTCCTGCTAACCTTTGATGGTAGAAAACAAAATTAAAATTTCCAATGTCTTTCAACTCCAAATAAAAAAGGGATATTTTGGCAATAAATCTAAATTTTAATTTGATTACTATAAATCTCTAACTTTTATTAATTAGAGAGATTTGATTGAATCTTATATATACATATTAATGATTTGACAATAAATCTATTTTAAATTGATTGGTATAATTCTCTAATTTGTATTAATTAGAAAATTTTGTTTTAATCATATGTACACACATTTAATTTTATATGTACGTTGCATATATAAAATTTATTATATATATTTCACATTATTAGAGGCTGAACTAGATTTCATTCCATAATTTTTTTTTAAATGAGACTGTTGTGTGTGTGTGTGTGTGTATAAATTATTGTTGGTTGTTTATAATGTCTGACACGTATATACTGTCATTTATACACTGAATTAATTGAGTTTACCAAATGGAAGTTGAATTAGCCATTCCTGTTACCCTTTATTCTTTTTCTTTATGTGATCAGCTATCCATTTATTTCTATCTAATATGTCAACACTTCACCATCAATTGATAGCACCTATCATATGTTGCACTTACACAATTTACACCATAATATATGTTTGGTAATACTTACATTTATACCATGTATATGTTGCTAATTAATGACATTCAATTTAATTAATAAGAGAAATATGAAATTTTCTCTCTCTATGTAAATAAAGTATCCTCGCATTAATTGAATAAGTTAAGAGAAGGAAATGATAAGTTTCCATCTCAAAATTACGTTACGTTTGGAGAAAGAGACGAAAGGATTCTTTCTCTAAATTTACACTTATGTGTAATTATGGGTGTATTTGACACATTATATATTTAGGATTAAATTATTTAAGAACTTCTTTCAATCAATTTTTAAATAAAATAAGATTTCATTTAAAAACTTTATTAGATTGGATCTAATATACCTTTAGACTTCATAGCCCAAAAGATTAAAAATGGTAAAATTTTGAAATTCATGCATTTCTTCCACTACGGGCTGGCAAGTTCCAACCGTGGTATCAAAGCCTAATAGTCTATGGGTCTAAAATAGTCATGTTAGGGCCAACTAATTAAGCTTGCACATTTAGTACGGTGTTTGGAAAGGTAATGTCTAGGATTAGAATTTGGTAATCTAGTACGATGTCCTACCTGGCTACCAACCTGGCCTGAAAGGTGAAGTAAGCCCAAAGGCTGCCTCTAATAGATAATCCAATTTGATTAGGCCTTGGGATAATTTTCCAAAATAATTTTGAAAACTAAGGCAAGAATTTAAATTTAAAAGTTAAATTTAAAATAAAATCATTTTTATTATAAATGTTATAATATAACATAAATTTTCAAAATGTTTGAAAAGGTAATCAAAATTTCAAAATGTTTAAAACTATTTTAATAAACAAGTTAATTAATCAATACTGATATGCGTGTATTATATATGTTAATATATATATTATGTTATTTTAAAGTGTTTGAGATAACATAAGTATACATGTATATATGTAAATAAATCTTGAAATTAATATAAGTTAATTAAAATTATTTAGTTAAATAAATTAATCAAAGGTTAAATAATTAACTAAACTAATAAAAGTTTGATTGATTGAACAAATTGACTAAAGGTTAATTAATGAAAAATGAATACACATATTGAGATATATGTGTTATATTATAAAGGTTATAATAGACATGTCCAATATAAATGTTGTATTAGAATACTAATAAAAATTAACTGAAGAGCTAATTGATTAATATTAATTAAATAAGATTTAATCATTAAAATATTATACATCAGACTATTATAAAGTAATATGAAATATAAAAGTTATATAATAATAAAACTTATACGATATGAATGATAAACTAAAGGTGGAACGTTAAAGAAACCAAATAGACTTAATGATTAAATACATACGTAAAGGTACGTATACCGTGATTTCTGATGTGTTTGACACTTGAATCGTAATTGTATTTCATAAAAAATACATTATTTCATAAATCGATTTCACTTAATATAATATATAAGATTATGAATCTTCAATATAACGTTATCCTCTACCATATATATACTAATAAAATACTTGCATACTCCTTAGTTGTGACTCAAGCTGGGGATGTCATGTGTTGTGTTATTAATATTTTGAATAGACGAGGTAAGGCTATTATATGTATTTGTTGAGCATACTGAAGGTACATGTACTATACTTAGGCCGTCGGGATATTGTAAGTACAAGTGACTAATTTCATTTCGATTTATTGAGAAGACTCAAGGTTGAAATGAGATTAAGACGAAGTACCAAAAGTTTAGGAATTGTATATGATACAATCAATAAGGAATTATCCATCATTTGTGGGATATGATTTGTCGAGCAGACTTAAGGTGAGAATTCCAAGACAAACAAGTCCTAACACTTACTAGTGAAGTAGAAAAACATAGATGTTTCGTCTTAGGGTTTAGCGAAACATAAAGGACTAGTGGGAGCTTTATTCGGAAAATAAAGTGGTAACATTTAATCATTCTAATATTGTAAGAACATACGCTAAATAATGTAATGATTATCTACAATAAATTATGAGGTAGATTTATCTGGCCGGGGGACTATTATACTGGCCAGTTACTATACTTGATTGACCCGTGCATTTAATATGATTGATAAAACATTTATCAATTAATATATACAAATGAACAAAATTGAAAGTTGACTAATAGAAATATGACATATACTCTCTATTAAATTCCTAGTGAATATTAATATTTTCTTTACCCATGCAATTGCCTAATTTTACAACTACTTAATACGTTCGTAATTTGGTCGCTTACGTGTTTATTTGGTCAAGATCATGTATTGGATTCTATGAGTTTCGAACTCTAAAAGCAATAAAAGATTAAGGAAATTTGATCTATATATTATCACATATAAATATTATATGGTGAACAATCACCATTTGTAATGTATGATACATTGATAAAATTAGCTCATTCAAAATAAGCCAATAAATAGTACTATGAGATCGAGTATCCAATTTTATTGATTACATAAAAGATTATGTTTTGTTATATGTAACACATGGACAAAACTACAATATAAATCTACAGACTCGATCACTGAAATGTCAGTTTGATCGGTTTACGTAAAGTGCAACAAATTTGATTTCTTTAAAAAGTAAGGATAATCGAATGCGTTTTTGTAAAGAGTTCATCATGATATTGTAGTAAATCTTTTCTTTTGAATGGTTTGACCATTTAGAAAGAAAAATGAACGTATAAGTGCAAATGTTATTAAGATACATGGAGATGATGAAAATGAACGGTCACTTCTGCTTCATAAAGAAACATCGGAAACGAGAATTGTAATAATAATGATACGATACTTAACATTGGAATACGAAAAATTATCTCTATTTTGAAATATAGTTTTATATATTCAACGTACTCAAGTTAATTCAGATTTACTCACAAAATCATCGCCTAGTATGAGTTTGGATTTTGGATATATATTTTGAAATGGAATATTCTAAATGATGATTTAGAGTTAACTGTTTAGACATAATAACCAAAGTACCTCAAAGTCAATGGGAGTGATATTGAGTTTGTGAGTTTTTGGATATGATCCAAGATAGATATGAAAATGTCGTTCAACAAGCATCAAAATTGAACAAATTTTAAGAATATTTAATTAGTTTGATTATCAATCAAAATGCGTTGAAAGCATGTGTCCATAAGAAGAGCATTAAAAGGTACATTGATATTTTTAAATCATAAGTAAACAACATACTGCCGATTGTTAAAGATGAACTTATGTTAAAATAAGTTTTATTAGTTTTAATACTCAGCGTTGGATTTGTAAATGATGTCTTTTATAGAAAGAATAAAAGATGGACAGCTATTTAAAATGTTTAATAAAGAATATATAAGAAGGATTATGTAACATCCTGATATTTTCAACATCATGTTAGACTTGAATTGGTTAAAATATCAGATTGTTAATTTATATTTGGCAAAACTCATATACAGTAAATAAACAAATCACATAATCACAGACACAGAGTAATAAAAAATAAGCAGCGGAAATAAAAGAATAATAGTTCATGAAGCTACTATATATATAACAGAGTTAAACAAGATACAACAGAAGTCTCGGATACATAGAAGTCTCGGTACAATAGTCAAATAACAAAATCTGAATACATCATTGGGGTCAACTGAATAACAGGAAGCTGAATAGATATAGCTGGATCTCCAAGCGAAGCTCCAACTCCAAAGGCGAGTCTCGAACACTATGCCACTCAGTCTGACCCAAGCGTAAAGGAAAACACAAACACTCGAGTCAGGATTTAACATTCTTATATCAATAAATCCAACTTTGAGTGAAATATCAACTGAAATAGAAGTAACTCAAAGGATGTTTGGGATAAACATCATCTAAGGATCCGTGGAACTATCTACTATGTAGTAATATACGTTATTAACGACCTACGTTATTATAACACCGTGGTCATTTCAAAATATCATATTTCAAAACCAAAATATCATCCATTTCAGAAACCATAACGATACGATATCATTTTTCACTTCAAATATATCCATTTCCAAAATCATAGCACTTCAAAGTTACAACACTTCGAAACCAAAACATTAGAAATTATAACACTTTGGAATCATAACACTTTCCTTTAAACAGTTTAGTTATTAATAATAGCATATATAACAAAATAGTTTATAAATTAAAACAGTTTATATAAAAATAGTTATAAGTTAAAATAGTTTATGTTAAAAATAGTTTAGTTTAAAATAATTTATAAAGTAAAATATATAAATAGTTTTAAATATAATTTAAAATATTTTATATAAAAAATAGCTTCCGTAAATTTCACAAATCAATTCCAAATCAACTCGAATTCCAAAATTCAAATTTAAATCAATTCTCAATTCATCAATTTCAACTCAACTCAGTTCTAAATAAACCATTTCAAATTATATCGATTTCAAATACAAATTTGAACCACAAATAGACCATTTCAATTTCCATTTATTTCAAAGCTTCAAATATTCAATATTTTCAAAACTAAATTTGATAATTTTATATATCTTAATTCAGTTTACCATTATTTAGTTTTGAAATATTTACTTAACAAATCCAATATCATTTAAATAAAAATCCAGATTTCAAATTGAATATTCCTTCAATTTACTTAAACTTGAAATATTCATCTAATCACCTTAAACTAAATCAAGTTAAATTATCATATCCTTAATAAAAAAACTTAAATTCAGTAAGTTTCAAATTGATTTAATTAAATATAATTCTCAATTAAATACAATTTCAAATAAATTCAATTTTACCAATCCAATCTTAACTTATAAAAATCATTTTAGAATCTATTTTAAAATATAATCTTAAATAAATACTTAAACATCTTATTAAATTTATTTATATATTAAATCTATTTATATATTCCAAAATAGTAATATTATAAATAAACTCTTAAAATTTTAAATTTCAAAATTTAACTTATAACTATACAATTTTCAAAAACATATAAATTTAAAATCTAAATTTTAAACTTTATAAAATACATTTATATATAATATAATAAAATAAATATTTATTAACCATAAATTTCTTTTCCAAACCATAGAAATCATTTTCAAAATACTAATATATAAACCAACGGTGCCTGTATATAAAATTTTCTATCCTATGGTCAGGTGATACAGATATTTATCATTTCAATCCGAAATTTAAATAATATGGGTATATATAATTTCAACCCGCAATCCCAAATTCGATTCAATGAAAATCGCTTGGATTTATCATTTAACCCATTACGATTTTCTTCTATTCTACAAGATTGTTCAAGTATGTATCATTTCAACCCATAGTGAATTCTATACTAACAGGGAACTTGCAGAGTGATAACAGATATGATAATAGTACAACAGGCATATATCATTAATATAAATAATAGATAATGGTGTCAGATGTCACAAGTGAATAGTTACAAATAATGGCATATATGTAGCAAATTAAATAACTAACAGCAGCATATTTCAATTATCATTTCAATTGAAATCAAATTTAATAAATATAAGAACGTTAATCGTGAGTGATTGCTCACCTTTCGAGGCTAGAGAAGCATAGGACAAGCCCATAGATAAATGACAAATCAAAGCAATCGACTGCTATGTACAATTCTAGACAGCGGTGAAATCAAAAGCAAAGCACGATGGAACTGGATTTGATTAAGTTCAATTACACAAGTGAACCTGTATATATAAAATGTGTATATATATACACATAAAATCTTATTTTAAATGTAAACACCATTAGTATTTTACATAAACCCAATTAGAATAAAATATAAATATATTAAAATCTAATACTATGTTCTTACAACTCATGTAGAAAAATCATAAGAAAAATCTTTATATGCCTGTATTCTAAAACAAATATCAAAATAAACCATTATAAATACAATCTAAGATTAATATTAGAACATATGAACAGGTAGTCTATATATATCATAATACAAGGCCATTACGTATAATAAAAATCAAAATGCGTATACTTTAAACACATCTCCAATAAAGTTTATACATATATAGGTTAAAAAAAAAATTACTTAATTTATATTTGAAATTTAAAACCGACGTATGCATATGTGTATATATAAAATAATATGCAAATTGTAACAGCATATTATGAATGTAAACTATTATAAACTTCTACCATAAACCTCAACATCATGCATATGTATATATAAACAAATATACATTTGTATATTAAAACTAAATATACTAAAATATAAATGAAACCGTCACATAATAGGTATACTAACATATATATATACTTTACTATAAAATTTCAAAAATTTGGACATAATATATATAAATACTCTTAACACATAGATATATAAACTTATATACTTATACTATAAAGCAACTCATGCATATAAACTTATTATATATATACAAACCCATACTAACATATATACAACCTAACAGATATATCATATAAAAGAACTCGGATACAAAACAGTGAAGAGGGAAAATATAACTTATATATATATACTTACAGACTCTACAGATGATATATTAACAAATATATATCAAACCTTATACTACACATATGATATACTACATATATATAAATTATAAAATATACATACTTTAACACATATTAACAAATATATATAACCCAAACCAGATTATACTTATATATATACACTATATGTAAACAACAAGCTATTACTTACAGGGAAAGCAAACACAGCAGAGACTTGGGTGATTAGGCGAGGTAGGAGGATGATGCAGCGCACCATGCTAAGCGAGTTAACAAAGTCGCCAGCGAGTTATGCGCCAATCACTTATGCCGCATTTCCTTAAGTCGCTCTCTTATGCCGCACTGCCATGAGTCACCTACGAGTTATCTTATGTCACCTGCCTTAAGTCGCCTGCCTTATAAAATAGCTACCCAAGAAATCAAGCCGAGATAGCGACCCAAGAAATCGAGCCCGCATTTCTTAAGTCGCTCATTTATGCCGCATCTCCTTAAGCCGTTCACTTATGCCATATCTTCTTATGTCGCATGAAGCTGTGCTATCTCCTTATGTCATGTGCTGTTAAGTCGGGTGATGATATGTCGTGTTGTTGTTATGTTGTATGATATTGCAACTCATATATTTGTTAAGCCGTGTAATGTTGTAACTCAAGTGATGTTGTAAGTCGTGTGATGTTAGGTCGTATGTGCTAAGTCGTGAGTCACATGTTTCTTATGTCGCATTACTGTTGAGTCGGATGAGTTGAGTCGCAGGTGTGTGTTGTAATTTCCTATAAATAGGGGTGTGTTGTCTTTTGTAAAAGGGGTTGATTTTTGAATAAATTTGTGTGTGAGCTTTGGCCACCATTGTTGGAAGTTGAGTGTGATCTCCTTCTACCTTCCATCTTCGGATTATTCGTGCACGAATCAACGAATTTGAAGCCAATTCTTAGTATCACTTGCGAGTGATCAACGATCGAATTGTGGATCATTCAACACGGCATCTTACGAGATCAACGGGTTGGGGATAGCTAGATTCCGGTATCATCACGATCAATGGAATTGGGCATTTATCATTCTATCGGTTTATTGGACACGAAATCATCATTTCGTAAGGAAGATCCGTATCAGAGCTGCGTCAATTGGTATCCAAACTGTCGCAACCTAGTCATAGCTGCGTCAATTGGTATCGGAGCTAAGTAGAGATGGAAACGAGATTGTTTAATGATCATGCCTCCGAGACGTGCTAATCGATATCATAATGTTGAAGATTTGTATAGAAGACAAGAAGCTGAGCAGATGGAGCAGCGTATCAATGAAAAGTTCAATGAGGGTATTGAAAAATTGGAGAAGTTGATGAACGACATGAATCAAAATCAAAGGAGAACGTCACCAGTTTCGAACCAGGGTGGAAACAAGGTTTCACCATCGGTTTCGGGAGAAAGGAGGATGTCACCGAAGTCTTATCGAAATGAAGAGAGAAGAACTCAACGTGGGTTTGAAAATGAACCATATCGTGATGCCGAAAGACAAGGTAGAAGGGATATGCGTGGTCGTAGGAACGTAGATGGTCAGGATCGATATCAAAATACATCTGATTTTGAGGAATATGGTGATAGAGGTAGTATTCATTATCGAAATCGAGGCCAAGTGCGAAATCAATATCTGGATTCAGAAAATGATCCTAAATGGGAGTCAGGTATGAGGATGGAAATTCCAGAATTCAAAGATGGCAAGCAAGCTGAAGAATTTCTTTATTGGTTGTTGACTGTTGAAGAAATTTTGAAATTCAAGGATGTGCCTGAGAATCGCGGAGTCCAATTAGTTGCTACAAAGCTAAGGGGAAGAGCTATGGCTTGGTGGCAACAGACTAAACTAACTCGGGAGAGAATGGGAAAATCAAAAGTTGTCACTTAGGAGAAGATAAGAAAGATGATGAAAGTGACTTTCTTGTCGTACAATTATCAATCTCTTAGGTATCAAAGTTTGCAGAATTTGAGACTTGGAACGAAGACAGTGAATGACTATGCAGATGAATTCTATCAATTGATTGCAAGGAATGATATTATGGAAACCAACGAACAGCTAACGACTAGATATGTTGGAGGGTTACGAATGCAAATTCAAGACATGGTTAATATGTTTAATCCAATGTCCGTTGCTGAAGCACATCAGAAAGCTCTAGCTTGGGAGAAAAAAGGGAGATGAGGAATTGGAGTGTTTGCGAGTTCTAACAAGCAGAATAAGGGTGCTAGTAACAGTGCTAATGTTTCCAAGGCAGTCAATAAACCAATTGTCAATGAAGCCGCTAAAGCAAAGGTCAATAACAATATCAAGTGCTATAATTGTCAGGAGTTTGGTCATAAAAGTAATGAATGTACAAAGCCAAAGAAGAGAGCATTAGTTGCAGAGGAATGTTAGTATGAGGATGTGGATGCTGAAATTGATTATTCCCAACCATCGAAGTTTGTTGAAGCTGAAGAAGTTGTGTCAGGAGACGAAGGGTACAACTTGATGATGAGGAGGTCTTGTTTAGTGCTAAAGCATGAGAATGAAACTAGTTGGCTGAGAAGTAATATCTTTCAGTCTACATGTACTGTCTTGGGAAAGGTTTGTCGATTTGTTATTGATGCGGGAAGCTGCGATAACATTATTTTTGAAGAAGCCGTCACGAAGTTAGGGTTGAAGACTGAAAATCACCCTAGACCTTATAAACTAGCATGGCTAAAGAAAGGTGGAGAAGTGACAGTGGTAAGACGAGCATTTGTTACATTTTCTATTGGGAAGAAGTACAAAGATGATATATGGTGTGATGTTGTGGATATGGATGTGTGTCATCTACTATTGGGAAGACCATGGCAATATGATAGAGCTGTACAACATAATGGTCGCACCAACAACTGCAGTTTCATGTTCGAAGGAACCCAAGTTACCTTAGTTCCTAAGAAGCGTAAACAAAGTGAAAGCAAGTCAGAGAAGAAAGTGGAATCAACTAGTCCATTATCTACGAGAGAATTTGTTAAAGAAGTGAAAGATAGTGCTGAATTGTTTATGTTGATTGGGTATGAAACAAGTGAAGATCTTGAAATTCCTGCGGAGGTTAGACCGGTGTTAAATGAATTGTAAGATGTCTTTCCTACGGAATTACCTAAGGAAATACTGCCACTAAGGGACATACAACATCAAATTGATCTAGTGCCAGGTGCTGTATTACCGCATAGGCCACATTATCGTATGAGTCCAAAAGAGCATGAAGAGTTGAGGAGACAGGTTGAGGAGTTGCTTTAGTAAAGGCGCGTTCGAGAGAGTCTCATTCCTTGTGCTTTACCAGCTCTCTTGGTACCAAAGAAAGATGGTTCATGGAGAATTGTACAGACAGCAGGACACTCAACAAAATAACTGTTAGATACAGATTTTCTATGCCAAGACTTGATGATCTATTGGATCAACTCAGTGGGTCTGTAATCTTTTCTAAGGTCGATCTTAAGAGTGGTTATCATCAGATTCGCATAAGACCAGGTGATGAATGGAAGACAACATTCAACACTCGGGAAGGATTATATGAATGGCTGGTCATGCCATTTGTTCTATCTAATGCACCAAGTACATTTGTGAGAGTGATGAATCAAATTTTCAGACCTTACATCGGGAAGTTTGTTGTAGTCTATTTGATGATATCTTGATATATAGTGCTAGCACAGAGGAGCACATTTAACACTTGTGAAAGGTGTTAACTACTCTTCATCAAGAACAGTTCTATGCGGCGACGAAGAAGTGCGTGTTCATGACGCCAAGTGTTTTATTTCTGGGTTATGTCGTGTCCAAATAGGGGATACAAGTGGACCAGAGTAAAGTAACCGCAATCAGAAATTGGCCAAAGCCCAAAATTATAACAGAAGTCAAATGTTTCCATGGGTTAGCTTCATTTTATCGAAGATTTATACCACACTTTAGTGGTGTGATGACCCCTGTTACTGATTGTATGAAAGGAAAGCAATTTTCATGGACGAAAGATGCAGGATCTGCTTTTGAACAGATCAAGGAACTTTTAACCTCAGCACCAATTCTTGTGTTGCCAGATTTTCAGTTACTATTTGAGTTACATACAGATGCGTTCCAAGTTGGAATTGGAGGAGTGTTGAGTCAGAAGGGTCGTCCAATTGCCTATTTTAGTGAAAAACTTTCTAGAGCAAAGATGAGATACAGTACTTATGATATGGAGTTTTATGCTATTGTGCAGGCTGTGAAGCATTGGAGAGATTACCTATTCCATAAAGAATTTGTTTTGTATACAGGCCATGAAGCATTGAAACATCTACAAGGGTAGAATAAAGTTGCAGCTAAGCATGCATTGTGGATAGATTATTTGCAGCAATTTACAATCATCGTAAAGCACAAGTCTGGAGTAACTAATCGTGTCGCCGATACATTGAGTTGGAGGGAGAATTTACTAACAACCATGAGAGTAGAGGTGATGGGTTTTGAATTACTTCCAGATTTGCTTACTTCAGATTCTTATTTTTTCGAAATCCTAGACAAAGTCAAGCAGGGAAACATGGATGGATATATGCTGGTTGAAGGTTTTCTATTCAAAGGAAATCAGTTGTGTATTTCAGATTGTAGTCTGCGAATGAAAATCATCAAAGAATTACATGAAGAAGGACACATGGGCCACAACCGTACTATGTAGTTGATCTCAAAGTCTTATTTTTGGCCGTCAATGAGGAAGGAGGTTGAAAGATTCGGTCAGAGGTGCCATATTTTTCAAGTTTCAAAGGGGACCGCGACAAATGCAGGTTTATATATGTCGTTGCCTATACCTACTAAACCATGTGTGGATGCTAGTATGGACTTTGTATTGGGATTGCTGAGAACGCAACGTGGCAATGATTCTATCTATGTGGTGGTTGATCGGTTTTCAAAAATGGTACATTTTATCGCATGCAAGAGGACCGCAGATGCAGTTAATGTCACACAATTATACTTCAGAAAGATCTATCGTCTTCATGGGTTGCCTGAATCTATTGTATCGGATAGAGACACTCGTTTTCTGACTCATTTTTGGATGAGTCTATGGAGAATGGTCGGGACAAAGCTGAAATTCAGTAGTGCTTATCATCCATAGACAGATGGACAGACATAAGTGGTGAATCAATCCCTAGGTAATCTATTGAGATGCCTCGTGAATGACAATTTGAAGAGTTGGGATTCCAAGTTGTGTCAAACTGAGTTTGCACACAACCATGCAGTTAATCGTAACACTAGGTTCAGCCCATTCCAGGTCGTTTACTCAACAATTCCTTAAGGGCCATTAGATTTATCTATAATACCACAGCAGAAAAGAGTGATCAAACGAGCTAGTGATTTTGTGAATGAATTGCAAGAGTGCCACAAGGTTGTGCAGGAATGATTGCTTAAGGCGAATGAGAAATATAAGCAGTCCATAGATATTAAACGACGAAATGTTGAATGCAAAGAAGGAGATTTTGTATATGCAGTATTGACCAAGGATCGATTTCCTATTGGTACTTACAACAAACTAGCTGCTAGAAAGATTGGTCATTTGGAAATCGTAAATAAGATTAATGAAAATGCTTATCAGTTAAGATTGTCGGATCATATCCATACTGCTAACGTTTTCAACATCAAACACTCGATTCCATATCATGATAATAAGCATGTCGAAGAAGAGGAAAGTGTAAATTCGGGGACGAATTTTTTTCAACCAGGCGAGGATGATGCAGCGCACCATGCTAAGAGAGTTAACAAAGTTGCCAGCGAGTTATGCGCCAATCACTTATGCCACATTTCCTTAAGTCGCTCGCTTATGCCGCACTGCCTTGAGTCGCCTGCAAGTTATCTTATGCCGCCTGCCTTAAGTCGCCTGCCTTATAAAATAGCGATCCTAGAAATCAAGCCGTGATAGCGACCCAAGAAATCGAGCTCACATTTCTTAAGTCGCTTATTTATGCCGCATCTCCTTAAGTCACTCACTTATGTCGTATCTTCTTTGTCGCATGAAGCTGTGATATCTCCTTATGTTGCGTGCTGTTAAGTCGTCTGATGATATGTCGCGTTGTTGTTATGTTGTATAATGTTGTAACTCGTATGTTTGTTAAGACGTGTAATGTTGTAACTCGAGTGATGTTGTAAGTCGTGTGATGTTAGGTCGTATGTGATAAGTCGTGAGTCGCATGTTTCTTATGTCGCATTATTGTTGAGTCGCATGAGTTGAGTCGCAGGTGTGTGTTGTAATTTCCTATAAATAGGGGTGTGTTGTCATTTGTAAAAGGGGTTGATTTTTGAATAAATTTGTGTGTGAGCTTTGGCCACCATTGTTGGAAGTTGATTGTGATCTCCTTCTACCTTCCATCTTCGGAATATTCATGCACGAATCAACGAAGTTGAAGCCAATTCTCGGTATCACTTGCGAGTGATCAATGATCGAATTGTAGATCTTTCAACACGGCGTCTTGCGAGATCAACGGGTTGGTGATAACTAGATTCCGGTATTATCACGATCAATGGAATTGGGCATTTATCGTTCTATCGGTTTATTGGACACGAAATCATCATTTCGTAAGGAAGATCCTTGATAAATTGTGTCAATCCATATCAGAGCCGCGTCAATTGGTATCCAAACTGTCGCAACCTAGTCATAGATGTGTCAGAGGCCTCTGCTCGGGAATGGTGGTGGATGTTGGTGATTGTTTGGAGGGTGAGTGATAGGCCGCGGAGGTGATAGATGACGTGGAGAGAGTGAGGTGGAGGGGAGACACAGGTCGAGTCGGGAAGAAACTTTGGCCATGCAGGGGCTTGAATCGCAGGGATCTCGGTTGAGAAGACTTGTGATGCGTGCGAGCTGGACAAGGTAATGGGATATTGGTGGCAGCAAAAGGTGGTTCAAGTTCGCATGGAGGTAGGGTGGTGGTCAGGGAAAGAAAAGGCAAATGGGTTAGGCAATAAAAGAAAGAAAAATGCTGAAGGAAGAGATGCGAATGTGTGGGCTAGAGAAGATGTACAGGTAACTTTTGACATATATTCTAGATAGAACGGAAAAAGAAAGAAAAAAAATGAGAATAAACGAAAGTAGTTAATCGAACGGCATATCATAATAACCATAGGAATTTAGAACGTAAAAAAAATTCGAAATATAAAGAGCTACTGGTAGCTATACCAGATGGGTAAATGAAAGGACACAGAGAGCACAAGCGACTCAATTTCGAAACCAATACCGTGAATCGTTTCAAGGATTTCTCCATTCACCAGACGTTGAAACATACGAATGAATATACTTCGAAGATCGGCATGACAAGATGATCAAAATAGTATAAAGATACTAATGGTATGATCATCCTGTAAAAAACCGATATTCGGTACCGAGAATGCTGCTAATTTGCCGAAAATAAGATAAGTGGAGAAATAACTGTCGAAATTTGAAGAAACAAAATATGAAGTCTCACTCAGAAGATGATTTACAAATTTATTGTATAAAAGTATTCAGGTTTGGAAAACATTTTATTATCGTCAACTTTCGAACTAATTTAAATTTGAAATAAAATTTACATAATAAAATAAACCTCCATATTATCTGGAGAAAATTTACCATTTGCTATTTTTAAGTAGACGAACTCCAAATATTAAATTTTCATTTTCAAATTTTATTATTTAATATTTCACAAAAATTCAATTAATTAAAGAAATAAAACCACTAAAATTTACGGGTCATTATAGATTCCTTATGTATTTGCAATAGGAATTATCATGCATGTTATGTTACCTATGATATCGTGATTTATTTATGTATGTGATAAATGAAGCAAATATCAAATCCAAATTGATGCCATAAAATAGTTGTTTAAAGTATTCTCATGTATTCATGAAATACGAGAGAATTATTTATAGAAACAATAAACTCCTTGTGAAGGGGTGTTTGAACTCAAACTTCATAAGTGATATTGAGTATAATATGCCAGTGATAAATTCAATTTAAGAATCTTGAAGTTGGAAATGTTCCAAATAAAATATTTTGATTGATTCAATGAAATAGGCTAAGTACATGACCAGGAGTAATGCCACAATGAAAGCAATGTATATGAATATAAGTGCATAAATTTACAACCATGCTTGATTCCAAATGTTGAGCATCCCACCACATTGCTGTATGTTAACAATGTCATGATATAGTTCGTAAAAGAACCTAGAACTCACTAGAAGTCAAGAGACATACTATGAATTGTCCAATATGATAAAACAGTTTATCACATCAAAGAGAGTTGTTTGATAGAGTAGATAATTGAAACATAATAGCATACCCGTTTACTAACGAACTGGCCCAATTGATTTTGAGGAAATCAGTTGGATAAGTTGGTATAAGATTCCTGACCCCAAGTGCAAGTGGGGGATTGATACACTTAGGGGTATGCCCTAGGTGCGAATGAAAATTGAATTAATCATTCTTGTTACCCTTTATTTTTTTTATGTGATCAGTTATCCATTTATTTCTATCTATATTTCAACACCTTATCATCAATTGATAGCACCTATCATATGGTGCACTTACAAAATTACACTACAATATATATATGGTTATACTTACAGGTATACCATGTATACGTTGCTATATATTGACATTCAAATAATCAATCGATTTAATTAAAGAGAGAGAAATGAATGTTTTCTCTCTGCATATAAATAAAGTATCCTCTCATTAATTAAATGAGTTAAGAGAAGGAAATGAAAAGTTTCATCTCAAAATTACATAACTTTTGGAGAAAGAAATGAAAGGTTTGTCTCTTTTAATTTACGCTTAAGAATAATTGTTGGGTATATTTGATACACTATATAACACTACAACAATCTAGGGCATTCTTAGTGTTTGAAAATCACTATTATACCTTACCATAGAGTTCCAAAGAATGCTATGGAACGACATGCTATGGTAGAGCATAAATGTTAAATAGTAGGAACATAAATGCAATGGAAAATAAATTTTCTATACCGTTTTCTCAATGTTATTAGTGAAAAAACTATAGGAAATAATATCTAATGGTTACTATCTATAGCGTTTAACTACACATTTCTATAGCGTTCTTTTTTTTGCATATTTTATAGCATTTTATTTAGTTATATTATAGCGTTTGTCATCCATATTCCTATGGTTACTTCCTATAGCGTTTTATAAACATAACCTTTTTCAAATGTTATTAAATTTAATATTAATTTATAGGTTTTGTCCATCGTTTTTTTAGTTTTTTACCATATATATAATAGAGATAGTCTAGCACAGGTCCCTAATAAGTTTCAAAATACACAAAAACTCTAGTAATTTTTTTTTGTAGATTAGGTCCCTAGAATTAAGTTACCGAATAATGGCATACACTTATGCAATTACTCAGTGAATAATTGTAGACATTTTGCAATTAGATAAAAAAATTGCTGACTTTTCCACAATTGTTCACTGAAAAATTGGGGAAATTTTCGCAATTTTTTCGAAAAGTTGCAGAAAATTCTGTAATTATTCACCAAAAAAATTATGGAAATTTCTGCAATTCTTCACCGAAAAAATTGCATAAATTTATGCAACTTTTGGATATAATTGCGTAAATGTCTGCAATTATTCATTGAATAATTGCTTAACTATATGCAATTACTTAGTAATTTAATTCAGGGACCTAATTTGCATACTTATTTTTATTAGGGTTTTTGTATATTTTGAAACTTATTAGGGACCTGAGCCTAATATTCACTATATAATATCCATTTACCCATTTCTTCTTTGCATATAAATATAAAAGATTTCCGTTGACATAAAGTAAGTAAATTAAAGCACAATATTTTATGCATACCATTCAAAAAAACTTTTGGCATATTCATACAGTAGTTCATACATATCATTTAAAAAATAGTTCCCATATCCTTACATAGTACATATCGTTCAAGCAACTTTCTAATGTTCATACATATATTTCATACATATTTGCTTCAACAACTTACTTATAGGTTAGTCAAAGAGTTGAGTTATCTTGTTTTGCTTTCGATATTTTCTCTTAACATCTGAAATAATCAATTAAGCAATCTAGATGTTAGTAATTGTTCTGTCAAACATTCACAAAGTAACTGGTACATATTTTGTCCACAATCTAACCAAACTTAGCTTTTAGTCTTTAATTGCTTAAAAGTTCTACAACATCTTCTGATAACTATGTAAATGGACAACAAACATTCTGCCGCGAACTATAACAAACATATCTAGGGAAAAGAAATAAACATGTAACATGCTAATTTCTGTTGAATATGCGCTTATATGATTTTTGTTTGATGATAATAAACATATATACATTCGTTTAAATGTATTTGATAATATACTATTTATTTTCACAGATTAAATAAATATTTGCTGAATAAAATAAATAACACAGGTTTTGAATTCAAACGAATATTTTATTCAAACAAATATTTATTACAATTTTGAATAGTACAATTTCAAGCTCTCACTATACATATACAATTTTGATTACAATTTCATCACATTTCATATTTACAATTCACCTCACTACATATCACTCACACTCGTATTTATCTTCAACTGCATTCCAATTTGAATCCAGCATCTGAGAAATCTGCAAAAATATTCACTAACGCAGTAAAATTGAAAATAAAATATTTTTGCAATTCAAAATAAAAGATGATTTTGAAAACATTGTTTGCCTCAGTTATTTGGGTTGTTCTTCATAATTTAAATTTGAATTCATCATACACGAACAACTTGTGACATACACAGTATATTACTGTATATGCCACAAGGCCGTGCACACCGATATATACACTTGATTGATTTACAGGGACAGGTGAGCACAGGTCAAACCCAAATAAAAAGTCGGGTTCAACTCACGTGCAATAATATAAATGTCACAAGTCTCAGCACAAGGTCAAACCCGAGTGTTTGAAACTGGATTCAACACAGGTGCAACTGCAAATGTACACATGAATGCAATGATCAAAGTATGCATGTATGCTTATCGACCAGCAGCAACATGGACCACAGCTGTTACTCAACTCAGTGACACAAAAGACAATGCACCAGACAAGACTACACCAGAGGCAACACATGCAACAGAGACCAGGCTACACAACATCAAGGTGGAAACCAAGTACGCAAGTGCAAAGATAAATGACACAGTGTAAATGTAAATTCGACAAGCTGCTGACCAGAGGTGCAGACAACCCTAAGCAACATGAAGTAAATCAACTGCATGTACATCAGGTACAAGTGAACCAGACTGGAGCAGAGACAAGAAGATGCATACACATATAGGACTGCAATGGATGCAACAATAAACACAAGATTACATGAACACTATAGGCCGTAACAAATTGCAACAGCACCAATGCAAGTAACTGCAAATGCACCAGTATTCCAAGTCAAATGAACCATCAACTACAAGCAAGAATCTCGGCAAACAAAACAAACTACAGGAATTCCAGTTACAACAAAGTACAGGTGCAAGTGTACATAAGAGAAGTACAAAATGACCTAAGAGCAAGTTCAAACCAAAGCACAAAAGTGCACAGCATCATCACTGCAGTGGATAGCAAAGACAACATGCCACAAGACATAGTAATGCAACAGTGGCTAACCAGTAGTGAAAATGCAAACATATGTACATCAACCCAATAGTGACAATGCAACAATCAACTCAACTGAGTACAGAGAAATGCACAAAAGCATGATGCAAACTGAACAAATATGCAACCATACAGCAGTCATTTATGCAACAGGTTCAAGGGCAGAAGGTGGAGACAACTCAAACGAACACAATGTTCACAAATGCAAAAGAACAGTGAAGCATGTACAAACTGTAGTGAATACAGACAGTAAACCAAGCTTCACAATAAACATCTCATGAATATAAGATGTCGAAGCCAGCAGTATCAATGACTATATGCACTGAAGTCATAATCAAAACATGAAGTGAATGCATCAGTATAGGAATGCAAGAAAGGACTCGTATAAGCCGTGAACAAAATTTCAAATTGATCAATTTACAGTGAAGATGGTCATGCCATAGTCAACAAGAAAGGCAACGCAAAAATCATTGACCAAGTTAAAATTCAAAGCCGAGAAAATTCAAGCCAAGTCAAGAATTCCAAGCCGTGGTCATCACGTAATGATTCAATATCGTGAATGTTAAGCAACCAAAATATATACGTGAATTGAAGAAGTCAGCAATCATCTCAAACATCCAAGCTAAAATCAACGGCCGAACAAATTAATTGACAAATTCAAATTAATCTATACGAACACAAAAATAGGAATTGGATTCCTATATAAAACCCTACATCATCATCGGCAAAAAGGGCATTGAGTTCGAACAAGCCAAACCAGAAAAGCAAAAGGAAACAACACATACCAGAAAGTCATAATCAACGAACTCAATCAAGTAGCTGCAAACGAGCGAGAATTGAACATCAGAGAAGCAACCGAAGCAAGCTACAAGGAGTCGGCCGATCAACCATCAAAAGCCCTAAATTGTATCAAGGGACGAAGCGCTAAATTGGATCGAAGGGACGAAGCCCTAAATCAGCAAGAGGAGCGGCCATCATTTTTTTCACAAACGAAAAATAAAAGAGACGGGCTGAAGTGAAAAAGGAGGGCCGGCCTTGGTTATATTAAAAAAAAAAGGGGTTTTGTTTTTAAGTTTTTTTTAGGGGTTTTTTAATTAGGGTTTATTGTTAATTTGTTTTTAATTTGTATTTTCCTCTTTAAACCGTTTATTTTCTAGTCGTGTGACTAGGGTGCAAACTACGGTGTGTAGTTTGGGAATTTGCAACTCGGTAGTTGAGTTGTGGTCAAGGTTTTGAGCGTAGAGTTAGATTAGTCAATAGCGGTGTATAGCGAGTTTACGTGTGTAAGCGAGGGACTATCTAATTTCTAGTAGAAACCTTGGGGGCAGCACGTAGGCAGGGTTTTGCCGAAGCTGGGTAAATTCTGTGTTGTTCTGTTTTATTCTGTTATTTATATTCTGCGATATCTGTGCTGCTATTCTGTGATCTGAATTGAAATTAATTTATAAGCTTCCGCGATTAATTTTTATAATTTACACTATCACCCTATTCACCCCCCCTCTAGGGTGAAATTGATCCTACAAGTGGTATCAAAGCTAGGAATAGAAGTCAACATTTGTTTTAAAAATTCTATTTTTTTGAAAAAATCAGTTTTTGTTTAAAAATTCGAATTTTTAAAATGGCTTCTTTTAATAATGCTTTTGCAGAAGGTCAATCCATAGTTAGACCACCAATGTTCAATGGTGAATATGCTTTTTGGAAAAATAGGATGAAAATTTTTTTGAAAACCATTGACACTTGGGATATTGTTGAGACAAGTTATAGAATACCAACTATAACTGTAGATGATCAGGAAATAGAGAAACCAAAGGAACAATGGACAGAACTAGAAAATAAATTACAGAATACTAATGCCAAAGCTATGAATTCTATTATCTGTTCATTGGATCAATTTGAATTTAATCGTGTCTCACATTGTCTAACTGCGTAGGAAATATGGCACATACTAGAAGTGACTCACGAAGGAACATCTCAAGTCAAAGAATCTCGCCTTGCAATGCTAAGCAGCGAATACGAGAACTTCAAAATGGCGAAGGAAGAAAATGTCAAAGAGATGTACGGACGACTCTCCAATATCGTATACAAATCAAAAGCTCTCGGAAAAACATACACCGAATTAGAAATAGTCCGGAAAATCCTCAGAGTCCTTCCACGAAGCTTTGAAGCAAAAGTAACTGCCATACAAGAATCAAAAGATTTAAAACTACTTAAAGTTGAGGAACTCATCGGAAATCTCACCACTTATGAGCTTGAAATGAAATTCAAAGAAGAGCGTGAAGGAGGTGACACTCAAAAGAAATCAATAGCTCTCAAAGGAACAACCGAAAGTGATGATGATAACGATGAAGATGATGGAGCAGCAGAATTGGAGCTGTTAATAAGGAAATTCAAAAAATGGAATCAAAAACATGGAAATTCAGCTCGAATTCATAAAGCAAAAAGCAGAATAGCCAAAGCACTAGACTACTCAGAAGAACAAAAGTTTATTTGTTATAATTGCAACAAACCCGGCCATATCAAGCCCGATTGTCCACAAATTAAATCCAGCCACGGAAAGAAACAGAAAAAGAAAAGTTTTGCAGCCACTTGGGATGAAATAGACGAGAATGATCAAAGCACTGGAAGTGAAAGCGAAAAGGCAGAATTGTGTCTTCGAGGTGATACAACTGACAGTGACGATGACGAGCCAAGTGAGGTATCAAAACTTACCCATTCTGAGTTGCTTATATATTTTCATGAAGTAAACGGTTGTTTTGAACGACTTAGGGAAAAATACACCAAACTTGAATCTCAAAAAGATACTTTGATAGAATGTAATAAACAACTTGATCAATTAGTTAAAACCTATTAAAGTAGGATCCCTAAGTGTGATAAGTGTCCAACATTTGATGAGGAAATTAAAAAATCAGAAATTAAAATAAAATCGCTTGAAAATGAAATTCTGATTTTAAAGGAGAATGAAAATACTAGGAGAGAGAATTCTATTAAAAAGTGCACACAGTTGTTAAACGAAAATGAATCTCTCAAATCAAAAGTCCAACAATTGTCTACGACTTTAGATAAATTTTCAAAAAGTGAAAAATCGTTGAATATGCTATTAGGAAAGCAAATTGTTAATACGGTTAGACAAGGACTTGGATTTAATAATTCGAAAATTGTTGAAAACAAGATTAATCAAGTTAGTTCTAAGTGCACAATTTGTAGAAAATTTGGACACGATCACAATAATTGTTGGTATAGACCCAAACATGTGAAAACTATACCGATTTGGGTTCCAAAAGGCACAAATATAAAAACTCTCAAAGTTAAACAAATTTGGGTGCCAAAGGGAACAATTATAAATAGTTTTGGGTCTACACAAAATTATTTTTCAAAATTTTCTGCCACTAACAACCATGGACCTATAAAAAAAAATAGGTCACATAAAATTTTCATCGTGTAGGTGTGGTGGCGGGCTAAGGAACAACAATAGTGTTACCTGGATTTTTGGCTGTTCCAGAAACACAACGGGCGACAAAGCTAAGTTCCTTAGCCTAGTATAAGGGTGACAGAATCACAATGAACAACGACGAGAAATATCGTAAAGGTAAAGACAGGTAAAAGTATATTTATTTGTACGATATATTAAATGTGATAATCTGTACCATTTTCTGAATAAAACCAGCCAATTATACGATGATGATATGATGATGATTTAATGATGATTTTGATTCTGACTTTATTCAAAATTGTTAGCCATTTATATTCTTATGCCAAAAACACTATAAAATTCTCTAGAATTACTTGATATATAAGTTTGAGAGAAAAATAGTGTTTTGATTGGATAATAATATTGTTGTTATAATATTTTTGGCTAAATCTATATTCATGTTTTGACACGGCCTCGATTTAAAATCCTAATGAATTCTATTTTAAAAATTGTGAAAAGGATGTTAAATTTTTTTTGAAATTGTTGAAACTATTAAGAAATTACGTTTGATGGCTTCTAAAATTGACACTTTAATATATGATTGATTGTTGACACGGTTTTCATTTCAAATCCAAGAGAATTTCATTTAAAATTTGTTGATAATAATCATGAGAAATTTCTTAATCTGGTCTTTGACATTCAACGAGTGAATTTTGAGTGAAATTTAAATTCAGATGCAGATTACACTGGTAATATGGTTGATAGAAAAATTACTAGTGGAACATGATTAATTTTTGACACATTCATTAACTACATCGTTTTTCAAAGAAAATATCTGCATATTTTTCATTTCAAATAATTTTCAAATAGCAGAAAATTTTCTTTTAAAACCCCCTGGAGAAAATCATTTTTGACCATATTTTCAGATTAGTCATTTTGAAAAATTGGTTTCATAATTATTTTTGAATTTGATTTTAAATGACTATATTGACTAATCTGACTCCCTAATGTTTATCGAAAAGAAAAATAGTAATAGAAAAAGTGATGAGTGTTGATATTTATCATATATTATAACTCGAGAAAGTATAATTAGAAAATTTCTTTAGAAATTTAAACAAGAGTTATAAAACTTTTTGTTGGTAAAAATTCCATGACCATCTCTATATCTATCATATTTCTAACAACTATCACTCATCAAAACTCTATATAGTTTGTTGATATGTGGTACTTTAAACAGGAATCGTTCGTTTTTCATTTTCATTTTTTTTAAAAAGCAAAAATAAATAAATAAATAAATACCAAAGTATTCACTCTCATTTAAAAGTCCTCACGGTTATGCATGGGTGAATTACTTGGAATTTGTTGTGTGCTTCCATGCTCATTTAAAAGTCCTCACGGTTATGCATGTATGGAACGCATATCAAAAGTTGATTTTTTTTCTTTTAAAATAAACAAGTTGATTCTAATCCCATTTAAAAGTCCTCACGGTTATGCGTGGTTAGAAGATACTTGAATTCATTTTTTTTAAAAAAATAAAATTGGAATACTACTAATCTCATTTAAAAGTCCTAACGGTTATGCATGATTAGTAGATATTCAAATTCCTGATATAAAAATACCACAAATAGACACAATTGTATGGTTTTATATGATGACATCATCTCCATCATTCTAAAAGTGGAATATGCGCCTAACAATATTTTTATGATTTTTGTTTGATTTTCTATTGAAATTTAATATTTATATTCAATTGGGTTTTAATGTTGGATTAATATCGATTACTTTATCTCTATTTTTCTCTATTTCTATTATTCTTTTGCTGATAACAAAAGGGGGAGAGAAAAGTTAAGATTTTGTAAAAAGGGAGAGAAAAGGTCAAAGAAGTTTTCAATATGCATATAGACTCATTTGCACATTTTGTTTGTATGCATATATGTAGGGGGAGTCATATATGTAGGGGGAGTATCATATAGAAAGGAAGCATTCAAATAGGGGGAGCAATTGAAATTATCAAATACATTTAATATATTCAAAATCTTAAATATATGTTTGTTATCATCAAAAGGGGGAGATTGTTGAATATGCGCTTATATGATTTTTGTTTGATGATAATAAACATATATACATTCGTTTAAATGTATTTGATAATATACTATTTATTTTCACAGATTAAATAAATATTTGCTGAATAAAATAAATAACACAGGTTTTGAATTCAAACGAATATTTTATTCAAACAAATATTTATTACAATTTTGAATAGTACAATTTCAAGCTCTCACTATACATATACAATTTTGATTACAATTTCATCACATTTCATATTTACAATTCACCTCACTACATATCACTCACACTCGTATTTATCTTCAACTGCATTCCAATTTGAATCCAGCATCTGAGAAATCTGCAAAAATATTCACTAACGCAGTAAAATTGAAAATAAAATATTTTCGCAATTCAAAATAAAAGATGATTTTGAAAACATTGTTTGCCTCAGTTATTTGGGTTGTTCTTCATAATTTAAATTTGAATTCATCATACACGAGCAACTTGTGACATACACAGTATATTACTGTATATGCCACAAGGCCGTGCACACCGATATATACACTTGATTGATTTACAGGGACAGGTGAGCACAGGTCAAACCCAAATAAAAAGTCGGGTTCAACTCACGTGCAATAATATAAATGTCACAAGTCTCAGCACAAGGTCAAACCCGAGTGTTTGAAACTGGATTCAACACAGGTGCAACTGCAAATGCACACATGAATGCAATGATCAAAGTATGCATGTATGCTTATCGACCAGCAGCAACATGGACCACAGCTGTTACTCAACTCAGTGACAGAAAAGACAATGCACCAGACAAGACTACACCAGAGGCAACACATGCAACAGAGACCAGGCTACACAACATCAAGGTGGAAACCAAGTACGCAAGTGCAAAGATAAATGACACAGTGTAAATGTAAATTCGACAAGCTGCTGACCAGAGGTGCAGACAACCCTAAGCAACATGAAGTAAATCAACTGCATGTACATCAGGTACAAGTGAACCAGACTGGAGCAGAGACAAGAAGATGCATACACATATAGGACTGCAATGGATGCAACAATAAACACAAGATTACATGAACACTATAGGCCGTAACAAATTGCAACAGCACCAATGCAAGTAACTGCAAATGCACCAGTATTCCAAGTCAAATGAACCATCAACTACAAGCAAGAATCTCGGCAAACAAAACAAACTACAGGAATTCCAGTTACAACAAAGTACAGGTGCAAGTGTACATAAGAGAAGTACAAAATGACCTAAGAGCAAGTTCAAACCAAAGCACAAAAGTGCACAGCATCATCACTGCAGTGGATAGCAAAGACAACATGCCACAAGACATAGTAATGCAACAGTGGCTAACCAGTAGTGAAAATGCAAACATATGTACATCAACCCAATAGTGACAATGCAACAATCAACTCAACTGAGTACAGAGAAATGCACAAAAGCATGATGCAAACTGAACAAATATGCAACCATACAGCAGTCATGTATGCAACAGGTTCAAGGGCAGAAGGTGGAGACAACTCAAACGAACACAATGTTCACAAATGCAAAAGAACAGTGAAGCATGTACAAACTGTAGTGAATACAGACAGTAAACCAAGCTTCACAATAAACATCTCATGAATATAAGATGTCGAAGCCAGCAGTATCAATGACTATATGCACTGAAGTCATAATCAAAACATGAAGTGAATGCATCAGTACAGGAATGCAAGAAAGGACTCGTATAAGCCGTGAACAAAATTTCAAATTGATCAATTTACAGTGAAGATGGTCATGCCATAGTCAACAAGAAAGGCAACGCAAAAATCATTGACCAAGTTAAAATTCAAAGCCGAGAAAATTCAAGCCAAGTCAAGAATTCCAAGCCGTGGTCATCACGTAATGATTCAATATCGTGAATGTTAAGCAACCAAAATATATACGTGAATTGAAGAAGTCAGCAATCATCTCAAACATCCAAGCTAAAATCAACGGCCGAACAAATTAATTGACAAATTCAAATTAATCTATACGAACACAAAAATAGGAATTGGATTCCTATATAAAACCCTACATCATCATCGGCAAAAAGGGCATTGAGTTCGAACAAGCCAAACCAGAAAAGCAAAAGGAAACAACACATACCAGAAAGTCATAATCAACGAACTCAATCAAGTAGCTGCAAACGAGCGAGAATTGAACATCAGAGAAGCAACCGAAGCAAGCTACAAGGAGTCGGCCGATCAACCATCAAAAGCCCTAAATTGTATCAAGGGACGAAGCGCTAAATTGGATCGAAGGGACGAAGCCCTAAATCAGCAAGAGGAGCGGCCATCATTTTTTTCACAAACGAAAAATAAAAGAGACGGGCTGAAGTGAAAAAGGAGGGCCGGCCTTGGTTATATTAAAAAAAAAAGGGGTTTTGTTTTTAAGTTTTTTTTAGGGGTTTTTTAATTAGGGTTTATTGTTAATTTGTTTTTAATTTGTATTTTCCTCTTTAAACCGTTTATTTTCTAGTCGTGTGACTAGGGTGCAAACTACGGTGTGTAGTTTGGGAATTTGCAACTCGGTAGTTGAGTTGTGGTCAAGGTTTTGAGCGTAGAGTTAGATTAGTCAATAGCGGTGTATAGCGAGTTTACGTGTGTAAGCGAGGGACTATCTAATTTCTAGTAGAAACCTTGGGGGCAGCACGTAGGCAGGGTTTTGCCGAAGCTGGGTAAATTCTGTGTTGTTCTGTTTTATTCTGTTATTTATATTCTGCGATATCTGTGCTGCTATTCTGTGATCTGAATTGAAATTAATTTATAAGCTTCCGCGATTAATTTTTATAATTTACACTATCACCCTATTCACCCCCCCTCTAGGGTGAAATCGATCCTACAATTTCAAATTATAGTTATCAATTGTTAGAACATGGCTTGTTAATGCATTTATCTAAATAAAACATGTTTTTCATTTTTTGTTTACTTTGTAACCTTGAAATGCTAAACAGACATAAATATACGTGAAAAAATAAATTATAAATGGTCAGTAGTCACAGGGTCAAAGATTTTATGATTTTAGAAAAATAGGACAGCGTCCATATAAACTGGTACAAGGCTCTAATACTGCCTTTTTGATGTAAAAATCTTTAAAATGCATATAGTATCATTGTGTATAACACTCAAAATGAGTATAAAAGAACTCTAAACAAATTAGACTATGTGTTGGAAAGAAATGTAACAAAAAGGATTTATTTTTACCACTCAAAACAAACTACAAATTCAAAATTCCAAAGTTAACACCATTCAAACGCATTCAAACGTAGATAAATGCAATATGATTATTGAATAAGAATCGATTAATTAAGAAGAGAAAAATGCTGTTGAATTAGAATTTGATAGGGAGATTAAAATAGGAAAGTTATACCATCTTTAGCTGATTTTGAACAGGTCATAATTTTTTCTAAAATTTTTGGTCAGTGGAGTAATATTTGAGGCGAAAGTCAGTAATTTATTTGCTATGTGTGTTTAATAGTTAACATGGTTAACTAGGCACAAAGTATGCGCAAACATGTACAAACTCTCTTATTGTCTTTAACAATAAAATGTATAACCTTTTATCTTTTCTATTGCTCAGCTTTTAGATAGATCTAAGCTTTTGATGAACTAACGTAGCACTGCAGCGTTATATGTTGTAGTAAAATTATGAAGAAATTGCCCTAATGATAGTAAGAATATTTATTTGCCTTGGTGAGAAGGAAGCATCATTATTGAATGTGAACTCTTTATATTAAGAGAGTACAAGGTGTATTATAGCTCACTTGCTCATGTTTAGGTTTATACTCTGTAAAAGCATTCTTTCCGTTGATTAAAATATGTTGAATTAACCTACACTGAACAATAGCTTATTAGTTCACTAAAGGTATATATATCATGGTCACATATTTTTTTCATATTCAGAGCATTATAACATCTTCACTTTGGAGACAAAAAAGCTACCTAAATAATGGTTAATTCATCACTTTCAAATGATGTCAGACTTTATGAATATACATAAATATGCATTTAGCTTGTTAATGTTATTTCTACTATTATCCAATCCAATATATTTCAAATGAACATGATTAGATATTTGCCTGACATCCTCTCAAATTACTGTTTGGTGCATAAACCAAAATGTCTTGTTAGTTGTTATGTTAATAATTTGCATTTAATTAAGTATGCACAATTACAGACACATACTAGTAAATTTACATACTAGATTACAATCTATTGAAACTTTATTCAGGAATCATTCTTTATTTTTTGAGATATCATATAAGTTTGTAACATTTATTTTAAGTTTCACTATAGAAAAATAACTTGTTTTTCTATATGATACCCAAAGGGTGGACAATGGATCATGCCTATAACTCGTGCAGATTAAGATCATGTAGTTGAAATGCACATGCAATGAAAAGAATCAAGACGAAGCAACAAAAAGACTTTGCTTATTGATATTGACGATCAATGGAGGCAGCTTGATAGGATGAAGAACGCCAAGGGAAATGGAACAGAAGTTGACAGCCAAGAGAAATCAAGATATGAACCTTCAGAGATTTTATTTTCTCAATGTTTTGGATAAAATAGACTGACATTTTATTATATTTAAACTGAAATTATTATTACTTTCTAAAATATTTTCATCCATAACCTGTAAAAATATGAACTGAAGACTGTTAAATTTAAGTATCAGTTTCTTCTTGTTTGATTTGTTTTCACATTAAAGGTTTACTGATACCATATTTAAAGAATCACCTTAGTAAATTAAGTGAAGAAGAGAGTGCTTCTAAAATATTATCGTTTTTCAAATGTTAAATTTTTACTAAACTGATTCATTGAAGAAATTTAACAAATATTGTTCACACAATTTATTCACCAAAATGATATTATCAAAAATTATTTAAATTGCTTCAATGTAAAAGATTTTAACAAATTTTTGAAATATTTTATAATTATAAGATAAGATACCAAACATAGTGTTAACTCCACTTTTTCAGCATGGCCGTGATATCAAAAATCGACCGAGAAACCAATGATAGTTCGTCTCGAAGAATAGTCAACTCAGCATCCCAACAAAGCAAGTTCTGTTGAATGGCTTTTCAGATAAGATCCCCTACGGAGGGGGGGTCCAGGGGGGGTGCCAACCCCCCTAGGTGGGGGTGCGGGGGCAACGCCACCGCTACGGTGATCGACCTAGAGAATGGAGCGACCTATCTTCTACTCGAAGTCAACGACCTAACTGATGAAGCGGGTTAACGAGCTAACAAGTGGCACGACTTACCGACTTAATAAGGTTGCCGACTCAAGGATTGCACGACCTAAGAAGTGCCATGACTTAACGAGTTAAGGTTCAAGGCGACTTAGAGGAATGGAACGACTCAAGAGGGTTAACGGTTCATGAGACAGGCCGACTCAGTGGATCAACGACTCAAGAACTGTACGACTCAAGGTCATCACGACCTAACAATTCAAGGGCTGAACGACCTACGAGTTAAGGATCTACGAGTTAAAGACTCTACGAGTTAAAAGATCTACGAGTTAAGGCCACTACGAGTTAAAGACTCTACGAGTTAAAAGGTCTACGAGATAAGGATCTACGACTCATGCTAGCATAAAGGAAACTGCATTTGGTTAACTCGTGAACGACTTAGAACTTGTATCATTCATTCAGATGGGTGCATAACTCTGGGCCAAGCCATGAACCCAGTAAATCAGCCGCGACCTACCATGAGTCGTATACGAGTCACGACTCATCGTGAGTCGTACACGAGTTACGACTCATCGTGAGTCGTACACGAGTTACGACTCATCGTGAGTCGTATACGAGTTACGACCTAACTCCGAAGATGCCTATAAATACGCCTATCACTCCAACAGAAAGGGGACTTTTGGCTGATTCGTTTCAAGCGCCGTTACTCTACGGCATTCCGAACTACTTCAACACTTAAAACTTTTGAGATACAAAGAACGCTTCAAGGAACTTCACGAAGAAATCATACATGTCCAACATGAGTCCAAAGATTTGGATCGACATTGAAGTTTAGGCCACTTGTTCTAAGTCACTTGTAACTCCAAGTGTGTTGTAATCAAAGTGTAATTGCATCGACTTGTAATCAAATCGTCAATAAAGACATTCAAAGTGGACGTAGGCTCTCTCTAAAGTCGAACCACTATAAAATTGCTGTTGTTTACTGTTTTTTCGCTATTATCTGCTTATAATCTGTTCCCGAGCTATCGGGTGGTGCTTTCACAATCTCACTTCATACACCGGGGTGTTAGCGTTCAAATTTTAGCGTTAACATTTTTGGTGCTTTCACTGAGAATTGAACTCAGGAATACTTTCACCATTGCTTCGCGAAAGTTTGTTGAAAGGATCTCTCTAAAGACCAGAAGTTTATCTGAGATAATGGCTACTGGAAGACAGCTCAGATCTGATAGATCCGGTGATGCTCATGAGAATACTACCACTTCTCTTGCTCCAAATGAAGCAGCTCCGAGTGTTGGAATTACACAAGAGGTGTTTGATGCTGCAGTTTCTGGGTTATATCAGCAAATGGAAGCCCAGAACGCTCTAATGCTGGAAAGAATGAATGCTTTACTTGGGGGCAACCGTCAAACAGAAAATAATGAAGAGACCTTTGTAGATGATGCCCATGATTCCCAAGAGAAAGGTATCCCTCAAAGAGCAGTTGGCACCGCCGCAGGGGCATCTTCTCAAGCTGAAGGTTCAAGGCCGCAGCCAATTTTTCGCGAACATTTGCCCAGGCAAACTTCTGAAAGAGCAGCTGACTTCTTCCCTGCAAAGCCTCTGAACGATAAGGAGTACCTATCAGGGATGATTCGCTCAATTATGAAAGAGAGCATGCAGAGGCAAGAGGATGAAAATGATTGGGGGTTTGCTCCAAGTAAGACACCGTTCACCGAAAAGATCTTGAAGGCAGAGTTTCCAAGGAAATTTGTACCTCCTACTATCCCGGCCTATCGAGGCACAAGTGACCCTAATCAGTTCCTGTACAAGTACGATTGGCATATGACCGGGGCAAGAGCAACAGATGAAATCAAGTGCCGATACTTTCCGACATACTTAGAGGGAGTGGCCTTACTTTGGTTCACAAAGCTACCAGTTAGATCCGTGGATCAATTTTCCAACTTAACACGAAAGTTCAAAGATCAGTTCAGGCTATATGCTACAAAGGACAAGGATATAATGTCACTCTCTAGTCTAGAACAAAATCCCGGGGAGTCTATCAGATCGTTCTTAAACCGCTTCAATATAGCCTTGGCCGAGGTTGATAACGCAGAGCCACGGATGGTTTTGACTTACCTGATGCGGGCTATCGATAAATCGAGTGAATTTGGCAAATGGCTAAAAATGAAGGAGCCAAACTCACTTGAGAAATTCTATAAGAAGGCCGACGAGTTTATGCGCTTGGAAAGCTTTCCTGTGCCAACAAAAGCAGTTGTGACCGAAATTCAGAATGTCAATGTTACTTCTAATAAAGGAGAATCTGGAGGACAGAAAAGGAAGAATGATGATGGGAAAAGGTAGGGAAATCCAAAGAAAAACCGCCACTTTGAACCGTCGGATTATACTCCCTTAACTGATACTCCAGAGAACATTTTCTTAGCAACAAAGGATATTGTTGAATATCCTAAACCACAAAAGTTGAGACTTAGGAAAAATGCCACGCAAAGTGAAAGATTCTGTAAATTCCACAATCAACCTGGCCATGACACTGACGAGTGTCTCCATTTGAGGGATCTGATTGAGAAGCTATTGAAAGAGAATAAACTTCAGCAATATGTCCGGAGAAACAGGAATGATCCATCCTCATCCACTCAGGGGCAAATACTTCTCACTCATCATTATGGCCCAAATGAAAGAACTGCAACGCAGGGATCTGAGAGGCTTATCATTAATGCTATCACAGGGGGCCCTCACCCAGCGGATAGAAGTTGGGACGAGATGGAAAGATATGCTCGTGCTTTGAGACAAGCCCCGGAGGGAGAGAATATCCATGTTCTGGAAGATGATGCCTAATGGCCATATTTGACTTAATGGCTTTTGCTTAAAATTCATAGAATAATACTGGATTTATGATTCCTGTATAAAATGCCGTTGTAAATACAGTGCAAATAAATAATAGAAACTATAAATCTTGAGCTTTCTATTACGATAAAATGCTTGTTTCATTTCGATATGCAAATATCTTAAAATATATTGCTAAAATGTCGATTTAATGTTGCAGGCAATCAAAGCAAAGCTCACCTAGTCAACACATCACAAAGCCAAGCGATTCCTACAAATCGCTCAACAGGCGAATATCAGGCCACAAATATTCCAGACCCAAATCCTACAAAAGAAGTGCTTCAAGCAAACAATGAGTGATTCAACTGGAGGTGGGCCCTTGCAAACTAATTGAGATCGTTTGTGCAAACGAACATTCGATTAAGTAGCTTGTGTCCGCCCCTCCAAGCTCACTTAGCAATGAAGTACACTTCTTTTGATAAAATAAACTACTTCCAAAAGAAGGAAATGTGGGTTTGGAAATGATAACGGGGAATCACTGAGGATCAAATGGTGAAAAGACATGGGCGAGCAGGAAGGAAACAAATAAAGACCTCTTCGGGGGCACATTTCACCGGAGCTGAAGTGCAAACTCTTCGGAGGCCCACTTCTCCAGAGCTGAAATGCCAAATAAAGACCTCTTCGGGGGCACATTTCACCGGAGCTGAAGTGCAAACTCTTCGGAGGCCCACTTCTCCAGAGCTGAAATGCCAAATAAAGACCTCTTCGGGGGCACATTTCACCAGAGCTGAAGTGCAAACTCTTCGGAGGCCCACTTCTCCAGAGCTGAAATGCCAAATAAAGACCTCTTCGGGGGCACATTTCACCAGAGCTGAAGTGAAAACTCTTCGGAGGCCCACTTCTCCAGAGCTGAAATGCCAAATAAAGACCTCTTCGGGGGCACATTTCACCGGAGCTGAAGTGCAAACTCTTCGGAGGCCCACTTCTCCAGAACTGAAATGCCAAATAAAGACCTCTTCGGGGGCACATTTCACCGGAGGTGAAGTGCAAACTCTTCGGAGGCCCACTTCTCCAGAGCTGAAATGCCAAATAAAGACCTCTTCAGGGGCACATTTCACTGGAGCGGAAGTGCAAACTCTTCGGAGGCCCACTTCTCCAGAGCTGAAATGCCAAATAAAGACCTCTTCGGGGGCACATTTCACCGGAGCCGAAGTGCAAACTCTTCGGAGGCCAACTTCTCCAGAGCTGAAATGCCAAATAAAGACCTCTTCGGGGGCACATTTCACCAGAGCTGAAGTGCAAACTCTTCGGAGGCCCACTTCTCCAGAGCTGAAATGCCAAATAAAGACCTCTTCGGGGGCACATTTCACCAGAGCCGAAGTGCAAACTCTTCGGAGGCCCACTTCTCTAGAGCTGAAATGCCAAATAAAGACCTCTTCGGGGGCACATTTCACCAGAGCTGAAGTGCAAACTCTTCGGAGGCCCACTTCTCCAGAACTGAAATGCCAAATAAAGACCTCTTCAAGGGCACATTTCACCGCTGAAGTGCAAACTCTTCGGAGGCCCACTTCTCCAGAACTGAAATGCCAAACAAAGACCTCTTCGGGGTCACATTTCACCAGAGCTGAAGTGCAAACTCTTCGGAGGCCCACTTCTCCAGAACTGAAATGCCAAATAAAGACCTCTTCGGGGGCACATTTCACCGGAGATGAAGTGCAATCTCTGTGGAAGCTCACTTCTCCAGAGTTGAAATGTCAAATCAAAGCCCTCCAGCGAGGCGCAAAAAAAAAAAAAAGAAAGGCTTCTCCAACACAAGGCACACTCTACTAAAGCAAGAATAATATTTCCTCAAAAATGGAAAATTATTCTCTAAAGAAAGAGTGCATGCCTTCTCAAAATGGAAGAGTTATTCTCTAAAGTAAGAGTACAAGTCTTCTAAAAACAGAAGAATTGTTCTCCAAAATCTCCTCAAAATGGAGAATATTACAATGAGTTGTGGTATGGGGGCAATATAATATTGCTACATTAATAAAAGCAGTACCCAAGCAACGTACCACAAGCTCACTGCAATATCATCCAAAGAGAATAAGAAACTTGTATGAAAATGAGGAATAAATACATTCTCAAATACAGACAAAAGTTTCTATAAAATTTGTTGTGCACGTGCGGGTTTCAAAAGGCAAAACAAGAAGGATAACCCCACACCGTCAAATGGAGTAAAACATTACACCAATAAGGCTTCCGCAATAGGTTCCATTGATGCAAGTTCCTTTGCGAAAGCTGGGACATCTGAAGTTTCTTCTTGAAAACCAGGGGCATCGTGAAGCTAAGTCAACCAAAAAGAGTGCAAAAGTCCGAATTAGTGCAAAAATCCATCTTTCAGCAAAAAATTTAACGCTCCTCTCCTTAACCGTCACAGCACTTAGTCTTTTAAAAATTGACTTCTGACTGGAATATTCGGAAAGAGGAAGGAAGTGCTGCAAAAGTAAAGAATGAAATTAGTACCGGACAACTCAGATTTTGAAAATCCCAGAAATGGGAAGATCTAGTTTGCCCCGCTACTCTTCTTATCGAAAAGACATTCTATATGAAGAACTGAATATTCAAAAGTAAAGGTGCACGTTTTCTAAAAGCGTGTGAAGTGTTGTGCAAAGCTACTAAAATAACAAGTAAATAAAGCAATACTTGAAATAATACTGGTTGGCATATGTCAATTCAGAAGAATTCAAGGCTTGTTATTTGAAAGTAAGTGCGGTGTCAATGCAGATAGCAGTTATAACTGTGTAAACTTTGTGTTGATACTTCATTCAAGATAATTGATTCGCAACACTTCATCAAGACCATACTAATTTGCTTACAGTAAAATACCAGTTCTTTGATCTAATCCATCACTCGATATGGGCAATCGGCGATGAGTATATTCGCCCTATTTTTCTGCAAATGGTGCGTTTAACAGGTTGTTAAAATAATCTGTAAAGAGATGCGACAAGTTCAGGTCAACGTTCCATTGAATCGCATTGGTCAAGTTTAAAAGGCTTCAGGTCGAAACAAAGCAAAGTTGCCTAAGTACAAGCTCAGCAGCTCAGTAAAGCACGAGTTAAGAAGAATCGAAGCACACGACCTAGTCCCTAGGCGTATACTTCGAGGGGCAAGTGTTAACTCCACTTTTTCAGCATGGCCGTGATATCAAAAATCGACCGAGAAACCAATGATAGTTCGTCTCGAAGAATAGTCAACTCAGCATCCCAACAAAGCAAGTTCTGTTGAATGGCTTTTCAGATAAGATCCCCTACGGAGGGGGGGTCCAGGGGGGTGCCAACCCCCCTAGGTGGGGGTGCGGGGGCAACGCCACCGCTACGGTGATCGACCTAGAGAATGGAGCGACCTATCTTCTACTCGAAGTCAACGACCTAACTGATGAAGCGGGTTAACGAGCTAACAAGTGGCACGACTTATCGACTTAATAAGGTTGCCGACTCAAGGATTGCACGACCTAAGAAGTGCCACGACTTAACGAGTTAAGGTTCAAGGCGACTTAGAGGAATGGAACGACTCAAGAGGGTTAACGGTTCATGAGACAGGCCGACTCAGTGGATCAACGACTCAAGAACTGTACGACTCAAGGTCATCACGACCTAACAATTCAAGGGCTGAACGACCTACGAGTTAAGGATCTACGAGTTAAAGACTCTACGAGTTAAAAGATCTACGAGTTAAGGCCACTACGAGTTAAAGACTCTACGAGTTAAAAGGTCTACGAGATAAGGATCTACGACTCATGCTAGCATAAAGGAAACTGCATTTGGTTAACTCGTGAACGACTTAGAACTTGTATCATTCATTCAGATGGGTGCATAACTCTGGGCCAAGCCATGAACCCAGTAAATCAGCCGCGACCTACCATGAGTCGTATACGAGTTACGACTCATCGTGAGTCGTACACGAGTTACGACTCATCGTGAGTCGTACACGAGTTACGACTCATCGTGAGTCGTATACGAGTTACGACCTAACTCCGAAGATGCCTATAAATACGCCCATAACTCCAACAGAAAGGGGACTTCTGGCTGATTCGTTTCAAGCGCCGTTACTCTGCGGCATTCTGAACTACTTCAACACTTAAAACTTTTGAGATACAAAGAACGCTTCAAGGAACTTCACGAAGAAATCATACATGTCCAACATGAGTCCAAAGATTTGGATCGACATTGAAGTTTAGGCCACTTGTTCTAAGTCACTTGTAACTCCAAGTGTGTTGTAATCAAAGTGTAATTGCATCGACTTGTAATCAAATCGTCAATAAAGATATTCAAAGTGGACGTAGGCTCTCTCTAAAGCCGAACCACTATAAAATTGCTGTTGTTTACTGTTTTTTCGCTATTATCTGCTTATAATCTGTTCCCGAGCTATCGGGTGGTGCTTTCACAATCTCACTTCATACACCGGGGTGTTAGCGTTCAAATTTTAGCGTTAACACATGGCTAACCCTTCCCATTGCTAACTTCATCCCATTGCTCATGATCATCTAGGTCTATCATGTGCCAACACTTGGAAAATAGCATCATCTCTCAATGAACTACTTGTTGAGTTTGATTGCAATTCACTTTCAATTGTTTTAACCTTTTCCTATGAAAGTTTACATTTTTTTACATATTTATAAGTAATAGAAAAATGCCAACAAATATTAGAAAGATAATATTGTGTTATTTTTATAAATACTAAAGTGTCTTATAATAGTATCTATGGCAAACTCGTGTTAACTAGTTCGTCATTTTTTGAGTGCGGGATTTATTCCAAATTTGAGCCCTAAAAATGGAAACATAATCACTACTCTCCTTTTCAATTTGATCACTTTGTTCTTAAGATGAAAATATATAATACAGTGGTTTATTATTATTATTATTATTATTATTATTATTATTATTATTATTAGTTTATACAATTGAAAATTTATTTTTATTTGCCTTAAACTTTGAGTCCGTTTACTTTTCTATAAAATCCTCCTATCATCATATTTTTGACATTATCAGTTTTAAGGTGAATCTTTTCCTCTATATTCTTTGATTTCAATCTTTGGCTAACTAATATGCATTTGGAAGCTCTCCAAATGCATCCCATTTGTTAAAAAATAGGCACTTTATGCTACTCCTCATCATCTAAATCTAGCCTGCAAAAATAGGCGCTTACTTGTTACGTATGGTTTACAATTTGGAGTGTTGTATTTGTATATTATCTTCCCTACTTAGTTTTCTCTTTTACTAAACCTATATTACTCATGCTTCCCCGACATTAATTACATCTAATGTCAGCAACATCATATTCAAACATGTTTAAAATAAAATCCTTGAAAACAGTTAAACGATTAATTAAGTGCAGTTAAACTAAAGTGAACTGCCTTGCAACCAATCCAACAACCAAATTTGAAAAAAAAAAAACTAGCATAATTTTTGCGGATTGACTCATAACAACCATTAACATGGTAAAATTTATGATAGTAATTGCAGGAATCACTTTATTTTTCTGAAATTATCTTCATGATTATCTATATTTAACTAAGACACAAGTTATACGCAACAACGGCAAGGAACCACATCGATTTTCTTTTAGTATTTGATCCATTGCACCCACTTTGAAGGCTGGAGTAGACATACTTGTATTTAAACTTGAAAGAGGCATTTACAGTTATATAAATTCCAATTATTCTTATGCAAAGAGCCTTCGATTTGTATTAACATTTATATGGACATGCATTATATCTTCTTTTATTTTTAAAGTTAAAATAATTTCCTTCCCAATCATGAGCCAAGAACTGTTGCCCTCCTTGATCCTACGTACATGCACCAATTTTAGACTGAAATAATTATGAGAAGAAAAAAGCTAATAGCTTTGGATTTTACCTCATGTGTAAAACGTATGGATTATTAAAGAAAAAACAACCGATAATCGATGACTCGAGGATCTGATGCCATACCTCTAAAACTACACTCTAAAGGTTTTACTGTATTATAACTCAGATGCTGGTCCAGAGTTAATCTGTTGTATTTTGTATTGGATGCATGGATATACATTGTTGCTAACAATTTTTTTTTGCAATCTTATGTTATATAAACTAAATACAGCTTCCAAAAATAGTTACTTTGACAAGTTGAGGCATAATATCTAGAATCAAAGTACTCTTCAGGATGACATCAACATCTTTGTCTTTATAGACACTAAAAACTTTCACCTCAATAATTGTCAAATAATACTAAGGTGTAAGACCTTACATTGCCATGTTAATTATTGTTTTTTTGCCTACTAGATCCAAATGAAATTTCTCTCCATAAATGGATACAAAAATAAACCAAGAATAGTTAAACTACTATTATAATCCATGCTTTAGAGGAGGTAAATTCTTTTACAATTTTAGCTCTAGAAATTGACTTGATGGTCTTATTATAAATAAAAAAAATGATGATGAGGCATCATGAAATAGTCTGCTAATGACAAGTAAGTTTTTTCCATTTACCAAATGATTTCATAAATTTGACATAACATTTTACATTTACACCTTTCTAATTTGATTTAATCATTCCAATTTAAGTAGAAATATTTTGCAACTGAACTTTAATAAGGGTAGAAACTATAAGTCAGTGTTAGTTATAGTTACCATAATATTTTCTCCTTGCTTAATTAAAGAGTCTTAATTGCAAAGCCACACACTTTCTCCTCCATATACATTCTTTACATTCTATACAACTAGCATGCCAATTCCTCAAGTTATGGAAAGTGCTAAGTTTATGAGTACATATTTCCTTCAAGGATATCTCAGGATGTATTATCTCCTAGAATCAAAATGATACTAACTTCTTCCATACACACACAAACACATTACTCCAAGTCTCTTCATTCCTACAGCTACGAACCAAAAAAATTGTGTAGAACTGATAAGAAGACATGATTAAGTTTTCAAACAATTCGAAGGGCAGAGTGGAAAGATGCCTTTATTAATTATTGACAACTTAAAAAAGATGTAAAGAAAATGCAAGCGAACATGAACAAACAATCATGTCCTACATTTTCCCATAGATTTTTCACTCCCCTAAAGAAAGTCCCCTTCTTTAGTTCTTATAGGCATAAAGAACAAGAAGTCATTCAGGTATGCTCTATATACTACATTATTAACAAAATTATAATAACATTTACATGATAAATTATGTGTTTTAATGTCAAAAAAGGTACAGAGAAAGCTTGCAAGCTTAGCGAGCAAAGGAACTCCAAAACACAAGCAATAAATAAAAAAACAACATGCTCTCGTACGAGCGGGACTCCACAACACATGCATTTAAATATATCAAAATAAAACATGCATTAAATAAAAAAAGAAAATGAAGTATATCAAAATAATACCTAAATGCAACTCCACAACACAAATTTTAAATCATCATAAATGGACTGCCAATCATCAATCACTCATTAGTTTCAATATTTGCTTTAGGTTGCTTATTAGGTCCAATATTTAATTTAGTTATTCATTGGATCCTCGATTTGGTTTTGTTTGCGAGTAAGATTCCTCTTCTTTGCCCCTGCATTAACAAAATAGACTTAGACTTGAATACATATCTAGAGTGACATCGAACAATATATAAATAGATTGCCATAAGTACTTAGTTATATTGCCTCTTTACCAATATATCTATTTATCTAATTGACATTTTTCCTAAGATATCTAGAGTTGCTACTATGTGGACAAATTGCATATTACATGTACTTGAAGATTAAATTGTTGAAGAAAAAAAGTTAGTTAAAAAAGTAAGCACTATTTTGATATGGATATTAAGTGACTTCAATTTTAGCCATTTAAAACCTTGGATATCCGGTATTTCATGAAAGTGATATAAGATCGGTAATTTGGTATAATGGGTTAGTGGCCACCGTAATTTTAGTTTGCAGATAAATGCCATTAAAAACTTGGAATAGAATCATGAATATTTAACCAATGCAACTACTTCAACTTATTATTGAATAAAGGAATAGTAGATCGAATCTAAAAATCACTAATAGTAAAAGAACTATTATTTGACAATAGGCCCTTAGTGGTTAGGTATGCGTCTTCCCTAAATTATACAAAGCAACTAAAAGGGTACTTTTGTTCTTAAATCGAATGGTTACTTAAGTCAGAAATAATACATAATAAATGGACTAAACAAGAAAATTACAGCTAAAGTAGATATCCTTCCCTATATGCTTATTTGATAGGTGAATAGGAGGTTATACGGCCTTGGATCATCTTTAAAAAATGTTAAAACTAGTCGACTCAAAATTTGTAAACTAACTCATAAGTCTTGCTTTAGTTTTGAACTCAATTCTAAAGATATATATTTGTATATAAACTGAATAACATCATTTTTTGTATCCAACCAAGATTAAAAGGTAAAACAACAATTTATTAATTATAATACACCATAGACCTGTAACAATATTATAAAATACTATCAGATCAACTTATCTTGTTTTTTCATCTTCCTTATCTTTTGACATGTGAAGTCAATAATCTAATTTGAATGCCAGAAACTACATCATCATCATTAAATATTTCCATAGACCATCAAATTTGGTGAATTATAGAACTCGAGTTTAAGTAATTAGAAAAATGATAGTTATCAGTTTCCCTATATGAATATACGAACAAGTAGATAATCTAAATTGCAACCAACCACCAGCTTGCTCATCTAAAGACTATCTTGTTACAAACAACTTATAAATATATAATAATACCACTCACAGCAGTTCGAATCGAAGTAGCGCTGACAGTGGATGCTCACAGGAACTCGAATAGGAGAAGCATGGATGGTGGCTACATCTAGGGATTCGGATCCACTAAGATTTAGATTAGGGTTAGGCAGATGGTGGCATCTATCGACTGTTGATGATGGATGGTGACACCGATGGACCTATTTTCTAGAATTCATAGAGTTTTTTCTTGAGGTGATTGGTGGAACGAACACTATTTTATGGAGAATCTGACAATACACGCTTTTTGACCCCACAAAATTTTTATTTCCTGCCTTTTTAATTGTACAGCGTTGAGTATGCGATAGTTATGCAGTTTATAGCATCTGAAAGCATAGATTGTATAGCATTTAATGGAAATAAGCGGAAATGCTACATATTTTTGCTACCAAATGTCGATATTTTTGTGGTGATATACTTAAGTTTAAACTAATTAAAAACTTCTTTTGATCAATTTTTAAATAAAATATTATTTTATTTAAAAACCTTATTAGATTGGATCTAATATGCCTTTAAACATCATAGGCCCAAAAGATTCAAATGGTAAAAAAATTAAGTTCACCCATTCTTTCCGTTATGGGATAGCCCAGTTCCAACTAGAACTAGTTTATCATTCTTTGGTACTCCTCGATGTTGTTTAGTTGTTTCATCCTCAACTATCTTCCAAAGTCCTGTCCGGATGTATTCCCCGAACCAATGCCATAAACACCAAATTCTTCTCCGGATTATCAACCTCTGTCACTACGTTATTAAACCTGTTCAAAAGTGCCTTCAACGACTCTTTAGGCCTCTTAAGGACATCACATCCTCAGGTCGAGCAACATGGGACCTAAATTTTCCATAAACTTTTTAGCCAACTCATCAAAAATCGACATGGATTTCGGCGTGAGCTGAGTGAACCGCATCGATGCAACCCTATCTAAAAATAGGAAAACAACAACAATGAACTACGCATATTGCTCCAGCACCATCCATGTGTCGTTCATACTTGCATAGATGATGTCTAAAATCGGTCGCCTAATCATATATTGACATAATAGGCATACTAAACATTTTAGTATATTCCTCTCGTAATATCTCCTCCATTAATGGAGTTGTGCTAGGCATAGAACGTCAATCTTCATTTCTCCTCCACTGGTTCATAGTCACCAGTCTCTTGACCATCACTTTAATATGTTCCTCACTGGCCTAATGATCCTAAAAACGACTGCTAGGTGAATCCTAAGTTTTTGGAACTATTTAGTTCGCTCGTTGGCATCTAGGCTCTCCTATCTCTAGGAAAGCCACTATTTTGGATTTCTTTGACATCTAGCCAGTTCTACAGTTGTAAAGACCCCGAATTTTTACTAATTAAATTGATAATTAAATTTATTTTTGAATTAAAATCTATAAAATTTATTTATTAATTTGATTTGAGTTTCCCTAAATTCAAAATAGAAAATATACTAAATCATATGAATTTAAATATTGTACATATGTGATTTGAATTTATATTTCAAGTAAATGGATATATAATAATTTGAATGTATATGTATATATGTACATTCATTGAATTTGAGTTATTGTTTTAACTAAATGGTTTAAAGACAAATTATAATGATAAAAATATAAAAGTAGACAATTTATTGCTAAACATTTCAACAACAAAATAGAACTTCATTTAATTTTCGATTAATAAGACTAAAACAAAATTCAACTTAAGACATACAAAACAAAAGCACAAATGCACAAGTATACAAATATGTAAATGAACATAAAAATATAAAGTAAACATATAGAAGACAACAAAGATATGTAAATATCTATTAGCTTGTAAAACAAACAAAAGAAAAATTTATAAGTTGTACAGCCGAAAGGAAGACAAAGCATAAGTATATAGATAATTTTATGTAAATTTGTACAGGTAATTAATGCAGAACATCTTAGCATACAATATAGATGCCTATCAGTCACCAAAGCTAGAAAAGTCTCTGGCCAAAGGTATAAACAAAAAGAAAAAAAATATAACATATCAGTACAACATCATTGCAGCCATGCCTAGCATTATTAAACAAACATCACCTTGTACCAGTAAAGATATACAAACTTGCATGCTTCTTTTTTTACATATCTCCTCTCCATTTCGACCATTTGATCTGAGAAAAGAAAAAAAAATGAGATAGTATCACTTTGTAAACAAACAAACTTCAATCTAAAACAAAACAAACCAGATCAAAGTTAGCAGTAGCTTCCCAGATTTTCAAAAGACTTCAGCTTGTTTCAACTTAGTTTAAAAGCAAAACAAACATCAACAACTAAGCTTCAGTTTCAACTCAATTATATCAAGTAGCAGATCAAAATTCAGATCAAAAGTAAAGCTTCAGATAACCCAAACTTCAACTTGTAAACTCCTGGAGTCAACATGATTTGGAAGGTGAGTAACAACAGCTATTTAAATTTGAATTTATGTTGCCATTGCTCTGGGTATATGCATATATCAGTAATATCTCTTCTCTGTTACATTACAGAGTATTAGACAACATTAAAATACAATTTCTTCTTCCCTAATCAATATTAGGCTTTGATTTTAAAATAAATTTGTCGTGTTTAAGTACGAATGATAACTTAAAAATAGTTTCATGACATAAAAATGTATATAGATGGAAAACTCAAATTTTTACAGCGGTAACTTCATTTTCTGGAAAATTCGAATGTCATAAAAAATTGATTCAAGTGTATAATTGGAATCTACACTCAAAAATAGGATTTTTAAAACTAATATGAAGATTTTTAGTTGACTATCCTAGTTGCTGTTAATAGTTGAACAAAATAGGCATTTTTATCATTTTCTGTTGATCGAATGGTTCGTGTTGGTTGGGGTTGTTCGGGGTGGTAGACGAGCCTATGGGATTGACTGGAAAAATGGCCGGAGGTGGCAAAGCTGGACGTGGTGAAGGCAGCGGGCATTTAAATTTTTTTAACCTAGTTTTTGATGAGGAAGAGTAATCGGCCTCGTTCGTCGTTTGCACTGGACCGAGTGTGAAGCGCCTTTGGGAGGTGGTGGTAGGGTCGATGACGAAGTGGTGGCCGGTGGTTCTGGTGCTCCGGTGGTTGGAGGAGGGGATGCGACGTGTTGACAGGTTCAAGGGTGCGGAGGCGAGTTGTTTTCCAGGTTTTGGTTGAAAGTGTTCCAGTGTTTTCAGGTTTCGTTCTTTTCCTTATTTCGAATTCGAGGAATATGGTGATGTTCGAGTGGTCGGAGCTCGATCTGGAGATGATCGTCGATGAGTTCAACGTCGCGGCGATGACTGGAGGCGGCTAACGTCAGTGTACACGTGCATGAGTTTTGGTGTTGCCTGAGTATTTGTTTTGTTGAAAAACAAAGTTGCTAAAGTTAAAGTGTTACAGGCTTTGAAACCTGAACTGTATTGTTTTGGGAAAATTGAAAACTAAACTAAATATTAAATCAAATTTTTTCCTTTATGAGCGGTAAATCAAAGTATATGTATAATTCAAGTTTGAATTAAAATTTAGTTTGAATATAGATGAAGTTTTAAAATTCAAATTGTTTAAATAACTTAAAGGTAACTAAATGATTGAAGAAATTTGAATATAACATAAATCTGTAATGTGTAAATGGAAATTTAAACAAGTAAAAAAGAAAAAAAAATTAAACCTGGATCTAATTTTGAATCAGATTTTAAGGTTTTGGAAATTAATTTTAATTCTATACTTAACGGTGGCAATAAGTTAAAAATGTTTAAGTTAAAGAGAAAATTTATTTTTAACTCTTTAAAATTTCTTTTGTAATCAATTGTTGTTTTACTAGGTAAAATTGAAATGAATGATTTCAAATGTATAGATGAGAGAAGTTTTATCTTAATGAAAGTTTGAATTTATGATATGTAATTCATTTAATTATTAAAATAATAAAAATGGATTAATCGATTTGTAATTAATTCATGAAATGGAAAATTTATCAAAGTAATTAAAGGGTAATTATTCTAAAGAACAACTAATTAATGTGGTTAATTAATTATGTAATTAGTTTAAAGGTTAAATAAATTAATATGATTAATTAAGAATAATTGTGATTAATTAAGATAAATTAAATAATTAAAGGTTAAATTGATTCATTTATTAAGATTGATTAGTCCGAAATTAAAAGTGAATTAATAAATGAAAAAGGGGATTTTATTCTAAAATAAATTGTAATTAACTTAGGATAATTAACCCAGTTTTATAATTTATATAGTTGATTCAAATTTATCAGTCAACTAATGAATTTTACTTGTGAATGTTTAAACCTGACTGGATAATTAATTTGTCTAATATCCTTGATATTGGTGCTTTGTGATATGTCTTGATTTGTGTTATGATCTAAGAATGTAATTTATTTATCTAAGATAAATGTAATTATTATCTGTGATATATATATATATATATATATATATATATATATCTCTGTGTTCTGTGAATAAAAGACAAGCGTTATTGTAACATCCCGCCTTTTCGCACGCTTTAAACCGACACACATGCCGATTCAAACCATACGAAAGGGCGGATTGTTATGGGGTGAATAAGAAAAATAACAGAGAAGAGAAAAACTAAACAGACTCTCACAGCGGATGGATAAAATATAATAATCAATATACAGTTCATGAAGCTGTTTTACAAACCTTTATTTTATTTATACAAGACATATCAGAGTACACATACCATATAACAATGCAGCGGAACAATATGAGTGTAGTGGAACCATACAATCTATATTAATAATAATAAAATCTTCGTCTTCTTCCTCCAGAAGTAAATTCTTCAATCCTGAAAAGCTCGGATTGACCCGAGCGAATTGAAAAGACAAAACACTCGAGTCAGAACTAAAGGATCTTATGTAAGTTAAATCAACAGAAATAAATATGAGTGCAGTAACTCAAAAGATGCTCAGGATTCATATCTCTTAAGGATCCGTTAAACTATTTACTATGTAGTATATTGCGCTATATACAGTAGTGTCTAATCAGTAAAGTATAATCATATAGAAAATAGCGTTAAGGGGATGGTGAACCTTAACGCGGTCGGATCTTTAAAACCAAAATCGTAATGGGCTCGATATAAGAAGATGACACGGCACGCGAGGCAATGCCAGGGTGGATACACCGTTTGCACTTCCGGACCGGTGGTGACGGCAAGCCAGCAGCTTCCGCCCACCTCGAACAATACCCCCGAATCAAAGTGACGCCACATATCGAATCACAAAAGTAATAGAATGGTTTCCGATGGAGCATGCTCGATGAAAGGGTGCGACCCTTTGTGTAGCCCGGTATAGCTCCTGTTTTAGTCATTTATGCCAACTTACGGGAGTTGGGTCCACGTAATATACCTCGAGAACGTCGCCACCATCCTACTTCATTCTGGAATCTCCACCGCGTACACAGTTGTTAAAGTGGTTTTCGGTGTTGGCCGGCTATAAGACAATATCCGATCCCGGTCTCTTTAACAACCAATCGTTATATTTTTCACACCGGATGGTTCTTTTATATTTCAAAGGTCGATTTACAATTTATATTAAAATATCATATTCGATTTCAAAACATATCACTTTCAAATCATGGTTATTTTCAAATCATATTCGCTTTCAAACCCTATTCACTTTGAAATCATTTCCAATTTCCAAAACCATAATTTCTTCCCAATTTCATATTTCCAAACAGGTTACATTCTTACTTCAAATCATCAATTCAATTTATTCTCTTTTAAAACCAAGTATTTTATTAACATTTCCTCTTTACTTAGACTGGAAATTTAGAAATAGTTTAAATAAGTATAGTAGTTATAAATAGTTAAATTACTCTAGAATAGTTTAACTATAGATTAAAATATTGTTTAATTGATCTAAGACGGTTAAGTAAATTTATAGTGGATTAAACATAATTAAAATAGATTTATTAGCTTTAAAATAGATTAATTAGTTTTTAAAATAACTTAAAAGGGTCTACTAGTTTAATATGAATTAAATGGTTTTAAAATATAGGTTAAAATGATTTGATATATAGTTGAGATGGGTAAAATAGTTTAATAGTTTAAAAAATCTTAATAATTACAGTCTTTACGGTAATATATTTAAAATAGTTTATATTAAAATATGAATTTTAAAATACTATCAATTTACTATTCATTTCATTTCCACACAAAACCATTTCAATTTTTTTTTCAACAAAATCCACTTTCAAAACTCCATTTACATTCTATAAATAAAACATTGCGTTTACATCGATCCTAATTTCATGTTTGAAATATTATGTTACATTATTTCCATTTTTAATACACTTCAAAGTTATATTTCAACAACTCAAATTTCTCAATTTTAACAAATTTCACTTTTATTCAAAAAATTCAACTTTGAAATTACATATAAATTCTTTTTAGCAATATCTTAAAACCAATACAAATTTTATCATAAACTCAAATTCCGATAATAATTCAATCCGTAGAAATCATATATTTCTAAAATTATCTTTTAAATCCAGATTCAAAAATTTAAGCAAAAAAAAATCATTTAATTTAACCAATCCGGTGTTTGTATAAAATTTTCTACCCTAGGGTCAAGTGGTACGGATATTTATCATTTCAATCCGCAATTTAAATATTTACGGTTATATATCATTTCAAACCGCAATCCCGAATTAATAAAAAAAAAATAATCCATAACGAACTTGCAGTTTATATTTGTATATAAAATAAACATTCATTCACCCAAATATCAATCATCAACCATATTTGCAATCATCATCCAATTTAAACAATCATCGATATAGAGTATATAAATTTATACAGGAAATAAATAACATGTACTAACTAACAGTTTATATTCAATAATAAATCTAATAACTGTTATACTAGCAGTTTATATGCAAATTAAATGTAAACTTAACTGGCAGTTAACATGATATAAAAATAAACATAACTATGACAGGCAGTTAATATGCAAATAAATAAATTCTAACTGTCAAATTTATACCCAATAAATAAATAAATTTACAGTTATATTAAATAAATGCGTTTAAACAGGAATAGTGAATAAAACACGCCAAACAGTCATAAACAAATTTCTACTCATATTTAAATTCAATTTAACAAACATAAAAAAATTTAGAAGTTGTGAGTGGGTTAAAACACTCACCTTTTGAATTTAAGTCGAATTTAAATTCGATTTAAACCCAAATATTCGACAGTCTCCAAATCTGTTCAAACTAGCGTCATCAGATCTGGAATTTAATGACGATCCTAACAAAAGAAATCGCGCGTGAAACGGAGTTCGTATGTGGAAGTTATGATGAAAATTGCGATTGAAAACAATTCAAAACAAAAAACAAAATGGAACACTTTTGCATCTTATCACCTGCCACATCACCCTAGTACGTGACTTCTCCCTCCCACACGCGAATGCGGTTCCAGGCCGACAGAAATGAACGCACGCAAAGCCCCATGACCGTTACTTTGACCATAGATTCCCATCACCTCCGACCCGCCTCTAACCACCACCACCTCGAAGCCCTTGCCGGGCCTCCCTGTTGACCCCGGTCTGAGCCTCCAGTTCACTAGCCGCCGCCACCCATTTAAAACCCTAATCGAGAAAAATTGCACGATCCAACCATTGCATTTCCGAATGAAACCCATAGATGCGAAGCGCTAGTCGACCTCCACCAAACCCAGAGAAGGTTTCTCCATCCGACGAAGTTTGTTGCGGCGGTGATGAAGGGCCGAAAACGATTTGAATTTTACTGGACGAACGATAGCTCCAATCGAAAAACAAATCACACCAGCAGATTACGAACACTGAGAACTATGATATATATTTTTATGGAATTTTTCTGGAGAGTTTGAATTTTCATTGAAATTTTGAATTGTAGATAGATCTAGGTTTTGCAACCATTGAGGAAGAGAAAGAGATGAAGAAAATGAACGTACAGACAAATGATAGAAGATGGAGGCTAGGGTTTATCACAGCATATATATAGACAAATTGTAGAAGGCTAGGTGGACACGAATTACGAACGTGCTAAGCGGTAGTTGGCCCAAAAAGCCCGTTCTGACCCCGGAACAAAATTTATTAAACCCATATATCTAAATATGTATTTTAAAATATTCCGAACGCGATGGAAAAAGTTTCACGTCCAAATTCGATCGCATGAGGAAGTTATCCTGAAAACAAAATTTCCAAATTGATTTCAAATTGATTTTTAATTAAATTGATTGCAAGGCGTTTCGCGTCCGTACGATCAAACGATAGGTTCGATCGATACGAAATTTGAAACCCTACAAAAATTCACCGATACGGATCCGATGAAATTGGTTTCGTCGAAATCCGAGTCCGTGGCCAAAATGGCTATTTTTATATTCATTAAATAAATTAAAATGAATTATAAAAATCAAATTTTATCTAAATTCTTAAATTAACCAAATTTTATCGCTTATATATTTCATAATCAATTTAAATAATTTAACAAGTTTAGATGTGAATCAAAAGTTGATAAGTCTATCAATTGCAGTGTTAATTTTTCCACTTCTTTATATTTAGAAATTATAAATTAAATTCTCCAAAAAACACATTTATTTGATTTCAACATTTATATTCTCACCTTTTATCCACACATTCCATTTTAATTTCAATAACGTAATATTTAAACGTTTAATTCCACTTTATTTGCAATAAATACCATTGTTGAATTTTGATACTTTAATTAAATTTATAAATCTTGCTTTCTAAAGTCTATATCAACAAATGGTCCAATTATAAATAGAATTATCATTAACTTCATCTTATAGAATTAACTACTTCAATTACAAACAAATCTACGCTAACTGCACGATTTAAGTTAATAAATTGAAATTAAGTCTACATTAAATGTTATAAATTATAAATTGGAACCTCAATAAATTCGTTTATTGATTTAAAAATCTTTCTATTCAGTAAATAGAAATTTTTATAGGTATAATTGAAAGTTACTTCTTTCTAAATTAAATTATCTAATCTTATTAAAATGACAAATTTAACTGACGCAAATTGACGGGTCGTTACACTCTCCCCCACTCAAAACTTTTCGTCCCCGAAAAGGAAAAGAAAAGAGAAGGAAGAATTTAATAAACACTACATCTTATTTCAAATATTAGCTTATAAACAATAATTTACTAAATTAATTTCCTTAAATGAAATATACTCGTTTTATAATCATTATATCCTTTTATAATTAAATAATTAGAGTTTGGAAACATTTTCAACATAATTCTAAGTCCAAAATTTTCGGAAAATTTATGCAGAGTCTCCTTTGTACGGAGAGATTCGGAAGAAAATATAATATTACATATAACAAAATATCATATATAATATCCAACTTATTGTGTCCCAACACGGGAAAAATATACAAAATAACGTTATAAACCGTAATCCGAAACGTACCTATTTGTCGGGCAAATTACGCTTAATTTATGGAACTAAAAGCAGTAGCAATTGCTTCCATACCTGCATTTCACTTATATAATCTAAAAAGGTTAACTATTTATATAAAGTGAAATATTTAAATGGCTTCAATCACTAATATCCAATCAATACAACAACCATCAGTTTCAACAAAAGCATACACAAAAATGCAAAACAAACAATCATTCAATCAAACAAACAAATAGTTGTTCGGGTTCAAAACTTGAAATGGTACAGAATGAAAAATAGCTATTCAGTGCATCATTTACTCAACAGTCTTAGATGGGACAAAAATAGATTATTTATTCATCCAACAACTTCAAATTTCCTTACCCAACTAACCATATATCAAACAATGTCGATTTAAACCAACCAATCAAATTAACTTATATAAATTCACTACATACTTTAGTTGTTTGATTTCCTTTCTTTTATTCAACCACATAAATTTTCCTTTTATAATTTACACTTATTTCTAACAAACTTTATATTTTATTTTCTCATTCAGTGGTTGTTTCTTTCATTTCTACTTATTACTTACGGTTATTCATTTTTGTTTATTTAGGTCATGTAAGTTTCTTTTATTTGTATTGTATTTAATGCACTTCTCAATTTCAATCATTATTCAATGCTTACATTTATATTATTTTTAATTATAGTAACCCTTTTTAGTTACACTTAAATTCTTAACCTTATAACATCCATTCTTATAAATAAAGGATTTTATTAATTCATTACCTAGGGTTTACAGTCATTTATTTATATTACCTACTTTCCATTATATTCAGCTAGTAGCATTTAAATCACACTTAAGTTTATAACCCTACACATCAATCTTTATTTATTAAAGAATTTCATTTTATTTACTTAAGTTTAAAGTCACCTGTTTATAATACTTACTTTTAATTATGGTAAAATTTCAATTTATAACTTAAGTTTATAACATTAAATTCTCATTTATAATAGCAATTCATTGAATATTTCATTATTTCTAAAATTTCTACTTGTATAATATTCTATTCCAATCTCTTATTTAACATTTCAACTTTTCATATTTGGTAAGTTATATATGTTAAAGAAAATGAAATTGAACTTATACAAGTTTTATCTCATCTTTTAATTAAATTTAATGTTAATCAATATTACTCTTTGTCTCATATGTTAAAAATTTCAAATTTCCTTTATAACTTTGCATTAATTCTCTTACCTAAATTAGAGGTTTCAATTCATTAATTACTTACCTTTTATTTCACTAAAATAATTTAAACAATTAATTAATGGAAATTTAAGAATTAAATACCGGGTCAAATTTCAAATATTTTAAAATAATAGATAAATAATTTCTTACAACTTATATATCTCTAATTATATGTTAAAACAATTAAATTTTAGATAATTTCAAAATAAATCTGCAGTAGAATATACTATAGTGGCCTTTCCCCTTCGAAACTCGAAAATGAAAGTCGATGATGCGGCCGCCATCACCGAATTTATTTTCCAGCGACAGAGAGCAAAGTACAAAATTTATTTTCTCCAAAATCTTCTTTAAAACAATTCTTCCGGATTATACTAAATATTTATATAAGAAAGTACTTATAAACCAAATCATTATATTTCATAAATCCTTTGAAAGTAGATTTTCAAAAATCCCGGACTTAAGTTCTAAAATTTCCAAATTTCATTGATTTTAATTTCAATCTTATTTTACCTATTATTTATAAATTTTATTCCTCACAACCAATCTATTTCAACCAAATATTGATATCATTTAAAAATTTTATTTTATATATAGAAAATATATTAGGCAAAATTATTTCATTCACCTATATTAAAACAAATATTATGTCTGTCTGTCCTATTAAGTGTTTAGAAAACCCTATCGATGACATAGCGCCCCATGCATCAACCAGAATTTATAAATACAAAACGGAACAGATTAACACAATATTAAAATACTTTTATAACACTAACAAATACGCTCTCTCTTATATATACGCTCAGCGACTCCCATAGAGTATTACTACCCTATTAACAAAGAGTCAAACCCCACAAAGCTAAGGTTTATCGCTAAACCAAAGCTCTGATACCAGCTGTAACATCCCGCCTTTTCGCACGCTTTAAACCGACACACATGCCGATTCAAACCATACGGAAGGGCGGATTGTTATGGGGTGAATAAGAAAAGTAACAGAGAAGAGAAAAACTAAACACAATCTCACAGCGGATGGATAAAATATAATAATTAATATACAGTTCATGAAGCTGGTTTACAAACCTTTATTTTATTTATACAAGACATATCAGAGTACACATACCATATAACAATGCAGCGGAACAATATGAGTGTAGTGGAACCATACAATCTATAGTAATAATAATAAAATCTTCGTCTTCTTCCTCCAGAAGTAAATTCTTCAATGCTGAAACGCTCGGACTGACCCGAGCGAATTGAAAAGACAGAACACTCGAGTCAGAACTAAAGGATCTTATGTAAGTTAAATCAACAGAAATAAATATGAGTACAGTAACTCAAAAGATGCTCTGGATTCATATCTCTTAAGGATCCGTTAAACTATTTACTATGTAGTATATTGCGCTATATACAGTAGTGTCTAATTAGTAAAGTACAATCATATAGAAAATAGCGTTAAGGGGATGGTGAACCTTAACGCGGTCGGATCTTTAAAACCAAAATCGTAATGGGCTCGATATAAGGAGATGACACGGCACGCGAGGCAATGCCAGGGTGGATACACCGTTTGCACTCCAGGACCGGTGGTGACGGCAAGCCAGCAGCTTCCACCCACCTCGAACAATACCCCCGAATCAAAGTGACGCCACATATCGAATCACAAAAGTAATAGAATGGTTTCCGATGGAGCATGCTCGATGAAAGGGTGCGACCCTTTGTGTAGCCCGGTATAGCTCCTGTTTTACTCATTTATGCCAACTCACGGGAGTTTGGTCCACGTAATATACCTCGAGAACGTCGCCACCATCCTACTTCATTCTGGAGTCTCCACCGCGTACACAGTTGTTAAAGTGGTTTTCGGTGTTGGCCGGCTATAAGACAATATCCGATCCCGGTGTCTTTAACAACCAATCGTTATATTTTTCACACCGGATGGTTCTTTTATATTTCAAAGGTCGATTTACAATTTATATTGAAATATCATATTCGATTTCAAAACATATCACTTTCAAATCATGGTCATTTTCAAATCATATTTGCTTTCAAACCCTATTCACTTTGAAATCATTTCCAATTTCCAAAACCATAATTTCTTCCCAATTTCATATTTCCAAACAGGTTACATTCTTACTTCAAATCATCAATTCAATTTATTCTCTTTTAAAACCAAGTATTTTATTAACATTTCCTCTTTACTTAGACTGGAAATTTAGAAATAGTTTAAATAAGTATAGTAGTTATAAATAGTTAAATTACTCTAGAATAGTTTAACTATAGATTAAAATATTGTTTAATTGATCTAAGACGGTTAAGTAAATTTATAGTGGATTAAACATAATTAAAATAGATTTATTAGCTTTAAAATAGATTAATTAGTTTTTAAAATAACTTAAAAGGGTCAACTAGTTTAATATGAATTAAATGGTTTTAAAATATAGGTTAAAATGATTTGATATATAGTTGAGATAGGTAAAATAGTTTAATAGTTTAAAAAATCTTAATAATTACAGTCTTTACGGTAATATATTTAAAATAGTTTATATTAAAATATGAATTTTAAAACACTATCAATGTACTATTCATTTCATTTCCACACAAAACCATTTCAATTTTTTTTTCAACAAAATCCACTTTCAAAACTCCATTTACATTCTATAAATAAAACATTGCGTTTACATCGATTCCAATTTCATGTTTGAAATATTAAGTTACATTATTTCCATTTTTAATACACTTCAAAGTTATATTTCAACAACTCAAATTTCTCAATTTTAACAAATTTCACTTTTAATCAAAAAATTCAACTTTGAAATTACATATAAATTCTTTTTAGCAATATCTTAAAACCAATACAAATTTTATCATAAACTCAAATTCCGATAATAATTCAATCCATAGAAATCATATATTTCTCAAATTATCTTTTAAATCCAGATTCAAAAATTTAAGCAAAAAAAATCATTTAATTTAACCAATCCGGTGTCCGTATAAAATTTTCTACCCTAGGGTCAAGTGGTAAGGATATTTATCATTTCAATCCGCAATTTAAATATTTACGGTTATATATCATTTCAAACCGCAATCCCGAATTAATAAAAAAAAAATCCATAACGAACTTGCAGTTTATATTTGTATATAAAATAAACATTCATTCACCCAAATATCAATCATCAACCATATTTGCGATCATCATCCAATTTAAACAATCATCGATATAGAGTATATAAATTTATACAGGAAATAAATAACATGTACTAACTAACAGTTTATATTCAATAATAAATCTAATAACTGTTAAACTAGCAGTTTATATGCAAATTAAATGTAAACTTAACTGGAAGTTAATATGATATAAAAATAAACATAACTATGACAGGCGGTTAATATGCAAATAAATAAATTCTAACTGTCAAATTTATACGCAATAAATAAATAAATTTACAGTTATATTAAATAAATGCGTTTAAACAGGAATAGTGAATAAAACACGCCAAACAGTCATAAACAAATTTCTACTCATATTTAAATTCAATTTAACAAACATAAGAAATTTTAGAAGTTGTGAGTGGGTTGAAACACTCACCTTTCGAATTTAAATCGAATTTAAATTCAATTTAAACCCAAAAATTCGACGGTCTCCAAATCTGTCTAAACCAGCGTCATCAGATCTAGAATTTAATTACGATCCTAACAAAAGAAATCGCACATGAAACGGAGTTCGTATGTGGAAGTTATGATGAAAATTGCGATTGAAAACAATTTAAAACAAAAAAACAAAATGGAACACTTTTGCATCTTATCACTTGCCACATCACCCTAGTACGTGACTTCTCCCTCCCACACGCGAATGCGGTTCCAGGCCGACAGAAATGAACGCACGCAAAGCCCCATGACCGTTACTTTGACCATAGATTCCCATCACCTCCGACCACCTGGCCGCCTCTAACCACCACCACCTTGAAGCCCTTGCCGAGCCTCCCTGTTGACCCCGGTCCGAGCCTCCAGTTCACTAGCCACCGCCGCCCATTTAAAACCCTAATCGAGAAAAATTGCACGATCCAACCGTTGCATTTCCGAACGAAACCCATAGATGCGAAGCGCTAGTCGACCTCCACCAAACCCAGAGACGGTTTCTCCATCCGACGAAGTTTGTTGCGGCGGTGATGAAGGGCCGAAAATGATTTGAATTTTACTGGACGAACGATAGCTCCAATCGAAAAACAAATCACACCAGCAGATTACGAACATTGAGAACTATGATATATATTTTTATGGAATTTTTCTGGAGAGTTTGAATTTTGATTGAAATTTTGAATTGTAGATAGATCTAGGTTTTGCAACCATTGAGGAAGAGAAAGAGATGAAGAAAATGAACGTACAGACAAATGATAGAAGATGGAGGCTAGGGTTTATCACAGCATATATATAGACAAATTGTAGAAGGCTAGGTGGACACGAATTACGAACGTGCTAAGCGGTAGTTGGCCCAAAAAGCCCGTTCTGACCCGGAACGAAATTTATTAAACCCATATATCCAAATAGGTATTTTAAAATATTCTGAACGAGATGGAAAAAGTTTCACGTCCAAATTCGATCGTATGAGGAAGTTATGCTGAAAACAAAATTTCCAAATTGATTTCAAGGCGTTTCGCGTCCGTACGATCAAACGATAGGTCCGATCGATACGAAATTTGAAACCCTACAAAAATTCACCGATACGGATCCGATGAAACTGGTTTCGTCGAAATCTGAGTCCATGGCCAAAATGGCTATTTTTATATTCATTAAATAAATTAAAATGAATTATAAAAATCAAATTTTATCTAAATTCTAAAATTGGCCAAATTTTATTGCTTATATATTTCATAATCAATTTAAATAATTTAACAAGTTTAGATGTGAATCAAAAGTTGACAAGTCTATCAATTGCAGTGTTAATTTCTCCACTTCCTTATATTTAGAAATTATAAATTAAGTTCTCCAAAAATCACATTTATTTGATTTCAACATTTATATTCTCACCTTTTATCCACACATTCCATTTTAATTTCAATAACGTAATATTTAAACGTTTAATTCCACTTTATTTGCAATAAATACCATTGTTGAATTTTGATACTTTAATTAAATTTATAAATCTTGCTTTCTAAAGTCTATATCAACAAATGGTCCAATTATAAATAGAATTATCGTTAACTTCATCTTCTAGAATTAACTACTTCAATTACAAACAAATCTACGCTAACTGCACGATTTAAGTTAATTAATTGAAATTAAGTCTACATTAAATGTTATAAATTATAAATTGGAACCTCAATAAATTCGTTTATTGATTTAAAAATCTTTCTATTCATTAAATAGACATTTTTATAGGTATAATTGAAAGTTACTTCTTTCTAAATTAAATTATCTAATCTTATTAAAATGACAAATTTAACTGACGCAAATTGACGGGTCGTTACAGTTATAGTTTGTACCGCTTGTCAAATAAATTTTTGTATTTGATCCGTGATGGTTGAATGATGTTGCACTATTGTGTTAAACCCTTAGACCACACCAAACACACACAATTATGGATTTCACGAGGAAATCAGTTAAGTCGCAGATTTTTGAAATAGTTTTGAATTTGAATTTTTAAATTCAAATGTTTTGGAAATGGAATCAGAATAAATGCGAAAAGCTTTTAAAAATGGAATTTCAAGTTAAAATTTATTTTAATTGAGTTTTGAAATTTAAATAATTTGATTTAAATTTGAATTCAAAATTAGGAATTGAATTCTATGATTTGAAATTAGGGATTAAAGATGTTAAGTTAGTTTGAAACCATATTTAAAGTATTGTTTTGGGAATTCGAATTAAACCAAAGATGGTAACTTGTATAAATGAAATGGGGTTTTTCCAAAATAAAGCTATTGTTTCTAAATGATAAAAAGCTTTGGTTTCAAATCTTATTAAAGGGATTTCAAGTTTAAACTAAAATAGTTTTCCAAGTTATAGATAAATATTCGGGAACGAATTTTGAAAATAAATATTTGGGAACAATTTAAAAGCTAGGAGACAAATCTTTGATTTAAAGATTTAATGAATTAATTCTTTTGAAAAGAAATTATTTTGAAATCCGGGAATGAATATTTGTGAAAGTAGGTGAAATAAATCTTATTTTTAAAAGATTTGAAATGGTAATTGGTTTAAACCATTTGAAAGAAAGTTTTGAATTATTAAGTAGTGACTTAATTGAAATCCCATATCCATATGTTTTAAATGTTTCGCTCACTATTCGGTTTAGTCGGGAAAGGACCTTTGTGTCGTATAACCCATTCCGAATATGTGATACGTCGTTATGGATAGCATTTGAAGAACGGTGGTGAAGACCGGGTATTTGCGAGAGCGATAGGACGACCTGTCGATTGTCTCTGCACCGAGTCGCACCGGTATAGAGACTCCCTAAGTGATGGGAAATCCGATCGGGATTGTGAATACCCGGATTGCAAGGACTTCTTCGGAAGTGCCTTCGGTTCTGTTCAAGACCCAGAATAGACTTGTATGGATTGTGTGTCCGACATTACAAATCGAGACATAAAGCAGATTTCTTTCAAATACATTTTTGTTGGTGGCGGAGAATTTATTCTTTTAGCTTAACACCCTTCTCTGAGAGGTACGAGCTTAGAGGTTGTGTAGTTGAAGGTTATCTGCGATATATTCCCAATTTCGTAATGTGACATGCTAAGTGTTGCTGTGTAATGATCATTGTTTGATCATTTGTGATATGATCATTAGTTTGATCATTTATCTTTGTGATCATTACTTTGATCATTTGTTGACCTAAAGCATGGCTTTGTACCAAAGCATAGCTTTGTGGACGAGACTTCATCGGACCTCACACCCCGGAATGGTCAAAACAGGAAAGATGCAGTAAGGTTATTGGGGGTAGCGCCTCTTAGGGTATGTACATCTCCTTCTGGATAGAAGTGGTATCATGGTATGGAGCCCAGATACTTAACTTATGTTGATATCGCAAATACATATATATCTTACTTTGTGATTGATGTTGGGGCCCCGGTTAAAGGTTGTTACAACCGGGAGATGGCATACTCATGTCAGTAGTTACCCAGTTAGGGGTAACCCGGCCTTGTGTTGGCAGAGATCCGGTTAGGTTCTCGGGGACGTCCTTCCAGAGGCGTTCTCTGTGGCAATGGGAAGTTCCTTGGCCTGACCATTTGTTGGAAATCCAAAGAAACAATACGAACCCTGTACGGTTTTAGTTATATAACCTGCCATGGAATGTGGCGGTAACCTTCTATTGAACATGGTAGCTATAGTAAGCATACGATAATGGTTGTATGTTGGCTAAGATTTATATTCTACTTTCGAAATGTTTTCTCCACTTAGCACTTATAATAATAATATCAAGGAAATTGCGTATCAAGCATGTTTGACTATCATAAGAAGAAATCTCCTCCAATTCTGCGTTTGCATTGTGTGTGTGGCGGGAGGTCTTATGGTAGTCTCATTTTCTAAAAGCATTTCGAATTGACTTTAAAATTCTCTTGCTGTTTGTTTTTAAAGATAAACTGTTTTTGTTTCTCATACCAGTCCCACGACTGATCCGGAGTTTATTGTTCCTTTCCTAAACTCTGGGTGCTCAAATTTTTCTACACGAGCAGTCTAGAGTTGGGTTTTTCAGATAGTTAGATATAGTGGATTATCTGGAGTTAGTTCAGTATCTGTACCACACCGCACTTGCTTATCTTTGTGCATCGTTATGGGGAGTTTGAGCTATTGCTGGATTGGTTCTTGGAGATGGAGTTGCAGTTTTTGGAGTTCTTCCTTGAAGACTATCTTAGAGTTATATTGTTCCGCTGCTGGTGTTATCATTTTCTTTTCCGCTGTTATTTTCTTGTATCTCTGATGTATATTGATATTCATTGTATCATTCTATTGTACCAGATATTGTATCAATGCTGTATATCAATGTGTTATTCTTATTATTCCGTTGTGTTGTATACTTAGTGTTGTTATAAGCTCCGGTGAATCGGATATGAACGGTCGAATCTATGGCATTCGAATACGATATGAAGTATGGATGTCGATTTTCAAGCGCGAAAAATCCGAAACGTTACAACAGTATTCGTTAAATCACCAACATCTTTAAATCTAGCATTCTACGCAACGCCATTGTCAGTGTCCACCAAATCATCCTCGATGTTTGACATGTTGATGACATTGGGCTGTCACCCTTTAGATCCTCCAATATTCAGGTTGGTACTATATCATTCAGGTCGGTACCGAGTGGTTCAGCTTTGGCCAGAATTTGGCCATTGCCTCTAATTGTCCTCCTTGATGTTCCAACAAACATTGCCTTCATCTTATGCTTCCCAACTCTCCTATTGTGATCAAAGGAAGATGTACAATCTTTTTTAGAACCAATGGTGTTGTCTCCTAATGTGCAAGTAAAAATGTACATGCTATCATACATAATTTTCTTCCATTAAAATAACAACATATTAGGGTAATTTGACATATTTTGAGAAAAACATAAAAGTGTTTTAAAATCATCGTTCACTCATTCACATTTGGGCAAAACGGTAATTTTACTTGTATGCATTAATTTTGAAAATTAATTTACATATTTTTAATTTTATTCTGTAGGAAATTGAGTGCATATGGAAGAAGCTTCATGGATGTATGCATGCATGTGTTTTGGAAGTCAAAAGAAAGAAGAACAGAAAGAATTAATTCTTTATAGACGATCTCACTTACCCACTTGCAAATAGAGTAAAATTAAAAGAAAAGCACATATTTGTGGCGACTAATTAATCATTAGTGATTACTTGGAGGCCATACAAAGTTAAGGCTAGTTTTAGCAGCACTTAAAAAGATGTTAGAATTTTAGACTTGTATAAATACCCTCTTATGTTTCATGTATTTCATGCATGTATTTGCGGCCAATAAAATAGAAGTAAAAAAGCACTCTTCTATTTAATGGCTTCTTACTTCTCTTTTATGCTCTTTTATTTCATGCTTTTCTTTTGTGCTATTTTATTTCAAGCTTCTCTGTTATTTCACGCAAGTAGATTAGATTTTCTTTATGCAAATTAGTGTAGATTTAATTTTTGCAATTAATTAGATCTATTTCTCTTTAATTAACATTTCCATTCTTTTTGTTAATGTTGAAATCCAACTTTGTTGAAATGAATTTCAAGGATGAGAGGCTAAAACCCTTCGATTTAAGGTAAATTAAGCTCTCATAAATCAAATAAATTCAATATAGTGGTTTCATTTATGATCTCCTGTTTTTGTACTTAAGGTAAATTATGATGTAGATGAAATTTTGTTGTTTATGAATGAATTTGATAGCCAATGTTGTTAATCACAAATAAGCTATAATTAATTAAAAATAAACTAAAATTACATCTTCATCTAACTATTTTATTTTGATAATGAAGTTAAAAGTCTAGTTATAATTTGATGTTCTATGTTACTTGGTCTAAGATGGTAAATAAATCATGCTTAAAGTATATTTTACTTCTAACTTCATAATAATTTTTATGAGATTTAACAAATGGGCTTATTATGTACTGATTTAGATGAATATGAAAGTGGATTTATCTTTAAATTGTCTTTTAATCTCATACTTTTATTCTAATTTTACTCTAGTTTTTTTTTCAATTTTTGGTTAAAAATAGTTTCTAAACTTTTTGGATAGTTTGATTGAGTGATATTAAATTCTTTCTTTCGTTGTGGATCAACATGTACTTACAATCATACATCATGAACTTACGGTATTTTAATATGATATAATTTGGCAGCTTATCTAATTAGTAGAAAATCTATTCCGAATCAAGTTTTTAGCGTTGTTGCTAGGGAAAGATTTTTAATTTTAATTTTACTCTTCAAATTATCTTTACATTAGTTTGTTTTATTTTTTTATTATCAAATAAAAAAAGTAAAAAAAAATGTGTTGTGCATTTGTTATAACGGTTTGTGCACTTGTCATTTTCATTTATGCATCTTTTGTTTTTTAGTGTTATTAAAAAACTTTCATTGTTTTCAAACTATGTTTTTCACTGTGCATTTCAGTTTTCATTTCTACATTGCAATTTCATATAGTTTTCATTTCTACATTTCAGTCTTTTCTACATTACAGTTTTCAATTTTTTTTGAAAAAGGGTACTTTATATACAACATATCACTAGGACAACATATCTCATGTCAATAAACGTTCGAATCATGCTACGCGTGTTTCGAACTTGTAACTTCTCACACCAAAGTCGAGTCACTTGGCCACTGGGACAATGATGGTTGTCGTGGTTTTCATTTTTAATTTCAACATTTCATTTTTTTCTTCGTTGTAGTTATCATTCTCATCACAACAAGAACAACTCCACACAAACATCGGCAACACCGCATCACCATCTCATACAAGCCTTTTGCAACCACTTCAACGTTAAACCCTCTGTCCACAACCTTTAACACTCCGCCATCATGCATCCTCTACCAATCAAACATCCTACCACAATATCCTTAGCAATAAAACATATTGATATAAAACAAACTCCACTCATCAAACATAGAAGTCATCACCAAACTCGCCTCACCAAACGCAGTAACCATCACCTCCTCAAATACATCAACCATCTCCAAACACATCGACCTCTACTGCTTGCAACACCGCACGCCTATACAACACAAAAACTTCATCAACCACCTTCAATTTGACCACCCAATTACCATATTCTGAATGCAAACCCAAAATGCACCATGCAATCACATGGCAACCCAGTTTCCTTCTTCACCTTCATCCATCACCTACTCTTACACACTTCAGCCACCTCCAACTCCTTTTCCAAATACCAATAAACCCGGCTCACCAAAATCACATCAACCCTCGAACGCCAATGAATCCACAAAAAACGACTTACCTACAACGCTGCACAACACCCTTCACTACAACCTGACACCATTCCTCGCTCCAAACCGAACCACAACCCAAAATCAACATAACATACAAAACCTGAATCAACTTCCCATTTACTACATCCTTAATCGAAATTGAATGCTCATTATCACTGCCTTCAACCGCACCCTACCTCCGATAATCTACCTCAAACCCGCAGTTAGCCTTCGCCACCATACTCAACCACGAATTCACCCGAATGCCTAAATTGGACCAAAACCTAAAAATTCAACTAACTACATCCGACCTCCTGCACCTGCAACCAAAATTTTGTTAGTCCGTGAGATGATGGTTTTGATGACAACAACCTTAGAATAGATTATAAAATATAAATACCAATATTATAAGTTTAGATATATATGTATATGCAGAATTTAACCATGCAGGTACCAAGAATGAAGACTGTACAGTATAGAGATTCAAGATATCAAGATTGAAGACTCATGAGTATCAAGACTGTCAAGAATTCAAATTATTAAGATTTCAAGATAAGTATTGAGTCTAGAATTATGTTAAAACTTCATAATAGCACTGAAATCTTCACTCTATTTTTCTTTTGGGATGGAACCCATTTCTACCTTTTTAGTGGCTTACAAACCCACGACAAGTAGCTAACAAACGTACGACAAGTGGCTTACAAACCCACGACAAGTAGCTTACAAACGTACGACAAGTGGCTTACAAACCCACGACAAGTAGCTTACAAACGTACGACAAGTGGCTTACAAACCCACGAACATCCGGTTTTGTACAAGTTCTCGAGTCCTGATATGATGAGATATTATGTAGGAAGAAGCTTGCAAAACTACTTCAAAATGATTTTCAAAACTACTTCAGAATGATTTTCAAAACTGATTTTTAAAATGTTTTAGCCCGAAAAAATATCTTTTCAAACGATTTTCTAAAAGAATTTTAGCCACAAAATATTCTTTGTTTTTAAACTTCATTTGTTTTAAACTATCTTCTAATTATAATATATTTACTTAAATTTAAATATAATAATTATAATTAAACTTTATATATATTATTCTCTATATTTACTTATGAATTTTAACTATAGTATTTGTAAAGTTTAAAAAGTTTTAATATAAGATAAAAGTTATTTTCAAAGAAAATCAAATCATCCAAAATTGCTTTGGGACGTGGACATGCCTATGGTGACCATGTCGACATGGTGTTAAATGAAGTTCAAAATTCAAATTTCAAAAGAAGTGTCTATTCGTCATAACTCTTCACGAATAGATGTGGCTGTTACTTCTCTATAAATAGGGGTCAGTTTCAACGAATTTTAACATCGATTTTCTGGTTTTTCACTTCTCTTCTTCTTCCACGTTTTCTTATCAAAATTCTTATCATTACTCTGCCGAAATCAACATTGAATCTAACTATATCATCTCTGGTTTGATTCTCTGTCACTATCTCATCAAGATCCTCGGTGTTATTCAGAGTTATAGGTTTTCTTTGTAATCAAACGAGTAAAAGGTGTGAATGTAGCCTTGGAAATCAATCAAGTGAGAAAATGTGTGATTGTAGCCTGGAGAAATCAATTAGATAAACGTGTGGCCCGGAAATAAAGTATCTCTACCCAGAGGATCGAAATTCTGGAGGGTGTACCTGGTGGCCTTGAAATCGAGGGTTGTAATTATTGAATTGCATTTAAAAGGAAATCCGTACTTGATTGTGCAGGACTGGATGTAGGGTAACTCCGTACCAGTATAAAATCCGGTTTGTTCTTTCCTTTACTGCTTTTACTTGATTTCTACATCTATGTTTGTTTCTATAATTATATCTATGTCTGAATATTACATACATATGTGTTCAATTTAACATAAACTCAAAAAGATTTAGTAATTCTTTATTAACACTATTCACCCCCCTCTAGTGTTAATCCTAGCCTTAAGATCCTTATTCCGCGTTCCTTACATTTGGTATCAGGGAAAGGTTTTCAAAAGTTTCATAATCTAATTTTTGAAATAGTTTTTTTTAATGGCTACCAACACTGGTACTGTTTCTAACACTAGTTCATTTGTAGAGGGTCAGTCTACTGTCAGACCACCAATTTTTAATGGCAGTAATTATGCATATTGGGCATGTAGGATGAAAATATATATACAATCTGTAGGAATAGACACTTGGAATATAACACAAAATGAATATTTAGAACCCACAACTGATTTTGCATAGTGGACTACTGAGCAAAAGACTGTTGCACAAAATAACTCTAAAGCCATGAATATTTTGTTTTGTTCACTTAATAGGAATGAATTTAATAGAGTGTCAGTTTGTAAGTCTACGTATGAAATTTGGAAAACTTTGCAAGTTACTTACGAAGGAACAAGCAAAGTTAAACAGACCAAAATTTCCATGCTCACAAATCAGTTTCAGTTATTTAAAATGAATTATAATGAATCTATTTCTGATATGTATAGTCGATCTCAAGATATTGTACATTCTCTCATATCTTTGGGAAAAGTATTTTCAGAAGAAGATCAAGTCAGGAAAATATTAAACTCTCTAACTCCAGAATGGGATCAAAAGGCACTTGCGATTGAAGAGGCAAATGGCATCAGTACTTTAAAGATAGAAGAATTAATTGGAAATATAATGTCGTTTAAAGTCCAAATGATCGGGAGAAGAGAAAGCAAAGCATCTGAAAAGAAATCAATAGCATTCAATGCATTGACCGATGAAACAGACTCAAATAGTGATAACGATGAAGAGATAGCTTTTATGACCAGGAATTTTCGGAAATTCATGAAGTATAGAAAGATCAATAATTTCAAGAGAAACAACTATAAGAACTCTAGAGATCAAAATGCAGTTCCAAACAATGTCAATTGTTTCAACTGTGATGAACCATGCCATATGAAAAGAGACTGTCTGTATCCAGATAAGTAGAATCTTCCTATAAATAATGAATCAGTAAAGAAACGGAAGCGTGCATTTACTGCTACCCTAGATGACTCAGACTCATCCTCAAGTGATGATGATCAGAAGACAGATAATTCGAATTTGTGTTTCACAACTGTTCACTACTCCGACGAACTCAAAGAAACAGACTCAGAAAAAGGTACACGTTTACAATACAATTGGTTGAAATTGCTTGCTTATGATTAGATGATTGATTGCTTGATTGATTGATTTTTGAATTGGTGTGTTGATTGAACTTTAAATTTATTTTATATTATTTTATTATAATTTTATTACTTTATTATTTTTTTTTAATAATATAATATTTCAGATATATATATATTGACATTAAAAATAATAAATAAATATACATATATTAGAGAACTTAGGAAAAATAACTTATCAAAATTCACTGGCACATGTCGACATGGGCCCTACCATGATGTCGACTTGGGTACCAGAATTTGAATTTCGAAATTTGAATTCAAATGTTTGAATTTACCTCCACCTTTTCACTTCATTCAATTCTCTGAAAAGCTAACTTTTGACTAGAGAATATGTCCTTTGAAAGTCTTTTTATTCACTATCACTTATCATATCTTTTCACTCTCTTTTTCAAATTCAAACTCCTTCTTCATAATCTCAAGCTCTCTACTCTCCACTTTAATGGCTTCTTCAAGTAACCCCTCCACCATGAGAATTTCCAGAAAAATAAAAGAGCAACTATTCAATGATCCGGAGGCAATAAAAGCATACATCAATTACGCAAATTATGCCAAAGTCCATCCTGGAAAGTTTGCTTTTTTTCAAGATTTCTCTTCTTATGAAATTGATTCTCTTTTTGCAAACAATAGAGTTCTTAGTCTTATTGATGCTTCTCAAAATGATTTTGTTTGTTATTCAAATCTTGTCAAAATTTTCTATGCTAATTTAAACCGTGGTTTTTATGTTGGAAATGAGAATGAAATTTGAGTAGTTTTAAAGGCACTAGAATGTTTTGGATCGTGATCTTTTGGGTACCATTCTCAATTGCCAAAGCACGGGAATGGATCTTTCAAGTTTTCAAATCATGAACATGATCGTGAGACATTTCATCATATTTTTGAAGGAGATGAAAACTTTGAATTTAAAAATCGAAACTTTCGTCTAAAAGCTAGAATTGTTAACCTTCGTTTACAACGTACTTTGACCCCGAGATCGGGAAATTTTAACAATCCTACTTTAAAAGTCTGCAAAGCACATTTTTCTATTTTCAAAAATTATGATATCAATTGGGCGCAAGTTATTTTGGACGAACTTCGTCCTAAAAATCTTGAAATGGGTGAAAATACTTTATATCATGGAGTTTACCTTACTCGGATTTTCAACTGTTTTGGAGTGGATTTCAAAGGCGAAGAATTTATTTCTAGAAAAGTTTTCAATCATTCCAACATTTCGCTTATGAAAATTCCTTTTGTTTTTCAACCTTATGAGACTCTTACCGAAAAGGAAGAGCGATTGGCTCATGAGGAAATGGAAGAGGAAGAAGAGGAAGAAGAAGAAGGGGATGAAATGGAAATTGAAGAGGAAGAATAAGAAGGTGAAACATCCCTTGAAAGTGTTGAATATCCCTCCAACACTACCAACAAAACCCTTCTTAAAAATCAAAAGTTCATTGTGGAAAATCAACGGATTCTTGAACGATCCGTTAGTAAGAAGTTGGACAAAATATCATCCAAGATGAACAAATTTTTCTCCAAAGTCAGCAAGAAACTCAGATTATCTTCATCTTCATCATCCTCTAACTAGTTCTATCTTTTCATATCATGTCGTATTTGTTTTTGTTTGTTTTAATTCAAAAGTTCATGTAGTTCTTCATGTTTAATCATCATCTTAGTATACAATGAAATGAAATTTCTTTTCTATTATCTAGCTTATCTTATCTCTAGAATAAATGTTGGTATATTATACAAGTATATATATATACACACAATTATTCACAAAATCAAATTAGTCATGATTTTTCACTAACACATGTCGACATCCCCCTTATGACTATGTCGACGTATACTGGTAAGAAATGACAAATGTTTTTGAATTTGAAATTTGAATAACTACCCCATGTCAATTCATTTCAAACGAATTTCTACACCTGTATATATCTATTTCTTCCAGAATTCTTCACCAAAATCATTTCTTATCTTCTATATCCTTCATTTCCTTCACAAATTCAACTATTGCTAATCCGATTCACAATCTATCCGAAAATCTAGAAGAAACACTTAATTCATTCAAGAATATTCTCTCGTTTATTCAACGAAACCAGCATCACTTAGAATTAAGTCAAATGCAGATGATAAAGGAACAAGAAAGGCATTTCGATGCGATACGGTGGATGATCTCCTCTCTGCACAAGGATGATAATGACGCACATCCTCCTGTCTCTCTTACTAATGACAATGAAAATTGGGATGCAATTAAAGCAGACCCTATATTTGAAGAAGAAGGATGGGTGGAAGTTCCTCATAACGTTTGATTCAGTTTGTTTACTTTGATTTGTTTTGATTGGTTTGGTTTGTTTGCTTTAATCAATTTGATTTGGTTTGGATTGATACTCTGTGTGGATTGATTTCTTGAAATTTGTTTGAAGTTTGTTGTATGAAACCTATATATATATGTTGAAATGAATATAGTCTTCATGTTCATCATTATAAATTATTCCTTAATATATATATATCATATATTCCATTGTATAGTTTATCCGTGCAGGTATTGAAGTTCAAGAATGAGGAGGATGAGTTTTTGTTGATGAAAAAGGGGGAGAAATATAAAATAGGATAGTTAGGCATAGATTAAGGGGGAGTTATAAGAATGGAAGTAATATTTTATAAACAAATGTTTTCATCATCAAAAAGGAGGAGATTGTTAGTCCGTGAGATGATGGTTTTGATGACAACAACCTTAGAATAGATTATAAAATATAAATAGCAATATTATAAGTATATATATATATATATATATGTATATGTATATGCAGGATTTAACCGTGCAGGTACCAAGAATGAAGACTGTACAGTATAGAGATTCAAGATATCAAGATTGAAGACTCATGAGTATGAAGATTATCAAGAATTCAAGTTGTCAAAATTTCAAGATAAGTATCGAGTCTAGAATTATGTTAAAACTTCATAATAGCACTGAAATCTTCACTCTATTTTTCTTTTGGGATGGAACCCATTTCTAACTCTTTAGTGGCTTACAAACCCATGAGAAGTAGCTTACAAACCTACGAAAAGTGGCTTACAAACCCACGAACATCTGGTTTTGTACAAGTTCTCGAGTCCTGATATGATGAGATACTCTGCGGGAAGAAGCTTGCAAAACTACTTCAAAATGATTTTCAAAACTACTACAGAATGATTTTCAAAACTGATTTTTAAAATGTTTTAGCCCGAAAAAATATGTTTTCAAATGATTTTCAGAAAGATGTTTTAGCCTTAAAATATTCTTTGTTTTTAAACTTCGTTTGTTTTAAACTATCTTTTAATTATAATATATTTACTTAGATTTAAATATAAAAATTATAATAAAACTTTGTATATATTATTCTCTATATTTACTTATGAATTTTAACTATAGTCAAGTATATTTGTAAAGTTTAAAATTGTTTTAATATAAGATAAAGGTATTTTTAAAGAAAATCAAATCATCAAAAATTGCTTTGGGATGTGGACATGCCCACGGTGACCATGTCGACATGGTGTTAGTTGAAGTTCAAAATTCAAATTTCAAAAGAAGTGTCTATTCGCCATAACTCTTCACGAATAGACATGGCTGTTACTTCTCTATAAATAGGGGTCAGTTTCAACGAATTTTAACATCAGATTTTCTGGTTTTTCACTTCTCTTCTTCTTCCACATTTTCTTATCAAAATTCTTACCATTACTCTATCGAAATCAATATTGAATCTAACTAGATCATCTTTGGTTTAATTCTCTGTCACCATCTTATCAAGATCCTAAATGCTATTCAGAGTAATAGATTTTCTTTGTAATCAAACGAGTAAAAGGTGTGATTGTAGCCTTGGAAATCAATCAAGTGAGAAAAGATGTGATTGTAGCCTTGAGAAATCAATTGGGTAAACTTATGGCTCGAAAATCAAGTATCTCTACCCAGAGGATCAAAATTCTGGAGGGTGTACCTCGTGGCCTTGAAATCAGGGGTTGTAGTTGTTGAATTGCATTTGAAAGGAAATCTGTACTTGATTATGCGGGACTGGATGTAGGGTAACTCCGAACCAGTATAAAATCCGGTGTGTTCTTTCCTTTACCGCTTTTACTTTATTTCTGCATCTGTGTTTGTTTTTATAATTATATCTATGTCTGAATATTGCATACATCGGTGTTCAGTTTAACATAAACTCAAAATGATTTAGTAATTCTTTATTAACACTATTCACCCCCCCTCTAGTGTTAATCCTAGCTTTAAGATCTGTATTTCACATTCCTTACAAATTTTTTCACCCAAATCACCTCCTTTCAACAATTTCTTTATCGCCGCTAATTTTTTATTTTTGAACTATTTTTATTTATCGACTTCATTTTTTTAAGCACAGAAGATAAAAAAAAAGGTTAGGTATTGAGCTTGTGTTTTGCGCCGTGCATATTAGGTTGAATTAATCTTTTTCTTTTAGTGTTAAGTTGTTTTTTCTTTCTCTGTTCTTTTGGTTTAATAAATAAATTGGTATTCGCTTTTATTAGGCAATTAAGGTTGATTTTATTTTTTTTTAAATTTTCTTTTAACTTTCATTCCGACTTTACAAAAGAATAAAAAAATAAATTGCTTCCATTTTTGCTTGGGTAAACGAAAAAAAAAATTGTTTCTTTTTTATCCTTATAAAAATGCTTTCAACACTTCTTCGCGTTCCGAATAAAAGAAAAGCAGACATGATGAAGAATTGGTTATAAAAATACTTTGCTTTGCTTACCAAATTTGTGCTAATTTTTTTTCTAATTTTAAATGAAACGACAAATAATTCTGCACACTCTGGTATCATGTTCTTATCCCCTATTTTTATTTTTGTTGCATTGTTGGTTGCTGTATTTATAAAAATAAAAAAATAAAAATTCATTTGTAGTTGTATTGTTATTGCATGTTTAATTTTTATATCTTTTGCATCATTTCATCTTCGGTTTTATTTTCTATGGGTGCCACCAAATTCGCATAGGGTGGGGATTTCATCACCCTTCCTTGAATCAAAAATTGCACTTCATAGTAGAAAATTAAATTACACAATAAACATTAGACGTTTGATTTAAGGGTGCCACGGTCTCATATAGGGAATTTGTATTTTGACAACTTAATTTATTTTAACAAAATATTTCTTGGCATCTAAGGCAATGAAAGAGTCTCAATCATTTATAACTATTATGGTGATTCGTAAGATATTATATTAATTGTTTTGTCTGAAGATAATTAAACCTTCACCTGCATTGCTATGGTGATTCGTGGTGCAATGATAAGTCATGTCCATCGCCTGACTAAGAATTGCTTCATTAAATTAAGTCAAAGTTTCATGATACAATTTTGGTTTAGGAGCTATGAAGGATAAAAAATTTCTGATTAATTCCTTACATCTATTTAGTTGAATTAGCTTAAGGTAACGGAATAAGTAAATAAAAAGAAAAAAGAAAAACACATCTATATGTAAAGAATAATAAAAAAACCAAAATAAAAACATTTTTTAGTGAAAAGAAGAAAACTCATTTCATTCTTATTGTAGCGATCCTGACTCAGCCTTCGAAAATCGGCACCGAGTACGTCACACGTATTCAAATGACGCAGATCCAAACGTCGAATCTGGTTCGCCGGAGCTTATAACACCACTAAGTAAAAAAAACAACACAGCGGAAGAAAATGAATAATACATTTGATATACAACATTTTTTACAATATTCAGATACAATGATGATACAATGAATATCAATATAAATCAGAGATATGATACAATAGCGGCGGAAAGAAAAGAAATAACATCAGCAGCGGAACAATAACAATGATCTCCAAAAGAGGAAATAGTCTTTAGAAAGGAACTCCAAATAGCAATAGCAACTCCATCACCAAAGCTCTAATCCAAACTAGCTCGAACCGCCATCAAGTGTTGCACAAAGATAAGCAAGTAGGTCGTGATCCAAAAATTGAACCAACTCCAGAAATCTACTAATAATATGACTATCTGAAAAACCCAACTATAGACTGCCGTGTGGGGAAATAGTGGGCACCCAGAATTTAGGAAAGGATCAATAAACTCTGGATCAGTCATGGGACTGGTATGAGCAAACAAAACATTTGGTTCAAATAAAAGAAGTAAAAAGAGAATTCGTAATGCTTTTTGGAAAATGAAACTACCATAAGGCCTCCCGCCACACATACAATGCAAACGCAGAATTGGAGGAGATTTCTCTTTATGATAGTTAAATATGCTTGATAGGTGAAAATTTCTTTGATATTATTACTAGTGCATAGTGGAAAATAATTTTGAAAGTACAATATTAATCTTAGCCAGCATAAGCATTTCGCACTTATGCCTACTATAGCTACCATGTTCAATAGCAGGTTACCGCCATGCATTCCATGGCAGGTAATACAACTAAAACCGTACGGGCTCGTATTGTTTGATTGGATTTCCAACAAATGGTCAGGCTAAGGAAATTCCTACTATCAATGGGTACGTCTCTGGCGGGACGTCCCGAGAGCGTAACCCACTCTCTGCCAACACAAGGCTGGGTTACCTCTGTAACTAGGTAACTACTACACGAATATGTCATCCCCCGGTCCTTTAGGACCTTTATCCGAGGAGCCTCAACAAAGCAACAATCACAGAGAGAAATAAGATTGGAGCAACCACATAGGTTAAGCATCAGGGCTCCATACCTGATACCACCCTTTTCCAGAAGGAAATGTCATACCCTAAAGGGAGCGACCCTCATAACCTTGCCGCATCTTTCCTGTTTCGACCATTTTCAGGGTGTGAGGTCCTGATGAGGTCTCAACCAAAAAGCTACGCTTGTACACAAAGCCATGCTTTGATCAACGAATGATACACAACAGCAGCACTCAGCATGCCACACTACCAAATTGAAAGTATATCGCTGATAACCTTCAACTACATAACCTCTGAGCTCGTACGTCTCAGAGAAGGGTGTTAAGCTAAGAGAATAAATTCTCCACCATTAACAGAAATGTATTTGAAAGAAATCGGCTTTATATCTCAAAGTGTAATGTCAGGCACACAACCATACAAGTCTGTTCTGGGTTCGAACAAAACTGCAGGCACTTCCATAGAAGCCCTTGCAAATCCGGGTATTCACAATCCTGATCGGACTTCCCATCACTAAGGGAATCTCTATACCGGAGTAACTCGGTGCAGAGACAATCGATAGGTTATCCTACCGTTCTCGCAAATACCCGGTCTTCAACAACGGTCTTCAATTGCTATCCACATCGTCGTATCATTATTCAGAATGGGTTATATGACACAAGGTCCTCTCCCGGCTAAACCGAATAATGAGCGCAATATTAAAAAAAAAATGGATATTGGGATTTCAATTAAGTCACAACTTATTACCCAAAACTTTTCTTTAAAAGGTTTAAAAAAATTACCACTTCAAATCTTTTTAAAAAAAAGATTTATTTCACAATGGTTCATTCATAGACTTTCAAATCAACGTCCGATTTAATTAGGATTAACTTATTAAATCTTAAAATCAAAATTTAATCCATAGCTTTCAAAACCGTTTCCATAGATTTATTTATAACTTCGAAAACCATTTTCATTTTAGACTTGAAATCCTTTTAACACAAATTGGAAGTTCATTTTTTTTATATAAAACCTTTTATTACATGAAAACAAATAGTTTTCATTTCGGAAAAATCCAATTCCATTTATACAAGTTAAAATCTTTGGTTAAACTCAAACCCCAAAACAACACTTTTAAAATGAATTTAAAACCCATGTAACTTGTATAATCTTTTTAAATCATAAATAGAATTCAATTTCAAATTTGAAATCTGAATTTAAATTAAATTATTTAAACTTCAAACTTTATCAAGTTATTCAAAAAAAATAACTTTTATCTTTGAAATTCCTTTTCAAAAGCTTTTTATTTTAAACTCAACCCATTTCCAAAACCATTTGAATTCAAAAATTCAATTTTAAAAACTATTTCAAAAATCTGTGATTTAACCAATTTCCACGTGCAATCCATATTTGTGTGTGTATAAGTGTGGTCCAGGGTTTTACATAATAAAAGTGCAACATCAATCATCACAGATCCAATCATATCAATATCGATAAGCGGTATAACCCATAACGCTTATCTTTATTCATATGGCCATTGATAAAATGAATTTATCAATCACAAGGATTCACTATTACGATTCGATGTGGGTTTCGGATAACCAACTGGAATCCGACTTCCTGTCGCATCGAAATTCAAATGTCGTTCTATGGGTCAAGGGGTTGCATATTCATATAACAATATATACATCACAGATATAATAGCTTGGCACAAAATATTTAATAGCATCACATCACATAACAAATATATCAATCTATCACATAGCATCTAATAACAATCGAACATCTATAAGTAAGATCAATTAATTATTTGAGTAATTCAAATCAGTTTGATTACTTACGAATAATTACTAATCCTGGTTAATTAATATTAATTAATTACAAAATATTTTGATTAATTATTCTTCAATCATTTATAATTTAACCATATATTAATTAACCCTTAATTGTTATTCATCAACATTTAATGATTAGATAATTAACCTTTAATCATTTAATTCACCGTTTAAATTAATTATTATTTTTAATTAATTAGCCCTTATTAATTAATTAGCCCTTAATTAATTAATTACCCTTAAATTAATTATCCTTAATTAGTTACAAATAATTGATTAACCTTAAGCTAATTACCAGATTAATTAATTTTTTTAATTAATAAACCTCCGTTAATTCCTTTTATTAATTAATCAACTTTTTAATTAACTAATATTTCTCAAATTGATTACCTTAATTGATTTAAATCACATTAAATAAATTACCTTTAATTAATCACAATAAGTGATCATCCCTAATCACTTGATCGTCTTTAACCATTAATTTAGTAATTATCTTTAAATTAATCACCTTAAGTAATCTTTAATTTCCCATATAAATAAATTAATTAATTAACCACGTAATTAGGTTAACTCTAGATTTGATTTATTAGTTAATCTCCATCAATTTCCCTTTAATTAGTTAAGTCATCAATTCTTTAAGATTTATTCGAAAATATGGTTAAATATAATTACCTTAAAAACTTTGTCCATTTTAATTTTTTAAAAGTTTGAAGTCTTGTTTTTAAATTGGTTTAAATTTTGAAACTTGATTTATTTTTCTTTTTCTTTGGGAACTTGTGTAGTTTAAATATACTTTAAAACTTTGTGTAAGAAAAATTTACTTTGTAAAAAAAACTATTGTATTATAAAACTGGAAACATGTTTGTGTTGTAGAACTGGAAATATGAAGTCCGGTAACAACCACAATAAGCTCGAGCCAAATCTTGAAACTCCCGAGCACGAACTCGAGCTACTCCTTCTTCCTGTTCAACAAAAACTTCCTAGATACATGATCCCTCGCGTGCACGTACACACCATATCGGAGCCACTCCGATCAAGTCGCCGATCACGATCAAGTCGTCCACGACCTTGTTGAAACCTCCAACCACCCGCTTGAAGAAATCAATAGCTGATCAAAATCGAGCTATCTGCCTTGAACTGGAGACCAACCCAGTTCATAAATTCACTCCACGTGGCCACCTCCGGCCACCGGAGATCTTGCGACCACCCCCACTGCTTCTCTACCATCCCCCTCATCTTCTCTCGAAGTCCGGTCTGCCCCGATCCACGAATGACCTCAAAATTAATTCGAGAATGACGCTGATACAATTATGCCCTTAAACCCTATTTCGTCAAACCCAAACTCATCAGATCATCTAAATAATTTCATTCTATTTTTCTATTGATCTACGACACATCATCCCTCTCTGACATCAAGCCCGAGGCTCGTTTATCCTTTGATCACCAGAAATCGATGTTTCTTTCAATTCTGTTCAACTTCGTTTTTTTACATGTTACCAATCTAAAAGCTCTGGTTTAACCTTCAAAAATTGTGATTGTTGATGGGGATTTAGATCACAGAAATGAATCAAAGGATTGTAATAATCGAAATTTACATGTTCTTAAGTTTTAGTGCTAATTTCTTCTTCCCAGGCCAAAATATTTTTAAAACTTGAATATTGATTTTACAATCATATTCTGTTTATATTTTTAGGCCTAAAAAAACATCAAAGGAAAGGCTTTTGAATTCATTTGGAACAGGGATTTAAAAAAAAAGAAAACTGGAAACGCAGAGGCATGTTTTTCTTGCCTGTACACAAATATACACATAGCCCTTCATTTTTATAAAGGCATGCAAACACAATTCACACCATCATCCAAACATAATTCATATCATACATCAGATAAGAATCCAAACATCAATAGGTATAGCAGAGTTAAGGGGGTTTGCTAACATGCATAATCATAAAAAAAGACAAAACAGAGGTTGAAAGGTTTGCTCGCCTTGATGAGTTGAAAGCAGAAAACAGAGGATTTGTTTGAGACTGGGAATGATCTGGAAATTATTTGTTTCTACTGCCTGATGTTTTTTGAATTTGCAAACTGATTTGAAGCTAATTGATTTTGTTTGATTCCAGACTTGAAAACTAAAGCCTTGAACCTTGTTTAAACTTGTTTTTCAGGCTTTAATGAGTTGCCTGAGATGATTTGCATCTGCTTGCCTCCAGTCTGAAGTTACTTGATTCCAGGCTGAGATTTTTTTTTTTGATTTTTTCCAGGTTTGCAATCTCAAATCTGTTGTTTTGTTGGTTTGATGTTTAAAAATCTAGAGCTAACACGTTGTAGCTTCCAGAACACTGCTCAGGCTTTCAGATAAATGGTTTACAAAGCTTGCTTGGCTGATTTTCGAACTTGAGTTTGGGAATATATTAGGTTCAATTTGTTTGAGGTAGTGACTACATGTTTTATGGTTTGGTTTGCTTGAAAAATGACTTCCCGGGTTTTGATTCTTTGCATGAGAAAGTTTTCAGGTTTGTAACTGTATACTTTTTTCCTATCTTCTTTTGTTTTAAACTGAGTAATTTCTTGGTTTTGGTTTTGAACAGCCTTATGTTGTTGAAAAATGTAAAGGCAGATCTTTTTTTTATATTTCCTAAGATACTATATGATGGCATATGCGAAGATGTGAAGTTTCTTGTAATTTTAAATCTCATTATTTTAAATAAAAGTAATGATGCTATTTATGTACATATATAGATATGTAAGATCTTTAAAGTATGTTTACATTTGTTTGTATATATGCATATACAATGTGTTTGTGTTTTACCCTTTTGTTAATATGAACATCACTTATATTTTCATATTCCTAACATTTGTAAACACTTTTACATTTTAAATTTTCTGAATATACAACTATTTTTATTTTAAAAGAAGATGTATTTTAAATCTTTTTATCAAAACAAATAAATAAGTATATAATATGTATATATTGGAATTTAATTCTTTAAATAGCTTTTTGTAAAATTCTTTTATTTATATCAATTTTATAAAATTACTTTCAAACCAATAATATTGTAAGCTTAATATGTTATATTCTTTGAATTAAAACTAGTATATCTTTTAAATAAAAATGTTTTATCTATATATATATTATTTTAACTTTTATATCTTATTTTATATTCATTTGTTTTATTATTTCTACTTATACCAATTTAAAGAAAGAAATGAATTTTAACTAACTATGCTTTTAATAAATAAACATCCATATAATAGTATTTAGTTTTAAACAATTGTTTTTCATTATAAAATCAATATATATATATATATATATATATATATATATTCATACATTTTCCTATTGGTATTGAATTGGTAGAGTTTCCAAATCCAATATATTTATAAATATTTACATTTTGAATTTTCCAAATCAAAATTTCATTTACAATTTTAACTTTCAATATATATATATATATATATATATTCCAAATTTTCTAGTAAATTCACAATAATTTAAAATTAACATATTATCCAAAGTATTTATTTCTGAGTTTCCAATTAGTGATTCCATTTTAAAATCATATTTATATTCATTTAAATAAAAAAACAAATATCTATTTAAATTTTAAAAAAACCAAATTAATTCACAATTCGGCTTCTAAAATTAGATAAATTTCCAATTTAAATTTGATTTAAAAAAAACGAGAATGTTACAGGTTCCCCTGATTAAGAAAATTTCTTCCCCGAAATTTGCTAGGGTGACAACGAAGAAAAGATGAAAGATAGAAAAATATCTTCCCAGATCAAACTGAACAATTATTCTGCATTTGGATTACCAAATCAGAATATCAACAATAGATACAAGAACGAATCCATTTTATACTTTAGAAGATATTCGGGTTATCCAGATCTACGAAGTATGCAGTGACATTGGTTAGTTCGAAAGGATAACTAACCATTCGTAGTACAAATCGGGACCCTAAAGAATAAACAGATATATGGATATAACCTCAAAATTTCTTAGTTGAGAAACAAAAAATACCTATCAACCATAGCAATGCAACCAATGCAACCAATACATTCAAACAAACAAACAAACAATTTTGGCCTATCTGGAGTTTATGTCCCATATCAACTCAAAATTTGGTTTAACCAAAATATTGATCTCCTACCAAAGCTTATCTCTCAAACTTCCATGAAGCCGACAAAGAATTGAAATTGAATCAATATGAATGAACCTTTGTGAAATAAATCTTTTTTTTTCAGATTTCTTAAGATACTATATGATGGCATATGGGAAAATGTGAAGTTTCTTGTAATTTTGAATCTCATTATTTTAAATAAAAGTAATGATGCTATTTGTGTACATATATAGATATGTAAGATCTTTAAAGTATGGTTACATTTGTTTGTATATATACATATACAATGTGATTATGTTTTACCTTTTTGTTAATATGAACATCACTTATATTTTCATATTCCTAACATTTGTAAGCACTTTTACATTTTAAATTTTCTGAATATACAACTATATTTATTTTAAAAGAAGATGTATTTTAAATCTTTTTATCAAAAAAAAAAATAAGTATATAATATGTATATATTGGAATTTAATTCTTTAAATAGCTTTTTGTAAAATTCTTTTATTTATATCAATTGTATAAAATTACTTTTAAACCAATATTATTGTAAGCTTAATATGTTATATTCTTTGAATTAAAACTAGTATATCTTTTAAATAAAAATGTTTTATCTATATATATATTATTTTAACTTTTATTTCTTATTTTATATTCATTTGTTTTATTATTTCTACTTATACCAATTTAAAGAAAGAAATGAATTTTAACTAACTATGCTTTTAATAAATAAACACCCATATAATAGTATTTAGTTTTAAACAATTGTTTTTCATTATAAAATCAATATATATATATATATATATATATATATATATATTCATACATTTTCCTATTGGTATTGAATTGGTAGAGTTTCCAAATCCAATATATTTATAAATATTTACATTTTGAATTTTCCAAATCAAAATTTCATTTACAATTTTAACTTTCACTTTATATATATATATATGTATTCAAAAGTTTCAAATAAATTCACAATAATTTAAAATTAACATATTATCCAAAGTATTTATTTCTGAGTTTCCAATTAGATATTCCATTTTAAAATCATATTTATATTCATTTACACAAATAGACAAAAAAATATCTGTTTAAATTTGAAAAATACCAAATTAATTCACATTTCTAAAATTAGATAAATTTCCAATTTAAATTTGATTTAAAAAAATGAGAATGTTACACTTACTCTCTTACCTTTGTTGTTCACCTTTTCTTTTTATGTTTCCTTGTGCATTTAAAAAAATATTTTCATTCCTACTTTCTTTTTCTCTCTCCCTTTAATCTTCTTTCTAGTTTATATTTGGACTAGTGACACTTTGGCGAACCGTTTTGTTCGAACAAACTCCAACAACCTGCCTTCAACCATCGAATATCGACACCGAATACAACTACTATATTCAAATGTAGAACATCCAATCGCTGGAAGGCCAGATTGTTAGGGTAAAATAAATAGAAAAGAACAGAGTACATGAAAATAGAATCTAACAATGGAATCGATAATGCATATTATAACTAGGACAATAAAAACTGTCACTCCAAAATACATAGTACATCAAAGTTAAAATCAAAACTTATCAGCTGGATAGTTATAAAATTATGACCTTACAATTTATTGATAGGTATAAAGTATAAAATAATGGAAAATAGACACTTCTATAGATAAACCTCCAGCTCTGCTCTAAAGACTGTATATATCCAATGCCAACTTAGGGAAAATATTTGATTTAACCAGAGCATTTTAATAAAATAACACCCAAATCAATCTAAAATACCAGTGTGAGAGAAATCAAGTAATATGGTGAATATATAAAAGTTCGTGAGACCACGCCGCTAATGCAGAACGGATTTTTACCTCATAAGAACATCCATACTGGCAACGGTGGAATAAACAACAGGAGAACAAATCCAAATACGGATGGGATAAATTATATAAAAATCCAAACTTGAAAGAATGAAAATAATCTGAACAAAAGTCTAAACTAGAGAGAATGGACAAAACATGGTAAACTGTCCAAAATTCAAAGCATGAACAAAACCAATAATTAAATATCGCGAACAGAGTATACTCTTCCCATTGCAATTAAGGAAAAAAAATTTAAGGTTCAAATCAAATAAGGGAAGAAAAATTTCTAGCAAATGACTAGGAGGGTTCACCCCCCTTGAAGTATACCTCTAGTAATATACTTTTGAGCAGCTCATTTACTTTGTGACATTTCTCCGAAACCACCAAGCCGGACCCAGCCAAACCTTATCCAATATCCGAATACTTCACATCTAGCACTACTGAATCCAATCAAGATGTGATATGAAAGTATCCTGATGGGAGTAACCCCACAAAGCTTGGCTCCCTCTTGTGCTTCAAATTTAGTCATTTTTCGACAAATGATACCAAAGATAAAAGTGCAATAAATAGTCCTGAATGATGAAAAGTAGCTGAACGAAAATGTAGGATAGCACAAATGTAGGATAGTCCTTCTTCATGTGATCAAAGCTGACCGTAATTGAAGCATTTACACTTCTCTTTAGCGGGGCGACATTTCAAAGCGAAATGCCTTCGACATGTCACTGGAGTGACATACTAGTCTAGCTTTTCATTTTCAAACAAGCTCGATCTTCCTTGTATCATGATCTTTATGATTCAGTTGGTGTTTTGGCTGCTTTCCACTTTCATTGCATCAATGGTATCTCATAGGCATTCTCACGAAAGAGAACCAAACCAATAATATATTCAAAAGTGGACCCTAACAGGGATAAGGCTAAGAAATGAACCTCTAACTACTGCTTAAGGCCCAACGCAAACCCCTTTTCCTACAACAATGGAGTACCGACCACCTCATACCCAAAAACAAAAGGTTGAATTGGTCAACACTCCTTTACCGACATGTTATCCTACTAAAGATGGATGGAATACTCAAGACACATTCTCTTCTTGATCTCTAACATGAACTGAGAGTTAAAGTGATGCCTGAATGAATTCCAAATCATAGGTCTGCTTATCAACCACATTAGCCTCGCAACCCACCCAGCTAAAGTCTTCCTTTTCCTAATGTCGAGAAACGATCTCCCTTATGAGAACATTCACTAGACTTATATTGATGGAACCCTTCTCATATATGTGTCCAAGAATATGCCTCAGCAACAGCCTTAGGAATCTGATATGGCTCCCTTCTAAGGCAAAAGAAATTCTGACACAGCTTTGAAGATTCTAGGTTTGGTGGAGCTGGAAATACCGATGCCTAAAAGGGCCATACCACTTTTGGTGCTAACTGCAATCTGCTCGAGATATCCATAATGACGGAACATCTTTTTCGGTAGATAAATAATTTTTGAACTAATCATGAATCATAATTTTGCCTATCCAAATTCGCTCCCACACTCTGTTTGCTCATATGGATAGCCTAATGAAGGTAACTTAGCAACTAGTAGTAGAAAAAATCAAGTCCGGAAGACAAGCAGTGTATACAGTATAATGTAGTAGAAAAATAAAAGTACGCACTCTCAACGTATCTCCTACTTCTAGATTGATTAAATTGGACATATCTACTTGGTCTGAGTGTTGAACCTAAGCTCTGATACCAACTATAACAACCCGCTCTTCTAAGGTAGTAGAAAAATGGATCGTTGAGGTAAAATTAAAACAAAACACTAAACCAAGGCATCGATAAGATTTTACAACAAAATGCAATATATAATATAATAAATATAGATGAACGATATAAGATGACAATATATAAGAGACCACTCTAATGGAAGCAAATAGTTAATAAATATCAATATAGAAAATAAGAATACATCAACTCCCAATAGAATGGAGTTCTAAATAAATATCTAATACAATGGTCTCATATATAAATAATAGGTCTATCATGTACTATAAATGTATCAAGTATTTATATAGATATGTGTGTGTGTGTGTGTGTGTATATATATATCAAAATCTTGATGTTACGCCTCCAAAGTGCTCCAACTTCATCTTGCAAGTGTATCTCCAAATGGACCCGATTCTTGAACTATTCAACCGAGTACCTCAGAGTTGTCATGACATTAGCGGACAAACACAAAACACGGGTCATACATAAAGTCTGATGTGAGAGCAAATATTTTAGAATACTATATAAGAAAACTATAGGCAAATAAATAGGGACAATTAAATCACAGCCGGCCCTCTCCACAAATGTGGCTCAGGGGAAATCCAAACTACCTATAAATAGGTAAAGTAAACTCATCCTAAACAATAGGGAATTGTACATTGCCTTTCTTTCTTCCTGTATCCTTAACTCGGTCCATCGTGATTATAATGTTTGACTATAAAATGGCATGCACAACAGTGAAATGTGAGGCACATCCTATTGTATGAGCGTAAGGTCGAAACTACACACACTCGAGACTAGTAGTGACATAGGAATCCTAATCTAGGTCTTCCTCTAATGTCAAGCAATTTACACAAGCATACGAAACTCCACAAGAGAACTGTATGACTCACTATCCATTTTAAACTAGTACCAATCGCCTAATAATCTACTATATGACATATTATTGATTGTCAACTATATGATATAATATCAGTTATCTACTATATGATGTAGTACTAATCGTCTACTGTACGATATATTACTAATCATCGATTATATGATATATTTCTCATTGTGCTTCCATTAACTACCTATTTGAGAATAAACCAGAATAAGTCAGTATATAAACATACAATAGACTCTGTGTCACATCATAATGCAATAGACACTTATAGATCTCACTTTGACCTCTACTACAAGCATTGGTATTTATGATCTATTTTAGATGGTTATCGCCATCTCTCTTCGAACATTTTCTAAGTTCTCGTGTACAAGTCATGTGCTTCTCCCATGGTAATATGGATTATCTACGTAATTAATACATATCCATGTTATATAGATAAGGCGCATATCCCGTATAACGTGCTCTCGGTAGCTCAAGTCAACCCGTCGAAGCCGTATTGAACATATCGTCTCTCAAACATACGTATTAAACAACCAGAGTTAATATATACTTCCGTTCTTTCCTATAAGTCATATTTTTGTGAAATCTTGCGAAAAACGCTCGTTCACATCAAATGAAAATATCACTGAATTCCACATCGTTTTGAGCATTGTCTCGATTATATCTATAACATCATCTTGCCACTAGAACTCGATACCCAATCACCGAAAACTAGATCACAACGTACCACATTTTTCCCCTTTGATTTATTTAGCTCGTCCAAATATGTTTCTTGAACATCAAGTTCCACTAAATATATTTCCGTGGTTCACTTTGAGTATATATATATATATATATATATATATATATATATATATATATATATATATATATATTACATATAAATGTATATACATTGTTTCATGTAGTATTACCTATTAGACTAATTTAATAGTTTAGTAAATCCATACTATATAATTATATAGACTAATCAGCCCATTCACAACATTAGGAAATTTCTGTACATCCTATCATCCAATTTAACCAAATTCATCTTATCTGAGAATTCAAGTCAACAATTAGATATTTATTTATTTACTCATGTCATATATTCTTTGTATTATTTTATTAAAGTTCCAAACTTATTTTATAAATAATATACTTGCCTATTAACCATAATACAACATAATTTTACTACATTGTTCTAGTAAAATTAAGTTTAGTTATCAATATGGCGTCAAAATGTCATATAGCTCATGTATATAATTTCTATATATGTATACACATACATTTAAAATCATTTCTTAGGGTCTAAATTTAATAAATCCTCTTATAGCATATTATGTATTTTACAACTTTATCAAACCCTATAACTAATAAAATACTTATTTCGCAATTTCCAATTTCGGATTGGTGATAAAATATATAATAATATTTCTATCACTAATATAACCCCTAATTTGAGTTCCGACTAATTTATAATATACGTTAAAAATTAATATCAACTCCATCTACCTTTATTAGCTACGAATAGAATTCAATATCTATATATATGGGATATTAATCAATTATCTCGAATATTAGAAATAAAATACATAATGTAACTCTAAATTAGGGTTTAATTAATTTATAATCAGCATAAATTAATATCGTCGCTATTAAGCTCTATTTAACACGAACATAACACAATATAAATATACGAAATTTTAATCAGTTATCCTGGATATTTGCTCAAACAAATCCCATTAAATAGGGAAACAATTTCATATATGTATATATATTTCCAACCACTACTAGGCAACAATTCCAATATATAAAATTACGGGATTTGTATTGAGAAAACATTTCGGAGTTATAATTTGACTCCCCTTAGCCTTATTTTCCAATTGCTCGGATTGCAACAAAACTTGTTCCATCACGAAGGCGACAATTCCACGAGTACAAAGCAAGAAACCGCATTCGAATCAGACCACGTATGAGTAGAGTTATAATTTTTAGAACATCCAATACATTAACTAATTAATTAAATAATTAATTACTCTTATTCCCTAAATTAAGCGTACTCAAAAGAGGTCGAAATCATCTCAAATCGACGTTGAACTTGAAACCATGCCTGTACCTTTATGGTTGATCGAAGATCCATCCACATCACCCTAAGAGCCGTCTGAGCCTAACACGTCAATTGAGACAAGCTAGATCACCTACAACTCTGTCGTAGCCGAGATTTGGCATCTTAAACGCTAATGCTTCCATTGATCACCCATGTCGCCATGTAGAATTGGACGCCAATCATCGCCGTAGGTGGACCTGGCCGAGCAAGACGGTATCTTTTCCTTTAGGCGTTACCTCCTAAAATGCCTTTCCAGAGGAGATCGAAGGCCTAGTTCGATTTTAGATTATTGCTTATTATCAGAATGAGTTTTAAGATTACCCTATTGTTTCATAATTCACTTAACTTATTTTTTTAATGCAAATTTGACAATCAAATGATGATTTTAGATTAAAGGAAACGTACCGATTATGCTTATTTCAGAAAACGGTCTGCTTTCTTTAGCAATATATAACATTTTAGCAAATATTTATCATTATTTTGGTAATATAAGTTGTGCCCATGTTAAAGAGAAAAAAGAGCTGCAACACATCTTCATCAATCCTGGTTAGTGTTTTTTTTCAACAATAAAAAGATACACAGACATATTTGACAACAAATTACTGATATTTATTGGATCAAAAAGAAATTTCATTATCTTATGTAAAATATATTAATTTGTTTACGGGTGAAGATTGGAGAATATAATGATAAATAACACTGAAAAGAAAAACATTTGTTATGTGGTAAGCTTACAAGGATTAAATCAATGATTGGCTTAAGGATTTGAATTTGAAATATTCGTGATTGAATCTAATCTGTTCTTAACTACAAGTGCAACTTTAGTTTGTCATATTTCCTCTGAGTGGTCTATACATAACAAAGTTATCTATGTTTTCTACCCTAATAACAGAAGTTAAACTTTAAATGCTGCTATAATTTTTCTTAAATGTCTCATGTTCTTGGAATGCCTTGATTGTAAACATGTGAATGTGAATATGATCAAGCTACATTAAGCCTTTACAAACTGCCACACATAAAAAAATGCCCACTTGAATCAATTCGTCAAATTCTTAGTTCTAGTTACAATGTGGATCATAAATGGTTAAACTTGTCGGTTGAGAATTCACGGTCCCTCCTTGATTATGAACCATAGATTTTGAAATATTTTTGAAACATTTTTTCTTTTAATGCATATTGAAATTTGGGTATTTACTAACAATTAAGCATGATTATCAACAATGGAGTTAAAGGGTAAGTGAAGCAAGCCAAGGCTAATCGAGGTCGATATCAACTCGCTCCGGGTTCCTACTTTCACTTTGTTGACTAACTAATTCTACGCTGAAGTTGTTTTTTGTCACCGGCCCCAAATGCATAGAGTCTTCCTAGTTTGATTAAGGAAAAGGCATGTGTTTTGGTATATTGAGGTTATTAGGCTGATTTGGACTACCTTTTCTTTACGTTCTTTAAGGAGTTCACTAGCTCTGGACTTAGAACATTTCTATGCTGTTGGGCTGCACAAAATTAAAAATTTTGACAAGAAATTTTCAAACTGATCAACTGAGTGCCAAAATATAAACATACCACTAAAACAAAATTCACTTTGACAACAATTAATCTCTGTATTCTAAGTATAACTGCAGTTAAAATATTTTAAAAGTAATAATATTTACATACAAACACCGACAATTCTAGGGTTAGAGATGAAATTTTAACACACGTAATAAAAAAAAATTCGCCGCCTTTCCTTCTTCTTCTCATATTTCATCCCCAAATTTTTTTAAGTATTCTTCTACAAACAACATTTCATTATTCATTATGATTTCTTCAAATCTAATCTCTGTCCCCTCGTACATACATTATCTGCTCCTTTATTCATATTCATTCATTCATTTTACACCTAATATACCCAAATATAAAACCAAACCCTAAACCACCATTGCCAACATCTGTCCAACAACCACTTCAATTGTACTACCACAACATGTGAACCGCTGCTTGATTCACTATGAGGAGCATTAGTGTATCAATCGCCATCAATATGAGTAATTTAAGGAATTTAATTTTTAAATTTTTAACTATATTTGAACCATGTATTCGATTATTAATGTTTAACCTCAAATCAAATGCCACCGTGTTTGATGGTTAACCCTATTTAGTTGTTAATTTGATCTTTAGTGTTTTTGAGTTTGAGCATTATGACTATCAACAATCAAACACGTTAATTTGTTAGGAGTTAGGCTAAAATATGGAGATGAACCTCATTTTTTTAAAAGCATTAGTTTAAAGTAACATTTAAAACAAAAGGATAATTGAATAATCTGATGCAAAAAGTAAACCTCATTTTGTAGTTTTAATTTGCCATCTAGCTTAATCTTTGATTCTGTAAACATCTTAGTATTAATAACTTTGTAAACTAACACTACACCACAAAGGCTAATTAGGCAGTGCTTAGGGCCGTATCAAAAACCATTAGGCACGGTCATAGGCCGTATCAAAAATAAACGTGTTTAATCATTAGATACGGCCCATGTCCGTATCTATTTCTCCAATTAGATACGGCCACAGACCGTATCTATTTTTCGATTAGATACGGCCATGGGCCGTATCTAATTGGTGATTTAGATACGGCCATGAACCGTATCTATTTCTTCAGTTAGATACGGTCCATGGCCGTATCTAACTGGATATACCAATTAGATACGGCCATGGACCGTATCTAATTCACCAATTAGATACGGCCATGGGCCGTATCTAATTGGATAGTTAGATACGGCCATGGACCGCATCTATTTCTCCAGGTAAAATAAAAACTCCATTTCAAAATTACTTATTCCGTTTGTACACTTAAAATAAAACTCAAAGCATTATGTTAACTTCATTCTCAATCCATTACAGTTCAAACTCGGCAAATAAATATTATACTTCATTCTCAACCCAACACATTTCATTCTTCGCCAAAGTATAATACTTCAATACATTACAACACATAATGGTTTAATACATTAAACTTCATTATCAAGTCATCACCGATCACTGCTCAAACACAGTAAATAAATGTACAGCAACACATATAGCAAAGTTACATACAATACAAACTAGAAGATATACATCGAGTACAAACTACAACGTTCAACAAGGCAGAAAGGAGCAAGTTGCAGTTACCAGCATGTTCGCAAGCATGAAGCAAGTTGTAGCAAAGGAGACACTGTCAAAGAAGAAAATAATTAAATAATACACTTGGAAATATTATAAACAAAACCTAAGCTTAAGCAGTTGCATATAGAATCACTTATCCATCTATTAAAACTACCATGCATTATATTCAAGTATGCACAAAATACATGGTGATTATAAAAGAGGGCAATAGTAAAGCACCACTGACATAGTTCCACTGACATTCTATTACATTCTGATTTAGTGACAGGTACTTGATTACTGTGGTTGTCACACTGAATTTAATGCGATAAAATACATGGTTCCCTTATTCAGGTTCTTTGGTTCTTTGTAACCAATAAGTATGATTTAAAGCGATCTATTTCTAGTATAGCTTAATTATTTATCAAACTTTGGATAAGTCTTGCCTTAAATAAGTAGCAGTGGGCTATGAATTAATACCAAAAAGAAAAGGAATATGTGTAGGATCGATTTCACCCTAGAGGGGGGGTGAATAGGGTGATGGTATAAATTATTAAAATTAATCGCGGAAGCTTATTAATTAATTTCAATTCAGATCACAGAATAGCAGCACAGATATTGCAGAATATAAATAACAGAAAAAACAGAACAACACAGAATTTACCCAGCTTCGGCAAAACCCTGCCTACGTGCTGCCCCCAAGGTTTCTACAAGAAATTAGAATAGTCCCTCGCTTACACACGTAAACTCGCTATACCCGCTATTGACTAATCTAACTCTACGCTCAAAACCCTGCCACAACTCAACTACCGAGTTGCGAATTCCCAAACTACAACACGTAGTTTGTACCCTAGTCACACGACTAGAAAGAGATAAAACAGTTTAAAATAAAAAACAATTAAAATTAAAATTGAACCCTAATTATAAATTAAAAACCCCTTAAAACTAACTCCCTTTGAAAGTAGGCCGGCCTCCTTTGCTATTTGACCCGTCTCTTTTATTTCTCTGTTTGTAATGGCGGCCGTTCCTTTTTAGGGCTTCGTCCTTGATCAAATTAGGGCTTCGTCCCTTTGATGCCGTGCTCTTAAATTAGGGTTTGAAGTCGCTGCCTTTGTTGGTTGATTGCAATCACTGTTTCTCTGATTTGCTTCAATTGTTTGCGGCTTCTCCTCCTTGATCGAGTTCGATTGCTTCGGTATGTAATTTATCCTTTTGCTTTTCTGATTTTGGCTTGCTCGAACTCGATGCCCTTGCCGATGATGTGAATTTGATTTATATAGGGTTTGTAAATCCTATTCTTGCGTTCGTATAAAATCATTTGAATTTGTCAAATTCTTTTGATCGGCCGTTTGATTATGCTTGAACGATTGATGATCGAACTGACTTTGTCAACTTCGTATCTTTTGCGTTCCTTGGTTGACACGGTTTTGAATTTATTTTCGTGATAACCACGGCTTTGATTTCTGGCATTTTTACATTGTTGACTTGTTCTTGTATATTTGCCTGAGTCACCCTGTTTCACTGTGTACTGCCTGTTCATGTATGTTTGCATCGACTTTGTTGTTGTTTGGATCATTATGCTGTCTGCAGTGAACTTTGAGTTGTAGTTTTGAGCTCTATCTTCATGTAGCTTGCTATGTGCATTTATATTGGTCGTTTAATTGATGCTGCAGTCTTCAAGCATTGTTGATGTTTGAAAATACTTGTGCACTTTTGGTTTGAGCCTTGTTTTATTGTATACTTGGGCATTGTGTTCTGTGATCTGCACATGTTCATGTTTGTACTGGTTTGGATACTTTGTAGTTGCTGTGCCTCTCTTGTAGCTTTCATCACTGATGCATGTACATTGCTTCATGTTGGTTTGGTTGTTTGATTTTTACTGTCCACATGTTACTGGTCTTGATCAATGCTCGACCATGTTGCATTCATGTTGCTTGCAGTGTTGGTCTGACTTGAACTCGATTCACTTGAACTGTCACTGCTAGGTGGTCATGTGCCACTGACTGCTGAGTCTTTGGTGCTGTCTTGAATTTGAATTGTTGCATTTGTTTACTTCTGCACTTTGTTTGAGTTTCACTGCCATAAGTCGTGCATGTTTATCTGGGTTGCATTGAGTACATCCATACTTATGTTTAGTGCTGGTGTACTTGATATCTTTACTAAACTCTAGCCTCAAATATACTTCTGTCTAGTGCTGGTGGACTTTCACTTTGTGGTTCACTTGTGTTTGTACACTTTTGTTGCAGTGGTTAAAATTTTTGAGCTTGTATGCTTGGTTTGTTTTCCTCCATTACTTTGTAGATGTTCTCTGGTTTGCATTCTTCCATACTGCTATGTTGTTTGTGTACTACTTTGGCTTCACTGTACATTATACTTGGCTTTGGTTCTGCACCATGTTGTAGCTGTACTGTCTTGAGCTCGAGTATTTGCTGTTGCATACATGAGTTTGATACTGTTGGTCGACTATCTCCTTGAGTTGTTGCATTTCATGTTGTATTCATCCCTGTTGCACTCTTTGATGATTCATTGGTGAATATGTTGCATTGAGCTCGACATTGTTGTTTACTTGCTTTGATGCATTCGCATGCTGCTGGACTTGTTTTTGTACATTATTTGAATTTGCATTGGTGCATTGTCTTTGCATTCCATGTTGCATGCATGTTTGCCATGTGTTGCACCCAGTTTCCAAACTCGGGTTTGACCTTGTGCTCGTGTCGTGATTTTGAATATATTGCACGTGAGTTGAACCCGGTTTTTCATTTGGGTTTGACCTGTGCTCGCCTGTCCCTGTAAATCGATCAAGTGTATATATCGGCGTGCACGGCCTTGTGGCATATACAGTAATACACTGTGTATGTCACAAGTTGTTCGTGTATGATGAATTCAAATTTAAATGATGACGAACAACCCAAATAACTGAGGCAAATCATATTTTCAAAAACCATATTTCATTTTATTTTGCAAAAATATTTCTTTTTCAATTTTACTGCGTTAGTTTATATTTTTGCAGATTGCTCAAATGCTGGATTCAAACTGGAATGAAGTTGAAGATAAATATGAGTGTGATATGTAGTGAGGTGATGATATGTAAAATAGTGATGTAATTGAATTTGTATCAAAGTTGTATAGTGAATAGTGAGAGCTTGAATTTGTATACTATTCAAAATTGTAATAAATATATGTTTGAATAAAATATTCGTTTGAATTCAAATTTCGTGTTATTTATTTTATTCAGCAAATATTTATTTAATCTGTGAAAATAAATAGTATATTATCAAATACATTTAAACGAATGTATATATGTTTATTATCATCAAACAAAAATCATATAAGCGCATATTCAACAATATGTAGTAGAACAACAGCTAGCTATGACATAAAAAGTTGTTCAATCAAGAGATTCATGATTTTTACATGAATCCACATTTCGTAACAGATGCTAATTTTGGTCGGTATGTTAATGATTTCATAAATTCGATTAGCATTTTCCATAAAACATAAGGTGTTTAATTTAATTATACCAATGATTTCATAATTTTGATCAGTATTCCACTAGCTTATAAGATATCTAATTTAATTATACTAATTTCATCAACCTAATTTTGGTTAGTACAGCAAAATGAGCTATCAAATCTCATTGATTTCATCATTCCAAATTGAGCGGACATTCCCAGTTTAGTAAAGTAACGAGTTAAAACACATAGATCAATTATTGAAATGGAAATTGAAAAATTGAAAGTAGAAAATAATTACCTTAGTTTCCTTAAGAAGTGAATTGTTGTCTGTAAAACCTGGAAACCTGGAAACATGAAAAGAATGAGTAAAAAAACATAACATTTTATGATAAAATGAGTAATAAATGATGAAAGGTCGATAAAGCTTTTTTTTTGTAGAAATGCCAATACAAATTTATTTCTTGTAGAAAATTTTAAAAGTTAAGGGGAGCCATGGCTTGCTTGTGCCATGTAGTGAGAACAAATATGTCAGTAGATCCACTCACCATTATCAGTTATTATTTACAACTACTAACTATTAATTAATTATTTATTATTAAACACATTTACTGATAGTTAATTTTGTTATAAAAGCTATATAAATAAAATTTAAGTACTAAATATAATTTGTCAATGTTTATTATTAATAACCAACTTAATTAATTATTTAACTAATAATAAAAAAATAAATTAGTAAAATATAAAATAAAACCTTACATCTGAATTCAATTTCATCTTTTAATATTCGAAAATGCAGCTTTAACAAATCATTGTACAAATATCATGACAAACAATTTTTTCTTTTATTGCATTTGCATTATAACGACAAACAATTTGTTTTATTATTCCAAAAATGTGTTAAAATAGAAAATTGTTATTGAAACAAAACGACAAACAATTTTTTCTATTTTGCATTAAAATAGAGTTTTGCAGGCTGCTTTGTAGTTATAGCTCGATTTTTAGCTACTTGAGGGAACTGAGCACATTATATTTGCCTGCTCCATAGTGAACCAAAATGTAGTGAACAACAAAAATGTGTACCAACAAAACATTGAACGCTATTACAAACAAAACACTTAACTTTGTGTCTTGGAAAGAAAATGCCTTATGCTTCACGTCATATACACGTATTACCTTTTACTTATTAAATAATGTAGAATAATAGCACTGGAGATGTTTTCGGTGGTGAGTTGTGTCACAGTGATTGAGTCAGGTAGCAGAGGTATGTGACAGTGGAAGGGGTGTGATGCAAGGGTTATTGTGGAATTGAAATGTGAAGAGTGAGTGAAGTCTTGCAGTTGCAGTTTGATGTTTGAAGTGTTGTTTTCGGTGGAATTGAAATGTGTTGAGCAATTTGACAAAGGGGAGTCTGTGATGTTGAGCAATTTTGTGGTAAGGCAGTAATGAAATGTTGGTGATTGTTGCAAGGCAGAGGGGTGGGTTGCTCTGTGCAGTGGTTGTTTGGTGTAATGGCTGTAGCAGAAGTGCATAGAGGAAGTGTCAGGTAGTGGCTAGTTTATGGAGATGAATGTTGATCAGGATTTGTGAGAAGAACAGAAAATGCAAATAGAAAATGAGAACAGAGAGGAAAAAAACTATAACAGTGAAAAGATGATGGAAAATATATGTACAAATGAAAATGTGAATGACAATGTAAAATATAAAATGTGAAAGAGCAATGGAATGATTTTTTTTCTTTTCAATTGCAGTTGAGTAATTATTTTTTCTTGCTCGACGACCTTGAGATTATCTGTCTTTATGTTCAAAAACGCAAGACACATTCGTATTCCCAACTACAGAAAACTCCGTTACTGATTGTACTACAATTTTGATTCCTTCGACCACAATGTAAAAAGTAAATTATTTGATTATTGAGTTCCAGAGCCATACCAGCTAATAGACAAGTGTATATCACTAAACTCTAAACAGTACCATCTATCACCGACAAACAAGTATATATCACTAAACTCTAAGCTGATAAGCAGCATTCAATTTGGATTGGCTTTTAGCATATCATTATAATTAAATAATAGTACCATCTATCGCAGAGCGTTGGGCTTAGCGTACTTGAGATTGATATATACCTTTGCAACTAGAAGGACTGAAATAGGCACATAATAGTTTCGCAAAAATAATGAACTAATTTGAGTAAATAATAAAATGAATATTGGGTGGTTAAGTTTAATATATTGTGGCAACGGGTGGTTAAGAAAGATATATTGGATATGGACATACACTTTGCTACTAAGGAATGGCATGTTAAAGATAAATAATTTTTGGATGAGCTCACATACCTGCTAAAGATATCGAATCATAATCTTCGGATGGCACATATACCCACCACTCCAACATCAACAAAGGTCTCTGCAAATTGATGATTTATTTTGTTGGCTCTCTCATCTAGTAGCAGTATATTGTCCAAAATCAATTTTTCATGTGTGGATGGTACAGATTTCCCATGGATTTTGGACGATGTAGAATTTCGACGTACAGTACCTATTGCAATAAAATTTATTGTCTAGATCTATCCAACAAAATAACTGCATCAAAAACAAGTAAGAATAAAAGGCAACTAATAAATACCTGTTGCTATTATGTCTAAATCAGAGTTGAGGATTTCACATTTTTGATTGTTCACCACATTGGTCGTATCCTGGGATTGAGAAACAACGAATTTAGAAGCATTGGGTTGTGTGTTGCGTTCTCCTTGTTCTATGTTTCCCACCATGTTGATCAGAAGCTCCATTTGCCCAGACAAATTTCCTACCGTACTCTCCAAATTTCCCACCGTACCCTCCAAACTTCCCATCCTCATTTTCAAATCAGCATTGTCTCCACAAACATGTTTCAATCGTTTATGTGCAATAGCAGAAGCATTAATATTAGTCTTTGGTATGACGGTCCCAACACCGCGGCTCCTACCCCTTGTATCCTTTCCCATCACTTGTGATACGATATCTTCATCCACTATGAATTTTTCTTCATCACTATCGGTGATCTTTTCCTTCAATTTCGCAATTTGATCCTTAGATTGCATAATACTTATATGGACACATAGTGCATAAAAGAAAGAAAATTACTCATGTTTAACTTTAGGAGCAAAAATAACTTACGAAGTACGAAGAATTGGCATCTGATATGCTACCATCTTTTTTCGTGTGTGTCTTCTCCCATACATGACGACGGTTGATATTTGCAGATGGATTTGCAACGATCTGCAATATATAAAATATGTTAGTTGTGATTTTTATCATTTTGGAAAAAAAAATGAATATAACTTACCATTTCGTGTTCTATTCTAGCGTGACTTTTACGACCTGCATGGTGAGCATAACTGAGCAATGATCTATTTTTTTTGGCTAACTCCCTTCTTCGGCTCGCTTTAGGCGTTGCTTTATTTTTTATGAACTCGTTCCAATCTTCTTGAGCAATTGTAGGTGAACAATTTTTCATTCGTTCTTCGTCATTGTCGAAAGTGTCATAAAAACTTGCTCTCAAGTTTTTTTTGTGTCTCCTAAAAGCTCGGACATTCTTTTTAAAAAAAATTTCTTTGAAAGCGGGTCGAGCGCATACATTTTCTGCAAAAAGTAAAATACATAAACAAGTTAATCAATTCTATCAGACTTAAAACGGGTTTCAGAAACCGACTGTAACAGGTAGTGCATATACATTGCAAATAGAGTGACTGACCATAAATATTTTTTAAATATCGTCAGAAATGAATCAAAGTAAAAACTTACCACCAATTGGTTCAAAACATCATCCTTATATGTACCTGGTACTTTGTTCCAACTTATGTATGATATCGGCACATGAGCTCTTACTAGTTTACCCAGCAAAGTGGCGATTTTTCCAGCGTTTTGTGAGACTGGAATACCAAATAATTTTTGATCAACTATTTTTTCTTCTGAACATGATGAATGTGATGATGCTGGATTTTGTGACATATCTGTAAAATACTGGATTTTCTGAATACCAAATAAGTTTTGATGAACTCAGCTGTCCTGAAATAAAAATGAAATCAACATCACTGTAAAATTTGTTGTTTAGCCAATAAAAGCATTCAGATCAAACATCAATTCATGGCAATAACAAAAGTAAAAAAGCAATAACAACAGAAGAACTACTTGGATTTTAAGAAACCAACAACAATATAGACATTTTAAGAAACCAACAATAGTAAAATCCCCTTTTATCTACAAGTTTATCAAAAACATACTATCATGAAACTTTTCAATATAATAGAAACCAACAACAATATAGACATTTTAAGAAACCTTCTCTTTATGTGAATTTTTGTTTGGTTCAATGATATCTCACACTCCTACTACCCCAAGGAATAGGAATTCAAACGAGAAATGAAGCATTTAACATTTCATCAGTTAACAAATGGTTTTGGTAAGGTCTTCTAATTTTTCATTATCTTCAAAAGCTGATTGATAGACGGTAGGCAACTCAATGTCATCCACATTTGTAGTCAACCGTTTTGGTGTATGCAAAACCACAGACCAACCGTTATTTTTTAAATCTGTTGAGTAGAACACTTGACTCGCTTCTGATGCAAGAATAAATGGCTCATCATTCACGCTATCTTTGCTCTTCAATTTCCCTAAATTAACCATGATCAAGTTTGAAACAGGATCTATTTTGCAACCATTGATCTTATCCTCGACCTTTACCCAATCACAATAAAAAACTGTTTGTTTGAAGTCAGTGTAATCCAACTCAAGTTTCTGCTGAATGACTCCGTAATATGTTGTTTCTGCTTCCTTATAATTTTTATCTTTACCACTCGCTCTAAATTTTGTAATTGCTTTCATGCATACACCGCTATCTTGTGTTACCATACGATTTTCGTACATTTTCGTGGAAAATAAAAAACCATTCACGTGGTACTTAGTATAACTAAGCGCCGTGAACTTCGACCCATGCACTAGCCGCCAGAGAGTTGGATCAACATCGATGCACTTCAACAACTACATAAAATACAATAAATAAAACAAAACATGGTCAAGAAGGTGTATTGCCAACTTATAAACACGTGAACTACTTAAGATGCTGTAATACCTCATTGCGTAACCATAGAGTAAAACTTTGAACGACTTCGACAGTTGTACTCTGCCTCGTGATTGAAATCTAGTACTTTTCGCGTAGGAGTTATACCTCCTACGGAAAACACATATCAAACCGAATACATAAATTGAATTAAAAAATGGAAATTCAAAACAAAGGTGTGAACTTACTTCTTCCATTCATCCAATCCATCATACTTATTAAGGACCCATCTACGTACTTGTTCAAACTGCACTTGGGTTAACGTTATATCTTTACCACTATCTAAAGGTATCTTACCAGCAAACTCATCGTCCTCGTTTAAAAACGCTTCGCGGGTATGTTTATGATTGCCATCACCTCCGTTTGGCATATATTCCATGCAGTAAAGGCTAGCTTCTTGTACGATATATCCTTCTGCAATACAACCTTCAATGTATCTTTTGTTGCGCACATATCTTTTATATGTTTTCATCAGCCTGTGAATGTGATCAATTATATATTGTACATAATAGCTATTTCTATCGAATAATAATGTACATAACTGAAATTAGTTATTTACCGTTCAAAGGGATACATCCATCTATATCTGACAGGACAACAAATTAATGCTTCATCGGCTAAATGAACCATAAGATGGATACTGATATCAAAAAATGCAGGTGGAAAATGTTTTTCAAAAACACACATTGCTTCTACCAAACTAGTCTTTGCTTTTATAAGGTGTTACCTATTGATCACCTTTGAGCACAAAATGTTAAAGAATAGACTAATACAATAAATAGCATTTCGCAGATCCTTATGTTGTGGATAAGAATGTTGAAGCAATACCGGAAGCAAATGTTGCATTATGACGTGGTAATCATGTGACTTCATATTTCTTAGTTCGGGAGGATTGATGCTCACATTGTTGTGGAAGTTTGAAGAGAATTTGTTGGGCACTTTCAGGTTTTTCAAAACGGTGCAAAACCGTATCTTTTCTTCTTTGCTCAAAGTGAAAGTTGCCTTTGGTATGATTATTTTATTTGTTTCAGGATCTTCCATCACCCACAACTTTTGTTTTATACCCATGATTTTCAAATCCTTGCGTGCATTGATGCCATATTTTGACTTATCTTTATGGTCCATAATGGTGCTGATGAGATGCTCTGTGACATTTTTCTCCGTATGCATAACATCAATATTATGGCGGATCATATTTGCTTTCCAATATGGTAAATCAAAAAAGATAGACCTCCTGTACCATGCAGAAACATTGTCAACTTCTTCATAAATTGACTTTTTCCGTTTTCGACTAATTTCTTCTTTGTGTTTACCAACTTTCATTTTGATATTCGCTACTTTCTTTTCAACTTGAAAACCATTCAATGTCCGTTTAGGACGTTGAAATTCTTGTTCGTTGTTGAAATTTGTCTTGTCGTATCGAAACTTGTGTTCTTTAGGAAGAAACATTTGATGTCCCATGTAACACACCTTCTTACTTTCAGGAAGATTATAAGAACAAGTGTTTTCCCCACAAACCGGACATGCAAAATAACCATGAGTTGTACATCCCGATAAAGTCCCAAGAGCAGGGTGATCATGGATTGCCCACAACACCCTAGCTCTCATTGTGAATTCGGATTTATTTAATGAATCATATGTAACGACTCCTTCCCATAACTGCTTTAACTCGTCTATCAACGACTGTAAATAAACATCAATATCCTTCCCTAGTTGTTTTGGCCCAGAAATCAATAGTGTTAACATTGAAAACTCTCGTTTCATGCACATAGACGGTGGAAGATTATATGGTACTACAATTACTGGCCAACAACTGTAAGGGTTAGATAGAGAAGCATGTGGACAGAAGCCATCTGTTGCTATTCCAAGTGTGACATTTCGTTGCTCAACAGCAAACGTTTGGTCAAAATAATCCGCGGCTTTCCATTGAGAAGTGTCACATGGATGATGCATTACGGTTGGATCAGACTTGGCACGACCATGTCAGGTCATCGCATCTGCTATCCATGGTACACTATACAATCTCTTCAATCTAGAAATTAAAGGAAAATGTCTTAATGTCTTTCGAGGTACTTTGATGCCCTTTCTTTCTTCGTTGAATGATGTCATATATCTTGGTTCGTTGCAATTTGTACACGAAACTCTATTCGCATCATCTTTCCAGTGTAATATGCAGTCATTGATGCATGCATCATAAGTTTTGTAATTCATCCCAACTTGCTTAATTAACTTCTTCACGTCAGAGTACTTTGTCGGCAGCGTGTTACCTTCGGGGAGTAACTCCTTTATTAGTTCGAGGAGTGCAGTCACACCATTATTTGAAAAGCTGTATTGGGTCTTCAAGCTATTCAGTTTCACAATGGCATACAGCTTCGTCAACCCTTTTGAACATGAAGGATACAGTGGCTCTTTTGCGCTACCAAAAGTGATTTATACTCCTTACTTTCATTAGCCTGCCAACTGCCATCAACCGTAGACGGCTCTCCAACATTAGCATGATCAGACAACGGATTTTCAGGTTGAAAATGATGAAATCTATCTGCATCATTGACTAGATCTTCCATCATAATAGGTCCAGACTCGTCGGAATTTGTGGCATGACTAACTGGTTGTTGTTTTTCCTTCTCTACCCTTTTTTCCCCATGAAAATACCATATGGTATATGATTGGATAAAACCCCATCTAAGCAAATGAAAATGAATGTCATCTAATTTGATCGTCTTCATATTTTTGCACCGAGTGCAAGGGCATAAATACACTCCTTTCTTACCACCATTTTCATCAACAAAACTAATAAACTTCTTCACCCCGTCAATATAGTATGCAGATCTTTGATCAGATTCATTTATCCACTTTTTGTCTATACTGAAAGACATATTGCCCTCCTATATCATATATATTAGAACATTAGACGTACATATAATATATATATATATATATATATATATGAGTGTATATATAGGACGTACTCTAAAAGTCCCAAGTTTGATTTCATTGGCCTTAATTTTTAAGTGCGTTTATCTATGTCCATTGGCCTTAATTTTTGATTATTTCCTTTGCCAAGTTATAATATGAATTTATAAGTTAATTTTATGTTAGATCACAGACCGAATTGAACTTGAGTTGTAGATTATCTGAATAGTAGACTGAGGTAAACGTTGAGTATGATAATTTGCATTTTAGACCCAATGTAGTTGACTTGAAGAGTAGAATGAGGCTACTAGTGGGGAGCTGAAGCAGGACAAGTTTTTATAAACCAACAAATTATTCTCCCGAAACAACCGATCCTAAAAATCACGACTTTCATCCTCAAATCTCGCATGCTTCTCAATAATAAGCTCGCAACAAAATTTTTTTCGTTAGATTATGGCTTGGTCAAAGAGGAAGCGAGTATCTAGTGAAGGACCACTTCAATATAGCTGTAACATTTTTGTGGTAGAAATTTGTTCAAAATTATCGACATTTGATCTCGAATCCAATTTTTTGGTTCACTTAAATTGTTCTCATTGACCTTGAAAATAGTAGTATGCCTGTTTAGTTCTGAAAAAATTAGGAAAAAAAAAATTGATGGAATACTGAAATATATTTATTTTGGTATCTGAAAGTGATGATATTTGGCTTAATTTCAGCTTTGCATTGCATTACCACTGTCACATAGAGGTATTGTTTTGATATTGGAAAATTATAAAATGGTACAAAAATTGTGTAGAAGTTTTAGAAAATTCACTGTAACTCTTAATGGAACTAATCAAAGACAAAATGAACAAAAATCAACAGAAAATGAAAATGTATATGACAGATTAAACTTACACTAGAAGTACATTGCAGAACATAAAACTTTTTATTTGGTCAATTTGTATTGCCTTCACTTGCAGTTTTCCGTTCCATTACGTCACGAACCCGATAAATGAAAAAAAATCATCTCCGATTTGAAATAGTTTACTAAAAAAATAAATTAATACAGTCAACTGACAAACATTAACACAAACAAAAACAAAAGCAACATTGTGTGAGTTTCGACATTCCATTATATAACTAAAATCAAATAAATGATAATACATAAAACTATACGTTCCAACTAATTTTTTTTTTAAATAGGTGTCTAAATAAATCAATTTGCACGACTCAAGTATTTACGAAACAACTTCCACACATAACAAAACCATATTACTAACGAAACAACTTCCATGCATAATTACCAAATATTTTAAAGAGCTAACGTTGAAAAATATTGTTGTGCACTAATTACCAAATATTTTAAGGCAATGCTCTGTGCTGAAATAAATAATCAAATATCTTTAAGAGTTAATGTTGGGACTCACCTTGTTATCTTACTGTGCCCTAGTTCCCGCAAAGTCTTATTGCTAAGATTTTGACAATTTTCTTGCACTGCTAAGCGACTACGTAGTGTTGAATATACCTTGGAAAAAAACAATAAATGCTTAGCTCAGTTTTTCAATGTTTTTGTTCACTGCTAAAACAAAATATCGTTTCATCCTGCATTTTCTAAAAATAAAAGCAAGTAGAAATAATAGGATGGAACCAAATCCACACAATATTTTACTAAATAAAATGCATTTGATCTTTGCGTGTCTAATGGTAAGGATCCTGAAGGTGCCATTAATGGGAATTCTTGACAATAAAAGGTACAATACTGAAGAAATTTACCCATTTAAGGCATTATTCTGTCTGTCATTAACTGATTTTGCATAACCAATGAAATAAATTATGGGAGTTATGTTTGTCTTTGTATAATTTGAAATGCGAAGAAATCAATATTTCTTTTGAAGTGTAGTGCTTAGTTCCTTTATCAACAAACTACAAATGTAAGGAATGAAAGCACCCATCGAGACAATGTTCAATCAAAACAATTTGCCTATTGGCGTAAATTAAATTGGTTTTCCCCAGATAATCATTTCTAAATATAATTATTTTCCTTTCACTGATCAGTGCAAGCATTATATTTTTATTGGAAATTAATTTTGTTTGATTATTATTCATGTCTCATTAATTAATAATATCATAGATCTTCATTATGACAGCTGTAGATTATTTCATTTTGCTTGACTGTTAATCTTATTTTACTTTATGACAGCATTATCTTTTAGTGGGCTTATTCTTACGGTTCTCTTTTAGCATTTTACAAGGGGCAACTAAGAGTAAGAATTACATGTTAATGGCTGACTACTATGACCTTTAATTGTTAAGTTTTTGTTTCCTTTATATAGCAATAATAGCTATTAACGTTCAAACTACTGTATTCCTTATTTTAAACTTGTTACAAGCTAAAGACCTCTTTATTATAAGTACTTTAACCACTAATCTATTTAATTCTCATAAAACTATTTTTTTCCTATCCAATAATATAATAGGCACATCAACCACCATAAATTTTATGAACACCACAATGGAGAAGTCTTCCAGATTATATCTACACGTTATAGTACAAAAACAAGGCAAATATTGAATCAATGCCCAAAATTAGATTGAATGCATATGAGATCTGAGTATAAATGAGATTGAATACTAACTAATATTTATTGATTTATGATGTTTGTTGTAGTAAGATTAATTAATATGTTGCATATTAAATTAAATCAACAAAGTCAATAAATATGCAAGTCACGTATTAATTAATATTGTATTATATCAATAAAGTTGATACCAGTCTTATCTTAAATCAATTATTACTGGTCAAATATGAAGTCCATCTACATAATCAATATATAAACACTGGTATCAACTACAAAGTTACATAGATGTAGTTATGACTTTCTTTTACTATTTCCTGCCAGTAGGCACACATTTTCAGACCTATAGTATAATGAGAATGCTTCAAATCCTTTTCCAATCTCTACAAACACACAATCTACAGATCTTCTAATATTTGATCAAATCTAGTTTGCCTTATCAGATTTTTGATATTTTTTGTTTTTTTTCTAGCTATTACTGATTGATAGATTTGAATCCCTAAACAAAGCAGTCTACGACCACAAATGAAAAGAAAGAGTGTTCGCTCTATATTTATGTCATAGACATGAAAACTAACTACGGTACAACAATAACAAGTAAACCAACAACAATTACACTAACTCACTAAATTCATACTTTTAGTTTTAAGTTCATTATTACTTGGACAGTATATAAATTTTTTTAACTATAGCACTAACTTGCTAAGATCTAATATTCATAGTATCACTTTGTTTGGTGTTCAGAAATGTCAAGGGAATGTCACACAAGTCTGTTACATATTGCTAAGGAAAGAACATGCGAAATGAAAACTATAATAAGAAATTTGTGCAAGTTCAAAATACTAATAAGCCAAAAGCCTATATACTACCACCACTGTACATTAATTGCAAGTTCATGTAGGCGAATGTTAATATAAATCACACACGTTTCATATGGTGCATACAAAAAACGACATCTGCTGTCCAAACTGTTTCCAAAAAAATTTCCATTACAACGGCGCTATTTTGTAGCACCGGAGTAATGTCTATGCATTACCCCTTTCCTGATACTTGGCTTGCGCCATTAACAATAATTTTATCCACTTATACAACAATATCAAAACCATATGCAATGTCAGAACCATATACAATATTAGCACCAAGCTGTAAATCATGCAAGGATAAAAAAATCCAATCATATTGAACCTCTACCAAGTTACATGGTTAATCTACGACTTTATTGAAGAAGCCACTTGGTTTTGTTATAATGAATACACGCGAACCCACCCAAATCCAAATTGATTTAAGTTTCACTGTCTGACAGTAAGAAGATGAAAAAAAATGCATAAAACACTGATCCTAGACAACCATATAAGGAACGTAATAAATAATTACCACTTGCGATGAGATGAATTTATTTTGTATTAGCCCATGTTTTCTGACAATATGCATCTTATCATTTATTTTGAACATAACAAATAATTACCACTTGCGATACATATAAATGACAACTTATGAAAAAAAGAATGTTGCCATGTTGCCACAGTGAGTGAAACGAGGTTACATCAAATATCGGTTTACATGCATTTCACGGTAAAAACATGTGATCGTGGTCAATGTCCTCCTCAAACAAAAACAATATCAATTAAATGTAAACAGAAAGAATGATACATGCAGATTACCACTACAGAAACAAAAATATAGCACTTACAGTATATTTAAAAACAAGCATTTGGAATACAAAATACAACTAATGAAGAGCGTAATTTCATTTATAATTTATGGTATGTGACCATTGCAATAATTGAACATCTAGGCATTTGTAAGAGTGACCTAAAATTTTCACATCTGTGGAAATTTGTTAGAGGAATTGAACTAATTGATGTGCTTTTATAAGCATGAACACTTCCAATTACCAAGGTATGGCCATCTTAAATAAGAAAACTCTGTTTCCTGAACTTCCATGATAAAATCCAAAGATAAGAAAGAGAATAATTTGTACATTAGCATATTACCGATGCCTGCGTTTAACTGGAAGCTCTAATAGAACATATTTCTTCAGCGTACGAAAAATACATCTTATGAAAAATTAAACCACATCAAATAAATCCTAAAACTAAAATCAAATAGCTATATGAATAAAGCTCAATTACTCAATAATATTACAGTAAATGCTTCAATTATCTCCAACTAAAAATCCATATAATTAGAGAGAACATATTAGAACATTTGATAACAAATTTATAATAAACAACCCGACAATGAAAACCCAATATACAATGTAAACATATAAGTTGAGTAAAGAATCCTAGAGAATAAAGAATGAGTTTAAAGAACAAACCTTTTAGAGATATTTTGAGCTACAAAAGTTCAAGCTCAAAGGAGAAGAAGGCGGCGTCTGCAGAAATTATCGAGGAAGCCCTTAAAATGTTCGGAGGGGCTAAAATTGGAAGAAGCGAGGATTGCAGTGAAAACGAAAAGGAACGGTGAAAACGAAAGAGGTGGAAATAAAAAAGGAAGGGAGAGTGTGCGTTTTGGGGAAAATTTTCCCACGAAAAGACGCACGGAATTTAATACGGTTAGAGCCGTATCAAATATTAATACGGCTTAAAGCTGTATTAAACAATTTAGATACGGCTATAAGCCGTATTAATATTTGATACGGCTTGTAGCCGTATCAAATGCGCCGCCTACGGCAGCGCCAAAATCCACCCTATGGTGTAGTGTAAGATAGTGTACGGGGAATTTTATTCCAATCCACATTTCAATTAATTAGTCCATTCTATTTTTTACGGATTCTCATTTGAGTGGCTACTTAGGTTTCCAAATTTCAATTAGTTAATCCACTTAAAATTTTAAAATCATTTTTTATGTTTACTTCATATTTGGTGTCCCTAATTTCTCTTTTATGTTTCTTTAGCAATAATTTATGTATAAAAAGAAGCAATTGGTTTTATTCTAAAACTTTTAGAGTTTTTGATTCGAATGTTCATTCAAAATTGAAGTCGCACATGCAATTATTTTTATTTTTTATGGCTATTAAATTTATGGGTTATTTCACTAGAAGGACAAATTTTGCAGTCCAATTAGTTTCTAGGCCACACATTCAGATAAATTAATTTTAAGGCCAAAGTCAGTAGAATAATTACTTTTAAGGACAAAGTCAGCCGTCCAATTACTTTCAAGGACATGATTTCATAGGTTTTTAGGCACTAGAAACTAATTATTTTACATTTTGTCCTTAAAAGTAATTATTTCAATTGTGTGTCCTAGAAACTAATTGCACTTGCTAAAGAGGCCCTTATGGCTAATTTCCACTAAATTTATTATGTTATAATATATTGAGTAGTGTTTCTGCAAATACATTTTTAGTTGGCAAAAACATTTGCTTAGCTAATTAGTTTTTGAATAGATTGTTCCATGGTTAAAATGGTTGTCGAGGTCTCTTCCATGTTCTAATTCATGTTTGATCAATACAATCTATATTTTATAAAATACTTTCTTGTAAAGTTTGATGGGTTGAAAAAATGCATCATCTGTGACCAGAATATTTAATGGTTGCAGATATTATGTACTATTTTAGTTTGTTTTTTGTACAACTAATCTTTTAGTTTTAAATAATCTAAAATATATGTTAAAATTTAACTTTGTTTGTCTTAAGTTTGAAGATTATTTTATTTATATTTCATTTAGTTGATATTTTACCTAATTTTTTCTTTTTCTTTTTTATTCTATGGGACTGAATCGTTTAATATTATCTTGTAGACGAATATGAGGCATCACTACAAGCTCTCGATTTTTTAGTATTGAGGTAAATTATTTTAATTTTGTTACAAAATAAAATAAATTTGTTTAAGACTTCTGATCTAATTACATTGAATCAATTTATTAGATAAGAAAATTATGTGCAGATTGAATGTATATATAGACTTCTTATATGTTCAGTTCTGTCTATATGTTTGACTTGTATGTAAAAATTATTTTTCAACAAAGATGCATATGGATGCACTCAATCCGAATGGAAATATAACGATTGAATGTGCTATAATGAAATGGAGACCTATTGGATATTTAGTAAAAATTAGAACTCATCATCTTCTTAACAAATATAGGCATAACCATGTGCAGTTCATATTGTAAAAATTGTCATCATCTTCTTAATAAAATGCTCAATTCGTATTACCATCCATCTTAACAAAAATATAGTCATTCATATAACCATTCATCAAAGCACAATTGTGGAATTTTTTTCCTATATATTCTACATACTATAAGTCCATGTCCACTTATGCTACATATATATGTATAATGTATGGAAATAATGTTATTTCTGACATGCAAAATGAGTTGTAGAGCCGTAAGACTATTCATGTCTATTTTTCCACCTATTTTAAATTTATTTCTAAGGATTTTGAGGATTTTTAGGCAAATCAGGTTAGAAAATTATGTTCAGGAAATTAGATATAGAGCGGGCTATTTTCATTAATCAAAACAATCAATGTACTGTCAATAAATTTCCAACAAAAAATATATTATTCTGTAAAATGGTAATAATTTTTTTTATATTTAGTACCTTTACATTTCTTAATGGTGCATCAAATAAAAATATGAATTACATATATTAAAAATGTATATTGTGTACACAGAGAGAGAGAGAGACACGCACATATATATATATATATATATATATATATATATATATATAACTGAAATGAAAGGATCATTAACAAGGCTATGATGTCCATCTATTTTATAGAATTATGTCGTTTAATTTAGATAAGGTTATAGAAAAATGCATATAGTTTGGATTTCTTAGTTTGCATTAAATTGAAGACAATCAATGTATACGCATACATAAAGACCTCATGACTTATACTACAAAACTGGCAAAGTATAAATTAATAAAATTTTATATAACATAGTAAATAAGTTTATAAAAATTAAATAAATTTATAAAATTAACCAAGTTCTCTAATTTGTATAAAAATTATATAAATTAACTATGTTATATAAAAACCAACTAATTTATAAAAATTAGCTAAATTAACAAAGTTGTTTAAAATTAAGTAATTTTATAAAAATGACTTTTTATAAAAATTATTTCAGTTTTAAAAAAGTTAAATAAGTTTATAAAAGTTGGTCAAGTTTTAAGAAAATTAACTAAGTTTGTAAAAATTAACCAAGTTGACTTAAGTTTTATAAAAATTAACCAAGTTAACTAATTTTATAAAATTAGATAAGTTTTTAAAAATAACAAGTATGTTAATGCTATGTTGGTGAACATAATACGTTGCCCTATGTATTCTTGATTTGCATGACTGTAATGTAGTACTTATATCTACATATGGTGATCCATAAATTCTTCCTCTTGTAAGACCTTCACTTGACACGATCTAGAATTTTGTACTCCTTTTATGTTCATTTTCTCACAACTCAGCCGTCCTCATGTTTGTTTCCTAAAAAATTAAAGATTAATGCAATGTAATGAAATAACAAAGAAGCTTCATAATTTGTTGCATTAATATATCACAGAACAAAGTTTACACCAAATGATTTTTAGATCATGGATGAAAGAAATTAATATTGAAATATTACAACCGATTTACGCAGGTACATACATTATAATACATATAAAATTAGCTTTTAAATAAGTAAATAAATAAATTAAGCTTTAAGAAAAATAAATTAAATCAATGTTGCCAATCAAATCAAGCATTGAATGGAAGGTAAGTAAATTAAATTTGAATTAAAATAAATTAATTTATTTTACATTTAACAATTTGTTGAACTATGTGTATTTGATCATTTTATCTACATTCTACATATAGCTTTCTAATAAATCGATGTTGTAAATTTTAATTATAGGGATACGTAAATTATCGAATGAATGCATATTTATTTGTTGCCAATTGCATGTGATATTTAGAGAAGAAAGGATGAAATAAAAGTGCAAAACTTTACGGTAACAAAAGAAGAAGAAAGAAGAAGAAAGCTTTATTACTGAAGCATTTTAGCTCCCGAGAGAGAATATTATTGTAACGACCTAGAATTTTGGTCGTTAGATTTTGAACATTTAATTCATTTTAAATGTTCAATGTGAATTATAATTTGATTTTGAATAAGAAGATTATGGGTAAATTAATGGTATTAGTTAAATTTCAAATATGGCAATTCAAGTGGATTTGAATAATAATAATTTAATATTTGAAATTGGAATAATTTGTGAATCTAGATGTGAATGGTTATGAAAAGGGTATCTAAGATTTATTTTAAGCCTAGATGGATTTGAATATAATATTGGACTTTTGGATGGAATCAAAAGTCGATAAATTAAATTTGGAATTTTTATACTAATTTAATAATAGAATTTAATATTATAATAATATAAATAATCAGATTTTGATTCAGGATGAATCAGAATGATTTCTAATGTGATTATAAATTCTATAGAATTTATAATTAAGTTAGTAAAATTTTAAAAGTGAATTTTAAGTGATTTCGACGATTTTGAAAATCGCTCGAATTAATCGATAAGTTAAAATAGCCTTATGGGGCACAGTCTCGGAATTTGACGAAACTAGTTCCACTGGATCCGTAATAGTGTATTATTATCGAATTTCAATTTTCATAGTGTTTGGAATTACCGTTTGCTCGAACGGGTGAGAAACGCGTTGAAATTGAAATTGAAAATTCAATATTTAAACTTGATTAAAAAAGCTATCTTCCACATACATTTGAATTGGGCTCTGAAACACGTTCCATTGTGTTCGGAATATGGGTAAAACATTATAAACTCATGTCGGCACGTTTCAATTGGAATTAGTTTGGAAAGTTAAGTAATTTGTGAATATATTATTTAATTAATATATTATTCAATTAATATATATATAAATATACATATATATACACGCTCAATCAGCAAACCCTAAATCCTCTTTCTTCTGGCCGCCCCTAAGTCAAACTAATGGCCAAAAGGTTGCGAGCTTCCTCCCTCATTTTCTCCCCATCTATTGATTGTTAGCCGATGGTTCCAGCTACGATGTCGTAGACCTCGATGAGCTCCAAATATCCAACGGCGGTGATTGGGTATGGCGGCGGGGATGGGAGGCAAAATAATGGGGAAGGCAGTGCGTTCGAGGGGCGATTTCATGGCGAAGAGGGGGCCGAGTGGCACGTGGTTTCTGGCGTTGGTGGAGTGGGAATAGCCGCTTCTTATGGTGGTTTCTGATCACCGTCGAACTCGACGAGGAGGCGACGATAATTGAAGTAGGATGGCGGACGATGGGTTCGAAACCGGGAGATGAACATGATGTAGAGGAAGACATGAACAGTTTTGATCTCATTTCCTAATTGAACGTCTATGATTTGATCAGGTTAAAATAAAAATAATTTTTTTTTATAAATTATAATCAAAAGTTTAAAATATCATAACTTTTGTATACTTTATCAGATTTTGACGAAACGGGAAGCGTCGAAATCGCAGCGACACGATCTATGTGCTGCAGCAGATCCTGAGGCGTTTGGAGCAAGCAGAAATTTTGGATTAAATCGAATGGTTCGATTTAATTTAAAATTTGGAACGCTCGATGAATTTAATGTGAGTTAATCTCGCTCACATCTGCATGTCATTTAATTTAGATAGTTAATATTTAAATGATTGATGGATTGATTGATTGGTTGAATATGGAAATTATTATCATTCTAGATTGATATTTATGTGTTGTCCTAACATCTGTGGATGCAGGGAAACAGGTTGGAGGGATCCAACCGGATTCCTCACGATATAGAAATGATCTTCATAAGCTGTAATGTATTTTATTTATATCCTGTGAAAGATTAATTTGGAAATTTTGTTATGCTGTGTTATGGTTGAATAAATATAATCTTGACGGCGATTCCAAAATGGATGTAGTAGGAGTAGTGCCTTCGGTTCCGTTCGAACCCGGAACGTACTTGTATGGATGAATGCTTTCAGAACATCGTCAGGTGGACGATGAGCATTCTAAGTGATATGTTCTAAAAAGGTAATGCTTATCCTCGATCCTCATCAACCGAGAATGACTGAAAATCAGAGGATATGCAACAAGGCTAAGAGGGTAGCACCCATTAGGGTGACGTCAACCCAATCTAGATGTCCATTTTTATTTGGCTTAGTGGGCGGTTGCTGATCCCAACCGCGGGGTGATCTTACTTGGGATTATCCGGTAAGGGGTAGTCCCAGCCTTGTGTTGCAGGGGATCAGGCGGGATCCTCGATACACTGATCTAGACCAGGTATTGTGACAGGTGGTATCCCAGTGCTTAGTCATTAGTTGGAAATCCATTCTCCGTATGTGCCAGTACGGTTTTGATTGTGCCCAACTATTGCTGAAACGTGAGATGCAAGCATTTCAGCTAGATTCTATTTTACTTTCCGTTGACACTATTATTATATTAGACGAATTTGATAAAAAGTGTTTTGGCTATCATAAGGTAAAAACCCGACATGTTTATTTGTGGCGTGGTCTTACCGGATGCTTTTAATTTTCAAAGGATTACGAAACTTTAATAATCAACTTGGGTGTATTTAATCTCACGCTGGTATTGCAGACTGACTCGGGTGTTATTCTATTATAATGCTTGGGTCAAACCGAGTATTATAAATACAGGATAGGATGCTGTGGAGCTCAGGAGAGGAGCTGAAGTCTGAGACGTATTATCCGTACTTGTTTATATCCACTGCTATGGTTGTTTGAAATTGCTAGCAAGCTGTGAGGCAGGCTGATAATACTGCCAGGCTGGTAATTGTTGTTTACTTATGATATACTCTGATGATGCATTGTATAAAATAGATATAGTTATCATTTTGTGTAAAGTTCTGTCATTATTTATTATATTTTGTTCCGTTGCTATTATGAGGTTCTATTATTGTTTAGTTCCTTCTTTCTTCTATCTTCTTTCTTTTTCCTCAACAGTCTGTCTTTTTCGGCATTCGATCGTCGGCATATTATACTGTAGCGTATTTTGTGTCGCTTTTCGAGGGTCGAGAAGGGCGGGTCGTCACAGTGGTATCAGAGCTTAGGTTGGCGATAATCTAGGCTTTGGTGGGGGAAATTACTCATTAAAAATAGAGTCAATAGTACTCTATAATGAGTTTGAGTGTATTAATAGATATAAGCGCGTATTTGTTAGTGAATATAAAAATTGTTTTTATACTATGTTGACTTATCGGTTGAGTGTTTATGAATTCTGGTCGGTACGGAAAGTACAACCATATCGATAGGGGTTTCTAAACTCTTAAACAAGGTAAATCGACATAGTATTGTTCTCAAAGTGGGTAAATGAAATAATTTTACCTAAAATTATATTTTGATATAAAAGGAATAATTTTTTGAAATTATTATATATATTTGGATGTTTGGCTGTTAATATTATAATCAAATGTAAGAATCTAAAATTTGAAATGGTTTATAACCAAATAGAATTAACTAAGTATGGTTTAAATAAAAAGGAGTATAACTAAAATTTGATTTAAACCAGAATTTAGACCCCAGAAATTTTGAAAAGTGTTTTAAATGGATTTTAAACGAAAGTGTTTGGGAATTCAAAATCTTGGGAATGTTTGAAATGTTTTCCAAAGTATTTGAAGGCAATGATGGAGTATTATTTTAGGAAATATTTTTGAATGAAAATTGTTTTGAAATGAAATTGTGGAAGTAAGGAAGCAATGAACTCCCTTCAGTCGTTGGAAAATAATCCTGATGATGATGGCCACATCATCAGTATTCATTTTCGAGTTTCTAAAGTGATGGATTGCTTCCATGGTGATAGGTTATTATATTTTTTTGGACTTGTTTGATAAATAAGTATGTTTTAGAAATTTCAAAAGGGAAATTAGTTTTGGTAAAACCAATTGTTTTGGAATCCGAAGATTTGAATTGATATACCAAGTGGGTATGTGTTGATCATTATTTCACAATGGTTTTGAAATAAGACCGAGCAATTGAATTTTGGAAACTCTATTTAAAGAATGTGAAAGATAAAAATGATTCAACTATTGAACTTATAAGTGCAGTTGATATTAATAAGATAAGAAATTGAAAATTTTAACCCTGGAATTAAAATTTAATTTGACTGTATGGAAGTGAATAAAATATATTTGAATTTAACTCAGGATAAGTTAAATAAATTGGAAATTGGAATAACAATGATTTGGATAAAGTTGAAATGCAAAGTGAGATAAGGCAAGTGAAGTATAAAAAAATGAATGGACTTAGGTTAGTAAATAAGTTTATGGACTTATATATTAGAAAATAAAAATTTAAATTGAATGCAGAAATAAAATTGGATCGAATTGGATTTAACTTAAATTAAAAGGAATTGAGTTAAATTTGGATTGAATTGAAATCAAAATTCAGTTATGTTATGAATAATATTGAACGAAATTTAAAATTTTATTTAATTTGGTAAAGGATATGATTTGAATTTAAGTTGGCTAAATAAAATTTAGTTGAACTTGAATTAAATTTGGGTAAGAATTGAACTGAGAGGAAGTTTATTTTAGTTGAAATGATATTGAATAATTAAATTTTCACTCAACCGAATTCAAAGGAATTGTATGAAGATGAATTTAGCGTAAGCTAAATTAAATAAAGAGAAGTTTGAAGATGAATCTAGAGTAAACTAAATTAAATGGAATTTGTATTGGTCTAACACCCCACTCCGAGACCCACATTAGCAAAGAGTATTACAAGGTAATACCGTCTGCTAATACAGAGAATAGAGCTGGATAGGAGCGACCATCTATAGTCTTGTCTTAACTATCTACTGAATACGTCGATAAATGTAGCATTTTTTCCATGTGGATCGACATATCCAATGGATACTTAATACAAAGCTATAATGGCTATAAGATCTAACAGAACAAAATATAATAACTCAAATGTATACCACATCACAGAATAGTAGATCATCACATATACAGATACATCACAGAGTATACAAAATGATATATGCCAAGTAGTATAGCTACCACAATATGCAGACGAGTCAAAAGAATATATATATCAGAGTTACAACCAAAAACGACTACACAAAAAAGCTATAACAAAAGGAGATAGCAGAATAGTCCATGCAGAAGCTGAATAGGCTAAGTATGAATGTACCTAACCTTAAACACCTCGGTCTGACCCGAGTATAAAATACGTGGGTCGGTCTAGCTAAACAAATCAGTTAGATAAGCTAAATGATAATGAACATGCAAGATCATAAAGTACCACAAATATCTCTAAAACAGATTACTCGATCATCTAGAAAAAGATGAATCATAACAAGCCTCGTATCATCGGCATCTCAAGTAAACAAAGGATATGAATATCCCAAATCAAGCCAAAAAGGAAAATAACAGATACCAATAAAGGTAACACAAGTTTCCACAAGGTAATCGCTATGTATCGAGTGGTTCAAAAGACCTACTCCGAGAGCGTTACTCTAGGGAAATATAAATATCAATGAAACAAAAGATGCACGTGCTCAGTACTGTATAAACAAGGATCCACAAGCCCAAGTATCTCTCGAGCGGTGACGAAGGACCAACTCCAAAAGCGATACTATAGGGCAACAAACCCGAAGGCGACAAACCCAAGTATCTCTCAAGCGGTGATGATGGACCAACTCCCAAAGCGATACTATTGGGAAAAAAACCCGAAGGCAACAAACCCAAAGGCACAAACCCGAAGGCAACTAACCGTAGTGGTGAAGGTTCGGAGGCCCAGTACTGGACACCACTAACTGGCAATATGCGTCACAAACTCTCGGAAAGGAACCCAAAAAGTGTTAACGTGTGTCCAATACCACACGTTCGCACTAAGCAGTTTACTAACTGTTGGTCAATTCCACACTCAAAGCAGTACAAAGTTTACCTCATGTCATCGGTACACTAGAACCGAAGGTCAAAACGATCAAATGAATAGATTAGGAATTAATTGAAAAGATAAACGCACTTATTCCATAGTATGTGTTTTACCGAACCATTTAATTACCTTCCCACTTCATTCGAAGTGTAAAAGAGTGTAATTTTACCCAGAAAATAATTTGGAACAAGTTTAGAAATCATTTGAAAACACTTTGGAAATTGCCTTTGAAATTCTCATATTAATACTTAAAATAATACTAAATAATAATTTCACAAGCCAATTTGTTTGAAAAACACTTTAAAATGCTTTATAAAACCCGTGCACTAAATCTAGAGAGAAAACTCAAGAATTCGGGAAAATATCAAAAATGGAGGAAATTATTCAAGTATAAAAACCGCTGAAAACACGTTGCGAACCCAAGTTCGACGGCAGGTTTGGACCTGCAAACAGAGTTCAAATGACATGACATTCTGTAGGAATATTGTCTAGAATTCCTACTACAATCTGCAAAAAGAATCACGCAATTACGACTTGAAACGATGAAATTGCATCGTTCCGAAGTTGGACTAAAACCATTATAAACTGCGGTGTAAAAACAGCACAAATGTTCAACTTCGACGATGAGTTCGAAGGGGCAAATGAACCTAGATCTTAGTGAAATTTGGTAGTATCATAGACTAATGCTTCTACTTCGATCTTCAATAAGAATCGTTCAAATCCGATTTGAAACGAAGAGTCTGCATCGTTTCAAAGTCGGACCAAAACAAGATTTAAAACACTGAATTACAGCAAGCTGGGAGTACAAATTCAACAGTAGTTTAGAAATAGCAAACCAACCCAGATTGTAATGAAATTTGATACGAATGTAACACAACACTCCTACTTCAATTTGCAAAAAGAATCACTCAAATCTGATTTTTAACGAATGAGTTATGATGTCTCAAACATGCACTCAGACCATGTTTGCAACAGTTCAAAAACCAAATGTGCAGGCCTAAAACCCTCCTGGACTCAAATCTCAGGCATAAAAAAAGGGGATCAAATTGCTTCATATAGAGCTCATAATTAGTATACACGTAGTAGAAAACTTCATCTCTCAAACAAAAAAGAATGATGCAATTCTGATAAAATATGAGAAAACTATGATCTCTCAAAGTTGAACCCAGACAGTGTTTCACTGTTGAATTCTGGGCAAAAACATGGTCCAGGTACAAGTTTGACAGCAGATTTATATAAGCCACCAATGTCACAATGAACTGAAATTTGATATGCATATAATAGAGAACTTCATAATTCAAACAAAAAAAGAATCGTGCAATTTTATTAAAAAACGAAACAGATATGATGTCTCAAAAATGAACTCAGGCTATGTTTGCAACAACTCAAAAAACAAAATGTGCACAGGATATTTGCAGGCTGTGCATTGATTTTGCGGTGACGATTTGAACACTCAAATGACCATGTTATTCAACCAAAATTTGCAGAAATGAAGTTTAACATATAAACTTGACTCAGAAAAAGATTCGACAGTATTTCATTGCCGGAGATGAAAGTTATGGATAGCCAAAGTTGGCACTTTAGGCCAGAAACGAAAATAGACTACATTGAATAAACTTTTACATATGCAGCAAATTCAAGCAATTTCACAAACAGTTTAGCTAGTATTTGTGAGATATTGTTCTCACCTTGCTGTATGGAGGCAAATACCCGGATTTTGATTACAAGTTGCAGGTTTTATGCTTGATTATACGCTTATAGAGCCTGTAGAACAAGAGAACAATGCATGCAGAGGGTTTTACTAAAATTAGAAAATCATTTCCACAAATCAGAAACTTTGATGAAATTATGATGTTTGGAGTTAGAATACCCGAGATTTATTCTATACATTGAAAAAGATAGCAATTTGATGAATTTATCAAAGAAATTTGCTTGGATTTTAATTTGATGGAGGTGGGTTTACTGGTTTTTGTTTTATACTGAAGGAGGAAGGAGTTGAGAAAGAAGAAGATAATGAACGTACAAACTTTGTTTCTCATTTTCTCAACCAAGTTAAGTCCTAATGGGCCTTGGATCCATTAGTAGAAAGAAATAGAATGGTCTATTGGTTAAATAATCAACTCTTAATTACAAATGTATACCTATTTACACTATTTAAATAAAAAATGCCATTTTTTTTCTAACTTTCGCATAACAAGGTATATAATTTTGCATACTTATGAAGTAACATATTTTATACTATATAAAAATATTAATTTTATTTTTAAAACATTTATATTATTAAAATCCCTTACTTTACAAAAATACACAATTTTAACAAATAAATGGACAAAACATTATTTTTAACTTCTAAAATTCCACAAAAATATTTTTCTTGCTTATAAAAATATAGCTAACCATTCTAAACTCAAATTTGTAATTGAAACTCATTTTTAAATCAATTTCCACCTTTTTATTTGATTAAACAACCTTTAAAAAAATCAAATACTTCCTTTAAAAATTATTAAAAGAAGTAATTGACAGTAATTAATAAAATTATTGCATTTTCTCTAAATAAAAAATATTTTCCATTTATTATTAATCCAAACAAATAAAATAAAATTTCAAACTTTATTTTCTCATTTTATTCCAAAATTCATTGTTTATTCCAAATAAACAATTTAATTTCTCCAATTTTATTTTAATTTACAATATTAAATTATTACTACCGTTATAATTTAATATTAACAGGCAATCTCCAAAATCAGGGTTGTTACAATTGGCATGGATGAAATTTTGGTAGCTTGTTAAAAATTTGAAAAGCAAAATAAAAACCAGTTCTGGTTTAGAATAATTGGAATGGTTATGTTATTAATAAAATATATGCAGAAATGAATTAAGAAGGTGAATTAAAATTAAATGGATTGCAAGTAAACAAGTTGATTTAAAATTTGTAAATGGATTGGAATTTGATTGGATGAGAATCAAATTTAAATGGAAATAAAATTAAGGTAAGAAGAAATGGAGTTATTTTGGAGTTGAAATAACTTAAGAAAAATGTGTAAGGGTTGTTGTCGAGTTTTAAGAGATGATTTTGAATAAACCTATATGGATAATGAACTTGAAGTGTAAGAATAGGATTTGATTTAAAAATTGCAATGAAATAAGAATATTTGGGTTGTGAATAATTCCGAATGGAATAAAATTAATATAGATTAAGATGGAATTAATTAGAAATTGATATAAGCTTATATAATTGTTTTATATATAAATAACATTAAAATTTGCTTAAGAAATTAGTCGTTGTCGTAAACGAAGTAAATGAATTAAAATAAATTTGTTTGGTATTTCGGAATGAAATAAAAATCCAAACATGAATTATAAAATAGATTAAACTCGTGAAAATTTATTAAAGTGATTTTTGAAGATAAAAATCAAATATTGAATTGTAAGATGGCAGTGTACTAAGTTGGAATACATTAGTCAATTGAATATGTTAATGGGATTTAAATTTGGTAATAAAAAGTTGAAAGTGTGAATGAATAATGGAATCGGATTATAATAGTGATGGTTTGAATTGTAAATAAATTCGAGTGAATGATTGTGAATAAATTTAATAATGGAATGGAATTAAATATAAATTGAGCTGGAATCAATTTAAATTGGTTATAAAACATAAGTAATTATTTATTCACATGGATATCGTCAAATTGCATACAATAAATCGCCGTTTGACGTAAACGAAGTAATTAAAATTCTATGAGTTGATAGAAGTTAAATAAATTGATTTTGAGATCAACTGAATTAAATATGAGTTTGTTTTGCTTAAAAATGAATTGAATGTAATGTAAGCATGTGAGATGTTAACCATTTGGATTAAGTAAAACTATGTGTGATTGGTTGTAAGCAATTAAAATTTATGTTGGAACATTGAAATTTTTTATGAAAAGTGTTTAGTGTGCATTGCTTTTAGTATTCATGTGTTGTAGTTGTTTTAAAGAGTGAAATGATAATGAATTTCATATATATGGCACTTACATATTTAAATTGAGTAAGTACAGGTAGAAGGGAGCCGTGTGGCTGGATTTGGTTGCGCTAATTGCTAAATTATAAGCCACTTACTTAAAAATGCTAAATAGAGGTACGCCTACGCAATAAAATTGAAAAATGATATATATATATATATATATATATATATATGTACATATTGTGAAATATTTCGTTTTCCGGCCGTGTGGGCCGATGTATATATATTTGTATCTATTGTGATATTGTGAAACGCTCTCCGTACAAGGATAGACTCTGCCAAAAAATTTCAAAAATTTTGGGAGTTAGAAATTTTTTGGGGAGTTAGAAATTTTTTGGGAATTTTGATTAACTAGGAAAGTTGTTTTTGAAATGATGTTGAAACCTAAGCTTTTGAGTTATAAATAAAGAGAATGGTTTTGGAATTGAGCTAAGAATTTTGGTAAATTGAGTGTAAGTTTTTAACTAAGTAAGTTGGGTAATTAAATGAGTTTAGTAGCATTTTCCTACCTTAGCAAATTTCGGGGACGAAATTTTTATAAGGGGGGAGGAATGTAACGACCCAGAATTTTGGTCGTTATATTTTGAACATTTAATTCATTTTAAATGTTGAATGTGAATTATAATTTGATTTTGAATAAGAAGATTTTGGGTAAATTAATGGAATTAGTTAAATTTCAAATATGGCTATTCAAGTGGATTTGAATAATAATAATTTAATAATTGAAATTGGAATAATTTGTGAATCTGGATGTAAATGGTTATGAAAAAGGTTTCTAAGATTTATTTTAAGCCTAGATGGATTTGAATTATAATATTGGACTTTTGGATGGAATCAAAAGTCGATAAGTTAAATTTGGAATTTTATATTAATTTAATAATGGAATTTAATATTATAATAATATAAATAATCAGATTTTGATTCGGAATGAATCAGAATGATTTCTAATATGATTATAAATTCTATATGATTTATAATTAAGTTAGAAAAATTTAAAAGTGAAATTTTAAGTGATTTCGATGATTTTGAAAATCGCTCGAATTAATCGACGAGTTAAAATAGCCTTCCAGGGCACCGTCTCGGAATTTGACGAAACCAGTTCCATTGGAACCGAAATAGTGTATTATTATCGGATTTCAATTTTCGTAGTGTTTGGAGTTACCATTTGCTTGAACTGGTGAGAAACGCGTTTAAATTGAAAATTTAATATTTAAAATCGATTCAAAAAGCTATCTTCCACATACATTTGAATTGGGCTCCGAAACACGTTCCATAGTGTTTGGAATATGGGTAAAACATTATAAACGCCTATCGGCACGTTTCTATTAGAATTCGTTTGAAAAGTTAAGTAATTTGTGAATATATTATTTAACTAATATATGTAAATGTATATATATACGCTCAATCAGCTAACCCTAATTCCTCTTTCTTTTGGCCGCCACTAAGTCAATCTAATGGCCGAAAGGTTGCAAGCTTCCTACCTTATTTTCTCCCCATCTATTAATTGTTAGCCGATGGTTCCAACTACAATGTCGTATAGCTCGATGAGCTCTAAATATCCAACGGCGATGATTGGGTATGGCGGAGGGATGGGAGGCAAAATGATGGGGAAAGTAGTGCGTTCGAGGGGCAATTTTGTGGTGAAGAGGGGGCCGAGTGGCACATGGTTTCTGGCATTGGTGGAGTGGGAGTAGGCGCTTTTTGTGGTGGTTTCTGATCACCGTCGAACTCGATGAGTAGGCGGCAATCATTGAAGTAGGATGTCGGCCGATGGGTTCGAAACCTGGGGATGAACGTGATGTAGAGGAAGATAGGAGCGGCTTTGATCTCATTTCCTAATTGAATGGTTATGATTTGATCAGGTTAAAATAAAAATAAAAATTTGTTTATAAATTATAATCAAAAGTTTAAAATATCATAACTTTGGTGTACGTTATCAGATTTCGACGAAATGGGAAGTACTGGAATCGCAGCGACGCGATCTACGTGCTGAAGTAGATCTTGAGGCATTTGGAGCAAACGGAAATTTTGGATTCAATCAAATGGTTCAATTTAATTTAAAATTTGGAACGCTCTATTAATTCAATGTAAGTTAATCTCACTGACATCTAGATGCCATTTAATTTAAATAGTTAATATTTAAATGCTTGATGGATAGATTGGTTGAATATGGAAATTATTATCATTCCGGATTGATATTTATGTGTCGTGCTGACATCCGTGGATGCAGGGAAACAGGTTGGAGGGATCCAACTGGATTCCTCACAATATAGAAATGATCTTCATAATCTGTGATGTATTTTATTTATATTCTGTGATAGATTAATTTGGAAATTTTGCTATGATATGTTATGGTTGAATAAATATAATCTGATATTTAAAATATAAATAAAATAAATTGTGATTAAAAGGGAAATGAAAAGGAATATTTAAGTAATGAATTTAAGGAAATTAAATTCAGGAAATTGGTTTGGAATTTGTTAATTGTTTTGAAACAGTGATGAAGAATGGAAATTTGTAAATTGGTTTTACAAATGATGTGGAATATTTATCAGTGGATGAATTTGAAAATATGGATTTTCGGTGGGAATTTCTATAGAAAGGTGCAATTTTTTTTAAAGGTAATAGTGAGATTATATTTAAAATATTGGAAAGTGTATTTTCCTGGAAAACTAAGTATGTTTTCAAAGAAAAGCTTTCGAAGTATAAACTAGAAAGTTAAAAAAATGTGTTTCCAGAATATATTAGAAAAAAAATTATTATCTTTAATTATTTTTTTGGAAATAAATATTTAATAAAGTAATTATGGTATTTTAAGTATTTTAAAGGTAAATTTGTATTATGTTTTCTAAAAGGAAATTTTACTATAAGCATTTGATATAATAACTTTATTTTAAAAGAAATTTTTATTTAAGTTACCCAAGAAAACTTTTATGGAATTTTCAAAAGTGTTATTTGGAGTAAAGAATTTGGTAACTTACTTAAATAAATTAAGTATATATTTTAAAAGTGATTTCCAGGAGATAGGAAATGTGTTTAAAAATAAAAGGTGTTTTATTTTTAAAGTGTTGGAAGAATTTACGGGATTGAAACGTAAATTTGAATTGAGAGAAATCAAGCAGGATTTATAAAAGGAATTCTTTGGATTATTTTGGAATAGAAGTGTATTTCCCTGAAAAGCCGAGTACATTTCTAAAGCAGATTTTTGAGTAAAAGTTAATAGTTTTGTAGTTGTTTTTAAAGGAATGTTCTAAGAAGTTATATTTAAGTTGTATAAATTTTAAAGGTAAATATTATTATATTAGTTATAATAGGAATTATTTTTAGAGGTCAATTGGAATTATGTTTTAAAGATAATGATTAATATTTATATTTTATTAAGTAGTTTTATTTTTAAGATAGATTGGTTAAAGTTTTATTTGAAACTTGTATAAAATTTAATAACTCTTATTTTAAAATTTAGCTTGGCTTAAATTTTATTTTAGAAATTAGTTTTATATTTTATATCGAGGTTTTATTTAAAATATTTTTAAAATATATATTTTGGATAAAGTGTTTAAGTAGTTTAATTTAAACGGTTTAAAGTATAATTTACATTAAAGTAGTTTAAATTGTTTTAAAACCTAAAATGTTTGGACTTGTTTGTTTTCAATGGAAATGAATATTTAGGAAATTTATTTCCGTGAGAGAAAGGGGGTCTGAAAACTATTTTCAAAAGGGTTGAAAAAGGAAATTTATCTTGCGAATATATTTTTGAGGTAGATAAATAATTTGAAAAATTATTTATTGTTCGATGGATGTTTGTGAATGTTAATAGATAGTTAAATCACCGACTATCCATATTGGCCAATGCGCTGATTGTTTCGTAGAGACCGGGATCGGGATTAATTCCTTGAAAACCACTTCGATCCGGATTGTACATTTCCGTGTGGAAAACAAGAGTTGGAATCGAAGATAGAGCAGTGAAGTGCAAGGGCTGGTCGCTACTAATCCTGAGGGTGATTCCAAAATGGATGTAGTAGGAGTAGTGCCTTCAGTTCCGTTCGAACCCGGAACGGACTTGTATGGATGAATGCCTTTAGAACATCGTCAGGTGGACGATGAGCATTCTAAGTGATATGTTCTAAAAAGGTAATGCTTAGCCTCGAGCCTCATCAACCGGGAATGATTGAAAATCAGGAGATATGCAACAAGGCAAAGTGGGTAGCACCCATTAGGGTGAAGTCATCCCTGTCTAGATGTCCCTTTTTATTCGGCTTAGTAGGCGGTTGCTGATCCCAACCGCAGGGTGATCTTACTCGGGATTATCCAGTAAGGGGTAGTCCGGGTGTGACATCCCGGAAATTTGGACAATATCAATTTAATAATCTGCATTGAAAATTAAATTGATTTAATAATATTTGTTAATAATAATTGGAATTGATTTAATAATCTTCTTTTAAACAAATAATTAACTAATAATTTATCTTTTAAAAGCCAATTAAATTGTTTTTTATTTATAATATATATATATATATATCTGTATATATTGTAAATAAATAACCTTTGTTTTAAGTTTAATAAAATAAAGACATGATTTTTAATTCTAATATTTTTGGTAAATTAGGGATTTGATTTAATATTGAATAAATAATCATTTGACTTTAAAACACTCAAGATAAATTTAAATTGTTTAAAAGTATTTTAGCTTAGAGCTTAAATTTAAATAAAAAGTTTGTTTTGTTTTATAGCTTGATCAAATAAGTGACTTATATTATAGAGAATAGTTCTTTTATAAATTTATTTTTAATTTAATAATAAGTTATATTTAAACTATATCAATATTGTAATATCTTTGAAAATGGGTTTTATAATATAAATAGAAGTTGATATTTTAATATGTGTATATTTTTGAAAGAAGCTATGATTTGTAAATTTAAAATAAAATAATATTTTATAAATCTTAACATAAGTATTTATTTATTTAAGTTAAAATAAAAGTAACCTATAAGTAAAATGAATATATAAGTTAAAATTTATAACAAAGACTGAAAACAACTTTAAATAAAATAAATATAAAAGTAAAGTGATAAAACAAAACAAAGTTAAGTAAAATGTCTTTATGTATGTTCAGTATATAGGTTGAAATTTATTACAAGGAATTGAAAACAACTTCATATAACAAAAACAAAATAAAGTAAGAAAACAATAATTATGCAGGCAAGAAAGTACAATACAAAATATCTAAATACAAATGGTCTGTAGCTTGTAGATTGAGAATCAGACAAGCATAAACATAAAGCATATAGAATAGTTTGTGAAGCAAGCTAAAAACATGCAGGTAAGAGAAGTGGTAAGCTAAGTAAAAATATCTACATATGAAATGATTAAGTTAGCTAATTAGGAAACATAGAGTACATTAACATTTAATGTTCAAATTCTCAGCACAACATTGAGTCAATTCGTGATATTGGAAACAAATCTTTCAGCCTCCAAATATAAGAATGTTGCCTGATAAAACAAAATGCAAATAGTATCTGTAAAATGCTAACCTAGATAACACCTTCCCCTGAAACTCATGCCAACTTCCTTAGTTCATTTAAAACAACATAGCAAGCTTCTTCATTTTATTTTATTTCTCATACAAACTCAAATATAAAACTTGAAACACTTCTCAACAAAAACATAGAGTTTTGGATAATTGAAGCAAACTGTTCCCAATTTTTAAAATTAGGCTGTTTAAAACAAATGGTGCACTGTTCATTTTTTTCAAGCAAGGCCATTCTTAATTTCAGAATTTCAAAGCATTTCAAAATAAAACGAGGCTATGTTTACTTCTGAATACAGGTGAGTAACACCCTTCATTTTAAATACTTAAGTATATATATATGTTGTTAAATTTTGATCTGATATGTGTATTTATCTTGATGAATTTTTGTGTACATGTGTTACTGTATGTACGTGTGTTTGACATTCTGCAATCACATCTGTTTAAAGGCAAGCAACCTATATTCAAATCTAATCAACAAAGCAACTCAAAGTTTAAAATAAAAGGGCATGCAAGTGCAAGGTTTTTAAAAGCTAAGAGATTTCAGATTTCAAACTGTTTTTCAAACCTGGATGCTCTGACTTCATTTCAGGTGAGTAACACCTTTAAACAATTTGAGTTTAAAATCTATTGCATGCTAATATTTGGATGTTCTACGAGTTTGTGTGAATATTTGTATATATTCTTTTCTCTTGGCATTTGTGACATTACTACATAGTGTATACCCAGTAAGATACCCTGTTAAAATTTTAAAGTTTCTAATTTAAACTGTTTTTTTTTCAAACAAGTTGCAAGTAAAAACTGCCCTGTCTGCACTTTAAGGTAATAATTTCATATTTTAACATAAATGTTAACTATCAGTTGCCTGTAAATGAGTATGCTTGAATGCTTGGTTCGTGATGAATCTTCTGTATGTATATTGATGGCTCTCCTCTGTATTTAAACTGCAGAGGTTTAGAAATGAGGGAAAATTAAAATTTCCTTAACAGATCATTGTTAGATTTTTTTTAAAAAAACAACTTTAAGCATGATTGTTTAAACACCATCTTGATTTTTGAAAACAAGTTAAGTAGTTTAAGTTAGAAAATTTCCTGTAAGCAAGAAATTACAGTGGAAACTTAAATAATGGGATAAATCAAATGTTGAATTACATTGATTTCAGTACATGCCTTGAATCATTTTTGAAAGGAATGATTTTTAAAACAAAAATCCAAATATTTACTATTGAATTGAATAAAGATTTAGAAACTGTATGAAAAACAAATCTTGATCAATTTTTGATAATCAAAGAATCTGTGAATGGTTAAATTGTGACTGAAGCTTGCTTAAACATCATTGAAGCTAGGAAAATATTGAATGATTTTTCTGTTGCAATCTATGATAGTACGAGATTGATATAGGGTTTAGCTCTGGAATTTGTTGTGGTCTGTGACGAGGAGAATTCATCACCTATGTTTGACCGAGTGGTATAAAACTCTAGGAATGAGTGGTTTGGTGAGTGACGAAGTCAAGGCCGAAGTTGTGCGATTTCAGATGATCAGAGTTGCCATGCCGAGGCACATTGGTGAGTGGGTGATGGGTTCGTAAGTTATCGAGTTGAACTCGATTTTGATCGACAGTGCATTAGGGTCGTCTGTTGATTCGTGGTCAGAGTTGGTGCGATTTGCGACGAGAAGGGGGTAGTCTCGATCGCCAGGGTCCGGCGCCGCCTCCGTGCATGTGCACGGTGTCCATTGGTAGATGATGTTTGGGTTGTTCTGGAACCTGAAGAATCGGTAGCTGGATGGAGTAGAGAACACTCGAGTTTTACTCGAGTTATTTCAGGATTCACTCGAAGCGGACAAGTTTTTGACTCGAAGTGTTGCAAGGGGGGGTCTCGAGGCTGTGATTGTCCAGGTATTAGTAAACCTGATTGATTTCAGCTTTTAGTGCAAATAAACAAGTTTAAAATTTAATAGTTTTAATAAAAGGGATAATTTGTTCCCAAACAAATGTTTAAATTTGATTGTGATAAAATCGTTTTTCTATATAAAAAAAAATAGAGTTTAAAATGAAGGTTAAATAAATTGTTTTGATTTGAAATTTTGCAAGTTAAAATGCAATGTAATTTAGAAGCTAAGTTTTTATCAAAATAATTAAGTAGTTTAAATTAACGGGTTTTCTTATATAGGTAATAAATGTTTTCTTACATTTTTTTTAGAGTTATAAATTAATATTTAAATTTGGTTAAATGTTAAAGGGCAAATCATTTGAGATCCTAAATTCAAAATAGAATTTGAATTAAAAATGTAATGTTTTAATACACTTTAATATTAAGGGAGTCATTAATAGAGAAATAAATTATTTTCGGAATAATTTAAATACTAAAATGATTTAATAAATAAGTTAATTTAAGAATGACTTATGTATTTAATTTATAAATCAACAATTTAGGTTAATTTGAAATAGAGATTAATCAAGAAGTAAATTAAGAAATGATATTAGTTAATAAAGGAAATTAACTAAAGACTATTAATTAATTAATTAATTAATGTGATTAATTTTGTTAATTAACCAGATTAATTAGATAATCTATTGTAAATGGTTAAGTGTAATTACTTGATAAACGTAATTAAGAAATTAATTACTTATTGTAATTAATTTTGATCAAATGATTTATTTAAGTTAATTAATTTAAGAAATCATTTAATGATTTGATATGTGTAATCACTTAGTGTATTCAATGGAGCATAATTACTTGGGGAAGTAATTAATATAATTACTGAATGTAATTAGTGAAGAGTATGTGTTAATAAAGTAATTTGGATAATTACTTTTGTAATTAATCAGAGGATTAATTAGTGGAGATAATTAACTATGGGATAATTAATTTATTAATATGAGTAATTAAGAGTAGTTAATTACTGGTTGATATTAATCAAGGTGATTAATAATTGTGTTTAATTAAATATTAATCACTTAATTAAATTAAATAAAGTAATTTAATTTAAATATGAATTATAATTAATTAATTAATGATGAAATTAAGAATAGTTTAATTAAGAAATAATTAATAATGTGGTGATAAATTAAGGAAAATGTAATTTATTGTATTTAATTATAAATAAAGTAATTAAATGTTAATTATTATAAATGATAATAAATTTGGAAAATTAATTAAAGGCTAATTACTTATTGTAATTAGAAGGTGATTAATTGAAGAAGTTAATCAAGATAAATATCTAGAGATTAATTAATTAATTTGTTTAAAATTAAATTAATAAGTTGTATAAGCAAGATTTATAGATGAAGTAATTAATTTAATTTACTTTAAATTAATTTGAGATTTAAGTAGTTAATTTAATTCATTTTAAATTAATTACAAAATGGTATGATTATAAATCATTGCTTATGGATGGATGATAGTGATATCTTATTTGATGATTGTGCATTCAGATCTGACTTGAATACTATCTATGTGATATGGATGCTTGATTTAAAGTATGATAATATTTAACTATCAGTTTTGATGATAATATGAATTATCTGTTTATGATGATGTGATTATCTATTGTGATATTGTGAATTCTCCATCTGTGTGTATATTGATGTTATTGAATTGAACTGTTAAGACTAAATAGACAACTTGGCCTTAAAAGACACGTTTTGGATTTCGATGAGACCGGGATCGGGTTTCCGCATTAGGAACATCCGAAAACCACATCGATTCCAAATTAACGATAGGTCTTAATTTGAAGGAAGATGAAGATTCAGAATGCAAGGGTTATTGTCGTTAACTCTGAGGTTGATTCCAAAATGAGTGTAACGAGATAATGCCTTCGGTTTCGTTCGAACCCGGAACGAACTTGTATGGATTGAATGCTTTCAACACATCGTCAGGTGGGCGATGAGCATTCTAAGAAATGTATTCTAAAAAGGTAATCGTAGCCTCAAGCCTCATCAACCGGGAATGGCTAAAACAGGGGAGGTGCAGCAAGGCTAGGTGGGTCATGCCCAAGCAGGACAAGGATATTCCCCTGTCTAGATGTCCCTTTATTTTCGGCTTAGTGGGCAGTAGCGACGGCTATCTGCCGGGTTATCTTGTTCGGGACTGTTCAGTAAGGAATGGTTCCGGCCTTGTGTTGCAGGGGATGAAGGGAGTAATCCTCGGTACGGTGATCTAGGACCCGTACTGTGACGGGCGGTACCCCAGTAGCCCTGCCATTGTATGGAATCCACAATCCAATAAGTGCCAACGGTTTTGATTGTATTACCCACTTTTGTGGCTAGTAGCTGGAATTTAATAGATGTAACAATTTCGGCTATTTTCTATTTACTTGAAAACCCTAAACCTATTATAATATCACAGAATTTCCTATCAAATGTTTTGGTTAGCGTAAGGTAAAAACTTTTCCATGTTTATGTGTGGGAAGTCTTACGTGATACCTTTTGTTTCAAAAAGGATTTTCAAAATTAAGCAACTTTAACCTGTTACTCATACCAGACCCATGTCTGACCTGGAGTTTATTTTCTGTTTTTCATAAACTCTCGGGTACCCAAATTTTTACGGGTAGCCAAGGGATTCAGGTTAGCTTTGACGCATTCTGGAGGAGCAATGGAGCAGGAGGCTTCAGCGTTGTAGATGTATATATAGTTCCGCTGTGTTAGTATCTTTGGGTTATTTGTTTGAGTTGAGTTGTATTAACCAGACAGGTGTCTATAACTGTCCAGTATGTGATGTATTATCTGTATAACTCTGATTGATGCTGTATATTATGTAAATACTTATATGAATTATTATAATTTATTCGTTCCGCTATGAGATTCTGATGTTGTTGTTCTTTCTTCTCTATCTTTTCTATTTTCTCACCCATTTCTTTCTTCAGGACGAAGCGGTTTTCTAGGCATAGAAAGCCGGGTCGTCACACCGGGTCTTCTGTAGCAGGGGATCGGGCGAGATCCTCGGTACGCTGATCTAGACCAGGTATTGTGATAGGTGGTACCCCAATGCCTAGTCATTAGTTGGAAATCCATTCTCCCTACGCGCCTGTACGGTTTTGATTGTGCCCAACTATTGCTGAAATGTGAGATGCAAGCATTTCAGTAAGATTCTACTTTACTTTCTATAGACACTATTATAATATCAAACGGATTTGGGAAAAAGTGTTTTGGATATCGTAAGGTTAAAACCCGACATGTTTATATGTGGCGTGGTATTACTTGATTCTTTTGATTTTCAAAGAATTTTGAAACTTTAATAATCAACTTGGGTGTATTTTATCTCACGCTGGTATTCCAGACTGACTCGGGTGTTATTCTATTATAATGCTAGGGTTAGACCGAATATTCTAAATACAGGATAGGATGCCGTGGAGCTTACGAGAGGGGCTGAAGTCCGAGACGTACTATCCGTACTTGTTTATATCCACTGCTATGGATGTTTGAAATTGCCAGCAAGCTCTGAGGCAGGCTGATATAACTGCCAGGTTGGTAATTGTTGTTTACTTGTGATATACTTTGATGATGTATCGTATAAAACAGATATAGTTTTCATTTTTTGTGAAGTTCTTTTATTATTTATTATATTTTGTTCCGCTATGGTTTTGATATTCCGTTATTGTTTAGTTCCTTCTTTCTTCTATTTTCTTTCTTTTTCCTCAACAATTTGCCTTTTCCAGCACTCGATCGTCGGCATATTATACTGTAGCGTATTTTGTGTCGCTTTTCGAGGGTTGAGAAGGGCAGGTCATCACAATTATTCCCGCACTTCCCACGAGAAATTAGCATCTCAATGATAAAAATTTGTCATACATCTTTTATTTATTATTTTAGTTATTTCATTAGTTAGTAAATGAATGAAATGAGATTTGCCATGCATATTTACTATTTAGGTTTCTACTATGTATATCTATGTCTATGGTATGATACTAGTATTATATTCAAATATTAAAATGTCATAGCTTTATTATGCTTACTAATCATCTCTAACTTTAGTGATATGTGCTTTGAAATCTCCTTCACATTTTGTGATATAGGATACAAGCAAGAAGTAACCAACGAGGTTGACCAATGAAGTTCCACCAGTATAGTTTGATGGTCGCACCATCGCTTGTGAAGGAGTATGTCACTACCATAATTTCTACTATTAATAATAATTTATTAATGTAAATAATTTTTGTTTTAAAACCATGAATTAACCACACATTCAACCCCTATAAACTGATCTAGCTATAGGAGTTGGAGTTTGGTTGTGGGGACACAAGTCGTATTTGTAGTGGATTTGGGTAGTGGATCACTACCCTCGGCCAAACACACCCTACACGCCTCCATCACCATCCACCCACCACCTTTAGCCAAGGCCTACCTACCCATCTACCCAAAGCCATTTATCTAAGTTACCCAAGGCTGTACCCTCCTCCCTAGGCCGTGCACCCCCTAGCAAAGCCATATCCCCTTCCTTATAAAAAAGAAAATGAAAGAAAAAGAAAAGGAGAGAAGGAAAGCAAAGCGACAAAGTAGAGACGTTTGGAAATAGCACTATAGCGAGAAACACGTATCTCACATAAAAGGTTGACTGAGTGGATACGAAGGTGAGAAATTCTCACCGCTTTTGAATTTATATTTTGTTTATCTTAAAACAATCACATTTATACCCATATGACATATGAATGTTTATACCGAATTGATTTTTAATATGGATGTTTGATAATTGGTTAAATAATTGAATTATGATAGTATATTCCGTTACGGTATTAATAGTGAATGTTGGATTGAAATCAAAGGTTATGTGATTGGTTGAATGCATGTTATGTTAGTGATGAATATAGACTTTTGTTATGTTCATTTTGATTTAATAATTCTTTGTTAAGAAAGACCAAATTTTAGTGATATGAGATACTTTGGAAAAATAAGTCTCTTTTTAATTAGAAGTGAAATTAAAGTAAAAATAAAAGATAATTTGAAATTTGAAGTAAAAAGGGTTTGAAAAGAATAGTTAAATTGAAATTGAAATTGAGATTAATAGTGAAATTGAAATTGAAATCGATTTTGAAAATTGAATTTGAAATTAAGGTTGAATTGAAGTTTAAATTGAAATTAGATTTGAAGTTTAAGTTTTAAATGTGTTTAATTTGAAGTTAGAATTGAAATTGTATTGAAATTGGAATTTAAAATTTAATATTAAAATAATAGGAGTAAAATAATATTATAATATAGTAATGGTGAAAATAAATTTTAAATACTTTAAAAAGGTGAAAATATGGATTTAAAATGATTTGTAATGATTTTATAAGTAATAGAATTCAATTTGGATAAATTATTTCAAGTATTGAAAAATAAGTTAAATCTAGGCGCGTCGCGCAACGGTAATTCGAGATTTCACATCGAAAAGTTCAAATAGATGTGTACATTGGAATATAGCCAGGAATTCTTTGAGATAAAAAAATCCTAGACTATTATATCCATATCTTTTAATCGAAGAAAGAAAATCAAAGTTTCATTGAGTAGATTTTGTATTAATTTTAAATCAATTTTCAACAAAAATCGTGCTAATGCAGTTAATGACCATAACAAAAAATCTTTTTAAATTAACGTTTTTAATTATGGAAAAATGTGGAATAAATTTGATAAATTTATTTAAATAATTTAAAAGAGATTTGGATTGGAAAATATGAATTTTCAAATATTTAAAAGTTGATTTAATCAAATAAGCTTAGATAGCACTTTACGCGGTATGCTACGAATGGTATAGCTTTTAAATTTGAGTTTAAACTAATGATTTTTTCCAGAATCAATTGTGAATGTTTTTTAAAAGGAAGATTGAGCGTTTTGAAAGATAATTTGGAACCTTTATAATCAACTCCAAAATAAAGTTGATAACTAGTTATGCGGAAACGACTAGTACATTTATACCACCTATGAGATCTTGGAAGATAAACCAAGGTGTTTAACTAAGGTTAGGGATGGAGCAACCAGTGCCCTGAACTTACCTGGCCTATGTTTTCTTTTCTTAGGCGAGGGGTGGAACAGATCGAAAGGAAAGCCCGGATGCTCTTAAATAAAAAGATTTTATTAAGTTTTCCAAAATAAGAGTAGATCGATATTATCCAAAATTTAAGAAATCTTCCAAATGAATGATTTCTATGATCCTATTTACTCGAAAATGTTTGCCAAGATTTATTTTACGGTTTATCGTAAACGATGTCTTAAATAACATTGTTTTTGACCCGACTAAAAGTTAAGGAATTTGGATCGAGGGTTAAGTGAGGAAATTTAAGATATTTTCCAAAGCAAAAGAATGAATTACTTAGAATTATCCTAAGTTAAAAGAAAGAGGATTTCGAAATCATCCGAAATGAATTAAAGTAAAAAAATTAATAAATCATGTATATTCATATTCACTTTTTATCGATAATTGGATTTCGAAGGAACCAGGGTCAGATCCGAGTAGTTTTAGGTTAGTCATAGACGGTTGGAGTTTCCAAAAGAGAGCTGAAGATATTCATCAACGTTTAGACATGTTCTATTATCCGTTGTACTTAGTTTTTGTAAGGACGGATGTTTATAATTGTGCAAGCTGAAATTAGGTTAGATTCTGATATATATATATATATATATATATATATATTTTCCGCTATAAAGATATTTGTTCAATATTATATATTATTCCATTCGTGTGATATTATGTTCTGTCTTATTTTCTTTATTACCTTTTATGTTTCGTATTTTCGTGCAATTTGAGTTGGACATGTGTGGTTTATTGTCGATTCAAAGGGTATGGAAAAACAGGCCTTAACATTTGGTATCAGAGCTTTTGGTTGAGTGAACACCAAAGCCTAATAGGGGTAAGTCTCATCAGAGATAGGATTAGTAATATCCTAGAATGGGTAACTCATTAGAGGTAGGGGTAGTAACACCCTATAATGAGTTATGAGAGTGTTATATATATAAGCATGTATTTGTTAATTTTATAAAAGTGATTTCATTTTAAAGAAATGGGTAAACAGAATAATTTTATCTCGGGTTTATGTTTTAAATATCAAAGGGGATATTATTATTTTTGGTTGAAAATTAAGGATTGATTGTAATTTTGCTTAGTAAAACTAAAATATGAATATCTTGTGATTAGAATTGCACGATTTGACTATAAGATATTCCATATAGAATCAATTAGTTGAAATCTAGAATTTAGAACTTTAGTGATATACCCTTAGGTATTTAGTATTAAGAAATAATAATGATTAAGTGATTATCATAATGGATGGATTTAAAAGCTGAGTACAAATATCTTATAAAGTAAAATTCACAATTTGACTATAAGATATTTGATGATAATATTGAAGCTAGAAGTTGTAGTGAGGGAAAGTAAAAAGAAAATGTATGCTTAGAAAAATTCTTATCAATAAGATAAGAAAACGATAAACCTAAATTAAGACTTTGGGTAAATATAATATAAAAGGGTAAGTTCTATAACTTATAAAGGAGATAAGGTAATTTGAAATTTAGAAACTTTGATTAGGTTAAAAATCAAGGTGAAATTTAGGAATAAGAGATATATGAAATATCATCCTAATATAAAACTTTGAATTAGTGATAAATTTAGGGTAACATTTGTAATTCATGATGAAGTAAGATTATAAGTGGATATTTTTGAATAATATGGTTAGTAGGTTGATTGTTGGATGAAATTTTGAAATAACAAATACCATGTGAATTAAATTTCACAATTGGACTATAAGGTATTTGATGGATTTAAGGTTAAGAAATTTGATTTAGAAAATGGACAGGCAAATATGTTTAGTAGTTAATCATAGAATTAGTGAGAAAAAGATGTCCACTTAGTAAAGTTGTCTTGTTAATATATGAATAATATTAGCTAAATTAAGACCTTAGATAAATAAAGAAAAGGATTAAGTTTTATACCTTATTAATTTGAGATAATAGTAGAATTTCACATTTGTTGAACACCCTAATTGAAGTGATAACGGTTTGAAGTTTGGGATGTATATATATATATTAGGAAGTAAAGGTATATTGTACAAGTTGAAGTCACATTTGTAAGCTTAAGTAATAATGTGTTTAGAAGAAAGTAAACGGTTGTGAAAAAAAACCTTGGATTAATAGAAATTTTGAGAAATACATTAGGTAAAAATGAATGTGAATACACATAAGTTATACGTAGATCATTTCGGCACATAAATTTTTGATCTAAGATTTGAGTACAGAACTTTGATGTGTTACACCGAACCCAAAAAGGATTTATCACTCGATTCTTGAAGGTGAACATTGATGAGGGTTTGTGATTATGTACTCAATTTTTCTATCATGGTCGAAAGCTATGCAAGGAAAGCAAGAGTTTGTGATCAAGAAGTTTGATCAAAGTCCGTACTAGAAAATCAGAGAATCGATACTAGGTCGGAAGTAAAATTGTTGATTCGAATAATAGATCGAATTGATTATCACATATAGTATGATGTTTTGAGTCTATCTACATGGTAGTTGGATAGTTAGCTTAAATAGTAGGCATTAAGATATATGGGTTAGACTTATGTTTTGGTATGTATATATATAGACCTCAGGTGTGGACATGCTCAGGTCAGGGAATGAGTTATATGGATGTACTCATTTATGTTGATATAGTATCGGTTTCGTTGTTTTTGGATGTGTACTCTTGTTTGGTTGTTGTATATATTATCTTAACTGTGCAGTATGCACTAGGATGGGTACGATAGAAGTTTGACTTGATGTATGTATATATAACCTTAAGTATATGATAAGTACTCAAGTTAGTATAGGGAATCTCTATATGTATGTTTGGCATCATTTATTTTAGTGTTGATATCGACCTTCTTCTTTTCTATCATCAGTATAAATAAGTCAAAATATTTGAGGATACGTGCATGGTATAGATTCCTTTATGTAACTTTCATTTGAAGGACGAAATGCTTTTAAGTAGGGGAGAATTTAACGATCCGTAATTTCACTACTTCGGAAATGAGAGATTTCGTTCATTTTAAATTTAAAAGGAATTTAAAAATTAAATAAATATGTTATATATAATAAATAATTATCTAATCTTATAATTAATAATTTAAAATGTATAAAATTGGATTTTAGAACAAATCAACAAAAGTTAAGTTTTGTTAAAAATAAGTAAAAGCTTAAATAAGTGGATTAAATATTTATTTAAAAAGGTAAATCTTATTTAAAACATCTAATAAAGATAATAAAAGTATATTAATATATTTAAAAATATGTTAATGACCGTTTTACAAAAATAACCAAAATTTATCGCATTTTGTCAGTTTTGCATACACTGTAAAATTAGAGATTTTGATATTAATTAAATATAATTTTTAAATATAAAGAGACATGTTTTAATTTATTTAAAGAAGTAAAAATTTCATTTTTAAAATTTGGTTTACATCAATATATAGCTTAACAAAAACGTCAAATTTTGATTGTAAAATTTGTCGACAAAAACACCGGTTTCAACCAAAACAAGTTGTCGTCAAGTTGTTGCAACTTGATACATTTTCTAACATACACATATGCATAAATACAAGTTTACAAACTATTTAAATACTTAACATTTAGCACTAAAAGACAAAAGGAGTTTACTTTCGAAAAGTTTAAATAAAAAAAGTAAGAAAAGTGATTTGACAATTTATAATTAAAATTAAAATACTAAACAACATCATTACTAAACCATCTTTTCTCATTAGTGCATAAGACTTATCTTACATGGAAAAGAAGTAAATTTTATTTTAACATTTTAAAGTGTAAGAAAAAGCGGCAAACATCATTTCTTAAGTACAAATTCAAATCAAACCATTTCTTCTACATTAAGCAAAGGTCAAATCAAGGGCAAAAATGTAAATTAAAAGTCCAAAAAAGTAGAGAAGGGTATTATAGTCATTTTCCATCCAAAGCTCAAATATAAATAAGCATCCATACCTTCCACTTTTTCACATTTCATTCCTTCCTTCTTCACTTTCTCCATCTTCTTCACCTCCATTTCCATGGCTTCCCACCTCCATTTTTCTTCTACCTCTAAACCATTCACCTTCTACCACTTATACTCCTCCTCCAAAATACCAAAACCCTCTCCACCCTCGGCGAAAACCACCCTACACGCCTCCATCACCATCCAACCACCACCTATAGCCAAGGCCAAGCCCAAAACCCCACCTATCCACCAACCCAAAGCCATTTACCCAAGCTATCCAAGGCCGTACCCTCTTCCCTAGGCCATGGACCCCCTAGCCGAGCCATATAACCTCCTCTCTTATAAAAAAAAGAAAAAGAAAGAGAGAATGAAAGCAAAGCGACAAAGTCGAGATGTTTGAAAATAGCACGTTAGCAAGAAACGTGTATCTCACATAAAAGATGACGGAGTTGATACGAAGGTAAGAAATTCTCACCGTTTTTGAATTTATATTTTTTTATGTTAAAACAATCGCATTTATACCCTATGACATATGAATATTTATACCAAATTGATTATTAATATGGATGTTTGATAATTGGTTAAATAATTGAATTGTGATAATATATTCCGTTACGGTATTAATAGTGAATGTTGGATTAAAATCATATGTTATGTGACTGGTTGAATGGATGTTATGTTAGTGATGAATATGGACATTTGTTATGTTCATTTTGATTTAATATTTCTTTGTTAAGAAAGGCCAAATTTTAGTGATATGAGATACTTTGAAAAATAAGTCTCTTTTCAAATTAGGAGTAAAATTAAAGTATAAATAAAAGAAAATTTGAAATTTGAAGTAAAACGGGTTTGAAAAGAATAGTTAAATTGAAATTGAAATTGAGATTAGTAGTGAAATTGAAATTGAAATCGAAATCGATTTTGAAAATTGAATTTGAAATTAAGGTTGAATTGAAGTTTAAATTGAAATTAAATTTGAAATCTAAGTTTTAAATGTGTTTAATTCGAAGTTAGAATTGAAATTGAATTGAAATTGAAATTTAAAATTTAATATTAAAATAATAGGAATAAAATAATATTATAATATGGCAATAGTGAAAATAAATTTTAAATACTTTGGATAAATGATTTGTAATGTTTTTACAAGTAATAGAATTCAATTTGGATAAATTATTTCATGTATTGAAAAATATGTTAAAACTAGGTGCGTCGCGCAACGGTAGTTAGAGATTTCACAATGAAAAGTTCAAACAAATGTGTAGATTGGAATATAGCCGGAATTCTTCGAGTAAGAAAATTCCAGACTATTATATCCATACCTTCTAACCGAAGAAAGAAAATCAAGTTTCATTGAGTATATTTTGAATTAAGTCCAAATCAATTTTCTAAAAAAATCGCGTTAGTGCAATTAAGTGACCATAACGAAAAATATTTTTAAATTAATGTTTTTAATTAGGAAAAATGTGGAATAAATTTGATAAATCTATTTAAATAATTTAAAAGAGATTTGGATTGGAAAATATGAACTTTCAAATATTTAAAAGTTGATTTGATCAAATAAGCTTATATAGCACTTTCCTTAGTATGCTGCGAATGGTATAGCTTTTTAAATATGAGATTAAACGTAACGATTTTTTCCAGAATCAATTGTGAATGTTTTTTAAAGGAAGATTAAGAATTTTGAAAGATAATTTGGAACCTTTATAGTCAATTCCAAAATAAAGTTGATAACTGAGTTCTGCGGAAACGACTAGTAGATTTGTCCCACCTATGAGATCTGGGAAGATAAAACAAGGTGTTTAACTAAGGTTAGGGATGGAGCAACCAGTTCCTTGAACTTATCTAGCCTATGTTTTTTTTTCTTATGGGAGGGGTGGAATAGATCGAAAGGAAAGCCCGGATGCTCTTAAACAAAAAGATTTTATTAAGTTTTTCAAAATAAAAGTACATCAATATTATCCAAATTTAAGCAATCTCCAAAATGAATGATTTCTATGATCATATTTACTCAAAAATGTTTGCTAAGATTTATTTTAGGATTTATCGTAAACGATGTCTTAAATAACATTGTTTTTGACCAGCCTAAAAGTTAAGGAATTTGGATTGAGAGTTAAGTAAGGAAATTTGAGATATTTTCCTAAGTAAAAGAATGAATTACTTAGAATTATCCTAAGTTAAAAGAAAGAGATTTCGAAATCATCCGAAAAAGAATTAAAGTAAAAAGAGAATTAATAAATTCTGTATACTCATATTCACTTTTTATCGATAATTGGATTTATAAGGAACCAGGGTCAGATCCGAGTAGTTTCAGGTTAGTCGAAGATGGTTTGAGTTTCTAGAGGAGAGGTGGAGATATTCATCTACATATGGACATGTTCTATTATCCGCTGTATTAGTTGTTTTAGTTGATGTTTGTCAGCAATTGTAAGGACAGATGTTTATAACTGTCCAAGCTGAATTAGGTTAGACTCTGATATATGTATACAAAAGTTTTCCGCTGTAAAGATATTTGTTCAATATTATATATTATTCCATTCGTATGAGATTCTGTACTATCTTATTTTCTTTATTACCCTTCATGTTCCGTATTTTCGTGCAATTTGAGTTGGACATGTGCGGTTTATTGTACATTCAAAGGATACGAAAAAACGGGCCTTAACAATGCTACACATAAACACGACGGGTTTTTACCTTATGATACACAAAATATTTTGTATCAAAATCATCTGATATTATAATAGTGTCTAAGTACAAATACTTATTCAAATAGTTGAAATTGTTACATTAATTAAATTCCAGCATACTAGGCTCTACAACCAAAACCGTAAAGGCACATATTGGAGAATGGATTCCATACAATGACTAGGCACTGGGGTACCACCTATCATAGTACATATCTAGATAAATGTACCGAGGACCTCTCCAGGATCCCGTACAATAGAAGACTGGTTCTGCTCCTAACCTTGAAAGTACCGAATATGCTATCACCCTGGGTGTTCCCACACTTATCGAGAGCTCTTTTTCCATGCACCAACATATCCATAATTTATAATATATCCGAAGGTATCTAGAAAGGTGATAAACATACCCTAATTAGGTGTGACCCACTTAGCCTTGCTGCATCTCAACCGATTTTCAGTCATTCCGGTTAATGAGACTTAAGGCAATCCATAATTTTCACTTTGAATGCACATTGTCCTCCAATGCAATGTGTTGAATGCATTCATCCATACAAGTCTGTTCTGGGTCTGAACGAAACCGAAGGCACTATTCCTACTACAACCATTTTGGAATCGTCCTTAGGATTAGTAGCGGTTGGCCCTTGCACTTCAATGCTCCATCTTCAATCACATGCTATTGTCTTCACTTCGAAAACATACTTGTTGGATCAAAGTGGTTTTCAGATAACTTATCAGATCCCGGTCTCTTCAAAACAACGTTCGATAGTCCAGTAAACTTAACCTCGGTTCTTTAGGAAATAAACAGACGAAAATAAGATCGGAGATCATCCCCTAACTGTTAGTGGACGGATTTCCTTATCATCGTCCTAGAAGAACGAAACGAATTTACACGTATAATATAGCACCTTTCGACAGTAACTGTACTATATAATCCCCGTGTTTCTGCTAGATATTTCCAAATTTATGTTTTAGTCTAGATTTAATAGTCGTTTATTTAACTATCAAATAAATAATCATTCAACCAAAGATTTCATTTCCCACCGAAATCACTAAGCCATAATTAATTTAAAGTTCAATAAATTGAAGCTCTTTATCAAAAAGTATATACTTATCTCACCGTATTGAGTATATTAACAAACTATTCCCTTTAAAAATATTTGAAAACTATTTTTTAAATAAATATGGAAAGCACCATGCGGTATCAACCATGGATTCGCAGCTCAATGGTTACGTCTCTATCCCGGAGAAATCCAAACTTAACTGCAGGCAATCTCTGCCTCCAATTTCCACCATAAAAGTATACCATTACTTTTCGAAAACTTTATTTAATAATTAAATATACTTTTAGACAATTAAAATAGTTACATAACTTTGAAAAAAATAATTAATTCTGATTTATTAATAAAATTCTAATCGATTTACAAGACTTATTTATAAAACTTATAATTCGTTTAAAAATCTTTAAATAACTATCTTTCTGAAACATTTCTATGCTAAAACATTTTTAAATTCCCTTGTTTAATAGTCAAAAGTCCTCTTTTTAAAACAAACTCAACTTCTCGATAATTTTTTTTCTTTCAATATAACCAATCTAGTATTTACAAACATCTCTCGTTTTATCCCTAATCGATTCACGTCCTAATTTCATAAATCCCTTTTTCACATTTCTAAAGGTAAAATCTATCATTCCGTTTTAAACCTGTTTACCCATCTCACTGTAAATTCTTACCATGAATTTATATCTTCATCTTATCAAATGATAATCATTTCAGTTTATTTATAAATATTGTTTATGAATCCCATAGTCTCATTTCCAGTATACAACGGTTTCACATCACTTAATTCCATTATAAATCGATTTCTAAATTCAATTCCATTTACAAATCAGTTTCTTAAATAACCCAAATTGTATTCCAAAACCAACCAAATCCCAATTCTACTTCCATTTCGTAATTTAGAAATCTTATTTAAGATCCAGTGTTACCAATTTTATATTTATTTTCAAATTCCCTTCTATTCTCCCAATCTGTTAAAAATCTCGACTTTTCAAACCTTTTATATTTGAAACAAGTATCACTTAAGAATTATATTTAAAGTCCTTTATTTACGTTATTCCAAATTCTCTATTTTAAATATCATGGAATAGTCAAGTACGAAGTCAAACCATTTATTTTACCCAAATAAATTTCTTTAATTAATCCAAATTTCAATATAAATACATCGCTTCCAAAATCCCTTTTAATTTCTTTTCAAATTAAAAAAATTAATGGTATTTTAAAATACCAAAATCTAGGCCGGTGCTATCATAGCATTAATAAATTTAAATCACACTATAATCTATCATGGATTATTCAAACATATCATATATCACTAATTATGAAATTAAATTTAATATTTTTGAGGAATCCAGTTGAATCCCTCTGACCTATTTACCGGCAACCACAGATGTTAGATAACGAAAAATACCAATCCTGCTTCGAGGCGGGATATTGCGGAAAGGGTCATCCGCTATTATGCGGGGCGCATAGGGTCTCATTCGCTCCAATAGGTGGGAAATATACCCAACTACTAATCTATATAGCAATATAAATAATATAGCATCCAATTGATATTAATTTATAAACTCAACCAATCATCCAAATTAATTTAATCATTTAAATTAATTGCAGTAATTCAAATTAGTGAGTTTACTCACTTTTATTTTTGTTGTCGCTTTCGCGTTCTGTTTCCGATTAAATTCAAACGCCTTTGAATTTATCTGAAAATTCAACAAGCTCTAATTTCAACCAAACTGATTCCATAGCCAAGATCTTGTTAAAACAAATTCAACGCGGCCGACCGCGTTGGATTTGGATCTAAAACGAATAAGATGTTCAATTTATAAATTTAACGGTTTAATTTTAAACAAATAACTAATTCTTTTAATCAAATCCTTTACCCATCTTCTAGGCCCAAGCCCAACAAGCACAATTTCTTCCCTAAATTCAAATTGTCTCCTCCAGACATTCAAACCCACCATTGCCAAAACTTACTCCACCACCATTCCCCTCTGCTCCTTTACGAAATTTCACGGGACCACCACCAACAGCCTCCTTGTCGAAATCCACTCCTTCCCATATCAAAATCATGTTGTTTGATCCCTTATATCCCATCACGACATGCCATGCTTGAACTGCTGTAGAAAAAGTCATGATGACCAAAATAGCGGCACACCTCGTCGAAACTCGCCCACGCGAGCGCCTCGCCACCATGAACCCTTCTATCCATGCCTCGACACTCCGATTTACACATACGCCACAAAAAACCCAATCCGGGTTTCAAAACCCAACACCATGCCACTGTCGATCACCAGAACAAGGCCACACCCCTCAAAATGTATCCCGGACCGAAGATCATGCTAAAACGAAAATTATAAATTTCGTTTGGGATTTTTATATCAAGTATAAATGGAGCAATAAATTTTTGTTTGAAGTCGTACTATATTTTTCTTTTTTTGGTTCGGCTGTGTGTTTAAATGGAAGAGAGGAAGCATGTTTGGAAAGGTAAGTGGTACAGTGATTGAATGAAAGAAAGAATGGGCTATTGGGAGGGAGTGTGACAGCCCAGTCAAAGTCCAAAAAGTACACATATATTATTTAAATTTTCAAATTATCTCGATTTAAGTAACTCAAAATTTCGAACTCCTATCGAGGCGTGCCGCTAGGCTTTCGTAATGTTATACCCTTATTCTGAACACAATGAAACAAGTTTTGAGTCCCAATTCGATCGTATGGAGAAGATGGCTTTTTGGACCCAATTATTATATTGAATTTTCGATATTAATTTCCACGCGTTTTAACCTACGATCAAATGATAACTCCAAATGCTACGAAATTTAAAATCCGATAATAGTACACTATTACGGATCCAATGGAATTGGTTTCATCAAATTCCGAGCTATGTCTCGAAAGGCTATTTTTACATGTCAATTTATACAAGTTATTTTTAAAATTGAGTAAATCACTTATAAATCCAATTGAAAATTTTATTTACCTTCATTTTTGTTAATAGAAATTTAATAAGCATTGAAATTATGTTTATCTAGCTTAAATCTCAAGATTCCATTATTTTACCAATCAATAGTATTAAATTTAACTGTTATTTTATCCAATTATCATTATATTTGAAATTCAGATTATAAAATATATAAAATTAAATTTTAAATATTTAAAAACAATTAGATATTCTAATTTCAAATAACCTAAAATTATGGGTCGTTACATTATGACTGCTCCTCTAATATCATGTTGGATGTGCGATAACTCTAGCGAAAATCAGGTAAGTTAATGTTTGTGTTAACACCATATCTAGTTATACCTTCTGAATTAAAAAGATTAATATTTTATTTACTTCCCTTATAGAAGGAATTCTTGGTTTTGGAATTGGAGTGGTTGCCTCTTGCATTGATGCTAACGAGCTTGTTGGCTGTCCTCCCAAAAGTCTTATTTGACCCGTGATTATTGCTTAGCTGAAAAGACCTGCCATGGGAAACGTTATTGTTGACTTTCCTGCTTTGTAAGTATGAGTCAACTCTTTCCTCATATTTTTTTGGATCGTGGATGACAGAACTATGGTTTTGAGATGATGATTTTTTCTTTTCATCTTTTCGATTTAGAATTTGAAAATCTGTTTCTACGAGTTTCCATAGCGGAATGATTTCAGTTTCCTATGCAATCTATCATTCCTTTCTTTCCATATATATGGCGGTTGTTAACATGATGCTTGCTTTGTTGAACTCTTTTGATCTGATTTTGACCTTAACTGGAAATGCTAGACAATAGTTCTGATATTCTGCATTGGAATATTTTAGCTAGTACTGAGTTCGTTTTTTGCAATGAACCATAGATGTCTTGAGTAATTACAATCAAAGAATAAGTGCTTTGCTGTTTCATTTTCTGTTTTGCATAAGAGACATTTCGTTCCCTCATTTTTACTCCATTTGTTGCATCTATCTCTGGTTGGCAATCTTTTTAATAAAGAAAAATAGGCACAACGTGCCATTTTCGGGCAATTTTTCCTACTCCAAATAGTTTTATGCCAATCCATTTCTACGTCAGATCCTTTAACGAATTCCCAAGTATTTTGATAGATGACTTCCCTTCTATTGATAATTTCTAATTCCATCAGTCTTTGTAAATACTTAAATCAATTTCAATACTTTCTATGACATTTTTAAATATAGAAGCTGTTGTATAAAGATTTGCATTCCATCTATGATTTTGAATGATGCTATCAACTTTTAAATTAGCATCCCCAAATTGCTATAAGTTGAACCATCCTAACAAGTTAACTAAAGATTTGCCTTTAATCCATGGATCAAATCCAAGAGTAGTATTTTTCCCATCTTTGAATTTCCTTTCAAGTAATTTGATAAGAATGCTTCTGCTCTTTAAAATGCTTTTCCAGAAGTGAGAATGATGGTTTCAATATGCATAGTCCAATTTTTTTTTATTTTTAACATACTTATTTTTCACCCATTTTGACCATAATGAACCGCCCTCCACAAATTTCCAAAATAACTGGAGATTGCAAGCTTCAATTAAGTCCTTAATATTTTTTAAACCAAATCCATCTGCACTTTTTTGTTAACAATATATGTCCCAAGAAACTTAATGAAATTTCCCTCCCCAAATGAAGTTTGCATACATTTTTTCTATTTTGTGTGTTGCTAATTATGAAATGTTATGAGTCTGAATCTAATACATTATGATAGCCATGATGACAGTGTCTTTGAGTTCAAACCTACCAACAATAGATAATAGTTTGCTAGACCATCTTTCCGATTTTCCTTGAATGGTGTCAAATAATCTTGAGTGGCCTTTATCAGTAATCTGATTAGTACTAAGAGGAAGACCTAAGTATTTAATAGGTAGATTCCTTTTTGAATTTATAAAATCTAAAGAATTTCTTCCTTTCCATCACAAATATTGCTAAAATAAGCTTTACTCTTTCTTTCATTGATTTGCAGACCTATTGAATTACTCGTATCATAAAGAAACAACACTGTAAGAGTCTGCATTCATAAGTAGCAATAAGTCATCAACATATAATAAGTGGACAATACTAAGCTTTTTTCTATTTAGTGGTCTAGGATTACCCTTAATTTTCTCTAATTCCCTTTACGAAGATAAAAAAATCCAAAGAAGTGGTAAATAAATAAGGGGAGAGAGGATCACCTTGTCTAATACGCCTACTACTTTTAATAAATCAACAAGGTGATCCATTAATAAGGATTTAAAAGGAGGCAGTGTTAATACATTCTTTAACTAAATTGAAAATTTTCTCATGAAAACCCATTTGTCTCGTCATATGGATAATAATCTATCTATTAATCTTGTCCAAGGCTTCACGTAAAATAATTTTAATACAAACTTTAACTTTACATCCCTATTTAAAATTTCTAATCATCTCATAGGCTAAAAGAGTATTTTCAACAATAAATCTGTAGAATGAATGCACACCGATTTTCAGAAATTAAATATTTTAAAAATATACTAATTCTATTACTCAAGATATAATTGTATAAACAAAATTACATAGGTAATAGGTTGTAGTCACCCAAACCATTAGGAATTTTAACCTTTGGGAATAAAGTATTAAAATGGTGATTCAAACTTTTTAGCAACCTACCAGTTGTGAACAATTCATTCATGGCTTCATATAATTTTATTTTGACATCTTCTCAATGAGTTTTATAAAACTTAGCACCAAACCCATCAGAGCCTGGGCTTTTATCAATATTAGAGCCAAGGACAATTTTTTTAATATCATCCAAAATAGTAGAAGCTAAAAGGAATTCTTCCTATTTTCATTAAGCAAAAGTTTTGTATCAATACTTGGAATAATCCCTTTTATATGAATTAGAATTGTAAAGATCAGTAAAATATTTAATAGCATTACATTCTATTTGAGAGACATAATTTAAAACAACCCCAATTTTATCTACCAATTTTCCTTTGTCATTGATAGGTTTTCAGCTAGGCATCTTAGCATAGGAAACTAGTTTGATTAATCCCCACTAGTAAGCCAGTCTATCTTAGCTTTCTATCTCATGTTGATTGCTTGCACATGCAAACATCTACTTAACTAATCTTGACTTTGAAAAAAATGGTTGACCAAAGATTATTTGAGCTATCAAAATCAATAATGTTTTGGAGAGACTGACACTCATTTCTAATATGATAATATCTTCTCAGGTTATTCCATAATTTCATATTTTCTTTTGTGTTTTTTAGAATATTTCTAAATTTATATTGACCAGAGCCTTGATCAGAAGTAACTATACTGTTTCTGACTGTTTCGGTATATTTATCTTCAAAAGTCCACTCATTAACAATCTATTACTCCAAAGCAAAATTCTTTCTTTTCACTATTAGAAGCATCGAAAAAAGTAATTTCCAATTGTAAGCCACCTTAATTTATGAATTTGCAGTGAATAAATTGCAAATTTTAAAAATGTTGAATAAAGCTCTAGATTTTTGGATCCCACATAACCATTATCTTACCATTACCCCCTATAATATTGTTATTAATAATACTCCAATCTTTAAAACAATTAGCATGATATTCCTCAATTTTTTGAACTGTCAAGTTTATGCTGAAGAATACCAATAATATTAGACCTATTTGTAAGCATTAAATTAGATAAATCTAATTTTCTTCAGCAAATTTGAACCCCTAACATTCTAAGCAATTATCAACATTTATAACAAAAAACTGTTAAGAAATTAAAGGATATTAAAAGATATCACAGCATTCTACAAAGAGAGTATGGAATTGAACTCCTCCGGACTCCAAGTGTCCTAGCTTTCTTCAAAACATTCAGAGATTCTGAGTCCTTTCCTTTTAAGATATTTTATGTCTTTGACTTTGAGATGAGCAGCCCATTTTGGATTTTTTATTATATATTTTTTCTCGAAATTCATCTTTCACCCGATTATCTTCATTGCTTTGAGATAAAACTTCCTGCGTATTTTTAGTCCTACTCACATTCCTTTCTTTTCTTTTTTTATTTGTTGGAGAAGAGGATTTTGTATAAGTTTTATAGCTTTTTGAACAAGATCCTCCAAGAAAGTTTGTTGAGAAGGATTTATTCCAGCAATATGTTTGCTGAATTCTTTCATAGCAACAACATTTGCATTTATATTATCTGATTTTGTGCATACTTCTATATTTTCATCAATTATCTCATTATCTTCTTCAAGGGAGGATTGCTCTGATTGCTGGGCACTAGGAACCTTCTGAGGCTATTGCATTGATTTTTCTGCTTTATTATCATTCTGCTGAACTTGATTCATGTTTACAATTGTTTTCTCCAGCATATTAATATCTCCAGCACATTCATGTTTACAAGTCTTTTGCACTTTCATTACTTCTCATATTCTCAAAGAATTTAATTTTCTCCATAAACGAATTGAGCTCTGATCATTAATATTTTCCTTGTTTTACCTAGAATTTTGTTTAAAACTGATTACTTCACTTGTGTTTATCTGTTGATTTTGTACTAAGACTGTATCTTTTCTTTATTGCCCAAGTTATCATTCGATTTTTCTTTCCAAACCTTCTTTGTCGAGCAGATTTCAGTGGAATGCCCAAAACATGCACATATCATACATTTTGGTGGTATCCACTTATATTCAATTTTCTAAACAATGTTTTCACCATCATGCATTGTAATATAAGCTTCATCTAGAAGATCCACATTTGCTTTTATTTCAACAACAATTCTTACAAAATTTAATCATGTTTCTTTCGTTGTTGCTTCATCAAAGTTTAGTGGGACACCTACAACACTTGTAATAGCCTCAAAAGCCTCTCAATCACATAGTTTTAGACTTATTTATGGAAGTGGAATCAATATAGGAATAGTATTCAATAAATCTCTATCAAATGCTATTTTATTACTCCACTTTTTTAGGATAATCAACTTTCTGTTAATAAAGTAAGGGCCTCCACTGGTTATTTTTTTAAAATCACTTTCAACAATAAATCTAATTATGAAAAATCAATTATTTCTTGTGAAAATTTCAAAGTTGTCGGTAGGATTCTATGTTGCAAAAATGCTTTAAAGTGATGATAATAAGGCCCATTACCGAACACTTAAGCTACCAACAAACTGATCCATTTGGAATCTGTCCACCTACCAACTCCCTCCTTCATTATATCCCTTTTTTATTGCTAATGGTTATAGGTGCTTGATAATCCAAATCAAAGTTACGGTTGAACCCTCTATATCTTATCATATCAGCCCAAGAAGATGCCTTATATGGGAATGATCAATTACTCTTTTGTGTAGAACTTAAAACTAAACTGGTAAGTCACGGTATTGATGAACTACTTTCTGTTATTTAACCTAAAGCAAATGATGACTTTATATAAGCCTTACAAGATGAAAAGAAAACAAACTGTCACGTTCTTAAAACGTGCTAACATCTGCTAAAGAAAAGTTCAAATGAACAGCAAGTTCCTATACAATATGCAGCTAGTTCCTATACAATAGGAATTATTAACAAAACATTGAAATAGTAAAACTTAACGAAACAGCTCCAACAAATCCTCCCCTAAACTGTATGCAGTCACATTCAGTTTAAAATTGGCACTTCACAAATTCCAAGCAAACTTCGTAGCTTCAGAAATGTCTCCAGTTTTAAAGCTTTGGTCATGATATCAGCTATCTGATCATTTGTACTACAGTGAATCAGATTAATAACCTTCTCCTTTGTAAGATCACGCAGAAAATGAAACCTTACATCTATATGTTTGCTGCGACCATGCATGACTGGATTTATTGATAATTTGATTATCGAGCTATTATCACACCTTATAGCAGTGCAGCTTGCATATGTACAGTAGTAGGACAAGACATATACCTGCTCAAAAGACACACCATAAACACTAGATCTCGCATGGTTACAGTTATGTACATTAGGCTCCCAATCAATTGCTTGTACTCCGTAACATCAACTCTTGCTCCTTTATCATCTTTTGTCAATCGAAAACCAGGAACTATAGGGTTCTTCACTGGATTACAATTCTCCAAGCCAAATTTCTCAAGCAACTCACATGCGTATTTCTTTTGGCTTAGATAAATTCCTTGGAAAGTTTGCAAGACCTCAACACCAAGAAAATATCTCATCTTACCTAAGTCTGTCATTTCAAACTCATGCTTCATGGAGTTCTTAAAACTTTCAAACAAGCTTGAATCATTTCCGGTGAAGATTAAATCATCAACATAAAGGCACACAATTAATAGTTTACCTCCATCCCCTGACTTGACAAACAAAGTATGTTCGTAACTGCATTTCTTAAATCTCTCCTTGACAAAGTATGCTTCTATTCTGTTGTACTATGTTCATAGTGCCTGCTTCAAGCCATATAATGCCTTTTTAGCCTATAAACCTTGTGTTCCTCTCCCTTTCGTTCATATCCTTGTGGTTATTCAACATAAACGGACTCGTTCAATTCACCATGCAAGAAGGCACTTTTGACATCGAATTGATACACACTCCAGCCTTTTTGAGTTGCTAGAGTTATCACCAATCTTATTGTATCCCACCTTGCCACGGGAGCAAAGACCTCTGTATAATCAATTCCTTGCTGCTGAGCATAGCCCTTTGCAACTAACCGAGCCTTGCATTTTTCAACAGCCCCATTTTCATTTAGCTTTGTTCTAAACACCCATTTCATTCCAATTTTCTTGGCCCCCGCAGGTAATGTGGTGAGCTCCCAGGCCTTGTTTTTCTCAATTGCTTCTATTTCGGAGTCCATTGCATTTCTCCATTTGGCACTACCAACAGCCTCTTCAAAAGAACTTGGATCTTCATTAGCCGTGAGCATGACGAAGTTATGCAAATCTAAACCTTCTCCGCTTTCGTAGTCACACATCCATACAGGTGGTCTACGAGTTCTTCTCTCAACTAAATTTGAGGCAGGTTCATTTTGTGACTCATCAGACGAGATGACTGCTTCTTCATTCCTGTTTACACTTTCTTCGACTTCTGCATCTCCATTGTTTTCAACTTCTGCTTCACTTTCCAAAGACACGGTTTGATATTTATTATCCACATCCCATTCTAGCATATCAAGTCTTTCTTCTTTAATTCTCCTCCCCCAGTTCCAACCTTTATCTTCTTCAAACACTATGTCTCTACTAATTACAATCTTTTTGGCAACCGGATAAAATAGTCGATAAGCTTTAGATTCATCGCTCACCCCAAGTAGCACACATTTGAAACTCTTATTATCTAGCTTTACTCTTTTCTGGTCCGGTACATGAACATGAGCCAAACAACCAAAAACTCAAAAGTATTCCACATTTGGCTTGATTCCTATCCACATTTCTTCAGGTGTCTTGTTTTGTACAGCCGAAGTCGGACTTCTATTGAGAACATGAGCTATCCATTTTGCAGCTTCTGGCCAGAAAATCTTCGGTACTTGTCTCTCACCAAGCATACTCCGAACCATGTTCATTATAGTTCGGTTCTTACGCTCAGCCACCCTATTCTGTTGGGGACTGTAGGCTGCCATAAGTTGCCTTCTTATACCACTTACCCTACAAAAATCATTAAATTGATGAAAGGTGAATTCCCCTCCCCTATCAGTTCTTAAACAACAAATAGATGCACCAACTTCCTTTTCAACTTGGTTCTTGTAGCTCTTAAAAACAGTAAATGCCTGGGATTTCTCAGTAAGAAAGTATAACCCGATTTTTCTACTATAATCATCTATAAAGCTTATAAGATACCTTTTGTGACTATTGGAGATGGGATTGATAGGGCCACAGATATCGGCATGCACAAGCTGCAATCTTGCTAAAGCTCGCCAATGACTTCTTTTTGGAAATACTTCTCTGTTTTGCTTTCCCACCAGACATATAGTGCAAGCCTTGTTTGAGCTTTTGACTAGAGGTAGTCCTTTCACCATCTTTTTGTATTGTAATGTTCTCAAACTTTTATAGTTCGAGTGCCCAAATCTTTGATGCCACAATTGTGAATCTTTTTCAGTGATTGTTTGCAGTAACGACGATGTTTCCATCACCACGCTAGCAAGCAGTACGAACATTCTATTTCTGGTCATTCTTGTCTGCATGATTAACCCAAACTTTGGATGATATAGTTTGCATTCTCCATTATGAATTGATATGGCCAATCCCTTCAATTGCAATTGTCCAATGCTCAACAAATTATTCTTCAAATCAGGTATGTAGAAAACATTGATGACAACTAAAGTTGTGCCGTTGATTTGCAACCAAATATCCCATTTTCCCATCACATCCATTCTTGAGTTATCTCCAAGCTTAACTGTATATCTGAACTCTTCATCAAGATCGAAGAATAGCTGCTTGTTTCCGCACATGTGATTACTGCATCCTAAATCAAGAAACCAAGCTTCCTCTCTTTTTGAGTTGTTAAATGCCTTACAAGCCATTAAAAGCATCTCCTCATCTTCATTGATTTCAGCATAGTTTGCAGCTTTCTCCCAACGAGGGCATTCATATTGAAGTGGCCTAGTTGGTGGCAGTTAAAGCACTCAATGATAGCTTTGTTCAAGGGTCTGCCTCTGCCTCGTCCTTGAGCTGCTCCACGACCCCTTCCTCAGTTTCCAAATCTTGCATCATGGCTAACCTTCAACACCTGCTCTTCTTCTACATGTACTCTCATTCGTTGTTCATGAACGAGAAGACTTCTATGCAACTCATCGATTGTCATCGTGTCCAAATTGTTTGATTCCTCAATTGAGCATACTACATAGTCAAATTTGGAAACCATGGACCTTAATATCTTCTCAGTAATGGTGTTTTCACGCATATTCTCACCATAATCTTTCATATTATTGGCTATGGCTAAAGTACGAGCAAAAAAGGAATTGACACTCTCGCCTTCCTTCATCTTGAGAACCTCAATGTCTCTTCGCAACGCCTGCAGTTGTGCTCTCTTAACTCTTGTTGAACCTTGGAATTTCTGCCTCATCGAATCCCAAATCTGTTTGGAGGTTTCGTCATTGAGGATTGTCTCCAAGATGTCACGATCAATAGCTTGATAAAGATAATTCTTTATCTTCAAGTTCTTCAACCTCTGCTCTCCGATTAGCTTGAGTTGTGCCATTGTAGGCACGGCTCCGTCTGCTACTGTCAAGATCCCATTCTCTACAAGACTCCAGTATTCTTTGGAACGCAGAAAATTCTCCATTAGCTTCGCCCAATGTTCATAGTGGCCATCAAACTTTGGGATTGCAGGCTGCACATACTTGTCATTACTGCTTTCCGCCAGTCTACTTAACACTCTGCTTGAAAGAAATCTGCAGTTTCTTTCCTCGCTCACTATTTCTTCTTCTTCAACTCACTCACAATCAGGCCTTATGATAAGGCTCTGATACCAGAATTGTAGAACTTAAAAACTAAACTGGTAAGTCACAGTATTGATGAACTACTTTCTGTTATTTAACCTGAAGCAAATGATGGCTTTATATAAGCCTTACAAGATGAAAAGAAAACAAACTGTCACGTTCTTAAAACGGGCTAACATGTGCTAAAGAAAAGTTCAAATGAACAGCTAGTTCCTATACAATAGGCAGCTAGTTCCTATACAATAGGAATTGTTAACATGACATTGAAATAGTAAAACTTAACCAAACAGCTCCAACATTTTGATTAGACAAATTCTGATTTGAATATGCACAATTTGAATTCTAAACGTCCTGTTTTGTAGATGCAAATCCGAATGTACTCTAAAAGCTCTGTTTCTAATTGTAACTGTATGTATTTTTTTGAGTTTCTTGAATCCCTAAGTCCATTATAGTTGAACTGATTTTGGTTCTTGATGAAGTGTTGGGCATGATTAGATTGCAGATGTATCGTTACCCTATTCTGGAGGTTCCAAACAGTTTGGAACCCCTCGTTGTCAATTTCAGGTGGCTTCTTCTTTGGGTCAGAGGAAGAGGGAGGATGGGTGGAATAGGATCAAAATTGATAGAGAAAGTGGCCTTAGATTTCTGATTAGAGCTGTCTGCCATTATTTCTTCACTTTGTACTGGTTATCATATCTTATTTTTTAGTGTCACTACCACATATATGGTACAAGAATAAAGTGGTATATAGGTAAGCAAATTCATTCAGGTGATATCTCTCTGTACATGCAAAATGACCTAGATATTATGCAATTTATGTATCTTGTCTGCCGACCCATATGCATATGGGTTGAAGTTTTTGGATATTTCAAGACAGAATAATATTCTTCCATCAGACTTAAACTTGCTAGCTTGAATTGGGTTTTGTGGATTGAATGAAGATCTCCAGTTGTTTAAATTCCTTGTCCATTTTATTATTACGAATCCTTTAATATACTCAAATTTTAATTTTAGACATCATTATTTCTTGATCCTCTAAATTTCTTAAAGTCTGTATATAAAACTCTTATCCATTTCACCTGCAAGAAAACAAAATTCACTAAGCTTATATGTTCAAAATGATAATGTTGTAAAGCAATTCAGTGTTCCAGCTCTATTATGTTATGCAGTGTCAACCTATACTTTATTTTTTTTGTAGCAGTAACATTCATGCTAGCTTACCATGTAATTCTATGTTTGGTAATGATCCAAAATTGTCCAAGTCCACCAAGAACACGATAAAAAAGGTTAGCATTATGCTTTTCTGAGAAATTAAATATCACTCTCTTTTCTGCATTAAATTTGCAATATAAGATTGCATAAAATGCTACCAAATTCGCACAAATATTATATTGCTTTCACTTAGTTTTTTAACATTGCCAAATTAACAGTACCCGTCAATTTCTAGCTGGTGAACATTGTTTGTGGTCCATGCCTAAAAGCTTGTCCACTGACTCCTGCATTTTGTAACATGCCACCAATTGTTAGGTATAGATAATCAGTCCATGATTTTGCCCCAAGTCGATATTTTAAACCCTCCTTTAATATGTTGATCCATATGTCACCATCTGATGCCTCGACATAAGGATTTCCTTGACGTAGCGTGGGAAGCGAATTCGACGATATAAATCGAATCCGTCCAGGATCTCACACGATTAGCGGAAATAATCGGTGAATCAATGAAGAATCAATGGAGTTATGAATACCGTAAGGCCCAAATCCGTTGATCACGAAGATACCGGATTTTGGAAATCTTCGACACGTTGATCGCGCACGATACCGTGAAGAGAGATCTACAATTCTTGAGCGTTGATCAAGCGCACTTGATTCCGCGAATTGGCTTCAACGTTCGTTGATTCGAGCGCACTCGAATGCCGAAAGTGGAGATAGGAGTTAACACTCGACTACCAATTTAATGGAGGCACAAAGCTTCACAAACAAAATTTTATTCAATTTTCAACAACATTTACAAATGACACAACTTGCCTATTTATAGGCTTACAACTCAACACACGACTTAACAATTTACAACACAAGCGGTTTACACACAAACGACATAAGGAAATTCAAGCAATGACTTGAACAAACTCGGCAGCGACTTATGGAAAGGTATTCTGGAGCTTCGCGGCTTAACAAACTTTACACGAGTTAAAATGAGCACGGCAAAGACCTTTCGCGACTTAACAAAAAATTGGCAGCGACTTAATTTCTTCTTTGCGACATAAGAAAAGTTCGCGACTTATGGTATCTCGGTTCACGATCTAGGGATAAGATTGCGACTCAGGGATTTCTCATAGCAAAGATAAGACGGCCGCAACTTAGGTTGTTCGCGACATATGGGGAAAATGACTCGTTCGCGACTTAGCTGATGGGATCGATGTAGGGCTTCGCGAGTGATGAGGCCACGGAAAGGAATTGGGGATGGGTCGTAGGTCGTGGAGGTGCCTAGGTCGTGAGTCGTGGTGGGGGATGTGTCGTAAGTCGTGGTCGCGAGTGATGATGTGTCGCAAGTCGTGGTGGGGGGGGGATGTGTCGTTCACGACTTAAGGTGGAGGGCGGCAGCGAAGTGATGAGTCGGCCGCGACTTAAGGTGTTTGACATTTTCGTCATCTTCCTTCCCTTGTTGGAAAGAATTCGTCCTCGAATTCACATTTTCGTCATCTTCGTCAAGTTCCTCTTCATAATACGGAATTAAGTGTTTGACATTGAAAACATCAGAAGTAAGAACATTTTCCGGCAACTTTAACTGATACGCATTATCATTGATCTTCTTCAAGATTTCTACTGGACCAATCTTTCGCGCTTTCAACTTGTTATAAGTTCCAACTGGATAACGATCTTTCGTCAAAACCGCGTAAACAAAATCACCCTCTTTGAAGACAGCACTTCTTCGTTTCTTATCCGCCATTTGTTTATACTTCTCATTTGCCTTTCCCAATCGTTCCTGAACGATTCTATGGCATTCCGTCAACCCATCAACAAAATCAGCAGCCCGCTTAACTGTCCCTTTCAGTCGTGGCACTATTGTCAAATCCAGCGGTCCCTTTGGTAAGCTTGAATATACAATCTGAAATGGACTGAAACCTGTACTTCGGTTATTTGCATGATTGTGAGCAAATTCAGCTTGACACAACTGCACATCCCAACTCTTCAAATTGTCTTTCACAAGACATCGTAACAAATTTCCCAACGATCTATTCACCTCCTCTGTTTACCCATCTATTTGCGGATGGTAAGCACTACTAAAATTTAGCTTCGTTCCAACCATCTTCAACAAACTCAACCAAAAATGACTCAGAAAACGAGTATCTCTATCTGACACAATAGACTCCGGTAATCCATGAAGTCGATAGATCTCCTTGAAAAATAACCGAGCAACATGAACAGCATCCGCCGTCTTCTTACAAGCAATAAAATGTACCATCTTCGAAAACCTGTCTACCACAACAAATATAGAATCATTCCCCCTTTGAGTTCTAGGCAAGCCCAAAACGAAATCCATGCTCAAATCAACCCAAGGCTTAGTCGGTACAGGTAACGGTGTATATAATCCAGCATTGGTCGCAGTTCCCTTCGACACCTGACAGATATGACACCTTTCCACAAACCTTCCAACCTCTTTCCTCATTGACGGCCAAAAATAAGATTGTGAAATCAAATGCAAAGTACGATCACGGCCCACATGTCCTTCCTCGTGTAACTCCTTGATAATCTTCATTCTCAAGCTACTCTCTGGAATACATAATCGATTTCCCTTAAACAGAAAACCATCAACCAATACAAATTCATCAGTATCCCCATCCTTAACTTTCTCAACAAACTTTGCAAAGTAAGCGTCCTCCTCAAACAACTCTGGCAATATTTCGAATCCTGTCACTTCAACCTTCAACGTCGTCAACAAGTGATTCCTCCTGCTCAAAGCATCTGCTACACGATTTGCCACCCCTGACTTGTGTTTGACAACAAAAGTAAACTGTTGCAAATAGGCAGTCCACGATGCATGTCTCGCTGAAATCTTGTCTTTTCCTTGTAAATGCTTCAACGCTTCGTGATCAGTGTAAAGAACAAACTCCTTCTGAAATAGATAGTGTCTCCAATGCTTAACGGCTTGTACAACAGCATAGAATTCCACATCATATGTACTATATCTCAACTTTGCCCCTGATAACTTTTCACTGAAATACGCAATAGGACGTCCCCTCTGACTCAACACTCCCCCAATTCCAACTTTTGATGCATCGGTATGTAGCTCAAACAATAACTAAAAATCGGGTAAAACTAGAATTGGTGCAGACGTCAACAATTCCTTGATCCTTCCAAAAGCATTCCCGGCTTCCTCTGACCACGAAAATTGTTAACCCTTCATGCAATCAGTAACAGGTGCCATCACGCTACTGAAGTGTGGAATAAATCTTCGGTAGAATGAAGCCAACCCATGAAAACTCCGAACTTCTGTTATCGTCTTGGGCTGTGGCCAATTTCTGACTGCCTCAACTTTACTCTGATCAACTTGAATACCTTCTCCTGAAACAACATAACCCAGAAATAAAACATTATGCGTCGTAAACACACATTTCTTCGTAGCAGCATAAAATTGTTCCTCACGAAGAATAATCAACACTTCCCTCAAATGTTGAACATGCTCCTCCGTACTCCTGCTATATATCAGAATATCATCAAAATACACCACCACGAATTTCCCAATGAATGGTCTAAAGATTTGATTCATCACCCGCATGAACGTACTAGGCGCGTTTGATAAACCAAATGGCATAACCAACCATTCGTATAGACCCTCCCTGGTTTTAAAAGTAGTCTTCCACTCATCACCTGGTCTAATACGAATTTGATGATATCCGCTCTTCAAATCAATCTTCGAAAAGATAGTCGCCCCACTCAACTGATCTAGCAAGTCATCCAACCTCGGCATTGGAAATCTATATCTCACCATAATCTTATTCAATGCTCTACTGTCTGTGCACATCCTCCACGTCTCGTCCTTCTTCGGTACTAACAAAGCTGGCACAGCACATGGACTCAAACTTTCCTGTACACGTCCCTGCTCAAGCAACTCTTCCACTTGCCTCCTCAACTCTTCATGTTCCTTCGGACTCATTCGATAATGTGGTCTATGCGGTAGTACTGCTCCCGGAACAAGATCGATTTGATGTTGTATGTCTCTCAGTGGCGGTAACTCCTTTGGCAACTCCTCTGGAAATACATCTTCAAACTCTTTCAATACTGGTTTTGCTTCTTCTGGGATTTCAACCTCTTCACTGCTCTCACGCCCTATCAACAAATACACTTCAGGTTCCTCTTCAATTTCCTTAACAAACTCTTTCAACGATAGTAAAGTTTTTAACTCTTCAATCTCCTCCAACTTACTCTCTCCCTGCTGTCTCTTCTTTGGAACTAGAATAATCTTAACACCTTCAAACATAAAACTGTAGCTATTGGTTCGACCGTCATGCTGCACTGCTCGATCATACTGCCACGGTCTTCCCAAAAGAAAATGACAAACATCCATCTCAACTACATCACACCAAATCTCGTCTTTATATTTCTTCCCAATAGAAAATGGAACTCGAACTCGCTTATCCACCTTCACCTCTCCTCCTTTTCTCTGCCACGATAACTTGTATGGATTCAGATGTTTCTCTGTTTTCAACTTCAATTTCCTCACAGCCTCAGTAGAGATAATATTGTCACAACTTCCTGCATCAATCACAAACTTACAAACTTTTCCCAGAATAGTGCATGTAGATTGAAAATTGTTGCTCCTCAACCAACTAGCCTCATCCTCTTGTTTGGGTGTTAAACAAGACCTTCTCATCATTAGATTACACCCTTCATCTCCTGACGCGATACCCTGTTCATTCTCCTCAACTGGACTATCTTCACCTTCAACAGCATCCTTACTTTCAACTTCAGCAATCATAGCTCGTTTCTTCGGTTTTGGACACTCATTGCTTTTATGACCCATCTCCTGGCAATTGTAGCATTTGAAACCATTGTTAACCCTCGCCTTCTCACCCTCCTTTACTACGGGTTTACTGACAGGTTTAGAAACATTAGAACTTCCACTAATACCCTTCACTTGATTGTTGGAATTAGTAAACACACCACCCCCACGTCTTCCCTGCTTCTCCCAAGCCAACGCCTTTTGGTGTGCTTCCGCCATAGATCTTGGATCGAACATATTAACCATATCCTGAATCTGCATCCTCAGCCCTCCAACAAACCTAGTGGTCAGCTGCTCTTCTGTCTCCATTATATCGTTCCTGGCAATGAGTTGGTAAAAATCATCTACATAATCATTGACTGACTTCGTCCCCTGCTCTCTCGTACATAAGTGACTGATAGTTGTATGGTAAAAATGTAGCTCTCATCATTTTCTTCATCTTATCCCACTCAACAACCTTTGACTTCCCCATCCGTTCTCTCGTAAGTTTAGTTTGCTGCCACCACGCCAAAGCTCTTCCCCTCAATCTAGTAGCAACCAACTTCACTTATCGATCTTTAGAAACCTCCTTGAAATCAAAGATCTCCTCAACATTAGACAACCAATCCAAAAATTCTTCGGCAACCATTCCACCCTTGAACTCTGGAATTTCCATCTTCATTCCTGATTCCCATCGACGATCATCATCTACATCTCGATACTGACGTCGTGTTTGTTCTCTATCTCGATAATGAACACTTCCCCTATCACCATCAAACTCCTCATCAAAATCTGAAGTATATCGATGTCGATTACGACCTCCAACATCTCTACCACTACTCCTTCGATCAACATTCCTATCACGATTATCAACACTTCTATGATCTTGATCTTCTCTTCTCTCTCGATCTGAATGTACCAAAGCTCTACTTCCCCCATGGTTCGATTCAGGTGAAACTCTTCTTCTACTTTGATTCATTTCAATCATCATTCTCTCTAATCGACCAATTCCTTCATTCAACTTTTCAGTAAAACTCTCATTGATTCGTTGCTCCATTTCATCAGCATCTTCTCTTCCATACAAGGCATTGATATTTCGATGACGTTGAGCTCGTCTCGGAGGCATGGTTGAACTTCAAACAAACTCAAAAATAAGAAAATTAATTTTCCACTCTTTCCGAATTTTGATCCAAACTGAGATGGATCGAAACTCCCAACTTGTTGCAACTTCACGATGAACACGATAAACACCAAACTCCTCAACAATGGCAAATCCGATCTCCAAACTTCGATTTCTCGAAACCCAAGTCTCCAAATGATGCAAACTACTTGTGATCTAGCTCTGATACCAAACTGACGCAGCGTGGGAAGCGAATTCGACGATATAAATCGAATCCGTCCAGGATCTCACACGATTAGCGGAAATAATCGGTGAATCAATGAAGAATAGATGGAGTTATGAATACCGTAAGGCCCAAATCCGTTGATCACGAAGATACCGGATTTTAGTAATCTTCGACACGTTGATCGCGCACGATACCGTGAAGAGAGATCTACAATTCTTGAGCGTTGATCAAGCGCACTTGATTCTGCGAATTGGCTTCAACATTCGTTGATTCGAGCGCACTCGAATGCCGAAAGTGGAGATAGGAGTTAACACTCGACTACCAATTTAATGGAGGCACAAAGCTTCATAAATAAAATTTTATTCAATTCTCAACAACATTTACAAATGACACAACTTGCCTATTTATAGGCTTACAACTCAACACACGACTTAACAATTTACAACACAAGCAGTCTACACACAAACAACATAAGGAAATTCAAGCAACGACTTGAAAAAACTAGGCAGCGACTTATGGAAAGGTATTCTGGAGCTTCGCGGCTTAACAAACTTTACACGAGTTAAAATGAGCACGGCAAAGACCTTACGCGACTTAACAAAAAATTGGCAGCGACTTAATTTCTTCTTCGCGACATAAGAAAAGTTCGCGACTTATGGTATCTCGGTTCACGACCTAGGGATAAGATTGCGACTCAGGGATTTCTCATAGCAAAGATAAGACGGCCGCGACTTAGGTTGTTCGCGACATATGGGGAAAACGACTCGTTCGCAACTTAGCTACTGGGATCGATGTAGGGCTTCGCGAGTGATGAGGCCGCGGAAAGGAATTGGGGATGGGTCGTAGGTCGTGGAGGTGGCTAGGTCGTGAGTCGCGGTGGGGGATGTGTCGTAAGTCGTGGTCGCGAGTGATGATGTGTTGTAAGTCGTGCTGGGGGGATGTGTCGTTCACGACTTAAGGTGGAGGGCGGCAGCGAGGTGATGAGTCGGCCGCGACTTAAGGTAGGCGCTTCATCATTCCTCCGTTGAAAACCCACATCTTATATTCTTTAAGTGCTTCTATTTGGATTACTATGCCTTCTAATGATTGAGATTGGCCTTGTAAAGAATGCTCATACCCTTGTGCCATAATTTTGATATTTGAATCTGGGCCTATTTTGTATATGTGTGATACTGCGCTAGCTATGTTTCATACTGATAATGAACGTAGAACCGATAAAGGAGGGTGAAAATACTGCTTGCCAAAATCTTTCGCAACATGTGAGTTGTCATCGAAACTGAAATGACCACCAATATTCAGAGTGTTGAGAGAGGACTGAATTTCTATATTTGCAGAGTTCATGGTTTCCCTGCTTTAATAGAAGAAGCATGAATGAGATTGTAGGTGATGTTTTAATAACGAAAATGTTTTATTCTTTTCCTTCAAAACTTGTTTCTTTCAATTCAATGAATGTGGGAGGGAGATGTAAAGAGGAGAGTGGCTTGGTCAAATAGTCAAATCGTGTAAAGACTAAATACTAGCATTTCATATTAATATAAAAATTATGAATTCGGTATTCAAATTATAACTAGATATACATTTGGAGCAAGCTGTTGTGATAGCGCCTGCAATGCGGACTTGCTCCTAATGGATCCCATATATTTGGTCGCTAATTATTAAATTTCTACATTATAGATGATTAAAGATTTTTGGAGAAGCAAGCAAGTTAATGCTTTATACAAGCGTTTGAGGCTTTTTTGGTATGTTAAGCATATTTTTTTTGGTTATAGCGTATTTTGATGTGCTGTACTATTTTGTGTAACTTGACTTTTGATATTCTCCAATCTTGGGTTCTGAATGTTGTCTAAATTTGAATATGTTTAATTATATAAATTGTTTTGAATCATTTAAATGTGTTTATATGATTGTTATTTGATGTTGATTTAAACATCTTAATAAAGCATGTATTATGTTAGTATGTAGATATTTTTCAATGGTAGTACAACATAAGATAAGTGCTATAAAAAATAATAATAATAAAAGATATGGTTTTTAACTGTTGTTAAAAATAATGTGATAAAATCAACAACGGAAAATAAGTGCTGTTAAAACCTACAATGGCATAAATATGCTGCTATAAACAACACATAGAAAAGTTAACACAACATAAAACAAAAAAAAATTGTACAAATATAGATGATGAATAAAAATACCACATCAGTTACTGATTGTTGTTAAAAAGTTCTAGCGATAAATAATCGATGTGCATACCTTGTTTTTACAGTGTTTATTTCATGCAGTTAAATCTCTGGGATTTGCAATAGCATGTCGTTAGATAGCCTTCTTGATAACGCTATGAAAAGATATGATAGTGTTTTTTCACCACTATTAATGAAAGTCTTTTTTCTTATAGTGAACTGATCTCCGGTCATGATAATCATGTCTTTGGGCTTCTTGCCTTGACGATCGTGAAATTCGTTTTGCCAAATCCATGGTATCATAGTCTTGCCAAAAGACGGGATAACAATTACGCTGCAAAACAAAGTTGCCTTATGTCCATAGCACTCCCATAATTTCCTTAAAGAATATCCAAACTATTTGGAAATGTCATATTCATATACCTATACATTGTAATCATGTCAACTGATTCTAAATATTATGCTCTGATATATCTTTATAGTATTCAAACTGAATGGAAATGTCATATTCATATAACTATACATCGTAATCATGTCAACTGATTGATAATATTATAACATAATATTTTTTTTACCATTGCTAGAAATGAAACCCACAAAAGATTAGTTTTTTTTACAAAACGGCTTCAAAGTATTCAAATTAAAATAGGACACTTAGCCCTAATACAAAAAGAACCTTTTTGGCTGCCATTTCCCATCATTACTAGCCGAATTTATCTACGTAAGAAGTCCAATAAATTCATCTCAAATCAATTTGAAAGCAAAAATATTTGATAGCCAAGGTTTACGATGCAAGGATTAGCAGTCTGGCGAATCAAGAAGAGTTCAGAGGAGGAAGATTCATCATTAAAAGTTGTACTTTAAGGCATTTGTAACGATCCCCTTTTTTTAAGCCGAATTTAATTTAGTAATTAATACAATTTTTAGAATTAAACTGTGAAATTAATTGGTGAATTAATTTGAGTTTCTCCAAAAACAAATAAAATATGTGTTTTATAAGTAGATTGAAAATAGGATTTGAAATTGAAATTCAAAACAAAAAATCTTAAAAATAAATTGGATTTTAAAAACTCTATATTTTTAAAGGTAATAAGAATTTGTTTTCTAATTATAATATGTGTGTGTGTGTGTGTGTGTATCAGTATTTGGAAGTTATGATGTGAGATTAATATAACAATTTTCAAAAGGCTATTTTAAGTTAAATTCTTATATATATATAATAAATGTGATTACTCATTATTATATGATTATATTTTAAAAATCATTTTTTTGAAATATTTTATAAATATAATATAATAGCTTAAGTTAAAGCTTAAAAAGGATTTAATAAGGTATATATATACTTTCTTTTACCATTTTAGTTGTATATATAAAAATATAAAAGTAAAAGTATAAATACAAAAGTATAAAACATAAAAACATAATTCTTAAATATATAAGAGTATAAACATATGTAAATATAAAATTATATAAACGTGTAGTTAATATAATTAATAAGGGCTTAAACATAAAAATGATTGTTTTGACAAATGTAAAATATATGCAACATGAATTAAAAAGTGTTAATTTAATTTCAACATGCATTAACAAGTGTCCTATTTTTCACTTTCTTTTAATAAGAGAATTTCAAAGTTATATACATATTCTTACTCTCTCGTCTTCATTTTCAAATCTGAAAACAAAACCAAAGCCTGGAAATCAAAAAGAAAATTTTAAACTAGAAAAAGAAAATCAAATACAACTTGTTTTAAGTCTTCAAATCAGCAACAACTTCAACCCGAGCTAATGAATTCAGTTCAACCTAAAGCTTAAGTAAATGCAACAATAACATTTCTAGATCATTAACAAAACAAAAACTAAATCAAAACAAAAGCATGCAACAAATTCAAGTTCAAATGCAACATCAGGACCAGATTCAAACTTCAGTTCTAAAACCAAGGCTGTATAAATCAAAAATCAAAATTCCATATTAAAACAAAAGTTCCAGATTCATAAAATCCAGTTCTAGGTTTCTCTATTTTGTCACAGATGAGTAAACTAACCCACTTAATCTTGAATCAGTGATATATCTTGATATTTGTATTTGTAGTTGTTGAGAAAATGTTGAAAATATATCTACATATCTCTGTGTGTGTGTGTGTGTGTATGTGTGTGAATTAAAATATGCATATACAGGCATATATGCTTGTTCTTGTGTTTACAGGCTAGAAACAAAAAAAATATCCTTGATCATTCACTTATAAGCTTAGATGTATAAATGAAAAATGCTTGAATTAACCAGATATTTGTTTTAAAAATGGTTTCAAATATTTATATTTAGAAAATATTCAGAAAATAAGCAATTACAGTAAAATCTTTTTAAATCTGGAAATTGGATATTTTTAATTTCAAGTTTTGTTTATATCATCATATTCGAATCTAAAAACTATGATTTTTAATATAAATATCATGATTTTTAACTTTGTAAATCACGAGAGATTGAAAGTTGATCAGAATCGAGAGTTTGCTCGATTTATGATGATCGCGTAGTTGTATAGCCTCGGGATTATGGCTGAAAGAAGGTAGTGGTTTGGGAATTCATGGAAAAATAATGGGTAATTTTATAATGTGTCGTGGTGGTCGATTGTCGATGATTTAGGGTTTAATGACCCAGTTTGGTCGACGATGTTTAAAGGGGTAATTCGCCGTCGATGGTGGATCGAGGTTGACCGGTATAGATGGAACCAATGCCTGGGTCTATGGCGAGGATTTGGTTGAGGTTGCGTGGCCTCTGATGGTCGGCATTGTCACTGTGAGGTGTTTGTTGATCGGGTTATTCCTGATGGTTTCAAAAATTCGTTCGATTTTGATTTCTAGACGATTTCGTAAATATGGTGGCTCGTGTTAGTGTTGTGGTCGTCGACGATATTCTGGTAGTCGCAACGATGATCGAAGGAGCTGGAACGATTATACACGTGCACGATATATCAATGGTGTCTGGTTTGTGATCGATTTGAGAAAGATGAGGTTATTATGGGTTTGACTCGAAGTAAATGATGATTTTCTCAGGGAAATGAAGGATAAGGTTGGCACGGGAAAACAATAGTGTGGGCTCGGGTCATTTCTAGTTAACCAGGTTTTCAAAGTTTTAAATAACCATATTTTTAGATAAAAACATGATCAGGTTTTAAAGTGTATAAGTTTTTCAAAGAAATGTTAACCAAGTTTTCCAAAATAAGTTTATTAAAACAAGCTTTAAATAAGTTCCAAAGATTTAATTTTAAGGTTTAATGTTTTAAAATTATTTTGGTTTCAATAATGATATTAGTAATTATCATATTAAATATCTAGTTATTTTCAAATAAAGGGATGTGATTGAGTAAGTGATTTATTAATTAATATGTTTAGTTAAATAAGGTAATTAATTTAAGTTTAATTAATTAATTAAAGGTTAATTAATAAATGAAAGTAATTAAGGGGGGATTTATTACTTGAAGGATAATTACTTAATGAAAGTAATTAAAGGTTAGTTAATGAAATTATTAAAAGATAATTACTTAAAGGATAATTGATTAATGTAATTAATTAAAGAAGGATTAATAAATGTGAGTAGTTAAAGAATAATTACTTAATCAATGAAATTAATTAAGAGTTAATTAATTAAAGGTTAATTACTTAATAATTGAAGATTAATTAATTAATGGTTTAAGGTTAATTAAATTATGATTGAAAGATAACTACTTAATGTAATTAATTAAGGGTTAACTAATTCTGTAATTAACTTAAGGTTAATTAATTTATATGATTACTTAAGGATGATTAATTAATTAAGGATAATTAATTAAGATGGATAATTAAGTTTGATTAATCTATTTCATGAATTAATATCAAATGGGTTGTAATTAATTAATGATAATTAAGCAGGATTGGATAATTAATTCATAAGTAATTAATTTAATTGGAAATTAAATTTAATTAATTAGGGATTGGACAACTATTTGATCTTGCTTATGGATGATTAGATTATATTGAATGCTTGAATTAATTAAATATCTCTGATATGTGATTTGTGATGCCCTGTGATATTAATTGTTTTGAATTGAGCTGTGACGAATGTAAATTATTTATCTGTTTTGAATTTACAAATTTATCTGCGAATCTGTGAATGAAAGATAAGCGTTATAAGGATTATACCGCTTATCAATATTGTTCTTGGATTTGTGATGATTGATGATATTGTATTGTTGTGTAAAACCCCTGGACAACACACACATACACACAAAAATATGGAATTCACAAGAAATTGGTTAAGTCATGGTTATTTTGAATTTAATATTATTTTGTTCAAAATAGTGAAATGATTTTAAAATTGAATTTTGAATCCAAAATGGTTTGGAAATGTAATGGGGTTTAATATGAAAACTTTTGAAAAGGAAGTTCTGGAATAAAGATCATTTTTGAATATAATATGGTTTGATAAAGTTTTGAAATCCAAATAATTTAATTTGAATTTGAATTCAAATTTTGAAGTTGAATTCTATAAATAAGTTTTGAATTGGAAATTTCTTCCAAAATCCTTGTGTATAGTTTAAATTGATTTCTGGAACTTTAGGACTTGAAAGATGAATTTTGAGAAATAATAATATTTTATTATTTAAATATTTATTAATTTTGGAAGTAGGAAACTATGGTTTGAAAAGGGTTATACAGTTTGTATAATGTGTATATATATATGTGGATTTCAACCCGTTTTTAAAGTATTTTCAAATGAATTATTTTGGGAATTTGAACTCAACTTAAAAAGAAATTGCCGAGAATACGGCAGTTCGCTGATTTCCCTATTTCACACTTTAAAAGGTTATAGCTTGAGTAAATTTAATCAGATTGTTCCGAAGTGAAAAACATTTGTTTTCAAATGATAGTTGCTTTCATATAAAGAAAGGATTTCAAACCAGAATGGGTTCGTATCTTCCATTTCACCAGGTGGAAATCAATGTTGACTAATTGCCTTCTCCAATACCTTAAGCTTACGATTGCAGTGATTTGGGAAGAAAGGAATTCGAGAAGATTTGCGTGGTGTTCGTCTTCTATCTCAGCGGTGATTGTTAAAATTTTGTCCTGATGTTGTCGTGTTGTTAGTTTATGGTTGCGGGGTTGTTTCTTTTCCTCTGCTTGGTTGCTTTGTAGTTTATAATCGTTGTATGTTGTTTTGATTAATAAAGAGTGGACTGGCCACTATAAAAACAAGCTGGCCTTGCCAAAAAAAAATATTGAAAATGAAATAGTTTTGAAAGCTATAAATCTTTGTTAAAGATTTCGTAAATCTTGTTTTTCACTAAAGTGGATTTTTAAAGATGAATCTTTTTTTAAAAAAGATTGAAAGTTATGAATGAATCTTTCTTAAAGTTTTTGGTAAACTTTGTTTCAAATTTAAGAGGATCTTAAAGGTGAATCTTTTGTTTAAAAGATTAAAGTGGAAAATTGTTTAAACCATTCAAAAGGAAAGGTTATGGGAAAATAAGTGATGTGACTTAACTAAGATCCAAGATGGATCCATATGTTTTTAAAGTTAAGCGCTCATTATTCGGTTTAGCCGGGAGAGGACTTTATGTCATAAAACTCATTCCGAATAATGATACGACAAAATAGGATTGCATTTGAAGATGGTGTTTGAAGACCGGGTATTTTCGAAAGCTAAAGGATTATCTATTGATTGTCTCCGCACTGAATGGCCCCGATATAGAGATTTCCCTAAGTGATGGAGAGTCCGGACATGATTAGGGAATATTCGGAGTTGCAAGGACTTCTTTGAAGTGCCTTTGGTTCTGTTCGGACCCGGAATAGACTTATATGGATATGTGTCTGACGTTACACTTTGAGATATAAAGCTGGTTTCTATCAAATACATTTCTGTTTGGTGGCGGAGAATTTATTCTCTTAGCTTAACACCTTTCTTTGAGACGTATGAGCTCAGAGGTTATGTAGTTGATGGTTACTAGTGATATATTCCCAATTTGGTAATGTGGCTTGCTGAGTGCTGATAATTGGTTGATCGAAGCATGGCTTTTGTGAAAAGCGTAGCTTTGTGGGACAAAACTTCGTCAACCTCACACCCTGAAAATGGTCGAAACAGGAAGGATGCGGCAAGGTTATGGAGGTCGCGTCCCTCAGGGTATGTACATTTCCTTCTGTACAAAAAGTGATATTATGGTATGTAGCCCAGATATTTTACTTATGTGGATAAAAAGTGGTATCAAGGTATGGAGCTCAGATACTTTACTTGTGTTGTTGTTGGTTGTAGAGGCGCCTCGATAAAGGTCGGTTACGACTGGGGGGTGGCATACTCGTGACTTTTAGTTACCTATTTATAGAGGTAACCCGGCTTGTGTTGGCAGAGATCCGGTTAGGTTCTCGGGGCTTCCCTTCAGAGGTGTACCCATTCAGTAAGGAAGTTCCTTAGCCTTGGCCATTTGTTGGAAATCCAGTCACTCAATACGAGCCCTTTACGATTTCAGTTGTATAACCTGCCATTTTTAAATGGTAGCTATAGTAGGCATAATATAATAGTACCTATGCTGGCTAAGATTAATATTATACTTTCGAATTGTTTTCCACACTATGAACTAATAATAATATAAAAAGGATTTTCGCGCATCAAGCATGTTTGACTGCTATAAGGAGAAATCTCTCCCAAGTGTGCGATTGCATTGTGTGTATGCCGAGAGTCCTTATGGTAGTTTCATTTTCCAAAAAGCATAGTAGATTTCATTTTATTTCTTTTGTTCAATCAAATGTTTTCGTTTGCTCACACCAGTCCCATGGCTGACCTGGAGTTTATTGTTCCCTTTTTAAACTATGGGTGCCAATAATTTTCCAAACGGGCAGCCTAGAGTCAGGTTATCAATATGTTCATATAGTAGATGTGGATTTTAGAAGTATTTGGAAGCTTATGGACCTAGAAGTCCTTTGGTTGGATACAGCGGATTTTCTTAGTTCAGCATGACAAGGGGCTCGAGCTATCTTTGGATTAGAGTTTTAGAGCCTTGGATATGAAGATGTTTTGTTGGAGTTCTCTTTTTGGAAGATCATGTTGGTGTTCAGTTGTGTTGTTGGTGTTATCTTTCCGCTGTTGTGTATTTTTGGCTTTGATGTTGTTGGGCGTCTGTTGTATCATATTATATTAGATGTTGTATTCATGTTGTATCCATTGTTGTATCAATGATATTCATTTCCGTTTCCACTATTTTTTTATTACTTAATGTGTTATAAGCTCCGGCGTACTGGACTTCGACGTTTGAATCTCCGGCATTCGAATACGGGTGATGTATTTGATGTCGATTTTCAAGCGTTAGAATCCGAGCCATCATATTTGGTATCAAAACTAAAGGTTGAGTAAGAACTTTAGCTTTGGAGTATAACACTTTAGGTGACTCATTAGAGATAGGGTGAAATATACCCTAGAATGTGTATATTGCCAAAGATATCTAGTCTGTATGCCTCAGTTAATTCTCTTACTATTCACAGATAGTGAGAATGAGTGCAAGAAGAGGACGAGGTAGGAGACACGGGAGTACCACTACAAATGGTCGATACCCTTCAACAACAGCAATGGTTGGGAACAACTTTTTCTCTTTTGATCATCATCCAAGAAGAAGCTTTGGTGTGGTGGTGGTCCTGCGAATCTTTGTTTACATTATAGAAAAATTCTTATTTCATATTCTCATCATCAATAACTCGTATTACTTTCGTTCTTAACTTTAATGAATTTGAAATTTTAATTAGAATGAATTGGTTGACAAAATATGTAGCCAAATTAGATTGTATCAATAAATCGATTTCGGTTAAAACCAAATTTGGGAATTTTGTTGTAATTTCTTGTGAGGATCCAAGTCCGAAGAGGGACAAGTTAATACTTTTGGGTATTCCGACCCGAATTTGGAATCATGTTGTTCATAAATTTCCTTTGTTCCGAATCGAGCACCATGCAATCGATTCTTTTCTATGATGGATCTAGCCCAAGGATTCCATCAGCTGGGAATTGTAGGAAAAATTGTATCCATTTGTCAGTTTTGTTGGATCTCGATACATTGAATGGTTAGTTATCCCTTCAGATAGCTAACGCCCCTGCAGCTTTCGTAGATCAGATGATCCGAGTATTTCGTAAAGTGTTAAATAATTTTGTTCTCGTATTAATTGATATTTTGATTCGATAAGCCAAATGTAGAATAAATATTTCAGCTTAATCTGATAAACCATTTCTCTATATTTCATCTGTTCTTTGTTGTCTCCCTGTCTAGCAAATTTCAAGGACAAAATTTTCTTAAGGGGGGAATTTGTAACGATCCCGTTTTTTAAGCTGAATTTAATTTAGTAATTGATACAATTTTTAGAATTAAATTGTGAAATTAATTGGTGAATTAATTTGAGTTTCTCCAAAAACAAATAAAATATGTGTATTATAAGTATATTGAAAATAGAATTTGAAATTGAAATTCAAAATAAAAAATCTTAAAAATAAATTGGATTTTAAAAACTCTATATTTTTAAAGTTAATAAGAATTTATTTTCTAATTATAATATATACGTGTGTGTGTGTGTGTATCTATATTTGGAAGTTATGATGTGAGATTAATATAACAATTTCAAAAGGCTATTTTAAGTTAAATTCTTATATATATATATATATATATATATATATATATATGATTACTTATTAGCATATGATTAGATTTTAAAAATCATTTTCTTTGAAAGATTTATAAATATAATATAATAGCTTAAGTTAAAGATTAAAAAGGATTTAATAAGGTGTATATATACTTTCTTTTACCATTTTAGTTGTACATATAAAAATATAAAAGTAAAAGTATAAATACAAAAGTATAAAACATAAAAACGTAATTCTTAAATATATAAGAGTATAAACATATGTAAATATAAAATTATATAAACATGTAATTAATATAATTAATAAGGGCTTAAACATAAAAATGACTGTTTTGACAATTGTAAAATATATGCAACATGATTTAACATGTGTTAGTTTAATTTCAACATGCATTAACAAGTGTCCTATTTTTCACTTTCTTTTAATTAGAGAATTTCAAAGTTATATACATATTCTTACTCTCTCATCTTCATTTTCAAATCTGAAAATAAAACCAAAGCCTAGAAATCAAAAAGAAAATTTTAAACTTGAAAAGGAAACTCATATACAACTTGTTTTAAGTCTTCAAATCAGCAACAACTTTAACCCAAGTTAGTGAATTCAGTTCAACCTAAAGCTCAAGTAAATGCAACATTAACATTTCCAGATCATTATCAAAACAAAAACTAGACCAAAACAAAAGCATGTGATAAATTCAAGTTCAAATGCAACATCAGAATCAGATTCAAGCTTTAGTTCTAAAACTAGGGCAGTATAAATCAATAATCAAAATTCCATATTAAAACAAAAGTTCCAGATTTCAAGTTTAAAATCCATTTCCAGGTTTCTCTGTTTTGTCACAGGTGAGTAAACTAACCCACTTAATCTTGAATCTGTGATATATCTTGAAATTTGTATTTGTAGTTGTTGAGAAAATGTTGAAAATTTATCTACATATCTGTGCGTGTATATATGTGTGAATTAAAATATGCTTATACAGGCATATATACTTGTTCTTGTGTTTGAAGGCTAGAAACAAAAAAATCTCCTCGATCATTCAGTTATAAGCTTAGATGTATAAATGAAAAATGCTTGAATTAACTAGATATTTGTTTTAAAAATGGTTTCAAATATTCGTATTCAGAAAATATTCAGAAAATAAGCAATTATAGTAAAATCTTTTTAAATCTGGAAATTGGATATTTTTAATTTCAAGTTTTGTTTATTTCATCCGATTCGAATCTAAAAACTATGATTTTTAAGATAAATATCATGATTTTTAACTTTGTAAATCACGAGAGATTGAAAGTTGATCAGAATCAAGAGTTTGCTCGATTTTTGATGATCGCGTAGTCATATTGCCTCGGGATTATGGCTGAAAGAAGGTAGAGGTCTGGGGATTCATGGAAAAATAATGGGTAATTTTATAATGTGCCGTGGTGGTCGATCGTCGATTAATTAGGGTTTAATGACCCAGTTTGATCGACGAAGTTTAAAGGGGAAATTCGTCGTCGATGGTGGATCGGGCTTGACCGGTATAGGTGGAACCGATGCCTGGGTCTATGGCGAGGTTTTGGTTGAGGTTGCCGGCCTCTGATGGTCGGCATTGTCGCCGGTGAGGTGTTTGTTGATCGGGTTATTCCTGATGGTTTCGAAAATTCGTTCGATTCTGATTTTTAGACGATTTCGTAAATCTGGGTGCTCGTCTTAGTTGTTGTGGTCGTCGACGATATTCTGGTAGTCGCAATGATGATCGAAGGAGGCTGGAACAATTGTACACGTGCACGATATATCAACGGTGTCTGGGTCGTGATCGATTTGGGAAAGATGAGGTTATTTCGGGTTCGACTCGAAGTAAATGATGATTTGCTCGAGGAAATGAAGGATAAGGTTGGGATGGGAAAACAATAGTGTGGGCTTGAGTCGTTTCTAGTTAACCAGGTTTTCAAAGTTTTAAATAACTAGATTTTTAAATAAAAACATAATTAGGTTTTAAAGTGTATAAGTTTTTCAAAGAAATGTTAACCAGGTTTTCCAAAATAAGTTTATTAAAACAAGTTTGAATAAGTTCCAAAGAATTAATTTTAAGGTTTAATGTTTTAAAATTGTTTTTGTGTAAATAATGATATTAGAAAATATTATATTAAATGTCTAATTGTTTTCAAATAAAGGGATGTGATTGAGCAAGTGATTTATTGATTAATATGATTAATTAATCAAGGTAATTAATTTAAGTATAATTAATTAATTAAAGGTAAATTAATAAATGAAAGTAATTAAGGGGTGATTTATTACTTGAAGGATAATTACTTAATGAAAGTAATTAAAGGTTAGTTAATGAAAGTAATTAAAAGATATTTACTTAAAGGATAATTGATTAATGTAATTAATTAAAGAAGGATTAATAAATGTGAGTAGTTAAAGATTAATTACTTAATTACTGAAATTAATTAAGAGTTAATTAATTAAAGATTAATTACTTAATAATTGGAGGGTAATTAAATAATGGTTTAAGGTTAATTAAATTATGATTGAAAAATAACTGCTTAATGTAATTAATTAAAGGTTAACTAATTATGTAACTAACTTAAGGTTAATTAATTTATGTGATTAATTAAAAATAATTAATTAATTAAGGATAATTAATTAAGATGGATAATTAAGGTTGATTAATTTATTTCATGAATTAATATCAAATGGGTTGTAATTAATTAATGTTAATTAAGCAGGATTGGGTAATTAATTCATAAGTAATTAATTTAATTGGAAATTAAATTAGATTAGTTAGGGATTGAACAACTAATTGATCTTGCTTATGGATGATTGGATTATATTGAATGCTTGAATTCATTAAATTTCTCTGATATGTGATTCGTGATGCTTTGTGAAATGAATTGGTTTGAATTGAGCTGTGATGAATGTAAATTATTTATCTGTATTGAATTTACATATTTATCTGTGAATATGTGAATGGAAGATAAGCGTTATAAGGACTACCGCTTACCAATATTGTGCTTGGATTTGTGATGATTGATGATATTATAATGTTGTGTAAAACCCCTGGACAACATACACATATACAAATATGGAATTCATAGGAAATTAGTTAAGTCATGGGTATTTTGAATTTAATATTATTTTATGCAAAATGGTGAAATGATTTTAAAATTGAATTTTGAATCCAAAATGGTTTGGAAATGAAATGGGTTTAATATGAAAATTTTTAAAAAGGAAGTTTTGGAATAAAGATCATTTTTAAATATAATATGGTTTGATAAAGTTTTGAAATTCAAATAATTTAATTTGAATTTGAATTCAAATTTTGAAGTTGAATTCTATAAATAAGTTTTGAATTGGAAATTTCTTCCAACATCCTTGTATATAGTTTATGCTGATTTCTGGAACTTTAGGACTCGAAAGATGAATTTTGAGAAATTATAATATTTTATTATTTAAATATTTATTAATTTGGGAAATAGGAAATTACGTTTTGAAAAGGATTATATAGTTTATATAATATGTATATATATGGATTTTAAACCATTTTTAAAGTATTTTCAAATGAATTATTTTGAGAATTTGAATTCAACTCAAATAGAACTTGCCGAGAATAAGGCAGTTCGCTGATTTCCCTATTTCACACGTAGAAGGCTATAACTTGAGTAAACTTAATCGGATTGTTCCGAAACAAAAAATATTTGTTTTCAAATGATAATTGCTTTCATATAAAGAAAGGATTTCTAGTTTTTGTAGAAAAGATTTTCAACTTATGGGTAAATTCAAATATTGAAAAGGAAATAGTTTTGAAAGTTATAAATCTCTGTTAAAGATTCGATAAATCTTGTTTTGAACTGAGGGGGATTTTAAAGATGAATCTTTTGTTTAAAAAGATTGAAAGTTATGAATGAATCTTTGTTAAAGTTTTTGGTAAACTTTGTTTCAAATTTAAGAGGATTTTAAAGGTGAATCTTTTATTAAAAAGATTAATGTGGAAAACTGTTTAAACCATTCAGAAGGAAAGGTTTTGGGAAAATAAGGGTTATGACTTAATTAAGATCCAAAATGGATCCATATGTTTTTAAAGTTAAGCGCTTATTATTCGGTTTAGCCGGGAGAGGACTTTATGTCATAAAACCCTTTTCGAATAATGATACGACAAAATGGGGTTGCATTTGAAGACGGTGGTTGAAGACAGGGTATTTTCGAAAACTAAAAGATTACCTGTTGATTGTCTCTGCATTGAATGGCCCCGGTATAGATATCTCCTTAAGTGATGGGGAGCCCGTACGTGATTAGGGAATATTCGGAGTTGCAAGGACTACTTTAAAGTGCCTTCGGTTCTGTTCAGGCTCGAAACAGACTTGTATGGATGTATGTCTGACATTACTCTTTGAGATATAAAGCTGGTTTCTATCAAATACATTTCTATTTGGTGGCGGAGAATTTATACCCTTATCTTAACAACCTTCTTTGAGACGTATCAGCTCAGAGGTTATGTAGTTGATGGTTACTAGTGATATATTCCCAATTTGGTAATGTGGCATGCTGAGTGTTGATCATTGGTTGATCGAAGCATGGCTTTAGTGAAAAGTGTAGCTTTGTGGGACAAGATTTCGTCAAACCTCACACCTTGAAAATGGTTGAAACAGGAAGGATGCGGCAAGGTTATGGAGGTCGCTCACCTCAGGGAATGTACATTTCCTTCTGGATAAAAAGTGATATCATGGTATGGAGCCTAGATATTTTACTTATGTGGATAAAAAGTGGTATCACGGTATGGAGCCCAGATACTTTACTTGTGTTGTTGTTGGTTTTAGAGGCACCTCGGTAAAGGTCGGTTATGACCAGGGGGTGACATACTCGTGACAGTTAGTAACCTAGTTACAGAGGTAACCCGGCCTTTTGTTGGCAGAGATCCGGTTAGGTTCTCGGGGTGTCCCTTCAGAGGCGTACCCATTTGATAAGGAAGTTCCTTAGCCTTGGCCATTTGTTGGAAATCCAATCACTCAATACGAGCCATTTACGATTTCAGTTGTATAACCTGCCATTTTTAAATTATAGCTACATTAGACATAATATAATGGCACCTATGATGGCTAAGATTAATATTATACTTTCGAAATGTTTTTCACATTATGCATGAATAATTATATCAAAAGGATTTTCGCGTATCAAGCATGTTTGACAACTATAAGGAGAAATCTCCCCCAAGTGTGAAATTGCATTGTGTGTGTGCCGGGAGGCCTTTTGGTTGTTTCATTTTCCAAAAAGCATAGCGGATTTCTTTTTATTTCTTATGTTCAATCATTTTTTTTTGTTTGCTCACACCGGTCCCATGACTGACCTGGAGTTTACTGTTCCCTTTCTAAACTCTGGGTTCCCATAATTTTCCACACGGGCCGCCTAGAGTCAGGTTATCAATAGGTTCAGATAGTAGATGTTGATTTTAGATGTTTTTTGAAGCTTGTGGATCTAGAAGTCCTTTGGCTGGATGCACCGGAATTGCTTAGTTCAGCATGATAGGAGGTTCGAGCTATCTTTGGATTGGAGTTTTGGAGCCTTGGATATGAAGATGTTTAGTTGGAGTTCTCTTTTTGGAAGACCATGTTGGTGTTCAGTTCTGTTGTTGGTGTTATCTTTCCACTGTTGTGTATTTTTGGATTTGATGTTATTTGGCATGTATTGTGTCATATTGTATCAGATGTTGTATTCATCCTGTATCCATTGTTGTATCAATGATATTCATTTTTGTTTCCGTTGTATTGTTATTACTTAATGTGTTATAAGCTCCGGCGTACTGGACTTTGACGTTTGAATCTCCGGCATTCGAATACGGGTGATGTATTTGATGTCGATTTTTGAGCGTTAGAATTCGGGCCGTCACAGCATTGGTTTTGGTATGTGTTTAGAATACCATATGACTTATGATTAATGTATATCATTCAATTGTTTTTTTGTATATCATTATTATATTATTAGTTTGATGAGATTCTTATATGTATCAATGTTGTCACATATTAGATTGATTACATATATGTATATTATTAAATAAAAACCATTTTTTGTAGATCTTATGTACGCACATCCGAATAAATTTATTAATTATTATTCTTTTATTTATTAGTTTATGTATATGATTTGTAATTAATTGTATTATCATATCATGTAAATAATTAGTTTTATATTTTATATATTCATATTTACAGTTATTACAATATTAGGTAACAAATAAATATTTTTCAATAATTATTACAATTATTTAACATTATTTATATTAAAATACATGTTCAATAATTCATACAAAATAATACATGTTTTGAAAATTATATTTTAAATTTTGAACAATTAGTTCATCATCATATTATCTCTCAACAAAAATACAAGAATTTAAAAGTTAAAATTTTTATTTTAAAAAATCATTTATATGTGCAAGTAATATTAAATAATTAATAGAAAAATATTCTTTTGACTGAGAAAAATATGAAATGTTTTCTTAGCCTTAAAATATCATATTTGAATTTATGAAAAATTAAATTTAATTTATGAAGTATATTATGAAAATAATTTTAACAATATTTTAATGCTTTTCTGCTATTTAATACATATATATATAATTTTATAATATAAAATTATAGTTAAATGTTTCATGTGATGTGTATTCGATCTTTAATGCTATAAAAAATACTTATTTTTAAATAGTTTTCATAAATTATATAATTATATAATTTCAAATACTTTTTTATGAGTACTTTAGAAATTATAAATATAATTATATACAGATATATAAAATATACTTGTATATTATATTTAAAAAGAAATATATATTATATGTTTGTGTATGTATATATTGTTATCCCGCCTTTTGGTAAGGCCGTGACACGAAGGACTTGACTGGGAATCAAAGACAATTTGTCCTGAAGATCGGTTATACACAGGTCTACTATGGATACCGGCCAATTTTGTCTAAGTACGGATCAAGCTACAATCACCTTGGTACGACAAGCAAAGCTATGAAAGCCAACGTTCCCAATTTCAGGTCAATCGAAGTTCGTATGCTCAAGGTGTGGATCGATCAAAATCAAGGAAGTCAACCTCATTCGGATTCATGGCGTTCGTATCCATCATAAGCCAACCATATTTATATCCATCAACCTAGAAGCACCCACTTCGTATCCATCGCTCGGGTTACTTTAGTTCGTATCCATCAAGTAGAAGCGGCCTGGTTCGTATCGATCACTCGTTTAATCGATACGAAGGAGAGAGTCAATGATCGATACGAGAGAAGTCGTGGAAGCTCGATACGGAAAGTATAATCAAGGATCGATATGAAGAAATAAGTGCGCATCGATAGAAACTGGAACGAAGATCATCGATACGAAGCAGCTATGGATGATCGATACAAATGGACCCTCCATTCATCGATACGAAGAATGATTGCTAGGAACGATACGAAGAAGACATGATAGAGTGAAGAAAGCGGTCATGTGGCATGAAAAGTGGATCGCTCATAGATTATCGTTCCACGTCACCCTGATTGACACGCATAACATCGATACGCATAACTATCTATACGAATTGATCTATAAGTACACTCCGGCAACATACAATGTCAAACTTGGGTCGATCATAACTCAAGATCTACAAGTCCAAATGCCATCAAATTTTCACAGGAGCTTGCATGCCACCTCAAGAATGTCCTTGAGCGATCTCAGGCCAAAGGGAGGTGCTTTTGATCGATACAAAATGTACACATATCAATCAGGGATCGATCCCAATCTACCTCGGATCGATCACGTGGGCCCACCCACGTGTGAGAAGGAGTATTCCAAGATCTAAGTCAGATTTTTCCAGCCTACGCCTTAAATAGCAGTCATATGCTTCTAGAAAAGGGATCTTTTTTGCTTCTCTACGCTGATACTCTGCCGAAATCACTATTACACTTTAGTTGTACTATTGTAATCTCCTATAATCACCAAGTCAAATTCAATAAAAATTAATCATTTCATAGTGGACGTAGGGAATACGCCGAACCACTCTAAATTTTTGCGTTTCTGCATTTTTTCTTATCTGTTGACTAGTGTATTTGTTAGATCTGCCATATTTTACATTCACTTTCTTCATTTTATCTCTTCAAACACATCCGAAGAGTGTTGTGCCCAATTTTGGTACAAACACTTTGGTGCTTCCATTGAGAAAATAAAAATATTCTCCTACTCATTAGATCTATTATCGATATTGGATTGCAAGAATCTAAGGAGAAGATCCTAATCTCAAGCATAGAAGTTCTTCCATCCTATTCAGATTTGCGCCAAGTCTAATAGAGAACTTCGCTATTCACCATGGTCGCTAATAGGACTACCTCAACCAATGCAGATCAGAAGGGCGTGATAGGTAGAAACCTGCACAACTTCCCTCTGCAGACCAGAACGCTGTTGGACCTTCAAATCCATAAGGCCCTGTCACCAGGGAGGAGTTCCAACTACTGATGCAGGAGTTGACTCAAAGCCGTCAGCGGCTTACCCAGCAGTTTCGTACCAACACGGACTTAACCAATCAACTGAACCGGGAAAGACGAAGGAGATCCAAACAAGAATAGGCTTCCTACTCATCTACTGAAAGTTCAGCTTCCATTGATTACAATCATAGATCCACACGCCCACGACTGGATGGAAGCTATACAAAGGCTGTCGGACATTAGTGCACTTTGACTATTGGACAAGCGAGAGTTAGTCCATCAACCAGCCGTCAGACCGGACCCTCCTCCCGAGAAAGGACGGTACCTTATCACGCTACTGATAACCGCATTGTTGCCACTGCCACAGCGTTAGAAGTTGGCACTCGAAACTGAACAGATTCGAACTTTCGCAAACGTGATTATACTCCTGAGCCTTATGTTCCCAAAGACCTAGAGCCAAGGAGGCGAAGTCGATCGCGCTCGACCCATCCTCGCATTGTAGTAGCCGACCACATCTTGGCCCAACATGCCCATAATGTATAGATGCCAGACATCCCGACAATGATCCGCCAGATGATCAGTGAGAGCAAAGGCCTCACCAATGACGACTGGGGAATCTTTCGGAGTCATACCCCATTCATCGATGACATTCTCTATGCTGAACCACCACGGTGATTCAGAACGCCAACCTTACCTATTTATGAAGGAAGCTCTGACTCTAACCATTACATTATGAAGTATGAGTGGTTGATGAACGCCGCATAGGATAATGATGCGGTCAAATGCCAAAGTTTCCCAATTTACCTTGGGGGAATCGCGACTACGTGGTTTACGTACCTGCTACCCCGATCTATTTCATGTTTCGACCAGTTGGCTATGAAATTTGTCGAGCAGTTTCACATGCATGTCACAAGGCCCAAAGATGTTAATACCTTGTCCGGTGTTACTCACGCTCCCAGAGAGGCACTCAGACGTTGCTTGGAAAGGTTATATACCGCTTGCACAGAGATTAGTTACCTTAATGACAATTCCATTCCGATGGCACTGACTAAGGGGATCGATTTCGATTTCGAATTTGGCAACTAGTTGGCTGGAAAACCCCCCTGCATCATTAAACCGTTTCTATTCCAAGGCAGATCAGTTCTTGAGAAGAGAGGATGTGAAACAGTTTAGGAAAAAGATGACATGGGGCCTAGCATGGAAGGAATCCAGAGCAATGTCGCTGTAAAACAAACCAGAGAGAGTACCAGGAAGGTGTAGTTAAATATACAGAATAAGCAGAATCAGCGGTAGGGCAATGGAAAACAGGGTAACAAGCAGGATCAGAATCGCGGACTGTGACGAAGAGCTCCCATGTTTGACACTTATACTCCCTTAAATACATCCCTGAAGAATGTGCACTTGCAAACTTTTAATACTATTGAGTATAAGAAACCTGCTCTGAAGCAATTTTTAAAGCGACAAATTCTAACTGGGAAGTTTTGTAGATTTCATGATAGTTATTACCACAACAAGAATGAATGTTGTCATCTGTAGGATATTAACGAGAAGTTGATCCTAGAGACAAAGTTGGAGCAGTTCGTTCGAGCGCCGCAGTCTGGAGGTGCGGGCCCGTCGAATCAAAATCAAGTATCGAATCAGGTTAGATCGAAGGAACCCGTGCATACTGGCGGGAGGTTAGTGATTAACACTGTAGTGGTGGTCGTCATCTAGTGGATCGGAGCTGGAGGGAAATGGAGTCGTATGCCAACTCCATTAGGAATGCGAGCTTCGAATGTTGCAGTAACTTCGAAGACGGGGCTCTGGCCAAATAATAGAAGACGATGACAGGCAACGTTGTTTTTTGAGACAGGGATGCCAACAGAATTGAATCCCCTACCAATAGTCCACTAGTCATTTCAGATCAGATAGGTCCTGCTTGGGTGAAGAGGATCTTAGTGGGCAATGGAAGTTCAGTGAATATACTCTTTAAACAAGCTTACGATCAAATGAAGATGGAAGTGAAAGATTTGAAGCCTTATCAGTCCCATATTCATTGCTTCAATGGAAGTGCGACTATACCAACTAGGATGGTGAAGCTACAGTTGGAGTTGGGAGTTGGAGAATGCCAGAGAGTGCGGATGTTGCAATACATTGTATTGGATATTGATTCACCATACAACGCTTTCTAGGGCCGACCGATCCAAGCTGAGTTCAGGTCTGCTATCGCCCCTTGGCATCTGACTTTGAAATTCCCTACCGATAATGGAGTCAGAGTTGTTTAGGGAGACTAGGCTGCTGGACGGGCCTGTTATGTTGCTGAGCTGCGGGAGGCATAGCAAAAAGAGAAGGGAAAGGGCGTAGAGGAATCTCTCTACATCTGCTTTGCAAATAATTGACATTTAACGCCTGGGCCTAGGCTCAGGCACCACAACCAATTCCCAAGAAATCTTGATCCAAGAGATACTGAAAGCGAGGACGAAGTCAAAGACAATCAAGCTTCTCTGGCAGAGCTGACGATCAATGTTCCGATTGATAATAATGATGATTTTAGAATGATAAAGATTGGATCACGGCTAAGCCAATAAATGAAAGAAGAATTGGTTGAATTTCTACGGGCAAACCTCGATGTGTTTTCCTGGACGCATTCTGACATGTGTGGGATCTCGTCGGACATCGCGAGCCACACCCTAAATATTGACCCGCGGCATGTCCCGATCGGGAAAAAAAGGCATGGTATGGGTCCAGAGAGATCTGCTGCCCTAAAGGAAGAGGTAGATAAACTAAATTCGAATGGATTTATCTGAGATGTGCTATATCCAAAATGGGTGTCCAACCCTGTACTTATCAAGAAACCTAACAGGAAATGGAGAACTTGTGTTGACTACTCATACTTGAATAAAGCTTTCCCTAAAGACAGTTTTCCACTTCCTTGGATTGATCAGCTTGTAGACTCAACTGCCGGACATGAGCTCTTTCCTTTCATGGATGCATATTCCGGCTATAATCAAATTCCCATGCACCTGTCTGATCAGGAGCACACCAGCTTCATCATCAATTTGGGACTTTACTGCTACAAAGTCGTGTCCTTTGGACTCAAAAATGCTAGAGCAACTTACCAACGGCTAGTTAATCAAATGTTTGCTAACCAGATTGGAAAGACTATGGAGGTATATGTGAACGACATGCTTGTAAAGTCACGATTCTTCACCAGTCATATCAATGACCTAGAAACGTGTTTGACATCCTTCGAGAGTATATAATGAAGCTTAACCCATTGAAGTGTCACTTTGGAGTCACATCTGGAAAGTTCCAAGAAGGCCGTATTTTCAGGCTCATCCTATCACTATCTGCACCGACCAACCATTACGACAGGTCCTTACGCGGCCTTCGACATCACTTACACACCAAGGTGAACTATTCAAGGACAAGTCCTAGCCAACTTCATCGCTGAATTCACTATCTCGAAGGACCTGCCCGAAACCAGTGAATCTCCCAAATATGTCTGGAAGCTTCATACTGATGGTGCATCAAATGACCATTGCTTAGGCGCTGGGGTTGTGCTTGAAACTCCTAAAGGATAATCTATATAATATGCTTTGAAGTTTGATTTTCGTGTGACCAACAACGAGGCTGAATACAGAGCCCTACTCGCGGACTAAGGTTTGCTAGAGTTTTAAGAATTATTGCAGTAGAGATTTACTACGATTCATAATTGATCATGTGCCAAGTTCGGGGGAATACCAGGCCAAAGACCAGAGACTGGCTGCTTATCTTGCTTGGGTCCAGGAAATATTGAATCAGTTCAATTATTATGCCATATATTGCATACATCGAGAACACAATTAGAAAGCGGATTCCTCGGCAAATTTAGCCAGCACCGGTGAGGCTCAGCAAATAGGACTCATTACCATTGAGACACCATCTTCCCCGGGTATTGATCAAATGGAGACCGATTGGGTACCTAAAGCCCTGTAACTGTCTTAAGTATGGGACCCAGCCAGAGCACAAGAGTGAGAAAAGGCAAGTTCTTCGAAAGGCTTCGCGGTTCACTATTCAGAAGGGAGTCATGTATAGAAGAGGGTATTATGTTCATTTACTCCGTTGTATCACCTACGATGAAATCGATCGAGTATTACATTATGTGCATGGAGGAGAGTGTGGCGATTACACTGGAGGGCAAGCTCTTTCTAAGAAAGTACTCTGATACGGTTATTATTGGCCGATTGTAAATTGCGATGCATCATATTATGCCAGGAAATGTGACAGATGTCAGAAACATACTCGGATTCCAAGAGCCCCGCCTACTGAAATTACTCAGATGGTCAGTCCATGGTCATTCGCAATATGGGGCATCGACATTATTGGGTCTCTACCTTTAGCTAAAGGTGGTGCGAAGTACGCCATCGCTGCAGTTGATTATTTTACCAAATGGGCAGAAGCCGAGCCCCTTGCTACTAACGCAACAAAGAAAGTGATCAACTTTATGCTATGCAACATTATCTGTCGATTTGGTCTTCCACATACCATTATCACTGACAACGGGGCCCAATTTGATAGTGTTGAGTTCAAGAATTTTTGTCAGCGATTCCATATCCAAAAGAAGTTCTCTGCAGTTGCACATCCTCAAGCGAATGGACAGGTCGAAGCTGTAAATAAAGTTATAAAGTCCATTTTGAAGAAACGATTGGAAAAAGCATTGGGCAAATGGGTCGATTAACTTCCTATGGCCCTATGGGTTTATCGAACAACCCACAAGTCTGTGACTAGCCACACCCCATTTTCACTTTCCTATGGTATAGAAGCCGTTATTCTAGTCGAGTTGGAAGTGCTTTCTCGTCGTGTGACATATTATGATCCAAAGATAAATGCTATATTGTTTGCCGAATGTTTGGACTTACTGGATGAGAAATGTGAAGATGCTGATTTGAGGGCAACCGTGCACCGAAATCGAGTCGCCCGATTGTACAATGCTAAGGTCTGACCCCCAACCTTTGAACTTGGCGGTCTCGTGCTCAAGAGGTTTTACCCGGTCCCTTCGCATATGAAACCTACATGGGAAGGAACATATGTTATTGAATGAAGACTTGGAGACGACACGTTTAAATTATCGATCGTTGATGGTCTCACTTTGTCGAGGGCTTAGAACAGCAAGAGTCTTCGTCGCTACTACACATAATAGTTTAATTTATTCATTTAGTATGCTTTTCATTTGAATATTTCATGCATTTTGAAATTTGAACTTGTAATAAAGCAACTGACTTTGCCATATTTTCTTATTTCAGCAATAAAATGCAATCTCTTCGAGCCAGAGCAGCGATTCTTAAAATGCGTCATACGACCATCACGATGCACGGAGAGCTAAATTCCATTCTACAGTGGGACTTATTCAAATAGGGAGTGATTGTGATACGACCGGTTACTCGCTAAGTGAAACCCGAGCTCGGGGGCAAGCCATCACACTGAACCCAAAAAGGATTGATACACGACAATCCTCTAACTAACTGCGGCTCCCAAAGTGCGAGCTAGAGTATAAACTTACAAATATGGGCTCAAAGAGGGTGGGGTCGTCCGCCTAACAACTTTGCCCATGTTTAATCTAAGTCTGAGGAAGATGGATCCATCCGTCTAACGACCTTACTTGTTAACTTAGGGTGGATGTGACCCAACCATCCGTGATCCTGATGAATCTATCGTTCCCAGAGTGCGAACGAAATCCTAAAACTCAAAACAGATGTGATCGACCGTCTATTGACCAACTCCAAATTCCGAGAGTGCAAACTGGAGTACAAACATCAAAATGGGTGTAACTGACCACCCGTCAACTAACTCTAAGTCCCCAAAGCGTGGACTAGAGTATAAACACAAGCCGGGTGTGAACCGACCGCCCATGAGACAACTCCGAGTTCCCAAAGTGCAGACCGGAGTATAAACACAAATTGGGTGTGACTGACCACCCACAAATAAATCTAAGTCCCCACAGTGCGGATGAAATTCTAAATATCAAATAGGTGTGACTGATCGCCCGTAAAATAAATTAAGTCCTACGAGCGCAGACGTGTCTTTAAACACTAAACCGGCGTGACCAATCGTTGACATACAAGTTTAATCCCCAGAGCGTGGATGTGATTACCAATAGATGAGAAAATGTGATCCGACCACTCAAACTCACCTCGTTTCAACTAAGTTGAGCTCGATTTATCGAAGGCGGAAAGCGACTGCCGACCGAACATTTCAATTAATCCCCGGGACTAGGAGCAAAACTCAACTACCAGCTACTAATCGAGACAGTGCAACATTGGGACTCGACTTGACGTTCAGTTATGACCCCGAAGCCATAACTTCGGGACTTAACAACCGGACTCAGGTCCAACTCAAAGACTAAAGCCTCATAAGTACATTGAATGGAAACTAGAGGGCTAAAACACTTAAGAAAATAAACACAAAATTATGCTGAAATCAAAATGGAATACCATTTCAACTATTCTTTGAAAACGAAAGATGAGTACAAAAATTGTTCCAAAAATTCCTAGAAGCAGGGCCGAACCCGCATCTATACGTGGCCTACTGGAAACAAAGCGAAATTCCTATCCATCTACCAAAAAAGGAAGCAAGAAGACATGTCTACTTCCTCAGTTTCTTCTTCTTCCTCGACGTTGACCCACTGGAGCTATCACTCAAATGCCTCTTCAAGCCTTTGCCTTTTGGTGGTTGGTCTCTAGCCGGAGGAATTATGATAATCTCTTCCTCCGAACTCACAGGAATTGGAATAGTTTCTGAATATGGAGCCAGAGGAATAGGAACATTCTAGACATGGGAAAATGAGAGAGGCACGCTGGTATCGACAACTGTACAACTGGGGAAATCATTCGCAGAGGAGCTAGGCCAGGACCCACCATACCACCTTCAATACCACTGGCCTATGTGGCTGCTTCCATCTCAGCATTAATCTCTGCCATTATCTCTTCCATATGAATTGTGTCAGTGTCCACGGGAATGATGCTAGTTGGCCCCGAAGAGCTTGCTGCGAATGCGCCTTCGCCCATGACGAATGGCAGGTCGATAAGTGGATCTCTTTGATGATCAAGGAGCTCCTCTATCATATTTTCGTCAAAAATAAAAGCGTTCCACTGCACTCCTTCAGTTGGTGTAGCGGGTATTGTTGTGGTCGTCTCCGTCACAAGGGCCTCATGCTCTTGATGTTGCATTTGGGTTGCGGGGGGCACAGCCGGTGCCGCTCCTATCACTAGATGACGATAAGAAAAAATATTAATGACTTCTTCTGACAATAATCCAAACTTGGAATGAATTCATGAAGTGTTTAGAATACCTTCCTCAGATTGGCTCACAGATAGAGTCGGAGCAGCATCAGAAACGTGCTCTCGAGCTGGAGACAATTGTGGCTAATCAGGATTGTAAGCAGGCATAGATAGAGGACCAACTGCAGGAGCAGATTCGGGCTGGGTTGGCATAGGAATCTCAGAGATTGTATCATGATGCTCAACACCAGAACCCTCTCCAGCCTCCAGATGCTGAGTGACGAGTCTCTCTTTTTCAAATATTATAGTGGCATCGTGGAGAACTCTTCTCTCGTCCTTAGTCAACACCAACTTCTCCCATTCTAACTCATTAATGGATTCAGTGTAATGCTCTGCTTTTTCATCTTCAACCAAGTGGCACCAAGCATTATATAGATGCGATGAGTGATCTTCGAGCCAGCTCAGATTTCGATGCTTTAGAACATTGACATTATATGTAGTGTGGATATCTTCAATGTCACCCTCCAACCTAGCGTCCACCGCTCTCACTTCACCCTCAACCCCAGCCTCAGCTTCCCGAACCTTTAGCGATGTCGTATTCCTTTCATCTTTGAATGCCACAGCCTACTAGCATGCTTCTTGAGCGGCTTTATTTGCATCGTCTTTTTCTTTCACGACTTCAGAAAATTTAGCTTTAAGCTCCTAAGCTCTTTTAGCGCCACCTCTCTTTCAGCCATGACTGTGGTGGTCTGGTTCCCCATTTCCTCTACCAAGGCTAAATGAGTTCGCCTGATCTCCTCCGTCTTCCGGGTTGCCTCGTCAGCTCTTTTATTAGCCTGCGTTTCTGAATTTATCGAAGACTCATTTTCATCGTTAAGCACCTAAATTATGTAGTCCTTTCAAGCGAGATCGGTTCCTAGTTTCTTGATTGTCTTCGCCCGCTCAAAGGCAACCGTTGATACTTTCTCTGCGGTCTTTATCCATTCCCGAGATTGGCCATAAACATCGTATATGTAGTTATGCATCATCTATTGTGCCTCATTGGGAATTCACTTTAAGTGTGGGAGAAATATGAAGCCATCAAAGCAGATATTCAGAAAATCCTTTTTCAACTTAGCGATTATAATTGCTCCTTCCCTGGTGGGTTCTGTGATGTCTTATTCAATGGTGATGGGGGTTTCCATTTCAGTCCTCCGAAATCGTTGGTCAGGCCTTAAAGCTTGTAAAGGTGGTACTTTATGCAAAAATTCAGGGGGTTGTTTGCCAGATCCAAAAGATTGTGTTGGACCTCTAGGTGGTAGGGAGCGCGATCGAGAACAGCAACCATACTGTCTCTCCTTCTCCCTCTTCCTATCCCTTTCCCTCTCGTAGCACTCTCTCTCTCTCTCTCTTGACAGGAGTAGCTATGATCACAGTCTCTATCGGCCTCACATCTGCGAGACTCAGAATATGAGCTAGATAAATGGCGTGCAGAACGGAGACTGCCAGGCATAGATCCTTACCTTGACATCGTATCTACAAAATGAAAAGAGAAACAAAGTTAGTAATCTTTAGAGATGAATAGCTTGTGATTAGAAATTGTGTGGTGCCGTGGAGTGTGTGTGCATGTGCAAACCCCCCAACTAACCGGTTGTAATAGCCGTACTCGGACGACTTGGCTCTCTTATGTCTAAGGTGCTTTGGAGCCCCTCTAATCTGGTATCTTAGTGCAAAGGCAAGTCATCCAGAATGGGGATGTCCAGCAGTCCCACAAAAAAGGTCTCCATCTATCTCTTGATAAATAGCAGGCAAAGTGACTATGATGGTTTTGCACCTTACAGATTTTCGAGCAATAGACTTGCCTCTTCTCTTCCGCTTTAAAGATTGAGAACTTTGCGAAGGCCCAACTATGGGTTCATCCTCAGCAGATATATTCTCATCACCGCCTTGTTCAGTAATTACTATGCCAAGAACTCTCCTTCGAGCTTGCCTTACCGGGGCCATCCCGAGAACTCCTACGAGTCCAATGCTTTGATCTTTGTCAATTAGCCGAACGACAACCAAATTCTCATCCGTAAGGACTTCATCAATCTCTCTGTACTTGGCAGGCACCTCTAGAAGAACTCTTACTATCTCCTTAAACTGAGCAACTTTAGGTCGCGGAAATGAAGCTGTGGAAGAAAGAAATTATTAGACTCGACATTAACTGATATTATCCAATTAATCAACAAGGAGGTTAGGCGCTTACATCTTACTAACCACCGTTTGGCGAACCCCGGTGGACACCAAATGTAGAACCATTTGGTTTTGAAATAACTCAACTTCCTCCAAGCCCCAACCACGATCAGACAGTTCCTAACTGCCTCCAAGAAAGTGAAGGAATTGATTATCTCTATGACTCTTTATACTGAGTATCTGATCTCTTCTACCATCGAAGGACGGAAGAGGTGCTCCATGAAGATGACAAACAAACTATTGAGCAAGGCATATCCATTCTGGTGCAGCTGAGATGGAGCAATCCTCAAAAAAAGTAAAACTTTTCAGACGAACTGGTTGAAAGGAAGAAGTGTCCCGGCTACACGCATAAATGTATTGCAAGCCGTGTATCCCTCCAATGGGTTGTGAGCTCTATCTTCAGGCCCCGATAACAAGACATCATTTAGCAGCAAACCATGCCTTAGGCAAATCCGGCCTAACAAATCTTCGAAGATATTAGAGCGGACAGAATCCTGCGGGTTCATAATAAAGACTTCTCCTAGCAATTCATCCGGAGCGGGGCTAATTTCTTCGGCTTCGATAGCCGACATTTAAACTACGGGAAGAGGCGGAATCTGAACATCCTGCGACTAAGAACTTTCGAGTTCCATAGCTATTGAACTCGGTACAAATCATCGTTAGACGACAATAAACCCATGTTCCCCCAAAGTGAAGTGAATGATCGCGTTGAGCAATGTAGTGCTACATAATGTTTTAAATTTCTGTAAGTTTAAGAGATGTTCAAACAACAAGACTTCGAGATTCAACCGGAGTGACCGTCATCGCTGGCCGTCACAATCGGCCCATCCGGACTTCAGGGAATAGTCCAAGTTAGAGTTCGTCAAATTTATCAAGTTATAGTTCTATCGACGAGCTTCGAAAGGAAGTCAGATATGTAGTTACATAGTTATGTCCAATTATGCAAAGTTGAATCTTAGTGGAGTTAAATGCTCGATTATACAAGATTTCATATCCATTAAAGTCCAAACTTGGATCGATCACTAGAAGTGCAATTCGTATCGATAGTGGAAGACAGCATCTCGTGTCGATCGCAAGAAGGTCAATTTGTATCGACCTAGAACCCTCAACTTCGTATCGATCAAAATCATCGTATTCATACAGATCGTCATATCTAAGTCTTCATATCGATCACTCTGGATCGATAAGAACTACCATCATCAGTCGGTACAAAGATCCATTATGCCTGGATCTATACGAACTCATTCTCCATCCGCAGTCGATGCGAGTACGTCCTTCATCCATCATCGATACGAGTAATTCCTTCGTATCCCTCTACACTTCTTGTTCTCCAAACAACATAAATGCCATTACAACCTTCCTCGACCTTGCATCGGTCTAACTTCGGCCTCGACACCATCGGAATCAGCCACGAATGTGAATGGATTGGTAGTCAAACTCGAATCTCGTCATTTCAATGTGGATTTATTGGTTGATTATCTAGTTAAAGTAGTTAGTTCGAGGGATTAAAGAATTAAATGGCTCAAAAATGAAGGCAACTTCGTTTTCTCTTTTGCTTTGATCAATACAAAGAAAGTGTGTAGGGGTGAAAGAAAGTGGAGATTTTTCTAAGTCCAGAATGCATTTATATGGACTTGAACTCAGAAGGAAACGATTCCTCTTCCAGTGCTAAAAATCGGTAGGAATGGTTACCACATCATTGATAAGAAGCCTTCTTTGTATCCGTCGACCCATATCGGTCTGAGTATCAACTGTTCGTAACCATCGATTCAGAGCATGCCTATTCTTATCCATCGGTAACCCATCGATACAAAAGATGCAACAGAGACTTATTTGAATTATTCAAATCCATCGATCTGAAATGTGTTTTCCAACTTCTCAAATCGATCCAGGAGGCGATCGATATGAAAGAAAGACTTAAAATAACCATCAAACATTGTTACAACTCGAATTTCTCATCGGTTCAGGAGAGGATCGATACGAAACTCGATATAGAAAATTAAAAAGACTTGACAATGATCCCTGAGCATGCAAACGTGACAGGAGTCAAGTTAACATACGTGCATGTATTGCGAACTAATATTTAATTTTCAAATTCGACAGGAATTGAATGCTCACCTGATGACCATTACGACAGTGAACAACAAATTGCTAGCACTTGACACTCGGTTATAATAGAACACTGCATGATCATTAGCAGTCAATAGTTCAAAAATTTTATAACTGGGAATCAATCAAATGTTACATCTCTTAATAAAAGGGCAACAACTATTTAGCGAATGAGATAGGATTTTTCGGAATAAATATTTTAGCTTCTCAAAGTACGTCATGTTCTCACAAGACGTACTTTAGTGGCTAGTGTTATCTCATCCTTTGGTAAGGCCGGGACACCAAGGACTTGACTGAGAATCCAAGACAATCCATCTCGAAGATCAGTTATACAGAGGTCTACTATGGATGCTGGCCAATTTTGTTCGAGTTCGGATCGAGCAAAAATCGCCATGGTATGACAAGCAAAGCTATGAAAGCCAACGCTCCAAATTTCAGGTCAATCGAAGTTCATATGCTCAAGGTGTGGATCGATCAAAATCAAGCAAGTCAACCTCATTCGGATCCATGGTGTTCGTATCCATCATACGCCAACCACCTTCGTATCCATCAACCTAGGATCACCCATTTCATATCCATCCCTTGGGTTACTTTAGTTCGTATCCATCAAGAAGAAGTGGCATGGTTCGTATCGATCACTTGTTTGATCGATACGAAGGAGAGAGTCAACGATCGATACGAGAGAAGTCGTGGTAGATCGATACGGAAAGTATAATCAAGGATCGATATGAATAAATAAGTGTGCACTGATACAAACTAGAATGAAGATCATCGATACGAAGCGGCCATGGATGATCGATACGAATGGACCCTCCATTCATCGATACGAAGAATGATTCCTAGGAATGATACGAAGAAGACATGATAAACTGAAGAAAGCGGTCATGCGGCATGAAAAGTGGATCGCTCCTAGACTATCACTCTACGTCACCCTGATCGACACGCATAACATCGATACACACAACTATCGATACGAATTGATCGATATGTACACTCCAGCAACATACAATGTCAAACTTGGACCGATCATAACTCAAGATCTACAAGTCCAAATGCCACCACATTTTCACAGGAGCTTGCATGCCACCTTAAGAATGTCCTTTATCGATCTCAGGCCAAACGGAGGTGTTTTTGATCGATACGAAATGTACACGTATCAATTAGGGATCGATCCTAATCTACCTCAGATCGATCACATAGGCCCACCCATGTGTCAAATGGAGTATTTCGAGATCTAAGTCAGATTTTTCCAGCCTACACCTATAAATAGCAGCCATATGCTTCTAGAAAAGGAGACTTTTTAGATTCTCTACGTTGATACTCTGCCGAAATCACTATTATACTTCAGTTATGTTGTTGTAATCTCCTATAATCAACAATTCAAATTCAATAAACATCAATCATTTCATAGTGGACGTAGGCAATATGTCGAACCACTATAAATTTGTGTGTTTATGCATTTTTTCTTATCTGTTGATTGGTGTGTTTGTTTGATCTACCTCATTTTACATTCAATTTCTTCATTTTATCTCTTCAAACACATCGAGTGTTATGCCCAAGTTTGGTACAAACACACACATACACAGATATATATATGTTTAAGTTTATATATTTATATAGTTGTTTATTTAATTAATACCTAATTCAGTATATATATTATTAATATTTTACATATATGCAATACATATATTTTTCATATATATATAAGTATATATTTATATATCGTTTTAATATTCATTTGAGTAACAAGTTTACATACATACATATAATTGGACAACATACAATGCATATATGATAAGCTAACATGTCCATTGCGATGCAAATTCTAACATGTTTATATGAGCATTATACATCGCATGGATTATTATATTACACATGCACACACATACATATATGCATACAATACATATATGTACCTTTATATTTAATGGAATATAATTAAAATAAAATTCGATCTATTACTTATAAATTTATATGAAATAAGGGATTTTATTTAAGTTAAATTTAGAAATGTTCTAAATAAATTAGAATCCATAGGCTCAATAAAGATCCAATAGGGCAAAAAAAAATTGAAATTCACTAATAACTTTCGCTGCGTGTAGGCCCAGTTCCAACAGAAGCTTGCCCTCTAAAATAATTAGTTTAATCTTTAGTACATTAGATGGTTTAGTAAACTAAATTGTTCGCAATTGATTGTAGATGGTCGAAGCTGCTTCTATTAGCTGATGACAAGTTCCTACAAGCTGATGACAAGTTCCCACTAGAGGGTTCTCGGATCAGATTGACTTCTTTCGCACTTTGGCCAAGTTTCGCCGTAAAAACATTATCCCCTCTACACTCTAATTGTTTACATGGACAATTAACCCGCACCAGGCTGCTTGTTCGAAAACGGATTTTCAACCGATTAGAAACCATCGAATCTTATTATTATTATAAAATAACGCATGTGTACGACATATAATTGTAGTATGTATGTGAGTATGGGTTGATCCCACAAGGAAAGCAAGAATTTCAAACTCACTCAATCAAATTATACTAAATTTTTTAGAAATGTTTTATTAATTAAAAGTGTATAAAAACTAAAGAAAATTGGAATAAAAGCTGTAAGATCAAAAGGCAATTTAGAGGTAAATCAACTTCCACTTTCATAAATCAACGCAATATGAATTAATCTCTCTTTTCTATCACATGTAGAATTAGTTGTATTTATTATAAGTATGGTCTATTTGTAATGTTAACGAACACCACTTAAACCATCAAACTTTAATACATTATCCGAACACGCTTGTCAAATCTAATGAAAATGATTATGAAATTAAAAATAAAGCCAAATTTAAGCCTGATCTATTTACCATTTTTTGGATCAAGTAACATAGAACATCAAATTTTATTCTACTTTCACTTTCATTATCAAAATCAATTATTTAAATGAAAATGTCACTTGTGTTTATATTTGATTAGGTATAACCTATTTGTAATTAACAATGCAGATTATCAAACTCACTAATAAACAACAAGCTTCCATTAACATTAAAATTTACATTAACTGCAAAACAAGAGATCATAAATGAAATCATTATATTGACTTTTCATGATTCATGAGAGCTTTATTTCCCTTAAATTGAAGAGATTTAGCTTCTCATACTTGAATTCATTTCAACATATATGGATTTCAACATTAAAAAGAAACAAAAACTAACTAAAGAGAAAGAGAGCTTGTACACCTGACTAGCGAGTGTACACATTAATGTGTGTACACCTGACTCTAGGCGTTTATCCCCTTTAAGGACAGAGGGTAATGTAAATCATCTTACCACCACTTAACTTTATAGATTAACAATGTTAATGCATGTACTTTAAATCAACCACATTTTTTAAACAAAGACTATAATGTAGAATATACATCATAAGTATTACGTATGAATCACCTTATATACTAGTTACACCAAAGATGCTTGTAATTCAAACTATTCCTTTTATTATTCATTGAGATAAGTAATTTTTCAAAAATTTCAATCTAACGACCAAAACTGTATACTTACGCTACCGTACCTATTCAAAAGCAAATTATGATGCAAAATTTTTATTCTGGAATTTTTTTAATAATATTAAAATGCAATTTTTTTGAGTTTTTTATAAAACGGAAAGAAAATTGTAAAAATAGAAGCATGTAAAAATAAAGATGAGACTCTCCCTATACTTGATTTTGACTGTGTCCCCACAATCAATGCACGGTATAATGAGTGTAAAGACGATGGATATATACATAATTACAAGAGATGGTTAAAATTTCTTACTAAACATATTATGGCTCATGAAGAGTCATGAGCTCCTCCTCTCGGTTACTTAGCAATTCCAAGTACGGCTTTAAACAATGACCATTGATTTTAAAAATCGATCCATCCCTATGGTTTTCTATTTCTGTAGCACGTGCAGAAAAACAATACTTACCACATACGGTCCGATCCATCTTAGTTTTAATTTCACAGGGTATAAATGAAGTCGAGAGTCATACAAAAGAACTTTTTGATTAAGCGAAAATGTTTTTTTTTCCTTAGGATTGTCTTGTCATGAAAAAACTATGGTTTTTTCTTGTAAATTTTTGTATTTTCATACGCGTCATTCCTAATCTCTTATAAATCTTTTAGTTGCAATTTTTGGACAACCCATGTTTAGTTTTAAAAGCAGTTTTGTAAGCCCAAAGCACATCTGTTAATTTTTAGACTAATCTTTCCAATTTTTACTAATAGTTTTCTCTAGAATTTATTTGATATGTCGATTTTAACCTTCAACTTGACCATAAATTCGAGGATAATAAGGAGTGGATAACTTGTGGCTTATCTAATATTTCTTCATTAAAGCCCGGAAAGATTAATTACAAAAAACGATTCCATTATCACTTATTAGTATGTGAGGTGTGCCAAACCTAGAAAGCAAGTTTTGTTTTATGAATTTCACAACAACTTTATGGTCATTTGTTTTACACAGAACGATTTCAACCTATTTAGAAACGTATCAACGGTAAGGAGAATATAATTTTTTTCGAAAGGGTTAGAAAAAAGACCCTTAAAGTCAATTCCTCTTTGACAATGATCACACGCTTTACAAAACTCGGATGTGTCATTGAAAAAATCTGGACCAATAAAAGCAATATTGGAGCATCTTTTCTGCAGTTTTCTTAGGACCGAAATGTCCACCATAAGCTCAGTCATGACAAAACGAAAGAACACTCTTGATTTTTCTATCCTGGATGCATTGCTGAATAATTTGGCTAGGAAAATACTTGAATAAGTATGGATCATCCCAATAGAAATATTTCACTTGCGATAGAAATTTGTATTTGTCCTGTTTGGACCAAGACGAATGAGTTTCCTTAGTGACTAGAGTTCAATATATAGGCAAACCACAGATCGATGGAAACCAAAAAGAGTTACTTATTGGTAAAGTTTTCATTGATGAGCAAGGAAGATGGTACATTTAAAAGATGAGGTAAGTGATTGGCTAGGACATTATCGGATCCTTTTTCATCTTTGATTGTAAACTCAAATTCTTGAAGTAATAGGATCTAATGAATCAAATGAGACTTAGCATCCATTTTAGGAAAAAGCTACCTAAAAATGGAATGGTCATTGTAGACTGTGATTTGTGAGCCTATTAAATAAGGTCTAAGCTTTTCGAGGGCAAAAATGACTGCTAAATGTGACGCCCGCCTTTCTATCACCAGAAAGACGCATCATCTTTAAGAAAGAAAGGGATAGAAAAGCGAAAAGATAGAGAAGAAAGAAAGAAACAACACCAGAATCTCAACAGCGGAACGAATAAATTATATTAATCACATAAGATATTACATAGTATCATATACGTCAACTATCAGAGTTACACAGATTATACATTACATACTAGACAGTTATAAACACCTATATAGTTATTACAACTCAAAAACAACTCAGAGAAAACAACACAGCAGAACACTATATATATCTACAACGCAGAAGCCTCTTGCTCCATTGCTCCTCCATAATTCGTCAAAGCTAGCTTGAATCCCTCGGCTACTTGTAAAAATTTGAGTACCCGAGGGTTTAAGAATAACAGAAATAAACTCCGGGTCAGACATGGGTCTGGTATGAGTAACAGGTTAAAGTTGCTTAACTTGAAAAGCCTTTAAAAACAAAAGACATCACGTAAGACTCCCCATACATAAACATGGGTAAGTTTTTACCTTAAGCTAACCAAAACATTTTTAGGAAATCTAGTGATATTATAATAGTGTCTAGGGTTTTCAAGTAAAAAATCACATAGCTGAAACTATTACATGATTAAATTCTAGCATACTAGCTACAAAGTGGGTAATACAATCAAATCCGATGGCACTTATTGGAGATTGGATTCCATACAATGGCAGGGCTACTAGAGTACCGCCCATCATAGTACGTGGCCTAGATCACTATACCGAGGATTATTTCCAATCCCCTGCAACACAAAGCTGGAACCATCCCTTACTGGACAGTCCCGAACAAGATAACCCCAGGAGTTGGAGCACAACAACTGCCCACACAGCCGAATAAAAAGGGACCTATAGACAGGGGAAAATCTCGTCCTACTAGGGTGCTACCCACTTAGCCTTGCTGCACCTCCAATGTTTTAGCCATTCCCGGTTGATGAGGCTTGAGGCTACGATTACCTTTAGAGAACACATCTCTTAGAATGCTCATCGTCCACCTGACGTTGTTCTGAAAGCATTCAATCCACACAAGTCCGTTAAGGGTTCGAACGAAACCGAAGGCATTATCTCGTTACACTCATTTTGGAATCACCCTCAGAGTTAACAAAAATAACCCTTGCACTTTGAATCTTCATCTTCATTTGAGATTCACGACCTATCGTTAATTTGGATCGATGTGGTTTTCGGATATCCAAATCTAGAAACCCCATCCCGGTCCTACCGAAATCCAAAACGTATTTTAAAGGCCAAGTTGTTTTATAGTTAAAACAATTTCAATTCATTATCTATATACACACAGATAGATAGTTCATAATATCACAATAGATCATCTATATTATCATCACAATTAGATAATTCACATTATCATCATAAACAGATAATCCATATTATCATCACACTTCAACCAAAGCATCCATATCACACAGCATCACTAATCTCATATCTGAGATCTTAAACCATTCAATGCAATCAATATCATCGTCCATACATAAGCAATGATTAATTAATCCACTATCTCTAATTAATTTAAAATGAATTAAATTAATTACTTTATTTCTAATTAATTTAAAATAAACTAAATTAATTACTTCATCACATAAATCTTGGTTACATATCCATTAATTAATTACTAATCAATTAATTAATTACCCATCTTAATTAATCATACTTGATTAATTATCCTTTAATTATATCCAAGTAATTAGCCTTTAATTAATTACACAAATTAATTACCCTTAACCAAGTACAATAATCAACCTTAATTACCTCTTTAATTAATTAACTATAATTAATTACATTAATCCTTAATTAATTATATAAATTAGTTACTCTTTAATCACTTATTATTGACAAATTAATCCTAATTAATCAACCCTTAATTACATCATTAATTATATTAATTAATGTTTCCTAATTACATTTTAATTAATTATCCTATTTAAATTAATTACATTAAGTAATTAATCTTTAGTTAAACCACAATTATTAATCACCCTCGAATAATCTCATTTAGTAATTAACTACCCTTAATTACTTCATTTAATAAATTAATTACTCCTTAATTAATTATCCTAATTAATCCCTTGATTAATTACACAAAGTAATTTAATCAAAATTACTTCCATATTTAAATCATCTTCAATTAATTACATCCAGTAATTATCCATTCATTACTTCACTAAGTAATTACACTATATTAATTACATTAAGTAATTACTTAGCAAATCATCTAGTGATTGTCTTAAATTAATTAAAATTAATTAATTGACTTAAATTTATCACATTAAACTCAATTAATTACATTAAGTAATTAATTCCTTAATTACTTCGATTAAGTAATTATACTTAACCATATTCCATAAATGATTATCCCTAATTAATTAATCTAATTAATCACGTTAATTAGTTGTAAAATAACCTTAGGTTAATGACCTTAATTAACTGTTAAAAATTCTTTAATTACTTCTCTAAAGTAATTAAACTTAGATTAATCATTATTAATTACAAATTAATTTATCTTTGATAACCAATTAATTAATCATTAATTATTTAATTAATTAATGCTTAATTGTAACTTAATTAATTCTTAATTACTTGATTAATTAACTTAATCACAACTTAATTGCATCTAATTAATGATCTTTAGTTACAAATTTATTAACCCTTAATTATATATTTATTAATCCTTAATCATTAATTAAATTAACTAATTATTCCTTAATTACCTCATTAATTTAATTAATTCAAAGCATTAAATCTTAATTTAATTTTAAGATAAAAAAATTTCCTAATTTTGACTGAATTGTCATAACAAAACATTTGAAAACAATTTACTTTTGAATTTACCTAAAAATTCAATTTAAATATAAAATTTAAAAATGAATACAAATTTAACTTTAACAATGTTAAAAACAATTTAGAAACCTTTGAAATCTCCTGTTAAAGGAATACTTATCTTATAAAAGGAATTTTAAAAGAATTCAAACCAAATCCATTTCTAAATTCAAACCATTTAAATTATACTATAAACACTCCAAAGTTGTTAAAACAATTTAAATTTAAAAACTTATTTATCTCCAACTAAGTTTCAAACTAAATTTGATTCCAGAATTAAAACTTGATTTAAACTTTTGTTTAAATCTTTACTTTCATTTAAAAATCATTTTTAAATTCAAATGATTTAAAAATGTACTTAAACATTCAAAGTTGTTTGAGACATTTAAATTTCTTTAAACTTTAATCATTTTTAAACCGGTATGAAGAAGTTAGTTTGAATCCATATTTAAATCTGGATTTTAAAAACTATTTAAATCCGGCTTTTTAAATTTTGAATTTCATTTTAAGATTAAAAACACAGACAGGTTTCTTTTAAAAACCTGTAACTAACAAATTACCCGAGCCTACCCTATTTTGCTTTGAGCCAAAATCAAAAAAACTTTGAGTCTAACACTCGAATTACTCGAGCACAAAAACCTTCTGCCCAAAAACAAACTTCACCAGAACAAACAGTGAACCACGCACATGCACGGTGGCGTCGTTCCACTTCGATCATCGCCAATGATCTCCTCAAGTAATCGATCACCATCACACCTAAACACGATCATCAGATCAACTTTCCAGACTCGAAATCAAATTCGAGCTTCACATCCCAAACCTAGAACAACACTTCAACCTATAAAACATCTCGTTCTCGAAACTCCAATCACCAGAGTGTCAGCACCTCCAGCCAAGTCTTCGTCAACGTCCAAACTCCCATCACCCAAGATCCCGTTGCACTCGATCAACTAGAGTAGCCATGCCAAACCAAAAACCCAACCTCGTTAAAACTAGGGTTACAGACTCAAAACATCCACCACCACCTATGTTCGTTGACGGAAATTCTATCGGCTTAGAAAATCGTCGAACGAATTTATAATAAAATTTATACCGCAAGCGCACGGTGTACGAATATATCACGTGGCAAATACGGGTCGATCCACAGGGAATTGTTGATTTAAATTTCCTACTCAATCAAATAAACCCAAAGTTGAGAGTGTGTTTAGCTAGAAAATGAGAAAATGAACTAACTAACAAAAATAAAAGAAATGCAAATATGAGAGTTAAATGACAATTTAGAGAATAAATCCACTCTCTAGATCATGTAGTTCAACACATGAAATCATGATCTCTCTTTTATGGTCATTAGTGTTTTGATTGATGTGTTTATTATAAGTATGGCATATTTGAGCTATTGATTAGCCAATATAAGCCATCAAACTATAACAAACCCCTTAAAACACTTACTAACTTTCATGAAAATTGATAAAGAAAATGAGAATGAAATCTATTTTAAGTATGGCCTATTAACTATTGATTAGAAACATAGACCATCAAATTTTAATTTCAATCACTTTCTTATGCCATAATCATATATTGATGAAAAGGCATTTGTGTTAGTGATTGTTTAAGCATAGCCTATTTGGTGTTAATAATATAGACTATCAAATTCAAAGCAAAAACAACAAATAAAACCACTTCTATCATCATCATTAAGCATAAAAAGAGAGCATGAATTAACAATATGTTGAAGCTACATTAATTAGAGAGCTTCATTACCCCTAAATTGAAGGGGTTTAGCTTCTCATATTTGCCATTTTATTAACAAATGTAGCTAACAACATGAAAGCAAAATGAAGAGGAAAAAGAGAGCAAAATGAAAATATAAGCTAATTAACTTGCATAAAAGAAAAGAGATCTACACTACAATATAAAAAAGAGGCATGTAAAAGGAAAGAGCATGTATTAATAACATAAAAAAAGGGAAAATTACATGAAAATAAAAATTTCAAATAAAAACAATAAATATAGCAAGCAAGCAGTTTTTGTTATGAGCAAGCTAGCAATTTATTTTTGTCAAGCAAAGCGAAGCATGCGAATCTTCCTATATGCTTTAACTACCTGCAAAGAAAAACAAGCTATATACAAGGATTTTTTTTATTAACAAAGAGAACAAAATAAAAATCACAACAAATAAAACTAAAACAATTGAAAACAGAACAAGAACAAACAATTTTTTTTTAAAGGAAAACTTAAATAAATAAAATAAAAACCTAGATAAAAAAAACTAAACCACTGTTCTTTCCGGTCCAACAAGAAACGAGGTAACCCACATAACCAAATATAATCAAACTACTTCCATTCTCTTAAAAAAAATCACAATTCAGTCCTACTTAAAATCGAATTCAGCTCCACTTAAAATCGAATTCAGCTCAACTTAAAATCGAATTTAGTTCCACAAAAAGTCACATTCCCGTTCTCTCGATATTTGAATTTGGTTCCTCTTAAAATCGAGTTCGAGCTCAACTTAAAACTTTGGATTGATCGGGGATTAATTTGGGTCCTCGGATTCTTGCGACTTTTTGTGGTTTCGAAAAACATTGCAGGCGATGAGGAGGCGGTTGAATTGGGATTGCCGCGATTAAACTGCAAGTGTCAATGTGAAGGAGGGCAGTTCGATTGTGGGTGATTTGGGGTTGCGGTGGGATTAGTGTTCGTGGATTTGGGGTGTTCGCATTGAGGTTGGTCAAGGCTCGTTGCTGAGGTTGAAGTCGCGAGTTTGAGGTGTGGTCGAAGTAAGCTACAAAGATACTTTGTTTGCAGTAGTTGGAAGTCAGGGGTGATATGACAGGGTTTTTGGCAGTGGATTTCGATGGGAAGTTGTTGTCACGCTGTGGCAGTTTGAGGCGAGGAGGTAGTTTGTATATAGTGAAGACTTTCTGTATGGTTTGCAGTTTGACTGGGAGGTTGAAAATGCTTGAGATGTAGGTGGAAATTGATTTGTGGTCGGGGTTTTGTAACTGCTTTGTTAGTTGATGGGTTGTTTTGTGAAGTGAAGATTGGTGTTGATGTGATGATAGTTGAGAATCGATGATAGTTGGGTAGGTTTGTTGTTGTTTTGATGTGAATGGATGGGAGTGTTGAAGGTTTAGGGTCTGATCAGACTGGTGGAGTTGATGGTTGGTTTAAGGAGTGTTATGGAAGGAAGAGTGATTAACAATGGGAAGATGTTGAATCGGTGAAGAGGAAGTCAGGTATGTTGTGAAGTGGGTTGATGTTGTATTTGATGAAGTTGTGAAGATGAGGTGCACTGATATATGTGCACAGTTGCACAGTTGTGTGCTGCTGCAAAATGATATGTGGGAGAAGCAGGCAATGGTTGATGGCAATTGATGGTTGAAAGCAATGGGTAGGAGATTTATTTGGTGATGTAGAGATCTGTATATGGTTGAAGAGCGAGGCTGTGGTTCAAAAGACGAGGTGATTGGGTTTTGCTGTTTGAAGGAATTATGTAGGAAGTTCGAAGGTGGAGTTGTGTGTGGCAACAGTGGATGGAGTGGCAATTTTGTAGACGAAGTCTGGATGGAAGAGCATGTGTTGTTTTGTAGAGGAGGAAGGAATCGGTGAGGGTGAAATGTAAGAGAGATTAAGAGATGTAACAGTTTTTTTAGATATGAAATGTAAAAACAAGTTGCTGAATGTAAAAGAAGAGAATGAAATGCAGTTTCTTTAAAAAAATTGAAACAGTGCAATGAAATTGCAGTGCAATAGAAAAAAACAAACTGAGAAAACAGAATATGAAATATACAGAGTGAACAAAGAAATGCACACAACAGAAATGCAAACTGAAAAAGGGAATACAATGCGACTCTTTTTTTTTAATAAATGGAAATGCAAATGGGAAAGGAAACTATAAACAAGCACACAAACAAATGCACAAAAAAACCAAATGAACACACAATTTTTTTTTCAAATGCAAATACACACAAAACAAAAACACACAAAAATCAAATAAAAATAATTCAAAGAATAAGAGGTCAAAAATCAAAGCAGCTCCCCTGCAACAGTGCCAAAAACTTGTTCGTCGACGGAAATTCTATCGGTTTAGAAAATCGTCAAACAAATTTATAATAAAATTTATACCGCAAGCGCACGGTGTACGAACATAGCACGTGGCGAATACAGGTCGATCCACAGGGAATTGTTGATTTAAATTTCTTACTCAATCAAATTAACCCAAATTTGAGAGTGTGTTTAGCTCGAAAATGAGAAAATGAACTAACTAACAAAAAGAAAAGAAATGCAAATATGAGAGTTAAATGACAATTTAGAAAATAAATCCACTCTCTAGATCAGGTAGTTCAACACATGAAATCATGATCTCTCTTTTATGGTCATTAGTGTTTTGATTGATGTGTTTACTGTAAGTATGGCATATTTGAGCTATTGATTAGCCAAATTAAGCCATCAAACTATAACACACCCCTTAAAACACTTACTAACTTTCATGAAAATTGATAAAGAAAATGAGAATGAAATCTATTTTAAGTATGGCCTATTAACTATTGATTAGAAACATAGACCATCTAATTTTAATTTCAAATCACTTTCTTATGCCATAATCATATATTGATGAAGAGGCATTTGTGTTATTGATTGTTTAAGCATAGCCTATTTGGTGTCAACAATATAGACTATCAAATTCAAAGCAAAAACAACAAATAAAACCACTTCTATCACCATCATTAAGCATAAAAAGAGAGCATGGATTAACAAAATGTTGAAGCTACATTAATTAGAGAGCTTCATTACCCCTAAATTGAAGGGGTTTAGCTTCTCATATTTGGCATTTTATTAACAAATGTAGCTAACAACATGAAAGCAAAATGAAGAGGAAAAAGAGAGCAAAATGAAAATATAAGCTAATTAACTTGCATAAAAGAAAAGAGATCTACACTACAACATAAAAATGAGGCATGTAAAAGGAAAGAGCATGTATTAATAACATAAAAAAAGGAAAATTACATGAAAATAAAAATGGCTAATTAGCCATGAAAAGAGAAAGAGAGCTTTCTTTTATTTGATCTAAACTAATAAAGAGGAAGAGGAAGAGAGGAGGCCTAAGAGAGACTAAGAGAAGAGAGATTAAGTAAGAGGGGGAGGCTACATGAAACATAAGCGGTTATTTATACATGCATGAAACCCTAATCCATAATTTAGGGAATGACCAAACTACCCTTGAGAAAGTGTGGAGGCCAAGTAATCATTAGCTTCTACTAATCATTATTTAAGTGTACATGAAGCCATTAATTCCATAAGCATGTGCACTAGCCTCTAATTTGTACATTAAGGTGGTGGGTAGGTGGGGTCGTCCATGATCTTCACTTTGAATTATTTCCATCTTCATTCCTTTATATTCTTTGTGCATGCATATTCCTTCATGAAACCACTCCTATTTGAGACCAAATTCCTACAAAAATATATATAAATTTCCAATTAATTTTTCTCAAAGAAATATATGCACACAAATGACCATTTTGCCCCTATATGAATATGGATATGTGACAATTTGGAATTAATATGGATTTTGGTTAATAACAAGTTAAAATACCCAATATGATCGTTTATTTAATTTAAAAAGAATAAATATAGTGGTAAAAATATGCACATTTGCGTGCACATCAAATACCCCCACGCTTATCTTTTTATTCATCCTCGAATAAAGAGAAAGTAAGATAAATCCGTTTTCGTAGGGAGCACGATTGCATTGATCGTATGCAACAAGCCGTTAAATCTCTTGGTGTCCCCAGTAGGACTGGTGTTGTCTCGTGAGGGTTTTCAGCGGATACTACCCACAAAATCCAAATGCAGGATTAAAATATTACAAAATGCAAGATTACAAAGAGACGAATGCGAGTTTTTGAAAATATTTACAAATGAAGGATTTATTTATAAATTGACACGAATAAGTTAAATATAAGTTTTGGTAATTATCTTGAAAATTTATGTCATTTACTCGTCAAAATTTTGAACAAAAATCAAGTTATCATAACAAATAGACTATAGTTTAACTTGTTGTTTCAGTTGATAACAAAGTGTAATTATAAAATGGATCCTTAGTTGATCATCCAAGTTTATCAAAGTGGTATTTTCATTTCTTTTCAATAAAAAATCTGTAGCGACCCGACTTCCTATCTCCAGGAAATCGCATCACTAGTGAAGAAAGAAAGGGATAGAAGAAGAAAAGAAAGAGAAAGAAGAACACAACAACAACAGATAACTCACAGCGGAACGAATGAAATATAATATATCACATAAAATATTACATAGTATCATATTACATCAGAGTATACAACTTATATAACACATATTAGACAGTTATAAACATCTGTCTAATTCATACATCTCAGATACACAAGATACATATACAACATACACAGCGGAATCATAACATATCTACACGATGAAGCCTCCTGCTCCAAAATTCCTCCAGAATTCGTCAAGCTAACATGAATCACTTGACTACTCATACATAATATGAGTACCCAAGAGTTTAATAAAACAGAAAATAAACACTCGGGTCAGACAGGGGTCTGGTGTGAGTAAACGGTTTAAAATTGCTTAACTTTAGAAAATCCTTTGAAAAGAAAAGGTATCACGTAAGACTTCCCACACATAAACATGGAAAAGTTTTTACCTTACGCTAACCAAAACATTTGATAGGAAATCCAGTGATATTATAATAGTGTATAAGGTTTTCAAGTAAATAAGAAATAGTCGAAATTGTTACATCTATTAAATTCCAGCTACTAGCCACAAAAGTGGGTAATACAAACAAAACCGTAGGGTCTCGTAGGAAAAATGGGTTTCCATCAATGGCAGGGCTACTTGGGTATCGCCCGTCATAGTACGTGGCCTAGATCACCGTACCGAGGAGTACTTCCACTCCCCTGCAACACAAGACCGGAACCATTCCTTACTGAACAGTCCCGAACAAAACAATCCCGGCAGTTGTCCGGATCAACCGCCCCACACAGCCGAATAAAAAGGATCTTCTAGACAGGAGTAAATCTTGATCTCAAGTGGGGGCTACCCACGAAGCCTTGCTGCACCTCCCCTGTTTTAGCCATTCCCGGTTGATGAGGCTTGATGCTGCGATTACCTTTATAAGACACATCTATCTTAGAATGCTCATCGTCCGCCTGACGATGTGCTGAAAGCATTCAATCCATACAAGTTTGTTTCGGGTTCGAACGAAACCGAAGGCACTATCTCGTTGCACTCATTTTAGAATCACCCTCAGAGTCAACGACCATAGCCCTTGCACTCTAAATCTCCATCTCGAACCTATAAGTACTATTCCGTCAAACTCATTACGGAATCACCCACAGAGTTATACTGACGTATAGCCCTTACACCTCGAGTCTTCACTCGCTCCACTTGGATTTACGACCTAACGTTTAATTGGAATCGATGTGGTTTTTGGATAACCAAATATGGAAACCCGATCCCGGTCTCACCGAAACCAAACGCCATTTTAATGTCCAAGTTGTACTTAAGGGTTTTAACAAATTAACTTATTCAGGATGATATAAACAGATAGATGAATAACACTGTCACAATAGATACTTCATACTAACATTTATCTCATAACACCATATCACATATTTCATAGCCATCCAAATCATCCAGTATCAACCAATCACCCAATATCGATCAATCACTCAATATCAATCATCCAATATCATTCAACATCCAATATCAACCATTCAATATTAATCAATCACCCATAGTATAGTTGATTAACTCTTAATCAATTTAATTATCCTCAATTAAATTAATTGCTATTCTTTAATCACTTGCGTTATCTTAATCCTGCTTCATTGATTTATTACAAATCAAATTCATAAATCATATCTTAATGATCTTCCTTAATTAATCTTACTTGATTAATTATCTTTTAATTATATTCGAGTAATTATTCTTAACCATATTCAGTAATTAACCTTTAATTACTATCATTAACTATAATAATTAATGATCTTTTAATTAACTATAATTAATTACATTAAACCTTAATTAATTATAATTAATTAATCCAACTTTAATTAATTACTTTTATTAATCAACCTTGATTAATTCATTAATCAACTAATCCTTATTAATTAATTAACCCTTTAATTAATTAAATAATTAACTTAAAATTAATCATTTCTTTAATTAGTAATTAACAACTTGTAATTACTTATCCTAATTGATTAACGTCTTATTAATTATATTAACCTTGATTAATTTCTTTAATTAATTAATCTTTAATTACTTCATTAAGTAATTATTAAACAATTAAGTTAATAAATAAATCCTTAATCAATTACCTTATTAATAAATTACATTTAATTAATTACACTTAGTAATTAATCTTAAATTTATCTCATTCATTAATTAATTAATCATATTAATTAACTAACTAAAATAAATTAAGTAATTAACTCTTAATTACCTACATAAGTAATTATCTCTAATTACTTCCATTAATAAATCTTAATTACCCTCTTAACGATAATTAATTTCATCATTAAATAAATCTTAATTCATTAACTAATTAATTACTCCATAATTAATTAATTTTAAACAATTATATTAATTAATTCTTTAATTGATAATATTAAGTGATTCCATTAATCACTTCAATTAATTACTCCCGTGAGTAACTTCTTTAATTACTTCCTTAAGTAATTAACATTCTAATTGCATTCAAACATTAACCATTGATTACTTCATTAAGTAATTACACTTAATTAATTCATAATTAAGTGATTATTTAAAATTTAATAATCAATTAACTAATTATTTAAAATAAATTAAACAATGAATTAATTAACTTCTTATAAGAAACTCCTTAATTAATTAAGAAAACATTAATCTTAATTAAACTTTTACTTATTTACAAATTATTAAGTATTCTTAAATTCATATCCAAATAATTTAACTTTATTTATTTTTCATAAATAAATTATTTGAATCTAATTAAATTTTAATAACTTAAAACAAATTATTTAATTTGGTTTTCCAAATTCATAACAATAATTTTATTTTGAAAATTAGGAATTTAGAAACCAATTTCAAATTTAAAATACTTTAAATTATCTAACTTTAAACCTATTTATTTTCAATATGAATTGAAACTTCGTTTTTAAATCATTATTTTAAAATTTAACTTAAACTTTAATTTAATACTTTAAATTCAAACATTTCTTTTTAAAATTAGAATTCAAAATTAAATTAAGATAATCACTTACAAAAGGAATCATCTTAAAACATTTTAAAGTTGAAATATACATTCAATTGACATTTTTTTTTCAAAAACAACAAGTTTTAAATTTTGTATATTTGTTTCTCTTATAAAACTTGCTTATAATATGAAGCCTAATTTTCAATTATTTCAAACCATATGCTTAAATCTGCAAACCTTATATATTACACCGTACTATAGAAAAGCGCCCCAAAACTCGAGTTACTTTTACAACATGTCTTCAGTTTATTCAACAATAAGTTGAATCAGTATTTTAACAATCACCCAGTATTAACCCCAAACCCACATCCAAACTCGAGTCGTTCCTTACGCATACCCGTGCTAGCTTTGAGACTTCCTCCATGGCTCCTCTGCTCCGAGTCGTAACTAGAAATACACGAGGACAAACCCGAGACAAACCTTGTCTTCCCAAAATCAAATCTCCAGTGCACACACACACTCACTTGTGCACGTGTCCCACTGCCGGAGGCCGCTGTTGGTCGTCGCGACTGATGCTGATGATCACACGAACCCACTCGAACACCAAACTAAACCCAGATCGAACAACTATCTCTCAAATCGAAATTCAACCCACTATCTCAAACTGCAGAAGCAACTCGAACCCAACATCCCATCGCCGCCGACCATCTCGTCATCTTTGAACCCTGCCCACTTCACCATCGAACACCATGATCTCAAGCTTCATTCTTCCCCAAACGCGAACACCCCCGGTTCACTATCCAAGTCGCGAATGCCTCTAAAGCCAAGCCGAAATAAAAACATGCTAAAACCCTAAATCGATCGAATTCGATCGAAACGATCATAGGAAAAATTATTCAACATTTTTCCCTTCATCTACACTTCAAATTCTAGCCTCGATCCAAATCCTACCTACAATCATCAAGCCGATCAACGGCAATTGCCAATAAACCCCAAAACATTCGAACCCTAAATTCACACGAATTAAACAATTAAAAATTACGAATTGTATATTAAAAATCATGATTCTACATCACTATTTTATACATATAATTCAAAGTAAAATTTAAGGTAGTTGATATTTTTTAACTAAAGTTTAGTTTACTGCAGATTCCCTATATACACTTATCTATTGTATTTAAAAACATAGGACTATTTTTTTTTTTTTTTTTTTGATAATCTTCATTTTACATTCACAAACAAATTTCATTCATGTATTCAAGGCTAATATGAATTTAAATTGGGAAATTTGGGTTCTTGAAGCAAAAGTCACAGTTTTCTTATCAAATAGAGAACAAACATTACATATACAGTTACATGTTTGCATACATAAATATAACTATAAATTCAAAAATAAAAACTGAATGATCCAGGCAACATCAAGATAAATTTTAGATAATTATATGCATGTAATAAAACCCAGATCAAACTGTTTTTAAAATTATTTACTCACCTTTTTAAAATATGCAGAGAACAGAACTTGTTCCAGGCCTTGAATTTTCTTGAAAAATACTTTTGCTTGCTGTTGAAAACAGGTGCCTTTGCATGCTTCAATTTTTGTTGTTCACAGGTTTCTTTGCTTTTGCCCATGATTCCTTATTTTAGTTGCAGAAGAAATTGAAGTTTGCAGGTTGCTATTTTCAGGTTGAAGTAGGATTTTGAAATGCAGACTTCATCTGCAGGTTGAAGCCTCTTTTTTTTTATAGATTTTAAATTTGCTTTTAGGTTTTATTTTCAGATTTGAAGAAGATTACAGGTTGCCATTAATTTGGGTTAAGAAAAATAAACCAAGAAATGAAAGTGTTATGTTTTATTAAGATTAAAGAAAGTATAAATTTTAAAAATAAAGACACTTGTTATTTAAAGTTACATTTGTCCTCCATATTGCCTAAATGCCTTACATGTGTTAAAGATGACTTAAGATATTAACACATGTACTTAAGTATATTTTTTTTTATATATTTTAGTTTAAATGTAAATATAACTTACATATTTATGTTACTTTATAAATACATGCTTACCTATATAAATATAGATTTACCTTTAAAAGAAAAATGTTTTAAAACTAATTAAAATATAAACAAATTCCTTAGACATGTATTTTATAACCATTTTAAAATTAAGCATTTTTAGAAGAAAACAAAAAGAAAACTTTATTTAAACTATTATATCTAAAAACAAACAATTATCTTATATTTTGAAAACAATTAAATTAGTCTTTAAATTAGCTTTTGAAGAATATTAATTTTTAAACAAAGCTTTAAATTATAATTTCATACAAATATAAATTATTAACAGATTAAATTTCAAACAAATCCAAATTATAACATATACATACATATATATTGCAATTTGAAAATTCATCTTTAATTTGAAACAAAGATCTCCTATTCACAATATATATTAAATGTATATATTATAAATAGAATAAAATCTTATTAACTTTGAAAAAAAATGAATCTTATCTATTTTTAAATTGTTAAAAAAAAATATTGATCAATATTACCAGATTAAACATTTGTTATCCTTTAAAAGATTAATTTCACCAATTTAAACTAAAATTATAAAGAAAATTTATCAAACCAATTTAATTATTATTACAGATTATTAAATCGATATTGCCTCAAATTCCGGGTCGTTACAAAATCAGATCAAATAAGTAAAAATAGTGCTAGGATTTCAATTGCTTGCTCACTCATTGTTTGCAAGAAAAATTACACACCTAGCTCAGGTAAACTGAGGCCAGATATACCACCCATGCACTGCCTTTCGGGCTTATATAAGGGGAGTACAGAGCATGGAGAGTGCACACACTTTTATGCATATACTATCGACCGTAGGCGATTTTTATTAAGTCTGTTTTTTTACTTGTGTTCCATACATCATAACTGTGAGGACTTTTAAACTAGTATGAAAGCACATAATCAGAAATTCCAAGTAATTCACCCATTCATAACCATGAGGACTTTTAAATGAGGGTCAATACTTTGGATTTTTTTTATTTTTTTATTTTATTTTCTAAGAGGGAGAGAGAGTTTTGCAAAATCATCTTAGCACCATTTAAATTAGAAGTCAAAAAAATGTTATATCCTTTACTTTAAATCAACCACTTTTTAGAACGAAGATTTTCAATTAGGATGTACTTCATAATTAACACGTATGAATCTTCCTGTATACTAGTTAAACCATTATTATTTGTAATCAAACTTCATTTTTATTTTTGTTCAGACAAATAAATTTTTAAAAATTTCAATTTAATAAACCAAAACTATATATTTATCCTATAGTGTTTCTTTAAAAATAAATCAAAAACGCTAAAAAAAATAAAAATTCTTCTTTTGTTTTTGGAATTTTTTTTTTGAGATTTCAAAGCAAAAATAAACCATGAAAAAATTGAAGATGAGTCCCCCCCCCCACACTTGATTTTGACAGTGTCCCCACAGTCAACCCAAGTGGAAGGAGAACAATAGAAACATAACCTTTATTTAAATGAAAATGAAAAGATGATTATTTACAAGACATCAGAAAGTATGCCATTAAAGAGTAAATGAACCGGTCTTCCAAAAACCGATTCATTTGTCTCGTCAAGTATGCGAGACACAGCTTAAGCTCGAAAAACCAAATTGTAAAAGATTTCGAAGTTGATCGTCGATTTGGAAAAACGAATTTTGTTTTATTAAAAATTGAACGAGTTGTTTTGTTTTCAATAATTTTTGGGGTTGATAAAACAATTGATTGAAATTCACATTTATTTTCACCAAATTGAAATTCAAGTTTATCATTGAAAACTTCTTCCAAATTACTGATCTCAAAGTCAAAACGGTGATCGAAATCTTCCCCATCAAAATTTAATGACTCATTTTCATAAATTCTGTAAAACTTGTGTTCATTAAATTCATCTTCCTTTGTTGGATTATCAACAACTTCGTCGCATATATCCATTTCAAAATCCAAAGTTGTTGTATTCAAATTTTCAGAAAAAGGACGATTGAAATTTAAATCGAGTTTCTCACCCTCAAAAGAATTGAAATCCAACTCAATTAACGTGTTTTCAACAACTTCATTAAGATTGTTATTTTCAGTTTCAAAAGTTGTTGTTCGAAAATCGTCAATTGTGGTAAAAGATGGATTATCACTTGACTCATCACACGTTGGAGTTTTATTTTGTTTATCAAGTTGTTTCATATATGTGTCAAACAACAAATTCGTGTGATCATCGTAAATTTTATTCATTTGCTCAACAAAGTCAAATTTGTAATTATTAACTTGAAAATTTTCGATTTGGACTTGTTGAGTACAAGAATTGTCAATTTCGATAAAAGGTAGATTATTATTTGACTCTTCGCAAATTGAGATTTGATTATGATTTTCACGAATTTTTTTATATTTTTCAAGTAATAAACCCCCGTTATCTTTTTCCATATGGTCAACAAATCAAATTCATGATTATTAATATGAACATTTTCATTTTGAATTTGTTGATAACCAAAGTTTTCAATCGTATCGTTATTAAAACTATTCTCATTGCCAAAATTATTTGAAAATTGTTTCACATTTTCATCTTGATTTTGAAATTTATTTTGAAGCTCGAAATTGAATTGGCATGGGTTATACTCGAAATCATTTGAATTTTGAAGTGAATTCAAATTTTGATTACTTTGACTTGAACTATTGCACAAATATGAGTTAGACAAATCGTTTATATTTTGATTTTGTTGTGTAGACAGTTCAAGTAAAGATGAAATTCTATTTTCGAGATTCGTGAGTTGGTCATTGTTTTGAAAGCTTTGTTATTCAAAACTCAAATTGTTTAAACAAGAGTTGTTTTTGAAATATTCATAATAATTTGGAGTGAAATCATATGGATTATATTGATTTTCACAACTACCGTAAAATTCAAGTGAGTGAGAGAAAGGAAACTCGGACATTTTCAAGATTTTTTTTTTGTTGTTTTTTTCGTACAGAAAAAATATTTACAAATAGAATTCATTTTTTAAAATGGAAAATTGATTTTTTGTTTTATTTTTGAATTTTCAATTTTTCTGTCTTTTAAAAAGATTTTATATATATATATATATATTTTTAGATTTTTTTTCTAATTTTTTTTTTTGAAATTTCAACGGAAAAGGATTTAAAAATTTCAAAGGAAAAGGAATATTTACAGTTTTTTTAGTTTTGGATTTTTTAAATTTATTTTTTAAATATGCATGAACTAATGCAACTAAGTGAATGCAAGGGTTAATTACGAATGATTTATCCTAAGTTAATCCAAAATTGTATAATCACAAATTGTCTTAAATCAACAAGATAGTTCTCGGCCAGGTAACGGACAGGATTTATCGGTGCACCTCGAATCACCGTAGCAATGCAGCGAAGGTTTAAGTACCTTCAGTGGAACAACCACCATAATATTTACGAATCACCGTAATATTTATAAATGATTATTACTCTGCCGTAGCATAGACACCAAGAAATTAAATTGTTTAAAGAAGACAAATTGTCAATATACAATTAAGTGTTATTGATTTCTAACCATTATTATTAATCAAAATCGAGGATGAAATGCAAAACAGAAATTAAACGTGTTTTAACAATGCAACTATGAATGAATTTTTGTTTTCGAATTTTTTTTAAATGCAAGCAAACAACAATGCAATTCAAATAAAAACAATAAATATAGCAAGCAAGCAGTTTTTGTTATGAGCAAGCTAGCAATTTATTTTTGTCAAGCAAAGCGAAGCATGTGAATCTTCCTATATGCTTTGACTACCTGCAAAGGAAAACAAGCTATATACAAGGATTTTTTTTATTAACAAAGAGAACAGAATGAAAATCACAACAAATAAAACTAAAATAATTGAAAATAGAACAAGAACAAACAATTTTTTTTAAAGGAAAACTTAAATAAATAAAATAAAAACCTAGATAAAAAAAAATAAACCACTGTTCTTTCCGGTCCAACAAGAAATGAGATAACCCACAAAACCAAATATAATCAAACTACTTCCATTCTCTTTAAAAAAAATCACAATTCAGTCTACTTAAAATCGAATTCAGCTCCACTTAAAATCGAATTTAGTTCCACAAAAAGTCACATTCCCGTTCTCTCGATATTTGAATTTGGTTCCTCTTAAAATCGAGTTCGAGCTCAACTTAAAACTTTGGATTGATCGGGGATTAATTTGGGTCCTCAGATTCTTGCGATTTTTTATGGTTTCGAAATAAATTGCAGGCGATGAGGAGGCTGTTGAATTGGGATTGCCGCGATTAAACTACAGGTGTCAATGTGAAGGAGGGCAGTTCGATTGTGGGTGATTTGGGGTTGCGGTGGGATTAGTGTTCGTGGATTTGGGGTGTTCGCATTGAGGTTGGTCAAGGCTCGTTGCTGAGGTTGAAGTCGCGAGTTTGAGGTGTGGTCGAAGTAAGCTACAAAGATACTTTGTTTGCAGTAGTTGGAAGTCAGGGGTGATATGACAGGGTTTTTGGCAGTGGATTTCGATGGGAAGTTGTTGTCACGCTGTGGCAGTTTGAGGCGAGGAGGTAGTTTGTATATAGTGAAGACTTTCTGTATGGTTTGCAGTTTGACTGGGAGGTTGAAAATGCTTGAGATGTAGGTGGAAATTGATTTGTGGTCGGGGTTTTGTAACTGCTTTGTAAGTTGATGGGTTGTTTTGTGAAGTGAAGATTGGTGTTGATGTGATGATAGTTGAGAATTGATGATAGTTGGGTAGGTTTGTTGTTGTTTTGATGTGAATGGATGGGAGTGTTGAAGGTTTAGGGTCTGGTCAGACTGGTGGAGTTGATGGTTGGTTCAAGGAGTGTTATGGAAGGAAGAGTGATTAACAATGGGAAGATGTTGAATCGGTGAAGAGGAAGTCAGGTATGTTGTGAAGTGGGTTGATGTTGTATTTGATGAAGTTGTGAAGATGAGGTGCACTGATATATGTGCACAGTTGCACAGTTGTGTGCTGCTGCAAAATGATATGTGGGAGAAGCAGGTAATGGTTGATGGCAATTGATGGTTGAAAGCAATGGGTAGGAGATTTATTTGGTGATGTAGAGATCTGTATATGGTTGAAGAGGGAGGCTGTGGTTCAAAGGACGAGGTGATTGGGTTTTGCTGTTTGAAGGAATTATGTAGGAAGTTCGAAGGTGGAGTTGTGTGTGGCAACAGTGGATGGAGTGGCAATTTTGTAGATGAAGTCTGGATGGAAGAGCATGTGTTGTTTTGTAGAGGAGGAAGGAATCGGTGAGGGTGAAATGTAAGAGAGATTAAGAGATGTAACAGTTTTTTTTAGATATGAAATGTAAAAACAAGTTGCTGAATGTAAAAGAAGAGAATGAAATGCAGTTTCTTTAAAAAAAAATTGAAACAGTGCAATGAAATTGCAGTGCAATAGAAAAAAACAAACTGAGAAAACAGAAAATGAAATATACAGAGTAAACAAAGAAATGCGCACAACATAAATGCAAACTGAAAAAGGGAATACAATGCGACTCTTTTTTTTAATAAATGGAAATGCAAATGGGAAAGGAAACTATAAACAAGCACACAAACAAATGCACACAAAAACCAAATGAACACACAATTTTTTTTTCAAATGCAAATACACACAAAACAAAAACACACAAAAATCAAACAAAAATAATTCGAAGAATAAGAAGTCAAAAATCAAAGCAGTTCCCCTGTAACGGTGCCAAAAACTTGTTCATCGACGGAAATTCTATCGGTTTGGAAAATCGTCGAACGAATTTATAATAAAATTTATACCGCAAGCGCACGGTGTACGAACATAGCACGTGGCGAATACAGGTCGATCCACAGGGAATTGTTGATTTAAATTTCTTACTCAATCAAATTAACCCAAATTTGAGAGTGTGTTTAGCTCGAAAATGAGAAAATGAACTAACTAACAAAACGAAAAGAAATGCAAATATGAGAGTTAAATGACAATTTAGAGAATAAATCCACTCTCTAGATCAGGTAGTTCAACACATGAAATCATGATCTCTCTTTTATGGTCATTAGTGTTTTGATTGATGTGTTTATTATAAGTATGGCATATTTGAGCTATTGATTAGCGAAATTAAGCCATCAAACTATAACACACCCCTTAAAACACTTACTAACTTTCAAGAAAATTGATAAAGAAAATGAGAATGAAATCTATTTTAAGTATGGCCTATTAACTATTGATTAGAAACATAGACCATCTAATTTTAATTTCAAATCACTTTCTTATGCCATAATCATATATTGATGAAGAGGTATTTGTGTTAGTGATTGTTTAAGCATAGCCTATTTGGTGTCAACAATATAGACTATCAAATTCAAAGCAAAAACAACAAATAAAACCACTTCTGTCACCATCATTAAGCATAAAAAGAGAGCATGGATTAACAAAATGTTGAAGCTACATTAATTAGAGAGCTTCATTACCCCTAAATTGAAGGGGTTTAGCTTCTCATATTTGTCATTTTATTAACAAATGTAGCTAACAACATGAAAGCAAAATGAAGAGGAAAAAGAGAGCAAAATGAAAATATAAGCTAATTAACTTGCATAAAAGAAAAGAGATCTACACTACAACATAAAAAAGAGGCATGTAAAAGGAAAGAGCATGTATTAATAACATAAAAAAAGGGAAAATTACATGAAAATAAAAATTTCTAATTAGCCATGAAAAGAGAAAGAGAACTTTCTTTTATTTGATCTAAACTAATGAAGAGGAAGAGGAAGAGAGGAGGCCTAAGAGAGACTAAGAGAAGAGAGATTAAGTAAGCGGGAGAGGCTACATGAAACATAAGGGGTTATTTATACATGCATGAAACCCTAATCCATAATTTGGGGAATGACCAAACTACCCTTAAGAAAGTGTGGAGGCCAAGTAATCATTAGCTTCTACTAATCATTATTTAAGTGTACATGAAGCCATTAATTCCATAAGCATGTGCACTAGCCACTAATTTGTACATTAAGGTGGTGGGTAGGTGGGGTCCTCTATGATCTTCACTTTGAATTATTTCCATCTTCATTCCTTTATATTCTTTGTGCATGCATATTCCTTCATGAAACCACTCCTATTTGAGACCAAATTCCTACAAAAATATATATAAATTTCCAATTAATTTTTCTCAAAGAAATATATGCACACAAATGACCGTTTCGCCCCTATATAAAGATGGATATGTGACAATTTGGAATTAATATGGATTTTGGTTAATAACAAGTTAAAATACCCATTATGACCATTTATTTAATTTAAAAAGAACAAATATGGTGGTAAAAATATGCACATTTGCGTGCACATCAAATACTCCCACGCTTATTTTTTTATTCGTCCTCGAATAAAGAGAAAATAAGACAAATCTGTTTTCGTAGGGAGCACGATTGCATTGAGCGTATGCAACAAGCCGTTAAACCTCTGGGTGTCCCCAGTAGGACGGGTGTTGTCTCGTGAGGTTTTTCAGCGGATACTACCCACAAAATCCAAATGCAGGATGAAAATATTTACAAAATGCAAGATTACAAAGAGACGAACGCGAGTTTTTGAAAATATTTACAAATGAAGGATTTATTTTTAAATTGACACGAATAAGTTAAATATAGGTTTTGGTAATTATCTTGAAAACTTATGTCATTTACTCGTCAAAATTTCGAACAAAAATCAAGTTATCATAACAAATAGACTATAGTTTAACTTGTTGTTTCGGTTGATAACAAAGTGTAATTATAAAATGGATCCTTAGTTGATCATCCAAGTTTATCAAAGTGGTATTTTCATTTCTTTTCAATAAAAAATCAAATCAAATAAGTAAAAATAGTGCTAAGATTTCAATTGCTTGCTCTCTCATTATTTGCAAGAAAAATTACACACCTAGCCAAGGTAAACTGAGGCCAGATATACCACCCATGCACTGCCTTTCGGGCTTATATGAGGGGAGTACAGAGCATGGCGAGTGCACACACTTTTATGCATACACTACCGACCGTAGGCGGTTATTATTAAGTCTGTTTTTTTTACTTGTGTTCCATACAACATAACCGTGAGGACTTTTAAACGAGTATGAAAGCACATAGTCAGAAATTCCAAGTAATTCACCCATGCATAACCGTGAGGACTTTTAAATAAGGGTGAATACTTTGGATTTTTTTATTTTTTTATTTTATTTTCTAAGAGGGAGAGAGAGTTTTGCAAAATCATCTTAGCACCATTTAAATTAGAAGTCAAAAAAATGTTATATCCTTTACTTTAAATCAACCACTTTTTAAAACGAAGATTTTCAATTAGGATGTACTTCATAATTAACACGTATGAATCTTACTATATACTAGTTAAACCATTATTATTTGTAGTCAAACTTCATTTTTATTTTTGTTAAGACGAATAAATTTTTAAAAATTTCAATTTAATAAACCAAAACTATATATTTATCCTATAGTGTTTCTTTAAAAATAAATCAAAAACGCTAAAAAAAATAATTCTACTTTTGTTTTTGGATTATTTTTTTTGAGATTTTAAAGCAAAAATAAACCATGAAAAAATTGAAGATGAGTCTCCCCCCCTTTGATTTTGACTGTGTCCCCACAGTCAACCCAAGTGGAAGGAGAACAATAGAAACATAACCTTTATTTAAATGAAAATGAAAAGATGATTATTTACAAGACATCAGAAAGTATGTCATTAAAGAGTAAATGAACCGGTCTTCCAAAAACCGATTCATTTGTCTCGTCAAGTATGCGAGACACAACTTAAGCTCCAAAAACCAAATTGTAAAAGATTTCGAAGTTGATTGTCGATTTGGAAAAATGAATTTTGTTTTATTAAAAATTGAACGAGTTGTTTTGTTTTCAATGATTTTTGGGGTTGATAAAATAATTGATTGAAATTCACATTTATTTTCACCAAATTGAAATTCAAGTTTATCATTGAAAACTTCTTCCAAATATCGATTTCAAAGTCAAAATGGTGATCGAAATCTTCCCCATCAAAATTTAATGACTCATTTTCATAAATTCCATAAAACTTGTGTTCATTAAATTCATCTTCCTTTGTTGGATTATCAACAACTTCGTCGCATATATCCAATTCAAAATCCAAAGTTGTTGTATTCAAATTTTCAGAAAAAGGAAGATCGAAATTTAAATCGAGTTTCTCACCCGCAAAAGAATTGAAATCCAACTCAATTACCGTGTTTTCAACAACTTCATTAAGATTGTTATTTTCAGTTTCAAAAGTGTTGTTCGAAAATCGTCAATTGTGGTAAAAGATGGATTATCACTTGACTCATCACATTATGGAATTTGATTTTGTTTATCACGTTGTTTCATATATGTTTCAAACAACAAATTCGTGTGATCATCGTAAATTTCATTCATTTGCTCAACAAAGTCAAATTTGTAATTATTAACTTGAAAATTTTCGATTTGGACTTGTGGAGTACAAGAATTGTCAATTTCGATAAATGGTAGATTATTATTTGATTCTTCGCAAGTTGAGATTTGATTATGATTTTCACGAATTTTTTTATATTTTTCAAGTAATAAATCACCGTTATCTTTTTCCATATGGTCAACAAAATCAAATTCATGATTATTAATATGAACATTTTCATTTTGAATTTGTTGATAACCAAAGTTTTCAATCGTACCGTTATTAAAACTATTCTCATTGCCAAAATTACTTGAAAATTATTTCACATTTTCATCTTGATTTTGAAATTTATTTTGAAGCTCGAAATTAAATTGGCATGGGTTATACTAGAAATCATTTGAATTTTGAAGTGAATTCAAATTTTGATTACTTTGACTTGAACTATTGCACAAATATGAGTTACACAAATCGTTTATATTTTGATTTTGTTGTGTAGAGAGTTCAAGTAAAGATGAAATGCTATTTTCGAGATTCGAGAGTTGGTCATTGTTTTGAAAGCTTTGTTGTTCAAAACTCGAATTGTTTAAACAAGAGTTGTTTTTGAAATATCCATAAGAATTTGGAGTGAAATCATATGGATTATATTGATTTTCACAACTACCGTAAAATTCAAGTGAGTAAGAGAAAGGAAACTCAAACATTTTCAAGATTTTTTTTTTATACAGAAAAAATATTTACAAATAGAATTTATTTTTTAAAATGGAAAATTGATTTTTTGTTTTATTTTTGAATTTTCAAATTTTTTTGGCTTTTAAAAGATTATATATATATATATATATTTAGATTTTTTTTCTAAATTTTTTTTTTGAAATTTCAACGGAAAAAGATTTAAAAATTCAAAAGGAAAAGGAATATTTACAATTTTTTTAGTTTTGGATTTTTGAATTTTTTTTAAATATGCATGAACTAATGCAACTAAATGAATGCAAGGGTTAATTACAAATGATTTATCCTAAGTTAACCCAAAATTGTATAATCACAAATTGTCTTAAATCAATAAGATAGTTCTCGACCAGGTAACGGACAGGATTTATCGGTGCACCACGAATCACTGTAGCAATGCAACCGAAGGTTTAAGTACCTTCAGAGGAACAACCACTATAATATTTACGAATCACCGTAATATTTATAAATGATTATTACTCTGCCGTAGCCTAGACACCAAGAAATTTAATTGTTTAAAGAAGACAAATTGTCAATATACAATTAAGTGTTATTGATTTCTAACCGTTATTATTAATCAAAATCAAGGATGAAATGCAAAACAGAAATTAAACGTGTTTTAACAATGCAACTATGAATGAATTTTTGTTTTTGTTTTTGAATTTTTTTTTAAATGTAAGCAAACAACAATGCAATTCAAATAAAAACAATAAATATAGCAAGCAAGCAGTTTTTGTTATGAGCAAGCTAGCAATTTATTTTTGTCAAGCAAAGCAAAGTATGCGAATCTTCCTATATGCTTTGACTACCAACAAAGAAAAACAAGATATATACATGGATTTTTTTTTTATTAACAAAGAGAACAAAATGAAAATCACAACAAATAAAACTAAAACAATTGAAAACAGAAATAGAACAAACAATTTTTTTAAAGGAAAACTAAAATAAATAAAATAAAAACCTAGATAAAAAAAAACTAAACCACTATTCTCTCCGGTCCAACAAGAAATAAGATAACCCACAAAACCAAATCTAATCAAACTACTTCCATTCTCTCTAAAAAAAACACAATTCAGTCCTACTTAAAATCGAATTCAGCTCCACTTAAAATCGAATTTAGTTCCACAGAAAGTCACATTCCCGTTCTCTCGATATTTGAATTTGGTTCCTCTTAAAATCGAGTTCGAGCTCAACTTAAAACTTTGGATTGATCGGGGATTAATTTGGGTCCTCGGATTCTTGCGAATTTTGTGGTTTCGAAATAAATTGCAGGCGATGAGGAGGCTATTGAATTGGAACCACCACCTCTGTTCGTCGACGAAAATTCTATCGGTTTAGAAAATCGTCGAACGAATTTATAATAAAATTTATACCGCAATCGCACGGTGTACGAATATAGCACGTGGCGAATACGGGTCGATCCATAGGGAATTGTTGATTTAAATTTCCTACTCAATCAAATTAACCCAAAGTTGAGAGTGTGTTTAGATAGAAAATGAGAAAATGAACTAACTAACAAAAAGAAAAGAAATACAAATATGAGAGTTAAATGACAATTTAGAGAATAAATCCACTCTCTAGATCATGTAGTTCAACATATGAAATCATGATCTCTCTTTTATGGTCATTAGTGTTTTGATTGATGTTTTATTATAATTATGGCATATTTGAGCTATTGATTAGCCAACATAAGCCAACAAACTATAACACACCCCTTAAAACACTTACTAACTTTCATGAAAATTGATAAAGAAAATGAGAATGAAATCTATTTTAATTATGGCCTATTAACTATTGATTAGAAACATAGACCATCAAATTTTAATTTCAAATCACTTTATTATGTCATAATCATATACTGATGAAGAGGCATTTGTGTTAGTGATTGCTTAAGCATAGCCTATTTGGTGTCAGCAATATAGACTATCAAATTCAAAGCAAAAACAACAAATAAAACCACTTCTATCATCATCATTAAGCACAAAAAGAGAGCATGAATTAACAAAATGTTGAAGCTACATTAATTAGAGAGCTTCATTAACCCTAAATTGAAGGTGTTTAGCTTCTCATATTTGTCATTTTATTAACAAATGTAGCTAACAACATGAAAGCAAAATAAAGAGGAAAAAGAGAGCAAAATGAAAATATAAGCTAATTAACTTGCATAAAAGAAAAGAGATCTACACTACAACATAAAAAAGAGGCATGTAAAAGGAAAGAGCATGTATTAATAACATAAAAAAAAAGGAAAATTACATGAAAGTAAAAATGGCTAAGTAGCCATGAAAAGAGAAAGAGAGCTTTCTTTTATTTGATCTAAACTAATGAAGAGGAAGAGGAGGAGAGGAGGCCTAAGAGAGACTAAGAGAAGAGAGATTAAGTAAGAGGGGGAGGCTACATGAAACATAAGGGGTTATTTATACATGCATGAAACCCTAATCCATAATTTGGGGAATGATCAAAACTACCCTTGAGAAAGTGTGGAGGCCAAGTAATCATTAGCTTCTACTAATCATTATTTAAGTATACATGAAGCCATTAATTCCATAAGCATGTGCACTAGCCTCTAATTTGTACATTAAGGTGGTGGGTAGGTGGGGTCCTTCATGATCTTCACTTTGAATTATTTCCATCTTCATTCCTTTATATTCTTTGTGCATGCATATTCCTTCATCAAACCACTCCTATTTGAGACCAAATTCCTACAAAAATATATATAAATTTCCAATTAATTTTTCTCAAAGAAATATATGCACAAAAATGACCATTTTGCCCCTATATAAAGATGGATATGTGACAATTTGGAATTAATATGGATTTTGGTTAATAACAAGTTAAAATACCCAATATGATCATTTATTTAATTTAAAAAGAATAAACATGGTGGTAAAAATATGCACATTTGCGTGCACATCAACCTCCACCATGCTCTGATCAATTCTCAGGCAATTTTCCTACATCCTTTGATCACCCTTCCATCTCCAAGAAGAAACCCGACCTCCCAAATTACAGAGATCACCAGCAAACCCCCAATTTCCTATTTTTTGTTCAACTAGAACTGCACCCTCAAACTAATACTGAAATTTATGATTTTTGTTTCAAAAATCATGTTTTTGAATGATGTTTCAGATCCTAAACCTGAAATAATAAATTATGTAGTTTGAATTTTCACTTATTTTAGATTTGTTTTGTTGTTTATGATTTCTAGAGCCAGTTCATATTTATTTTAACTTGAACAAATTTTAAGCTTTAATTCATGATATAACAGGCAACTTTTGTTTGAAACTTAAACTCTAACATAGATTGGTTCAAGAGAAATGATTTTAAATCAAAACAGAATCTGGAACTATAAACAGAGAGTATTCCTATGTAAACAGGCATGCATACCCAAACATTTATATATATATATACAGCCGATTTCATATGATACTTATTCATTTCAACAACACTAGCATGCAACCAAATTTATATATTTCAACTTTTAAAATTAAATGTTACTCACCTTGATTCAAAAATGAACAGAACATTCCTTTTGTTTTGAAAATTGCTTTGAGCTTTAAGTTTGAATTTTGCCTCTTATTTAAAACTTTCATGCAGGCTTTATTTTCGAAAGTATGCAGACTTTTGTTGATGCTTCCAAAACAGAATTGAAAAGATGCAAACTTGATTCCAGATTGAAGAAGAAAATATTCCGGCTTTGTTTTTGGAAATGAACTATAGGGTTTTCGTTTTGAACTTGATTTCTGGTTTAAGGGAGATGTTTTACAGATTTGTTTATGAGGATTTTGTTTGAGAAATCTTTACAGGCTGAAGTTTTCTTTGCATTCGAAAAGAGAAATAGGAAAGAAAATGAAGGTAAGAATATGTTTTTATAAATAAATTTTAAGATAAAAAGAAAATGAAAATAAATAAGTACACTTGTCCTAAATATTAACATTTGTCATTTGAGTTGTTTATATATTAACACTTGTTATATGAAGCTTAGGAAAATAACACATGTCTTCTAAGTAATTAATACTATTTTTTTTATTTTAAAATGTAAATAAAAGCTTTTTATATATTTTATAAATATTTTACTATATATATAAGAATTTCTTTAAAAGAAAATAAAATAAAACCAATTATATATCGATAAAATGTTATACATATATTTCATAATCCAATACATTTTAAAAATATCTATTCTTTGAATTCCCAAATTTAAATCTAAATTCAAATTCAAATTTAAAAATCCAAATTAAAGTCACCATATAACAACACATTCAATTTGAAAATAACAATTCTATTTTTATAAAAAATTACTTGTAAAAACAATAGATTATCAATACTGTTTTAAAATAACAAATTATAAAATCTTAAATAATTTATAAAAGAAAATATCTCTATATTATAAATTACTTATTTTCTTTATATGTATTAATGTATCATTGAAAAATTATATTTTAAACTTATATATATTTCAAATCATATTCATCAAGCTATATTTAAAAGGAAATAAAACAACCCTTTTATTTAAATTTAAACTTAAGTAAAAATCTATTTTTAAACAACTAAAGATTTATCTTTAGTATTTAAAACCATATAGTTATTTATTAAATAACTTTGAAAAGCTTAATATCTAATAAAATCATAATTACCAAAAATATTAGAATTAGAAAATATAATTTCATTTGTTAAATTAAAAAAAAGCTTATCTATTTACAATATATACAAATATATATATATATATATATATATATATATATATATATATATATATATTATAAATAGAAAACAATTTAATTAGCTTTAAAAGATAAAATCCACCAATTAAATATCTAATGAAAGAAGATTATTAAATCAATTCAAATTTTATTAACAAAATTTATCAAATCAATTTAATTTTTAACACAGATTATTAAATTGATTTTGCTCAAAATTCCGGGTCATCACATTCTTCCCCTCTTAAAAGAATTTCGTCCCCAAAATTAAAAAGAAAAGGTAATTTAATAATCTCATTAAAGATTTTAAATTTTTAAAACACAAGCATATATTATCAATCATATGCTAACAACCATAGCAACCAATTCACCCATTCAAACAAATCTAACTATCCAGATAAAATTCTGCATAGAACTTCCTAGAGTTTCCCAGGCATAAATATCGGAATACTCACTCTACAAAATCCAAACAATCTAGCTACTAAGCTACAGGGCTACCACTCATCTAGATCTACAAAACTGAACAAGATATCAGACTATAGACGAGTCTGACTCAACTACCAAATCCCCCGAACTGCTGGTTCCACAGCTAGAGATGGATCATACAATTACTCCCTCAGAGATACGTGAAACATACTGAATCCCAGTTATCCAAATTGGCAATTCAATCCTGAAGACCAAACACTTATCCTCACAAGAACATAAAAAAAGATCCAATACCTCGGAGCTAGCTTCCCAGCCTTATCAAATTATAAAGCTCCTTTGATCGGAGAAAAGTCAGCCAAGATCAAATCTCAGACTTCGAGATCCAAATTCCTCCTTCCTGATCCTGGGCTGCCTTCCTCCTTCCTGATCAGCTCAACCTTTGCCGATGCCTCTAGAAACAAACTGGACCAAAACAATCCATCAAAATGATCCTCTTAAGATCAACCAAAATCAAGAACACAACATCTACTTCCACAAATATCAGAAGACTGAACTTACCTCTCCTATCCGAAAAAGATAAAACAGATGCACTTCAAAACTGCTTCCATTCACAACTCTGATTTGGAGTAGATGAAAATACTGATGAAGAACATGAGCACAAACTGAACAATACATCCCAGGAAGCATGGTTCAATAGATCCACCAAAGAAAACTCAGAAGTTCTACGATATCCTGAGCTGCTTCACCAAAATCTCTCTCTAGAAGCCATCCTTCAACTAGCCGAACCACCGATACCCATCCTGGAATTCTAGTCGATAAGAAAACTCAACCTCCAGATGCTGAAGCAACCCTCTGACTTCCCTGAAGACATTCGGAAAAATCTCTGACAACTCAAGAGAACACTCAACTATCGCAAGTCACTTTTGCGATCAACCCAGACCAATTCCAAAAGATAAATTGTTCTCTCTTTTACAATCAGAACAGCTTATGCAAATCTAGCCAATCCATCGAAGAAATGGATCTACTCAGCTGCTTCTGAACTTCACCTCTAGAAAACTACAAAGTCAAAAGATCTTCATGTAGGCACAACAAACACTTCGAGCTGCAATGCTGCAACATGTCTTAAGACTTCCTTAATCCAAAGCTCCCTGAGAAACTCGGACCTCAAACCAAACACATCCATAGTCACTGCATCTCATCACGTAGCTACTACTCCCCGAAGTTGCCATGATACCATCACTCACTTCTGCCTAACCAACTGATCCAAACTCTTGAAAATCCGCTCACACGAGCGCGATCAACTTACACCACAATGATGGACTCCGAACCTTAATAGGTTTCCTTCAAAGATCGATGAAATCCTTACACCACTGCAAAACTTACTCGAGATGGTATTAGATCTACAGTCTTGACAGATCCACTTCCAACCTCAACACTCAAACTTCAACCATTGGTAGTCGTGTTACACACACCACTACCCTATCTACTTTTATAACTTATATTGGAAAATCCGAACTGGTAACCCAACAAAGAGGTAGAAATATATATATATATATATATCAAAATTATAAATACGCTCTCTCAAGAAAGAAATCACTCCAAAGCCTAGGTATTCACTCAACCTAGCGCTATGGTACCACCAGTGACGACCCGCCTTTCTATCTCCAGAAAGATGCATCATCTTTAAGAAAGAAAGGGATAGAAAAGAGAAAAGATAGAGAAGAAGGAAAGAAACAACATCAGGATCTCAACAGCGGAACGAATAAATTATATTAATCACATAAGATATTACATAGTATCATATACATCAACTATCAGAGTTACACAGATTATACATCACATACTTGACAGTTATAAACACCTGTCTAGTTATTACAACTCAAAAACAACTTAGAGAAAATAACATGGCGGAACACTATATATAACTACAACACAGAATCCTCCTGCTTGCTCCATTGCTCCTCCATAATTCATCAAAGCTAAACTGAATCCCTTGGCTACTCGTAAAAATTTGAGTACCCAAGAGTTTAAGAAAAACAGAAATAAACTCCGGGTCAGACATGGGTCTGCTGTGAGTAACATGTTAAAGTTGCTTAACTTTGAAAAGCCTTTGAAAACAAAAGGCATCACGTAAGACTCCCCACACATAAACATGGGTAAGTTTTTACTTTATGCTAACCAAAACATTTTTAGGAAATCTAGTGATATTATAATAGTGTCTAGGGTTTTCAAGTAAATAATCACATAGCTAAAATTGTTACATGATTAAATTCCAGCATACAATCAAATCCGATGGCACTTATTGGAGATTGGATTCCATACAACGGCAGGGCTACTGGGTTACCGCCCATCATAGTACATGGCCTAGATCACCGTACCGAGGATTACTCCCAATCCCCTTCAACATAAAGCTAGAATCATCCCATACTGGATAGTCCCGAACAAGATAACCCCGGCAGTTGGAGCTCAACAACTGCCAATACAGCCGAATAAAAAGGAACCTCTAGATAGGGGAAAATCTCGTCCTACTTGGGTGCTACCCACTTAGCCTTGCTGCACTTCCCCTGTTTTAGCCATTCTCGGTTGATGAGGCTTGAGGCTACGATTACCTTTAGAGAACACATCTCTTAGAATGATCATCGTCCACCTGACGATGCTCTGAAAACATTCAATCCATACAAGTCCGTTCCAGGTTCGAACGGAACCGAATGCATTATCTCGTTACACTCATTTTGGAATCACTCTCAGAGTTAATGACAATAACCCTTGCATTCTGAATCTTCATCTTCACTTGAGATTCATGACCTATCGTTAATTAGGATCGATGTGGTTTTCGGATATCCAAATCTGGAAACCCGATCCCGGTCTCACCGAAATCCAAAACGTATCTTAAAGGCCAAGTTGTTTTATAGTTAAAACAATTTCAATTCATTATCTATATACACACAGATAGATAATCCACAATATCACAATAGATAATCTACATTATCATCATAATTAGATAATTCACATTATCATCATAAACAGATAATCTATATTATCATCACACTTCAACCAAAGCATCCATATCACACAGCATCACTAATCTCATATCTAAGATCTTAAACCATTCAAGACAATCAATATCATCGTCCATACATAAGCAATGATTAATTAATCCACTATCTCTAATTAATTTAAAATGAATTAAATTAATTACTTTATCTTTAATTAATTTAAAATAAATTAAATTAATTACTTCATCACATAAATCTTGCTTAAATATCTATTAATTAATTACAAATCAATTAATTAATTACCCATCTTAATTAATCATACTTGATTAATTATCCTTTAATTATATTCAAGTAATTAGTCTTTAATTAATTACACAAATTAATTATCCTTAACCAAATATAGTAATTTACCCTAATTACCACATTAATTAGTTAACTATAATTACATTAATCCTTAATTATTTACATAAATTAATTACTCTTTAATCACTTATTATTGACAAATTAATCTTAATTAATCAACCCTTAATTACATAGTTAATTATATTAATTAATGATTCCTAATTACATTTTAATTAATTATCCTATTTAAATTAATTACATTAAGTAATTAATCTTTAATTAAACGACAATTATTAATCACGCTCGAATAATCCCATTCAGTAATTAACTACCCTTAATTACTTCATTTAATAAATTAATTACTCCTTAATTAATTATCCTAATTATTGCCTTGATTAATTACACAAAGTAATTTAATCCAAATTACTTCCATATTTAAATCATCTTTAATTAATCCAGTAATTATCCATTCATTGCTTCGCTAAGTAATTACACTATATTAATTACATTAAGTAATTACTTATCAAATCATCCAGTGATTATCTTAAATTAATTATACTTAATTAATTAACTTAGATTAATCACATTAAACTCAATTAATTACATTAAGTAATTAATTCCTTAATTACTTCCATTAAGTAATTATACCTAACCAAATTCCATAAATGATTATCCTCAACTAATTACTCTAATTAGTTATTATAATTAATCACGTTAATTAATTGTAAAATAATCTTAGGTTAATGACCTTCATTAACTGTTAAAAATTCTTTAATTACTTCTCTAAAGTAATTAAACTTAGATTAATCATTATTAATTACAAATTAATTTATCTTTAATAACCAGTTAATTAATCTTTAATTATTTAATTAATTAAGTGATCACAACTTAATTGATTAATTAATAAATCTTTAATCATTAATTAATAATCTTTAATTATCTAATTAATGATCTTTAATTGCAAATTGATTAACCCTTAATTATATATTTATTAATGCTTAATCATTAATTAAATTAACTAATTATTCCTTAATTACCTCATTAATTTTATTAATTCAAACCATTAAATCTTAATTTAACATTAAGATAAAAATGTTTCTTAATTATGACTAAATTGTCATAACAAAACATTTGAAAACAATTTACTTTTCAATTTACTTAAAAAAATTCATTTTAAATATAAGATTTAAAAATGAATACAAATTTAACTTTAACAAAGTTTAAAACAATTTATACCTTTAGAATCTCCTATTAAAGGAATACTTATCTTATAAAAGGAATTTTAAAAGAATTCAAACCAAATCCATTTTTAAATTCAAACCATTTAAATTATACTTTAAACACTTTAAAGTTGTTAAAACAATTTAAAAACTTATTTATCTCCAAAGTTTCAAACTACATTTGATTCGAGAATTAAAACTTGATTTAAAATTTTGTTTAAATCTTTACTTTCATTTAAAAATCATTTTTAAATTCAAATCATTTAAAAATGTACTTAAACATTCAAAGTTGTTTAAGTCATTTAAATTTCCTTAAACTTTAATCATTTTTAAACCAGTATGAAAAAGTTAGTTTAAATCCATATTTAAATCTGGATTTTAAATACTATTTAAATCTGGTTTTTAAATTTTGAATTCCATTTAAGATTGGAAACACAGACAGGTTTCTTTTAAAAACTTGTAACTAACAAATTACACGAGCCTACCCTATTTTTCTTCGAGCCAAAATAAAAAAACTTCGAGTCTAACACTCGAATTACTCGAGTACAAAAACCCTCTACCCAAAAACAAACTCACCAGAACAAACAGTGCACCATGCACATGCACGGTGGTGCCGTTCCACTTCGATCATCGCGGATGATCTCCGCAAGTCATCGATCACCCTCACACCTAAACACGATCATCAGATCAACCTTCCAGACTCGAAATCAAATTCAAGCTTCACATCCCAAACCTAGAACAAGAACCTGGAACAACACTTCAACCTGGAAAACATCTCCTTCTCGAAACTTCGATCACCAGAATGTCAGCATCTCTGGCCAAGTCTTCGTCAATGTCCAAACTCCCATCACCCAAGATCCCGTTGCACTCGATCAACTAAAGTTACCGTGCCAAACCAAAAACCCAACCTAGGTAAAACTAGGGTTACAGACTCAAAACATCCACCATCACCTCCACCATGCTCTGATGAATTCTCAAACAATTTTCCTAGATCCTTTGATCACCCTTCCATCTCTAGGAAGAAACCCGAACTCCCAGAATACAGAGATCACCAGCAAACCCCCAATTTCCTATTTTCTATTCAACTAGAGCTGCACCCTCAAACTAATACTAAAAATTATGATTTTTGTTTTAAAAATCATGTTTTTGAATGATGTTTCAGATCCTAAACCTGAGACAATAAATTATGTAGTTTGAATTTTAACTTATTTTAGATTTGTTATGTTGTTTTTGATTTCCAGAGCCAATTCAAATTTATTTTAACTTGAACAAATTTTAAGCTTTAATTTATGATAAAACAAGCAACTTTTGTTTGAAACTTAAACTCTAATAGGTTGGTTCAAGAGAAATGATTTTAAATCAAACAGAATCTAGAACAATAAATAGAGAGTATTCCTATGTAACAAGCATGCATACCCAAACATATATATATATATATATACACACACACAGCAGATTTCATACGATACTTATTCATTTCAACAACACTAGCATGCAACCAAATTTATATATTTCAACTTTTAAAATTAAATGTTACTCACCTTGATTCAAAGATGAACAGAGCTTTCCTCTTTGTTTTGAAACAGCTTGGAGCTTTAAGTTTGAATTTTGCCTCTGATTTAAAACTTGCATGCAGGCTTTAATTTTAAAAGGATGTAGACTTTTTTTGATGCTTCCAAAACAGAATTGAAAAGATGCAAACTTGATTCCAGATTGAAGAAGAAAATATGCAGGCTTTGTTTTCGGAAATGAACTAGAGGGATTTGGTTTTGAACTTGATTTCTGGATTAAGGGAGATGTTTTACAGATTTGTTTATGCGGATTTTGTTTGAGAAATCTTTACAGGCTGAAGTTTTCTTTGCATTTGAAAAGAGAAATAGGAAAGAAAATGAAGGTAAGCTGAATATGTTTTTATAAATAAATTTTAAGGTAAAAAGAAAATGAAAATAAATAAGGACACTTGTCCCAAATATTAACATTTGTCATTTGAGTTTTTTATATATTAACACTTGTTATATGAAGCTTAGGAAAATAACACATGTCTTCTAAGTAATTAATACTATTTTTATTTATTTTAAAATGTAAATAAAAGCTTTTTATATATTTTATAAACACTTTACTCTATATATATAAGAATTTCTTTAAAAGAAAATAAAATAAAACCAATTATATATAGATAAAATCTTATACATATATTTCATAATCCAATACATTTTAAAATATCTATTCTTTGAATTCCAAAATTTAAATCCAAATTCAAATTCAAATTTAAAAATCCAAATTAAAGTCACTTTATAACAACACATTCAATTTGAAAATAACAATTCTATTTTATAAAAATTTACTTGTAAAAACAATACATTATTAATACTGTTTTAAAATAACAAATTATCAAATCTTAAATAATTTATAAAAGAAATTATCTCTATATTATAAATTACTTATTTTCTTTATATGTATTAATGTGTCATTGAAAAATTATATTTTAAACTTATATATATTTCAAATCATATTCATCAAGCTATATTTAAAAAGAACTAAAACAACCCTTTATTAAAATTTAAACTTAAGCTAAAAATCTATTTTTAAACAATTAAACATCTATCTTAAGTATTTAAAACCATATGGTTATTTATTAAATAACTTTAAAAAGCTTAATATTAAATAAAATCATAATTACCAAAAATATTAGAATTAGAAAATATAATTTCATTTGTTAAATTAAAACAAAGCTTATCTATTTACAATATATACAAATATATGTATATATATTATAAATAGAAAACAATTTAATTAGCTTTAAAAGATAAAATCCACCAATTAAATATCTAATGAAAGAAGATTATTAAATCAATTCAAATTTTATCAACAAAATTTATCAAATCAATTTAATTTTTAATACAGATTATTAAATTGATATTGCTCAAAATTCCGGGTCATCACACTAGAAGCTCTTTTGTGGTAGTTTATAGTTGAGTTTAGTGTCGGCCAAAGTCGTATAAGCATAATAGATGATGTGAAGAATTTTATTGAAGCGTTGTCTTAGGATAGCACCACCTGCAAAGTTAGAAGCGTCACACATAATTCCAAAAGGAAGATCCCAATTAGGCGATCAGATGATTGGAGCAGAAATGGGTTCATTTATAAGACGTTTAAAAGAAGAGACACAATCTGAATTACGACTGAAAGGAACATCTTTTCCCAAAAGAGTAGTCAAAGGTTGAATGATTTTGCTAAAGCCTTTTACAAAGTGTCGATAAAATCCAACATGCTCTAAGAATAATCAAATGTCCTTAATAGATTTGGAAATAGGTAGATTTGAAATAACATCGACTTTTGCTATATTTACCTTAATGCCCTTTTTTGAAATGACATGTTCGAAAACTATTCCCTGTCTAACCATAAAGTGGCATTTTCCCTAATTTAAAGCTAACTTTTTTTTTCTTTGCATCGATTTAGAGCCAACTCAAGATGATATAAGCATTTCGGAAAAGAATCTCCAAAGATAGAGAAATTATCCATAAAAGCTTCTAAAAAGCACTCGATAATGTCATAAAAAATGTTGACCACGCATCTTTTGGAAGTCATAGGGGCATTACAAAGTCCGAATGGCATACGCCAGTAAGCAAAGGTACCGAAAGGATACATGAAGTCATTTTTTATCTAGATCTTCGAGAGCGATTGGAAATTGGTTATAACTGGAATAACCATCAAGAAAACAATATAATTTGGGTGGGCCAATTGTTTAAGCATTTCATCGATGAAATGTTGAGGGAAATGATCTTTACAAGTTACAGCCTTTAAAAAATCAATGAAAACATGCCAACATGTTTGAGTATGGGTTGAAATGAGTTTGTTAGTGCCATTCATGATAAATGTGAGTCCAGATTTTTTAGGCACGACATGAATTGGGCTAACCCACAAACTATCAGAGATAAGATATAGATATTGTTATCAAGGAGCTTAAGAATTTCTTCTCGCACTGTATCTTTCATTTTGGGTTTAGCCTTAGCTGCACATCATGAGTAGGCTTGGGTTCGTCGATTAGGTGAATGCATTATTGAACAATTTTAGGGCTAATTCCCTTAATATCGATAATGGACCATCCAATCGCTTCTTGATATTTCAAAAGAATGGAAAGAAGAGATTCTTCTTAGCCAAGAGAAAGATCAGTAGAAATAATGATGGGAATATTTTTGTTATCACTTAAGTATGTGTACTTAAGGTGACAAGGAAGGGGTTTGAGCTCTAACTTGGGCGGTTGCTCAATCAAAGAAATCGATTGAGTTTCAGACTCAATCGTGAGAGGTTTAAATGGAAGCGAGTCCTCAATATATTTTGGCATATTTTGAACAGTTATTCACACTCTACCTCATTTTCCTTATTAAGGTCAATTGTTTCATTTTTGAAGTTTTCATGAATAGCGCTAACTTCCAACATGTGGTCGAATGGTTCATTTGGCTAATTTTTGCAATTGAAGACGTAGGATCCATGGTCATGTTACCAAAGAAAATTTTCATCAAACCATTTCGATAATTGATTAAGGCATTCGAGGTGACCAAGAAGGGTCATCCTAAAATCAAAGGAATTTGGCTAGTGAGATTGTTTACAGGTTGTGTTTCAAGGACGATAAAATCAACGAGGAATATGTATCCTCCTAATTGAATCAACACGTCCTCAATCTCACCTATGGGATTCTTTATAGAAAGATCGGCCAATTGAAGGGTTCCTTTTGTTGGTTGAACTTCCCCCAAACCAAGTTGTTGACACAAAAAGAATGGAAGAAAATTTACACTCGCACCTAAGTCTGACCAGCATTTATTCATTTTTGTCTCCTATCATACACGAGATTGTAAAGCAACTAGGATCTTTGTATTTCGCAAGAAATAGATTGAGAGAAAAATTCACTTAGACTAGCCGCTAAGAAGACTTTTTAGGTACTTGAATGTGTCATTTTTTGAGTGCATAAATCATCTAAAAACTTAGCATAAGTTGGGACTTCTTGAATCATGTCTAAAAGAGGAATGTTGACCTTGACTTGTCTGAAAATCTATAAAACCTTTTCCATTTGATCGGAATGTTTCCTAGGTCAAAGTCAATTTGGTAATGGATTTCGAAACCCAGTAGGTTAGTCTACTTGAGTTGGAAAAGAATTAGACTAAAAAAATTGAAAAGACAGTGCAGATCGTGCTATATGGAATTATACTATACTAGTGTGGAAATAAACTAAGATACTATAGCAATGTGAATAAGTAAAATAAAACAAGCACACTTGGAATTTTTACACTGGTTCGAACTTCCTGTTCTACATCGAGTCCCAGACTCCTTCTGAAATTTCAACTAACTATACCCCTCACTTAACCTGGAGGAATAGGTTTACAACACCTGAGCAACGGAACAGGATTTTGCGCCTCAGCAGCAGAAGAGGACTTCACTTTGCCTAAGCAGCAGAACGGGTCTTTTATAAATAAAGTTTTCTTGACTCTATGTGCTCTTTAATAACACAAATTTGTCAATTATCGTACACCCTTCCTATAATCTTCTCCTTTATGATGTATATATGAATACTGAAGTATAAGGAAGTAATAGAATGAATTTGTATGAAATTGAATGCATAAGAGTATTAGAATCAAAGAATATGAGAGCAGAGTAAGAATAGATTAAAATTAAGTTGTGGAAACATGATTCTAATGTGTTTATATAGATTATAAATAGGTGCATATGTTCATAAAGAGTTATCATGAAGAGATATGGTCATATCTATTGAAATGAAGAAGGCATCTCTTCACGAATGGAAGTGCCTATTTGAAAATATAGCCGTTATAGATATTCAGACTTCTGAATTGAATAATTTAGACTTCTGAAATTGCACGAGCTCAAACCAAAACGGAAATAGGCAAAAAATAACCATTTTCAGACATCTGAAATTAACACGTCAGACGTCTAAATGTTGTATTAAACAATATTCATTTTACCAGATTCAGACGTCTGATTTTGGTACACGTAGACGTTTGAATGTAAACTAAAAATGAGAATATTGAGTGTATGCCAATGAAATGAAAAACATGTTGAAATATATATAATATATGTGAGATTTTAACATGAGTAAACTCTAAACACAAACTCGATACATACTTATATAAGATTTGAAGCTTATTTGAATCCGGCCTTGATTAATTCCTGTAAAAACAAGTTAGTATATAATAATGACTTGTATAGTTGTCATAGTCAAAATATCATAATTACGAAATATCATAAATACGACGTTACAACATTCTCCCCCTTTTTGACAATGACAACTATATAAGTATATATACACAATATGAACATATATAAACAGAAAATAGAACTATATGTACACCCTCTTACTATAAGCTCCCTCTGTCAATGGTAGTACTTAACCTCCTTCTCCCCCTTTGACATCAACCAAAAGGAAACATAATATATATGAAATACTCACATATCATACGAACGACAGTAAGCAAGAATAGCGTAGATAACATAGAATAGTTAACATACTACGTTATTCCAAAAGAGACATATAAGTTTAATTTTACAAACCAACAAAGCAAGTACGAGATCACCACACAAATACATACACAACAAAAATCATATAACTACGAATGTTTTGAGATAAGAAAGCAACCATACCACTACCATAAAACCTTTCACTGGACTCATCAACAGTTTCTTCTTCATCATCATCATTATCATCACCATTGGTGAGGGAGCTAGAGGACCATTGAAAAAGGGCTAGAACAAAAGCTTTGGTAGAAGTCAAGGAAGAGCAATCAATACGTTCCCATATTTTATTTAGAAAATCGCGAATGGAGTTGAACTTTTTTATTTGTTTTCCTCTCGAACTTATCATTTTAATCTTAAGCTTGGCTTGATTTCGGGAAAGAGTAACCAAAGCTTATCGTGTGGTAGATTCGAGATTTAGAACTTCTATTTCATCATCATCTCCCTCTTGAACTTGTGTAGGAATAGGGTGATGATGTTGAGGAGGTTGAGGATGATTTTGATCACGGTTGGCGGTCCATTCTTGGACTTATATAAAAGCGAGACTTTGTGGACGTTTTATTAAGTTCATAAGTCCCAAGGTTTTGGATCCAAGCTCTTTAATTTTTGAAAATTCGGATTCAGGAAAAGAAATACCATAGTTTTGGAAAATTTTCGTTATATAAGCACCATAGTGAAAAGTTTTATAACGACGACGGTGATTCACATCCACAAACTCTTCCATAATGACACGGCCCTAATCCACGGATTGTCTGGAGTATATAGCATAGAGAGCTTGAAAGTTGCGCTTATTAACTACTTCATAGCTATCGGTTCGAGGTAAAACGAAGCGAATCAAAGCTATATGAATGATACAGGCTTATGGGCGAAGTTGAACAGAGGTGAGTTTAGTAATATCGTAAGAAAAAAAGTGGTGAGAAACCTCATCTCGTTCGTCCAAGGATAGAGAGACCTCAATATCATCTAAATCGGTTTCGGTTGAAGGACAATGAAGGATTTCTCCAAGATGAACAAGTGGAAGGAAAATTTTAGTACCACAAACTATAGTCCAAATACAATCTTCACGATTGCAAGGATGGTGATGATCCAAATTCACGTTTGCATAAAAAAGCTTGACCAATGGATGATTAATCTTTACATTATTGGCAGTAAATGAAAGAAGAGAATCTAACCCATTAGAGCGAGCTATTTATAGAATTTGATAAGGCTCAAATTCTTTAAATTTCATGAAGGCACCGGGAAAGAAGTTGGGTCTATCCATTTGAGCAAAACGTCATTTTGCCTCGTCATTCCAAAGTCATTGATCAATGTTAGGAGTGGATGAAGAAGTTGAAGCCCGAGATCTCTTCAGTCTTTGAGCCATTTGTGAAGATTTGATGAGAAAGTTTGAGTTTTTAAGATTAAAAAGGTAGTTTATGGTGAAATAGAATAAAGTGTTTTATTGGAAATGGGGTATAGAGGAGGGTTGGAATGGTTTAAAGATGGTAGGTAGGGAAGAAAAAATGTTGGAAAGCCCCTGAAAGTTGAATCGACGGAACTTTTCAAACGTTTGGATATGGTATTTCAGACGTCTGAAATCAAAAAATTTCAAACAGAATGGAAATAGTTCATTTTTGGGCATATTCAGACGTTTGTTTTGGGTGTTTCGGACGTTTGAATCTGAAGTCAAAAATATTTATTCGACAATATTCAGACGTCTGTTTTAACCATTTCAGACGTCTGAATTTCAAGAGAAATGTATGCCTGAGAAGAATAAACATATTTATTATTATAAAGAAAAACAAGAAATACAGAAGTTGTTTATTAAAAAATACAATTATAAACACAAAAACAAAATTTAAAAACAATTGACGATTTTGTGTCTACGATGAGGAAGACGATTTTCTAGGGGTCCTAGGCTCTTCTGGTTCTATCTTCATCTTTCACTTAGATGATCCCAAAGAATTCCAGTTAAACTGCCACATTCCCATGAATTTGGTGATACATGAGGACGTTGCGGTGTCCGATTCCATGAATTGTGATGGGAAGATGATGTAGGTTGATGAACATTAGACTTAGATGAACTGCAGATTTTCCAACCAAGGTTCTTCAGAAAGTTAAGATGTTGTGAATTAACTTTTTTCCTAAAGTACATTTCTCGTTGCAGTCCGATCGATTCCCGTTGATAATGATAAATATCATCAATATTTTATTTAGTTTGCGGAGAACCGAAGAACAAGAAATGACGAGCTTTCTTCTTTTCTGGAGTATGACCGGTATGATTATTCAGAGATACATTCTGGGCAAGTTCATAGCAGGGGGTTGGTGTTGGTAAATCGGAAGAATAAGCTGATGATGGTGTAGAAAACTCTACTGAAGAAGGTTCTTCTGAAGTAGAGCCATTCGATGCCATAAAATAAAAGAAAATTGCGAGTAATTTGGAAAGAGACATGGTTTTGTTAATAGTTGAAGATAGAATTACGAAACAGGGAAGCTGATATGGAAAAATAAAGTGAAAGAAGGATTTTACAGCTGAGAGGAAAAGAAATATTGGAAAGTAAACTGGCGGATGAGAACTAATAATAAATTAGGTCCAAAGATTTAAAAATAGCAAACAAAAAAATATGGACAATTACTTTGCAGGAAATGAATGGTTAAAAAAATGAAAAGGCAATTTATAATGTAACTTGTAAAATTGGAACATAAATAACATTAAACTTGTACTTAAGATCATGCAAAAAATAGTATGCTAGTAATAATATATCTCGGAAAATCAAATTATAAGATTTTAAACGAGACGATTCTCGTCTTAGTTTTATAAAAATATTTTCAAGAAGTGGTTTCGTAAAAATATCAGCCAATTGATTTTTGGATGAAACAGAATCTAAATTTATTATTCCTTTTTCAATACAATCATGAAGAAAATAATGACGAATATCAATATGTTTCGTTTGTGAATGATTGACTGGATTTTTTGATAAATTAATAGCACTTGAGTTATCACAATATGTTGTTGAATTTGTTGAATTTATATCAAAGTCTCTAAGTGTCTATTGCATGTAGATAACTTGAGCACAAGCAAATGCAGCAGAAATATATTCTGCTTCACATGTAGAAAGTGAAACGTAGTTTTGTTTCTTAATAAACCAAGAAACCAATGATTTTCCAATAAAATGGCACGTACCGCTGGTACTTTTTCTATCTGTCTGAGATCCACCGAAATCAGCATCACTATATGATACTAATTCGAAAGGACACTCTTTTGGATAGAAAAGTCCAAAGTCCTTGGTATTACTAAGACAACGTAATATACGCTTGATTGCTCTTTAAAGTGATTCCTTTGGATTGGCTTGAAATCTAGCACACAAGCAAACACTCATCATTATGTCAGAACAAAGTGCCGTTAAATATAGTAATGATCCAATCACGCTTCGTATTATTTTTGGTCAATACTTTTACCATTTTCATCTTTATCGAGATGTGTGGTTGTACTCATAGGAGTCGGCTTGGCAGAAGAATTTTCCATTCCGAAGCATTGGATTAAATTATTAAAATATTTTTCTTGACTAATAAAATACCATTTTGTAATTGTTTGACTTGTAAACTAAGAAAATATGATAATTCTCCCATGTGGGACATTTCAAATTCTTTGGTCATAATATCGGAGAAGTCCTGGCATAATTTTTCATTGGTAGTACCAAAAATGATGTCATCAACACAAATTTGAACAATTAAAATATCCTTTTTTAATGTTTAATAAAAAGTGTTTGATCAACCTTTTCAATTTGAAATCCAGATGATATTAAATAGCTCTTAAGTCATTCGTTCCGAGCACGTGGTGCTTGTTTCAAACCGTACGGAGCTTTCTTTAGTTTATAAACATGGTCTGGATATTTCTCATGGATAAATAAAGGATGTTGTCCAATATACATGTTTTCTTTTATATAACCATTCAGAAAAGCACTTTTAACGTCCATTTGATAAAGTTTGAAATTACGAAAACATGAATAGGCCAATAAGATATGTATTGCTTCTAATCTAGCGACAAGAGCAAACGCTTCTTCATAGTCAGTTCCTTCCTCTTGATTATAACCTCGAGCGACTAACCTTGTTTTATTTCTGGTGATGTTACCTTGTTCATCCACCTTATTTTTATAGACCATTTTGTACCAATAACAATTAAATCACTTGGTCTAGGAACTAACTCCCAAACTTCATTGCATTCAAATTGATTTAGCTCATCTTGCGTTGCAATTATCCAGTAGTCATCGGTAGATGCTTCTTTAGGGTTTCGGGTTCGATATTGGAAAGAAATGCTATGTGGCCTATTTGATTAAATTGACTTCTAGTTGGACGTTTGAATTAACTTCTCCAATAACACTTTGAACAGGATGATCCCGTAATATTTTTCATGGAGATCTTAACTCATTGTTGTTATGAATAACATTTTCATCTTCTCTAGAATTATCAATCATGTTTTATTATTTATGTTGTCAATATTTGTGATATTATCTCGAAGTTCTTCATCATCTCCTACACCTGGTTATTGTAGAAAATTTTCATCAAAAGATACATGAAGAGTTTCCTCAACAGTATTAGATCTTTTATTAAACACCCGATAAGCTTTGCTTCGATCTGGATACCCTAAAAAGATACCTTTGTCAGATTTTGCATTGAATTTTCCAAGCTGATCTTTGGTATTTGATATAAAGCATTTTGATATAAAAACTTTAAAATAGGAAATATTTGGTTTTCTTCCATGAAAAAGTTCGTATGAAGTATTTTTGGTAAGTATAGAAACACAATTCAAAATATAACAAGCAGTTGCTACAGCTTCTGTCCAAAAATGTTTTGGAAGTGTGCTTCCATTTAACAAAGTTCTTGCACATTCCTGTAATGTTCTATTTTTCCATTATACAACTCCATTTTGTTGTCGAGTTCTAGGAACTGAGAAATTGTGAAAAATTCCTTTCTTTCTATAGAAATGTTCAAAAGCTTCATTTTCGAACTCTCCTCCATGATCATTTATAATATTCTTTATGTTTAATCCTTTAAAATTTGGGATTTTTTTGACAAAAACTTTAAAATGGTCAAAAGTATCACTTTTATTTTCCATAAATATGGTCCAAGTATATCTAGAAAAGTCATCTACAATTACAAACACATATCTATTGTGATTTATGGATTGTACTTGAGTAGGTCCAAATAAATCCATGTGAAGTAATTCAAGTGGTTGTAATATAGAAATAACTTTCTTAGATTTGAAAGATAATCTAGTTAACTTTTCTAATTGACATGTATCACAAATATGATCATCTTAGAAGTTCATTTTTGGTAATCCTTTAATTAAATCATTTTTAGAAAGTTTGTTTATTGATTTGAAGTTAATATGACAGAATCTCTTATGCCATAACCAAGGATCATTTTCTTTGGCTATTAAGCACATATCTAAATTATGATTGATTTTCATATTCAGAACGCATATGTTTCTATCTCTATTACCTTCAAAGATAAGATTTTTATTATGATCATAAATGCTACACTTATCCTCAGAAAATGAAATTTTGAATCCTTTGTCACATAATTGACTAATACTTAGCAAATTGTGTTTCAAGTTTTTGCCAAGTAAAACATTGGAAATAAAAGGTGAATTAGATATACCGTAATTGCTCATATCGCCTTTGTCGATGATATAACCTTTGGAATTGTCTCTAAATGTGACAGAGCCTCCATCTGAATATGTAATATTTGTTAGCATATCTTTGCCTCCTATCATGTGTTTTGAGCAACCACTGTCGAGTATCCATTTTCCTCTTTTCTTAAGTGGGACCTGCAAAAAAATAAAAGAATAACATTGGTACCCACTTTTTGATAGGGTCCTAAGAGTTAGGTCTTAGGAAACCAAACCCAAAAGGATTCAGTATTCCCTTTGTATAAATAATTTTGACTCTTATGCACATTTTCCAAAAAGGATTTTATATATTTATTCCTAATCAAACTGTGTTTGTTTTAGGAACCTATATTTTTATGTTCTTTGAATTCTGATTCCTTTTTGGTTGAACTATGGTAGACTTGGATTTAGAAATCTTTCTCCTATTTTGTTTATTTTTGGGTGGAGCTACTAATTCTTAGAATAACCTAGTCCTTTCTTATTTAAAACAAATTGGGAATTCTCAAAAATCTTAGATAGGTTCTCTCTACCTTTATTGAAGTTAGTCACATTTTTATTAATGCTTTCTAACTTTGTTTTGAGGCTAGTATTGTCTAGTTCAATCATTTTTATCTTGGTTTTTAGCTCATGATTTTCAGATATAAGATCATTATTCTTTTTCTTTTGAGTTTCAATTTCTTGACTCAATAAGGTATGTTGAGAGTTATCATTAGAAAAAATATCTTGAAGTTTTCCAAGTTCTTCTTCTAATATCTGCTTTTCGTTATTAAACATATCTCTCTCGAATTCTTCTTTTCTCTGATTTTCCAAAGCCTCGTAATATTTTTTTGAGACTTTTTAAAGTATCTAATAATTCAGAATTTATTTCAATCATGTCATCAAAAGTAAGATCATTTACCTTATTCTCTATAGCCATGCAACAAGCATTTGCTCGTTCATTTTCACTGTCACTACTGCTTTCTAAAGAAGAAGAATACGAGTCATCCCATGTTACTGAAAATGATTTTCTTTTAAACTTGTCCTTTCGGTTCTTATTATGATATGTTTTCTTCTGTTCTGGACAATCTTTTTGTATGTGCCCCTTCCTGTGGCAGTTAAAACATTCTAGTATTGATGAAGATGGCTTATTTGAATTGTTGTTGAAGTTTCTTTTCCCATTGTTTGGATTTCCTTTTCTGTATTTCAAAAACTTTTTAAAATTTTTAGTAACGAATGCTTAGTCTTTTTCATCCGAATCTGATTCTTCTTTTTCGACATGAAATGCCATATTCTTTTTGTCTTGCGCTTGTACACTTTTAGCCTGTAAATTCACTTCGTAGGGAATTAGATTTCCTATTAACTCTTCTGGCTTCATAGTAGAAAGATCATTTGCTTCTTCAATGGCTAAGACCTTTCTTTTCCATTCATCCGTTAAAGAGTTTAGGATTTTTGATACAATATCAAAATCAGTGAATTTTTCTCCTAGTCCTAATAGAGAGTGATAAATATCTTGAAATCTAGAGTACATATCATTAATAGACTCATCCTGTTTCATTCTAAAATTTTGAAATTGACTTTTCAACATAGAAATTTTGCTTTGTTCAACCTTGTTAGTACCTTCATGTGTAACTTTTAGTGGTCTTCATATTTGATAAGCAGTTGTACAAATACTAACTCGATTAAATTCATTCTTGTCTAAGGCATAAAATAACATATTCCGTGCTTTGGCATTTGAAGTAGCATCTAATTTTTGTGTGTTTGACCATGAAGAGTATTCTGTTGTAGGAATGTTATACTCAGTTTGAGTGATATTCGATGAATCAAAACCATTTGCTTGCATATAAATAAGCATTCGAGTTGCCCAATAGTTGTAATTCATGCCATTGAATAGTGGAGGTCGTGCAGTAGATTGACCTTCTACAAAACTGGTGTTAGTGACAGTGCCAGTGCTGGTGTTGTTTTCCATATTAAAAAAATATCAAATAACTTTGTAACGGTTATTAGATGCCTTGCTCTGATACCAAATGAAAAGACAGTGCGGATCGTGCTATATGAAATTATACTATACTAGTGCGGAAATAAACTAAGATACTATAGCAATGTGAATAAGTAAAACAAACAAGCACACAAGGAATTTTTATACTGGTTCGAACTTTCCGTTCTACGTCCAGTCCCAGACTCCTTCTGGAATTTCAACTAATTATATCCCTCACTTAACCTGGAGGAATAGGTTTACAAAACCCGAGCAACGGAAAATGATTTTGCGCCTTAGTTGTGAAGAGGACTTCACTTTGCCTGAGCAGCAGAATAGGTCTTTTACAAATAAAGTTTTATTGACTCTATGTGCTCTTTAATAACACAAATTTGTCACTTATAGTACACCCTTCCTATAATCTTCTTCTATATGATGTATATCTGAATTTGTGAAGAATAAGGAAGTAATAGAATGAATTTATATGAAATTGAATGCACAAGAGTGTTAGAATCAAAGAATATGAGAGTAGAGTAAGAATAGATTAAAATTAATTTGTGGAAACATGATTCTAATGTGTTTATATAGATTATAAATAGGTGCATATATTCGTAAAGAGTTATCATGAAGAGATATGGTCATATCTATTGAAATGAAGAACGTATCTCTTCACGAATGGAAGTGCCTGTTTGAAAATATAGCCATTTTAGATATTCAGACTTCTGAATTGAATAGTTCAGACTTCTGAAATTGCACCAGCTCAAACCAGAAAGGAAATAGGCTAAAAATAACCATTTTCAAACGTTTGAAATTAACAAGTCAAGCGTCTAAGTATTGTATTAAACAATATTCATTTTACCAGATTCAGACATTTGATTTGGTACATTCAGACGACTGAATGTAAACTAAAAATGAGAATATTGAGTGTATGCTAATGAAATGAAAAATGTGTCGAAATATATATCATATAGGAGAGATTTTAACATGAGTAAACTCTAGACACGGACTCGATACATACTTATATAAGATTTGAAGCTTATTTGAATCCGGTCATGATTAATTCCTGCAAAAATAAGTTAGCATATAATAATGAATTGTATAGTTGTCATAATCAAAATATCGTAATTACGAAATATCGTAAATATGAAGTTTCAACAAAAATAGTTCGAGGTTCGACTCGATGTTTTGATCGGAATATTTTGTGGTTTTCAAAGTGTTGAAAGGAACTTTCAGTAATTCATTTTGGTTGACAACTTGGTTATCAATTTTTTTACGTAAAGTGGTGATAGTGTTCATTTGATTCATGTTGCTATCTTGAATGATATGGGCTTGGTTTGAGCTTTTTTTTTATTCCTAGGGTTTGGAATAGGTTGACTCGGGAACATACCTCTTTCCCGTTCACTCACATAAGTGGCTAATTGACTCATTTGCATTTTGAGTTTTGCAATCAATTGACTCGTATTTTACACATAGAGGTTAACAAATTTTGCAAATTATTTAATCAAAGGTTTTGAGTGGTCGCTTTAGCCAAAATCTTCAAACTTTTCTCAAATGAAGTCGTTCATTTGTCATCTTAAGGAGCAAAAGATTATTGCGTTTGGTTTTGAGAAGGTGGCATAGAAATTGATCTGGTTGGAAAGAAGGATTTGGTGCATTGTTTGGAAATGCTGGAACAGATGGTAGAACCAAATTCATGTTTGAATTGTTTTGATTCCAAGCGAAACAAGGATGATTTCTCCAATCGGGGTTCTATTCGAAGAGAACGGGTTATTCCTAACTTTGTTAAAAGCATTGATTTGCTCCAATAAGTGAGGACATTGATCAGCAATGTGATTTGGATCATTACATTTACACCACAAGACTTGACAAGCTTGGTTTGTTTGATTAGATGAAAAAACAATTATCAAATCTGTTTATCATTGCATTGATTTTCGCTTCTAAAGCTAAAGATGATCCTGCAGAATGTGGGCTCGATCTTGAAGATTGATTCTCGTTACATCATTTCCATTCAGTTGATATTTTAGCTAAGTTTTCAAGAAATTACCAAGTGGCATCGTGATGTTCTGCTAGAAAATTTCCTTGACATCGTGTGAAGCGAATTTTTTTCTTTTTCTTGTGCTAAAATAAAAAAATTTGTGGATATTTTCATTAACTTAAAATAATATACTAAAATTGTTTTTTTATTTTTTTATATATGTATGAAATTGATGCAACTAAATAAATGCAAGGACTTAATCATAAATTTTCTATCCTTAGTAGGTCCTTACCCAAAATTATATTGTGACACTTTGACTTAATTCAACAAAAATACTCTTAGCCAAGTAATGGATGTGAGTTCCTAATGTACCCTAAATCACCGTTGCAATTCAGCTGAAGGTTTAAGTACTCAGAGCACAATCAATATAATATCTTACGAATCACCATAATAATTATAGTTGAATGTTGCTCTGCCGTTGCCTTAAACACTAAGAAATAGTTTGTTAAATGAAATCAACTTGTCAAAATACAAATTTATCCTAGATGATCCGACGAAACCCTTAAGTCAAACTTTTGATCTTTATTATTAATTCAATTTTATGCAATGGAATGCAATTCGTGGACTAAGAAAATGGTGATAAAATCCCCACCTTATGTAAAAATGGGTGGCATCCTTAGAAAATAAAAGCAAAGATGAAATGATGCAAAACATAAATTAAACAATCATTAATAATGCAACTACAAATGAATTATCATTTTTTTGTTTTCTTATGCAAACAACATACAATACAAGAAAAATAAAAATAAAAGATAAGGCAGAGCATGCAGAATTATTTACAGATTTATTTATTAAGCCAAAAATGGATCAATACCCGAAAATTGGATAGGTGATTGGTTTCCATTATCGGGTTTGGTCTCTCCATCTCATCTTCCATTAAATTTAACATGCAATCTCTCTGGATCGTTTAGTGTTCCAATCTAGGGCTTCGATCTCTCACGATCCTTTTTTAGTCTGTACGGCCTCTTGAAAAGAGTCTCAATGACCAAGCAAGCTCATCCGCTTACTCACCAATGAGGGGACTTACTTCTTGCATTCCGACCTGCCTCTCTAGGCAGTAGCTCTATTGCAACCAAAAAAGCCCATCCTTTTCACTCTTTCATAACATGGCTTGCTTCTTACACTCTGGCCTCATCTCTTTGGATGGTAGCTCTAAAGCAATCCAAATTCGTACAAGCCTATCCACTTGCTCTCCAAAAAGGAGACTTGCACCGTGCACAACAGTCCCATCTCTCAAGACAGAAACTCTATGGTGATCTAAATCCATACAAGCTCAGCGGCTTGCTCTATGGCAATGGGACTTGCATCTTGCAATCCGGTTTCATCTCTACGGACAAGAATTAAAGTGATAAATATCAGTCATCGTGCTCCTATGGATTTTTCAAAATTCATATCCAAATTAAAATAAATAAGTAGAAATCCTACTTTTCCATCCTAGAAATCCGACTCAGAGTATAACTAAGGACAAATCTTGGTTTTGTGCATGTTTGATTGGTCAGTCGTTATTATTATCCTGAGCAACCACCCTAGACATTTGAATTAGAGAGTAACTAGGGACTAATCTAGGTTTTGTGCATGTCTAAGTGGTCTAGGGTTATTATTGTCCTAAATAGTCATCTAAGGCATCTACTCAGAGCATGCCAAGGGGCCATACGAGATCCCGTACACGTGTAAGCAATCTAAGGTTATATCACTTATTCAAAATCAGGGTAAAGGAATCGAACCTGACTCCAATCCTTTTCAATCATTGGTGACGCAGCGGATATAACACTTGACCACGAAATGAAGATTTCGTGTCAAACAAATCGATAAACGATTCGATGAAACAAGATAAATTGATGAATTAATAATACCCAGTGCCCAAATCCGTTGATCTCTCGAGATACTGGATTCTAGCTATCTTCAACACGTTGATCGCACACGATACCGCGTTAGAAGATCTACGATTCTTCGACGTTGATCTCGCGCACGAGATTCCGTGAATCGGCTTCAAATTCGTTGATTCGAGCGCACTCGAATATCAGAAGATGGAAGAAGAAGGATATCACACTCGACTTTAACAAAGTGGCCAAAGCACACACGAAAACTTTATTCAAAAATCAACAACCTTTTACAATGACCTCCCATCCCTTTTTATAGGGGATTACATCACACATACACGCTTCAACAGAAACGACCAACGACATAACACTCACGACTTAGCCCATACGGCTTACATCACAACAAACGACCTACGTCATAAGAATACAACACATTACGCGACATAACAAATACAAGTTACAACAGTGACGACTTTCGACCTACGACATAAGAAGCTTACAACATATCACGCGACTTAACAAATTTACAACACAATATCTTGAGCAACCAAAAGCAAGTAGCACAGCAACCGGATGCTTGAGCGACATAACATCTGGAGCGACTTAGCAAGATAAAGATTTGCGACTTTAAAGATGCGGTATATATGAGCGACCTATAGACATGGCTCGGCAGTGTTAGGTCGCGGCCCACTAGGTTGTAGCTCGCTGAGGAGCGACTTATAGTTAGGCGGCACAAGTGAGAATGCGGCATAAGTAGTTGGGTCATAGCTAGTTAAGTCGTTTATAGCTCGGTAGGTCGTTGGCGACATAAAATGGCTCGCTGCTTCATCCAATCGCCATAACTTGTCATGATAACACGCAGGCGACTCAAGGCTTATCTCGTTAGGTCGCTGGCGACCTAAGGAATGACTTAGCTCGCATAGCTCGCTGGCGACATAAGTTGGTTGCGCTGCATCATCCTCCCCTGGTTGAAAAGCATTCGTCCCCGAATTCACACTTTCCTCTTCCTCGACACACTTATTCTCATGATATGGAATCAAGTGTTTGATGTTAAAAACATCGGCAGTATGGACATGATCCGGCAACCTTAACTGATAAGCATTCTCATTAATCTTCTTCACGACTTCCAAAGGACCAATCTTTCTAGCAGCTAATTTGTTGTAAGAACCAACAGGAAATCGATGCTTGGTTAATACTGCATATAGAAAATCTCCTTCTTTGAATTCAACACTTTGTCGTTTGATATCTGCGGATTGCTTATATTTCTCATTCGCCTTAAGCAATCGTTTCTGTACAACCCTGTGGCATTTTTGTAATTTATTCACAAAATCACTAGCTCGTTTGATCACCCTTTTCTGCTGTGGAACTACAGATAAATCTAATGGTCCTTTAGGGATTATTGAATAGACGATCTGGAATGGACTTAACCCAGTGCTACGATTAACTGCATGGTTGTGTGCGAACTCATCTTGACATAGCTTTGAATCCCAACTCTTCAAATTGTCATCCACGAGGCATCGCAATAGATTACCTAGGGATCTGTTCACAACTTCAGTCTGTCCATCCATCTGTGGATGATAAGCACTACTGAATTTCAGCTTTGTCCCGACCATTCTCCATAGACTCATCCAAAAATGACATAGAAAACGAGTGTCTCTATCTGATACAATAGATTCTGACAACCCATGAAGTCGATAGATCTCTCTGAAGTATAACTGTGCTACATTAACTGCATCCGATGTCTTCTTACATGCAATAAATGTACCATTTTCGAAAATCGATCAACCACCACAAAGATAGAATCATTGCCACGTTGCATTCTCGGCAATCCCAACATAAAATCCATACTGACATCCACCCATGGTTTAGTAGGTATAGGCAACGGCATATATAATCTTGCATTTGTTGCGGTTCCCTTTGAACTTATAAATATGGAACCTCTGAACAAACCTTTCAACTTCCTTTCTCATTGACGGCCAAAAATAAGACTTCGCAATCAACTACATAGTACGGTCGCGGGCCACGTGTCCTTCTTCATGTAACTCTTTGATAATCTTCATTTGCAAACTACAATCTGGTATACATAACTGATTTCCTTTGAACAGAAAACCATCAACCAGCATATATCCATCCATGCTTCGCTTCTTGGCTTTGTCTAAGATCCTGGAAAAACAAGAATCTAAAGTAAGCAAATCTGGAAGTAAGTCAAAACCCATCACCTCTACTCTCATCGTAGTTAGTAAATTATTCCTCCGACTCAATGCATCGGCAACACGATTAGTTACTCCAGACTTGTGCTTCACGATGAATGTAAATTGCTGCAAATAAGCTATCCACGATGCATGCCTAGCTGCAATTTTATTCTGTCCTTGCAAATGTTTCAACGCTTCATGATCCGTATACAAAACAAATTCTTTATGAAATAAGTAATGTCTCCAATGCTTCACAGCTTACACGATAGCATAAAACTCCACATCATAAGTATTATATCTCATCTTTGCTCCAGAAAGCTTTTCACTGAAGTAGGCAATTGGACGACCCTTCTAACGCAACACTCCTCCAATTCCAACTTTAGATGCATCCCTATGTAAATCAAATAGCAACCGAAAATCTGGCAATATTAGAATCGGTGCTGAGTTTAAAAGTTCTTTGATCTGTTCAAAAGCATATCCTGCCTCTTCCATCCATGAAAACTTCTTTCCTTTCATACAATTAGTAACAACAGCCATCACACTACTAAAGTGTGGTATAAATCTTCGATAAAATGAGGATAACCCATGAAAACTTCTGACTTCTGTTAAAGTTTTGGGCTGTGGCCAATCTCTGATTGCGGTACTTTACTTTGATCCACCTGTATCCCATCCTTGGACACAACATATCCCAGAAATAAAACACTTGGCGTCATGAACACGCATTTCTTCGTTGCTGCATAGAATTGTTCTTGACGAAGAATAATTAACACCTTCCGCAAATGTTGAATATGCTCCTCCGTGCTAGCACTATAAATCAAGATATCATAAAAATAAACTACAACAAACTTCCTAATGTAAGGTATAAAAATCTGATTCATCACCCTCGTAAATGAACTCGGTGCATTAGACAAACCAAACGGCATGACCAGCCATTCATATAATCCTTCTCGAGTCTTGAATGTTGTCTTCCATTCATCCCCTGGTCTTATACGAATCTGATGATAACCACTCTTCAAATCGATCTTCAAAAAGATTACAGACCCACTAAGTTGATCCAAAAGATCATCAAGTCTTGGCATGGGAAATTTGTATATGATAGTGATTTTGTTGAGGGCCCTGCTGTCGGTACACATCCTCCATGAACCATCTTTCTTTGGCACCAACAAAGCTGGTACAACACAGGGACTGAGACTCTCTCGTACACGTCCTTGATTAAGCAATTCTTCAACCTGTCTCCTCAACTCTTCATACTCCTTGGGACTCATTCGATAATGCGGCCTATGCAGTAAAACAACACCTGGCACTAGATCAATTTGATGTTGTATGTCCCTGCGTGGTGGTAACTCTTTGGGAAATTCCATAGGAAAGACATCTTCAAATTCATTCAACACCGGCCTAACCTCCGCAGGAATTTCAACATCTTCACTCGTCTCGTACCCAATCAACAAAAACACTTCATCACTGTCTTCCACTTCTTCCACAAATTCTCTTGTAGATAATAGGGTAGTTGATTCCACCTTCTTCTCTGGCTTGCTTTCACTTTTTCACGCTTCTTAGGAACTAAGGTAATTTGAGTTACTTCGAACATGAAACTGTAGCTATTGGTGCGATCATTATGTTGCACTGCTCCATCATACTTCCATGGCCTTCCCAAAAGTAGGTGACACACATCCATATCCACAACATCACACCATATATCATCCTTGTACTTCTTCCCAATAGAAAATGTAACAAATGCCCGTCTTCCCACTGTCACTTCTCCACCTTTCTTTAGCCATGCAAGTTTATATGGTCTAGAATGTTTTTCAGTCTTCAACCCCAACTTCGTAACGGCTTCTTCTGCAATGATGTTATCATAGCTCCCCGCATCAATAACAAATCGACAAACCTTTCCCAAAATTGTGCATGTAGACTGAAAAATATTGCTCCTTAGCCAAGTGGAATCGTTCTCTGGTTTTGGCACTAAACAAGACCTCCTCATCAACAAGTTACATCCTTCATCTCCTGACACAATTTCTTCATCTTCATCAAACTTCGCTGGTTGAGAATAGTCAATTTCAGCTTCCACATCTTCATACTCACATTCTTCTGCAACTAGTTTTCTCTTCTTTGGCTTGGTACATTCTCTTGACAATTATAACACTTGATACTAGTATTGACCTTTGCTTTAGCGGCTTCATTGACAAAAGGTTTACTGACAGCCTTGGACACATTAGTACTGCTACTAGCGCTCTTATTTTGGATGTTAGAACTCGTAAACACACCAACTCCTCGTCTCCCTTGTTTCTCCCAAGCTAGAGCTTTCCGATGTGCTTCAGCAACATACATTGGATTAAACATATTCACCATGTCTTGAATTTGCGTTCGATACCCACCAACATATCTAGCTGTTAGTTGTTCCTCAGTTTCCATAATATCATTCCTCGCAATCAATTGATAAAATTCATCATCAATTGATAAAATTCATCTGCATGATCATTCACCGACATCGTTCCTTGTCTCAAATTCTACAAACGTTGATACATTAGAGATTGATAATTGCACAGCAAGAAAGTTGCTTTCATCATCTTTCTTATCTTCTCCCATGTAACAACCTTCGATTTTCCCATTCTCTCCCTAGTTAGTTTAGTTTGCTACCATTAATCCATAGCTCTTCCTCTTAGCCTTGTAGCAACTAACTGAACTCTGCGATTCTCAGGCACATCTTTGAATTGCAAAATTTCTTCAACAGTTGGCAACCAATCAAGAAACTCTTCTGCTTGCATACCACCCTTGAATTTTGGAATTTCCATCTTCATACCAGACTCCCATTTACGATCATTTTCTGGATCCATATATCGATTTTGCACTTGGCCTCGATCTCGATAATGAATACTTCCTCTATCACCATCTTCTACAAAATCTGATATACTTCGATATCGATCTCGACCATCTATATCTCTACGGCCATGAATGTCTCTTCTACTTTGTCTTTCAACATCACGATATGGTTCATTTTCAAAACCACGTTGAGATCTTCTATCTTCACTACGGTACCCATGGTGTTCTCGCATCACTGAAACTGATGATTCTCTCCTATCTCGATAAGATTGCGGTGACATTCTTCTTTCTCCCGAAACTGACGGCGAAACCCTATTTCCACCTTGGTTCGAAGCTGGTGACGTTCTCCTTTGACTTTGATTCATGTCGATCATCAACTTCTCCAACTTTTCAATACCTTCATTGAACTTGTCATTGATACGTTGTTCCATTTGCTCGGCTTCTTGTCTTCTATACACATTTTCAACATTTTGAAATCGATTAACACATCTCGGAGGCATGATCTATCTCTATACTAGGCTCGGCTTAGCTTTGATCTATCTTGACTTAGCTCCAACACTCTGATTCGGCTCCACACAGGCTCGACTTAGCTCGGATCCAATGGAACTGGATCGACTCGGCTCTGCAAACTCTGATACCAAACTGACGCGGCGGATATAACACTTGACCACAAAATGAAGATTTCGTGTCAAACAAATCGATAAACGATTCGATGAAACAAGATAAATTGATGAATTAATAATACCCAGGTGCCCAAATCCATTGATCTCTCGAGATACAGGATTCTAGCTATCTTCAACACGTTGATCGCGCACGATACCGCGTTAGAAGATCTTCCATTCTTCGACGTTGATCTCGCGCACGAGATTCCGTGAATCGGCTTCAAATTCATTGATTCGAGCGCACTCGAATATCTGAAGATGGAAGAAGAAGGAGATCACACTCGACTTCAACAAAGTAGCCAAAGCGCACACAAAAACTTTATTCAAAAATCAATAACCTTTTACAATGACCTCCCATCCCTATTTATAGGGGATTACCAACGACATAGCACTCACGACTTAGCCTATACGGCTTACATCACAACAAACGGCCTATGACATAAGAATACAACACATTACGCGACATAACAAATACAAGTTGCAACAATGACGACATTCGACCTACGACATAAGACGCTTACAACATATCACACGTGTTAACACCTCCTTTCAATGGCTCAATGACCTAACGAGTTAAAGAACTCAGCGACCTAAAGGGTTGAAAGGTTTTGCGACTTAACGAGTTAAGCCATTCAGCGAGCTAAAAAGCTAAAGGGTTTAACTATCTAAAGGATATGCAACCTAAGGCAGAGTGTGGTTCAACCGGCTTAACGAGTCAGAAGGGAAGCGACCTAGCGACCAAAATACCTAACGACCTATGGACTTAGCGACCTAATGGAGTAATGGACTTAGCGACCTAATGGAATAAAGGACCTAGCGACCTAATGGAATAATGGACTTAGCGACCTAATGGAATAAAGGACCTAGCGACCTAATGGCCTAACGACCTAATTGGTTAAGAAAGAGTGAGGCCGCAAGCATACAACCTCTTCATTAGGTCGCTCGCGACCTAAGCAGACCGAAGTAACTTCTTATGTCACGACATTTTATGCCGCTCCTCTCCTAAGTCGCTCGCGACCCACGACCTATCAATGCCAACCAAGTGATCAAGTGCAAAGTAGTAAGCCATGTCCTCTAGGTCGCGTGCGACCTACAACCTACCCTTAGGTCGTCCGCGTCCTACGACCTAACTCCGGTATCCACCTATAAATACAGCACTAGCTCCAACTGAGAGGGGACCCTTTGGGCTCATTTCAGAAACGCCGATACTCTGCTGTTTTCTCAACTCACCCGACACTTCAAACACGCAAGACACTTCATCGAACTTCAAGGAGAAATCAAACACATTCGACATGGATTCAAAGAATTTTTCGACATCGGAGTTCCAGCTACTTGTCTTTGTAGTGTTGTAATTGAAGATTGTTGTAAAGTTGTAATCGATTCAGCAATAAAGAAGATTAAAGTGGACGTAGGCTTAACATGAAGCCGAACCACTATAAAACTGTTGTCTCTTTACTGTTTTTCTGCAATTTCTACTTGTTTTCTGATTCCCGTATCGACGGGTGGTGGTTTCGCATTTACTCTACTTACACCAGGGTGTTAGCGTCTAATTTTTGCGTTAACATTTTTGGTGCTTTCACTGAGAACCCAACTCAAGCTACTTTCATCATTGCTTCACAAAAGTTTGTGGAAAGAATCTCTCTCAAAACCAGAAGTCTATCAGAGATAATGGCTCCTGGAAGAAAGCACAGATCTGTTAGATCCGGTGAAGTTCATGAGAATATTGCCACTTCTCCTTCACTAAGTCAAGCAACTCCAAGTGTTGGAATTACACGGGCGGAGTAAGATGCTGCAGTATCCGGATTATATCATCTAATGGAAGCCCAGAACACTTTGATGTTGGACAGGATTAATGCTTTGCTCGGGACTAACCAACAGCCAGAGAATAGTGAAGAAACCTTTCCCGAAGATGCTCATGATTTTCAAGGAAAAAATATTCCTCAAAGAGTAGCTGGCACCGCTGAAGGGGCACCTCCCTAGGCTGGAGGTTCAGGATCGCAGCCAACTCTTCGCGAACGTTTGTCCAGACAAACTTCATAAAAAGTAGCTGACACCTGTCCCGCGGGGCCTCTCAACGATGAGGAGTACCTCTCTGGGATGAACCGACAAATCATGAAGGAAAGCATGCGAAGGAATGAAGACGAAAATGACTGGGCGTTTGCTCCAAGCAAGACTCCTTTTACCGAGAAGATACTGAAGGCGGAATTTCCAAAGAAGTTTGTTCCCCCCACAATTCCAGCTTATCGGGGGACAAGCGATCCTAATGAGTTCCTATACAAGTACGACTGGCATATGACCGGGGCCAGAGCAACAGATGAAATCAAGTGCCGATACATTCCGGTTTACTTGGAGGGAGTGGCCTTACTCTGGTTCACAAAGCTGCCAGTCCGATCCGTGGATCAATTCTCTGATATAACACAGAAGTTCAAAGATCAGTTCAGGTTATATGCTTCAAAGGCCAAGGATATAATGTCACTCTCCAGTCTGGAATAAAATCCCGGGGAGTCTATCAGATCATTCTTAAACCGCTTCAATATGGCCTTGGCTGAAGTTGATAATGTAGAGCCACGAATGATTTTGACTTATTTGATGCGGGCTATCAACAAATCGAGTGAATTTGGAAAATGGTTGAAGTTGAAAGAGCCAAACTCACTTGAGAAATTCTATAAGAAGGCCGACGAATTTATGCACTTGGAAAGCCTTCCTGTACCAGCAAAAGCAGTCGTGGCTGAAATTCAAAATAATAATGTTGCTTATAATAAAAGAGAATTTGGAGGACAAAAGAGGGAAAGTGACGATGGGGAAAAGCAGAGAGACCTAAAGAAAGCTCACCGCTTTCGACCTTCAGATTTGACTCTCTTAACTGATACTCCAGAGAATATCTTTTTAGCAACGAAGGATGCTATTGAATATCCAAAGCCACCTGAGTTGAAGGTTGGGAGAAATGTTATGCAAAATGGAAGATTCTGTCGGTTCCACAATCAACCTGGCCATGACACTAATGAGTGTCGCCATCTAAATAATTTGATTGAAGAACTGCTGAAACAGAATAAACTCCAACAATATGTGAAGAGAGACAGGAATGACCCGACTTCATCTACCCAGGGCAACAAAATCCAGCTCATTAATAAAAGAACTGCAATGCAGGGATCCGAGAGGACTATTATTAATGTTGTCTCAGGGGGCCCTCACCCAGCGGGCAGAAGTTGGGATGAAATGGAAAGATATGCTCATGCATTGAGATAAGCCCTGGAGGAAGAAGTTGTCCCTGTTCTGAAAGATGCTCCCATCAAATCCCCTTACACCGGGGATTCAATTTCCAAAGCCTGGAACAGCAATCGCTTGAATCCATATTTTACTTAAAGGCCTTGTCACAAATTTGTAAAAGAATGATGGATGTATCATTCTTGTATTAAAAGTCGTTGTAAAATCAGTGCAAACGAATAATAGGAACTATAAATCTTGTGTTCTCTATCACTAATGTGCCTGTCTCATTTCGATATGCAAATATTCTAAATGTATTGCTAAAATGTCGATTTAATATTGCAGGCTATCAAAGTAAAGCTACCTGTTCAACACATCACAAGGCTCAGCGATTCCTACAAATCACTTAACAATCGAATGTCAAGCTACAAAAGCTTGCAAATAAAAAGGATATGTGCTTGGAAACAACAACGAGGAATCACCGAGGGGAAGATTGTGAAAGACATGGGCAAGCAGACGAGGAACGGCTAATAAGAAATCTTTCCTCGCAAAACAAAGCCCTCTTCGGAGGCACAATTCCCAAGTTTGAAGTGTAAAATAAAGACCTCTTCGAGGGCACACTTCCCAAGTTTGAAGTGCAAAATAAAGACCTCTTCGGGGGCACACTTCCCAAGTTTGAAGTGTAAAATGAAGACCACTTCGGGGGCACACTTCCCAAGTTTGAAGTGAAAAATGAAGACCTCTTCGAAGGCACACTTCCCAAGTTCGAAGTGCAAATAAAAGCCCTCTTCGGGGGCACACTTCCCAAGTTTGAAGTGCAAAATAAAGACCTCTTCGGGGGCACACTTTCCAAGTTTGAAGTGCAAAATAAAGACCTCTTCGGGGGCACACTTCCCAAGTTTGAAGTACAAAATGAAGACCTCTTCGGAGGCACACTTCCCAAGTTTGAAGTACAAAATGAAGACCTCTTCGGAGGCACACTTCCCAAGTTCGAAGTGCAAATAAAAGCCCTCTTCAGAGGCCCACTACCCCGCATAAAGAAAAAGCCCTCTTCGGAGGCATACTTCTACTTTTAAGGGAAGATCAATCTCTCCACAATGAGAATATTCTTCTCCGAAAGTTGAAGTACCAAATCAAAGCCTTCGTTTGAAGCCCACTTCACCGCGTAGGAGTATTCACTACTTTTCTTTTTTTTTAAAAGGAAAAATAGAGAAAAAGAGTAATCACCTCCAAGAGTTAAAGTGTATATATAAAAAAAAACAGAGAACAACTTCTCCAATACAAGGCACATTCTACTAAATCAGAGAAATAATTCCTTTAAAAAAAAAGAGGAAGGAAAAATTATTCTCTAAAAGTACGAATGCAAGCCTCTTCAAAATGGAAAAGTCATTCTCAAAAGAAAGAGTACGAATCTTCTCAAAACAAAAGAGTTGTTCTCCAAAATTTTTGCAATGTGAAAGAGATTGCAATAAGCCGTGGTACGGGGCAATATAATATAGTACATTCATAAAAGCAATGCTCAAGCAACACACCACAGGCTTACTGCAACTTCACACAAAGAAAATAAAGAAACTTGTATCAAAAAGAAGAATAAATGCATTCTCAAATACAAACAGAAGTTTGTACAAGTTTCAAAATAAAAGAAGGCGGGGACCGGTACCCGCACAATCTTCGGTCAACACAAGCTTCTATATACATGCAAAATAGCAAAAAAGAAAGACAAAAAGCATAAGACCAAGCCCGTCACTTCTTCTTCTTGCCATCTTTAGACCCCTCACTCGGCTGGATAGTTAATTTTTTGGGTCGAGTTGTAGGAGAGGAAGGAAAAAGGGGTGCAATTGGTTCTTCTCCTGCTTTTTCTTTACTGATAGAAGCTTCCTTCTTTTTTGAGACTCCACGTTTCCTCCTATTTTTTGAAGAAGACTCACTGCCTGGAGTAAAAAGAGCGGATAACTTTATATCATCAGAAACAGTTTGCTCCGAGTCTTTTCCCTTCTTCAGGTTCTTCAACCCTCTGTTCTTGTGAAGCAAGGGGATCATCCAAGTCTCAAAGAGCTTCTATCTGCTCCTCTTGTGACCCCGGTTGAGAAACAGAAGGAGGAGTGATCTGAAGAGACGGAGGAGGAATAACTGGAGGAGGGGAAGTCTGAACAATACTTGGCGCTTTCTCTACAGGAGAAAAGAAGTTAAAATCGGTATCTCTCGTAAAGAGAGGAGATAGTGGCGCGTCAAGATTTAAAAAATAATCAAAAAGTTCATCAAACTCATGTGAAGCAAACGAGCTGTCCACTTGAGCAAGATCGGCATTGGGGTTACCTGGGGAAGTAGGCTTTACTATGTCAACTTCAAAGTCTAGCGCTTCAATGCTTTCTTGAGTCTCGTCTCCAGTATGGACAGTCGTACTTTCGATGACAGCTTTAGCAGGAGGTGGGGAATGGGAACTGGAGCCAACGATATCGATGTCGGCCGAAACCGAAGGTTGAACTGGGTCAGTTAAAGTTGCCTTCCCTACATGTTCTCCTTCTACCATTCCGGCTCTCTCCTTAGCAAGTTGCTCCTTTCCCCTGGCAAGGGCAGCGTGTGCATCGTCATCTAAGTAATGCGCCTCAAGATCTGCTTCAGCGTAGCCAGCGCCTCCACCTCCAAGCATGTCAAGCGCGGCTTGCCACACTTCGGCCAAAGTAATTTCATATTTAGGGCCTATGAAGGAGAGACTACCACGCCCCAGGATGCTATGCAAGTAGAAGTCGAATAATGTTGAGCTGATGTTGGCTTTGGTGGCCTGATGAGATTCTTCGGCTGCAACTTTGCCGGCAATAGCCTCATCTCGCTCTTTTTCAACTTTAGAAAGTTGAGCTTTCAGCATTGTAATTTCTTTGTCCTGTGAGTTAGCTTTTTCTCGCAACTGAACAATATTCGTGCGATAACCTTCCATGATTTTCTCTTGAATCTCGAGCTTAGCCTCGACATCTCGTTGAGCGGCGTGAGCATCCCGCACTTGCTTTTGAAGCACTTTTTCCTTTTGAGAGTAGGAAGTGGAGGAAGTGGCAAGCTCTTCTTTAAGTTTTTCAACTTCCGCTTCAAGCTTTTCATTATAAGTGGCGATGCTCCTCATTTCCGCGTCATGTTTCTCAAGAGTTTTCTGCCACTCGGATTTGTCGTTTTCCATTGTTAGCATGGCTTCAAGGTTTGTGCGATTTACCCTCTGAAGCTCGTCGACAAGCTTTTGCCAACCCGACATTCTCTCAATATCGAGTTTGACGGCATCAAGATTGCGCAGCATAGCTTGCTTGTCGATTGGAACCAAATCGAGGTCAAAACGCACTCCTTTCAAGCACTAGTGCGGAAACCGACTTTGAAGAGTAGCCGGGCCTTGTCCAACCTGATATGAGGGCATGCCGATGATTGTTTGAATATCAGTTCGAGTAAGGGCAGGAGATTGGGAAGGTACGGGAGCAGCGGGTTCTTCAGAAATTTCAGATGCCGGCTTTTCGCTATGTTTGGCCCGCTTACTCGGTTCTTCAGCAATGTGACTTTTCCCTTTATCGTCACGGGATTTTCATTTATGAGAATCATCCTCTCTCTGTGAAGAATCATGTCATTCATCCCGTCTCCTATGGTGTTCGTTATAGTCACGCCTTTCACGAGTTTTCTGGCAGCCCTTTCTTCGTCAGTCTCCCAGGAAGAAAGAAGATACCTCTTGGGGTCAAAAGAGCCGCGTCTCCCGTAGCTCTGGAAGTCATCGTAGTACGAGCCACTTCGCTTCATTGGAAAACCTGAAAATGAGAAAGAGGCAAAACTTAAGAATCTTTGAAGTAGAGAAGCAAAGTACATATAAGTGCTGAAAAATCCTAAGTGTGTGCAACGTGCAAACTACGCGCGTCAAACTACGAACCACTCCTCGGTTGTAGGGAGATAATGGGTTTTACAGCTAGCATCAACTCTTGAGCTGACGGAGTTTGTTGCAAAACGGATGTTGCTTCAACCGTGGGAGAAGTAACTCTAACAGTAACAGGGTCATCTTTAAAGAGCTCCTATAAAGTAATCATCAGGTCGCTCAACCCCTCAAAAGTGTCGTCACCGCTATACTTGGCGGGACTCGTTCCCTCGGCTCCTTCTTCGGCAGATTTCCCGGGGTGTTGAGGAAGTTCCTCTTCTTCAATAACTGGGGCAAGTGTAAGTTTGCCAGAAGACCCCATGACGTCGGTAGAAGCAGAACATTTTACCATTGAAGCCTCAACAGTAGGTTCTTTCGGTACAAGTTCTCCGGCGGAAACTTGGGCATCTGGTGTCTTGGCTGGAGAATCAGGGACTTCATGAGGCTGAGTAGAACGGGAAGAGTGTAGAAGTCCGAATTGATTCAGAAACTCGTCTCTCAGCAAAAATTTGATGTTTCTCTCCTCAGCCGCCACAGCGTTTAGCCTTTCAAAAGTCGGCTTGTGGCTGGGATCTTTAGAAGGAGGAGGAAGTGTTGAAAAAAGTAAAGAATGAAGTTAGCACTTAGCAATCCGAATCTCGAAAAACTCAGAAAAGGAAAGAACGGGGATGAGCAATCTTACTTCCTACTCTTCAGATGGCATAAAATCCTGGGGGGGGCAGCGAACAAAGAAGAATTGGTTCAAAAAACCGTGAGTGCTTTCAGAAAGATCGGTGATAAGTTGCGGTTTCTGGTGCTTCTCACAAGTATGATGGAAGGATGATCTTTATTCTTTGCAAATGTGCATACGTAACAGATTTCTTCAAAACTCGAAAGACGGTCAAGTGTCCTCCTGAATAGAACGCATAATCCCATCAAGATGGCGTAGCCATTGGGATGCAATTGAAAAGGAGAGATGGCCAACCGAAGAAGGAGTTGTTGAAGAAATTCGTTGAAGGGAGGAATAGCACCACACAGGCACATCTGACGATTAACAGCGACAAAATCGAGGGGTGGTCTGTCAGCAGAATCATTTGGCCCAGGGAGTATAGCATCTGCTTCTGCAATGCCAAACTGGGTGCATAATTGATTGAACGCCCGTTGACTCAGAGTAGTTGGAGTCCTTTCCGGGGGATTGTCCAGTGGATTGGCTATCGGGAAGGCCACTCCATCTTGTCCTACCATTGCCTCTTGTTGAGATGACATTCTACACAAGGAACTGGATATTCAAATATGAAGGTGCACGTTTCCTAAATGTGTGAAGTGTTGTGCAAGACTAATAAAACGACAAGCAAATATAACTGAAATTAAACTAACAGGCATTTGTCAATTATAAAGTTTCAGGGCTTGTTGTTTTAAGTCCAAATACAAGTGCAGTGTTGATACAAACAAATCAGTTTTAATTGATTAACATTGCTTTGCTTTAATACTTCACTTGAGCTTGTTGATTCACAGCATTTCATATAATTTCTTTAAGTTGATTATTCTTTATCGACTAATCTACCATTTGATATGGGCAATCAATGGTAGTATATTCGTCCGAGTTTTCTGCAAATGTTGTGTTTAACAGGTTATTAGCATTAAATTTAATATAATCTGTAAGGAAATGCAACAAGTTCGCGCAAGTTATCTCGACAAGTTCAGGTTGAGGATTCAAGTTGAATGTCGTCATATTTTTGCAAGTAAACAAGTTCAAGCAACTTATCATGGGTGAAGGTCCATCAATCAAGTCCAACGACCTAACATAAGTCGAATTATCTTAAGTCGTATTGTACAAGTTAAAGAATTCAAGGCATGAGGCTTCAGGTCAAAAAAAAGAAAATTCGTCTAAGTTCTAGCTCGGCCGCGACCTAAAACCTATGCCGTAAGAAGATAGGTTGTTAATCTGTTAGGTCGTCCTACTTTAAGCTTTGTGTTATTCCAGTAAGTTAGGTCGCGAGAATGTTAGGTCGCGAGAATGTTAGATTGCGAGAATGTTAGGTCGTAAGTGTGTTAGGTCGCAAGCAAGTTAGGTCGTATGATTCACATTCAAGCCAAAGACCCTAAGGCCTGTCCTCCACTAAAGTGCTGCCACGCGTCCATCGCCTCACAATCACCAGGAGCGCAACGGTTCGACCTAGAGTCCACTAACCCGTTAACTAAAGGCCTTCTCAATGCACCAATTCCCCTAACTCCTAACTCCTAACCCGATAACCCGCTAGCTTCTCCACAAACAAAAACCCTCATCTCTCCATATCGTCGAATCACCTCAGAATCGCCACAAATCCAATGCACTGCCATTTTATCGCAAATTACAACGACAACATGATCGATGGCAGCAGCGAGTCAATCGAAACATGGTTCGCAGTGAAGCACGGTACAAAAAGTGAATTGGAAACAAAAAATGGGAGGTTAGCAATTCGACGATGGATATAGTTGAACAACGACCAGATTCACTCATGTAATGTGATGGAAAGATGATCGGCGGCCGATTGTTTGGAATTTGTCTTTGAAAGCTCAGAAATTCTTCAATGGTGGTTTCGGACAAAAGATCAAGTAAGGGGAAGGAGGAAGAAGATGAGCAACTTATATGCGGGGGCGGTAGAACCCGAATCGGCAAAAAACGACCTAACTATCCCATAAGCCGCTCACGACCTAGCGACTTAACAAGGCATGAGTTAAGAAGTATCGAAGCACACGACCTAGTCTCTAGGCATATACTTCGAGGGGCAAGTGTTAACACCTCCTTTCAACGGCTCAATGACCTAACGAGTTAAAGAACTCAGCAACCTAAAGGGTAGAAAGGTTCCGCGACTTAACGAGTTAAGCCATTTGGCGAGCTAACAAGCTAAAGGGTTTAACTATCTAAGGGATATGCGACCTAAGGCAGAGTGTGGTTCAACCGGCTTAACGAGTCAGAAGGGAAGCGACCTAGCGACCTAAGTACCTAACGACCTATGGACTTAGCGACCTAATGGAGTAATGGACTTAGCGACCTAATGGAATAAAGGACCTAGCGACCTAATGGCCTAACGACCTAATTGGTTAAGAAAGAGTGAGACCGCAAGCATACAACCTCTTCATTAGGTCGCTCGCGACCTAAGAAGACCGAAGTAACTACTTATGTCGCGACATTTTAAGTCGCACCTCTCCTAAGTCGCTCGCGACCCATGACCTATCAATACCAACCAAGTGATCAAGTGCAAAGCAGTAAGCCATGTCCTCTAGGTCGCGCGCGACCTACGACCTACCCTTAGGTCGTTCGCTTCCTACGACCTAACTCCGGTATCCACCTATAAATACAGCACTAGCTCCAACTGAGAGGGGACCCTTTGGGCTCATTTCAGAAACGCCGATACTCTGCTGTTTTCTCAACTCACCCGACACTTCAAACACGCAAGACATTTCATCGAACTTCAAGGAGAAATCAAACACATTCGATATGGATTCAAAGAATTCTTCGACATCGGAGTTCTAGCTACTTGTCTTTGTAGTGTTGTAATTGAAGATTGTTGTAAAGTTATAATCGATTTAGCAATAAAGAAGATTAAAGTGGACGTAGGCTTAACTTGAAGCCGAACCACTATAAAACTGTTGTCTCTTTACTGTTTTTCTGCAATTTCTGCTTGTTTTCTGGTTCCCGTATCGACGGGTGGTGCTTTCGCATTTACTCTACTTACACCGGGGCGTTCGCGTCTAATTTTTGCGTTAACAACGCGACTTAACAAATTTACAACACAATATCTTGAGCGACCTAAAGCAAGTGGCACGGCAACTGGACGCTTGAGCGACATAACATCCGGATCGACTTAGCGAGATAAAGATTTGCGACTTTAAAGATGCGGTATACGTGAGTGACCTATAGACATAGCTCGGCAGTGTTAGGTCGCGGCCCACTAGGTCGTAGCTCGCTGATGAGCGTAGTTTGGCGGCACAAGTGAGAATGCGGCATAAGTAGTTGGGTCGTAGCTAGTTAAGTCGTTCGTAGCTTGGTAGGTCGCTGGCGACATAAAATGGCTCGCTGCTTCATCCAATCGCCATAACTTGTCATGATAACACGCAGGCGACTCAAGGCTTATCTCGTTAGGTTGCTGGCGACCTAAGGAATGACTTAGCTCGCATAGCTCGCTGGCGACACAAGCTAGTTGCGCTGCATCAATTGGGTTGCCATCTAATGGAAGTCTCTAATTCATAGCTTCATTCTGCCTCTTTTTTCGATGGTGGTCTTCTGGTTCCAGCTCTTGCTGTCATGTATTTGTATTCCGTTTTGCCACTCTCAAGATTGCCTATTCCAGGCATTAAATCTCATCCTAGATACAAGTCGATTGTGCCCCCAAGTTTGGAGGCATTGTTTTAGTTTTCTTTGCTCTATCTCCAGATGCTCCTACATTAGTTCCTTGTCCTTGGTTCTGAATTTCAACAACTTTGGTTATTCCTTATTGCCACATCCTTTGGAAGAACCCTTCTTGCATCTCCCTTCCGCCTAGCCACGAACCCGTCTAGCATCTTCCAATGTCTAGCCCTTATCTCATCTTGCATGTCCTTCATTATCATCTCTAGCTCTTATCTAATCTCAAAATTGGGCTGTTCAGAATTTGAGGACACCTCTTAGCTACCCCTAAGCTTTGGTTGACTTTCATTGTTTTAGATTTAGTATTAGGCCTCTTCATTCTCCAAACCCTAGATCCAAGCTTCATGTGAAGATCCGCTCTTCTCGACCCTCGAAAATCAACACAAAATACTCCACAGTATTGTATGTCGATGATCGAGTGCCAAAAAAGACAGATTGTTGAGGAAAAAGAAAGAAGATAGAAGAAGGAATTAAACAATATCAGAATCTCACAATCGCAACGGACAAAATATAATAGTCAATAATAGATCTTTACATAAAATGAAAACTGTATTTGTTTATATACAATACATCATCAGAGTATATCACCACAAATAACAAATACTAGCCTGACAACTTCAAACAAACAAAACAGCGGAATATAAGTAAGTACGAGTAATATGTCTCTGACTCCAGCTCTCTCCTGAGCTCCAAAACATCCTATTATGTATATATATAATACTCGGTCTGACCCGAGCATTGTAATGAAATAACACCCGAGTCAGTCTGGCATACCAGCGTGAAATAAATACACCTAATTGATTATTAAAGTTTCAAAAATCCTTTGTAAACAAAAGCATCTCGTAAGACCACGCCACAAATAAACATGTCGGGTTTTTACCATACAATGGCTAAAACATTTTTTTATAAAAATCCTCTGATATTATAATAGTGTCTATTTACAAATACATATTAAAATAACTGAAATTGTAACATCTATTAAATTCCAGCATACTAGCCACAAAGTGGGTAATACAAACAAAACTCGTACAAGGCACGTAGGGAGAATGGATTTCCAACGAATGACTAGGCACTAGGGTGCCACCTGTCACAGTACCTAGTCTAGATTAGTGTACCGAGGAGTACGCCCGCACCCCTGCAACACAAGGCCGGAATCATCCCTTACTGGATAACTCCGAGCAAAATCACCCCATGGTTGTGATCAGCAACCGCACCACTAAGCCGAAATCAAAAGGGACATCTAGACAGGGATGACCTTACTCTCAAGTGAGGGCTACCCACGAAGCCTTGCTGCATATCTCCTGATTTTCGGTCATTTCCGGTTGATGAGGCATGAGGCTAAGCGTTACCTTTTTAGATCGTTTCACTTAGAATGCCCACCGTCCACCTGACGATGTTCCGCAAGCATTCGTCCATACAAGTCCATCCCGGGTTCGAACGGAACCGAAGGCACTACTCCTACTACATCTACTTTGGAAATATCCTCAGGATTAGTAGCGACTAGCCCTTGCACTTCACAGCTCCATCTTCGACTCCGAATACGTTTCACGAAACGTACAAACCGGATCGAAGTGGTTTTCGAGAAATAAATCCCGATCTCGGTCTCTTCGAAATGATCAGCGCATTTGCCTAGTAATGATAGTCGGTGATTTAGCTATCAATTTACATTCACAAGCATCCATCAACCAATAATTAATTTCATACATTATTTATTTGCCTCAAATATCTTCACAAGATATATTTTTATTTTCAAACTCCTTCTGAAAACAGTTTTCAAAACGTCTTCCTCAACAGAGTAAATTTTCCAACATTTATTTCCATTCAAACAACCCAGAGCGTTTTTTATATAAATCCAGCTCAATCCATTACAACTCAAATTTATGTCTAAATAACATAAATTTCCTTTCCATGCTTAAAAATAGACTTCTTTTCATATTTAAAACATATTTCCCATTTTCTGGAAAATCAATCTCAAGGTATATGCTTGAAATATTTTTAACTAAGGCTATTAGGAATTTATTAAATGAAAATCATACTTAAGAAATCACTTAAATAAATACTTACTTAAATCCAAATGGTTTAAAATAGTATTTCTAAAATATTCTAATATACATTTAAACTGTTAATTTATATTTGAAAAGCTTCTTGAAAACATATTTAATTTCCAGGAAAACACTATTCATTCTCAAAATAACCCCATCGTTATTTTAAAACAATTTATAACTTCTTATAGAATTCAATAGAAATCTATATCCCAAATTTATCCACGGATAAATATCTCGATTTTATTTATAAACCCAGTTTATAAATTTTCATTCTCATTTCCTTTTCAAATCATAGTTTCAAAGACATTTACAAATTCCAATCCAATTTCCTCTATTTAATTCCTTTTAAAAAAAATCCTTTACATTAAAATTCCTTTTATTTCTTTTTAAACCCAATATATTTTATTTATTACTTAAATTTCCAGATTATATTTATCAAACCATAACACAGCATAACAAAAATCCCAAATCTATCCATCACAGGATATTAATGAAATAAATCACAGATTATGAATATAGTTTCTATTTGTGAGGAATCCAGTTGGATCCCTCCAATCTATTTTCTCCTACATCCACAAATGTTAGCACAATAGATAAATATAAATCTAGACTGATATAAATATAAATTTTCAACCAATCACACAATTATTTAAATTTAAACTATTCAAATCAGCTGTGATTGCAGATGTGAGTGAGATTAACTCACCTTGAGTTTCGACGGGTGTTTCAAATTTTAAATTAAATTGAACCGTATTCGATTTAACCTAAAATTTTCGCTAGTTCCGATCGTCTCCAAACTTGCGCTGTAGCGTAGAGCGCGTCGCTGCGATTCCGGCGCTTTTTGTTTCGTCGAAATCTGTTCACGTAAGCATGAGATATTAAATTTTACAGGTTGTATATGAATTTGAAACAAATTTTATTTTTATTTTTTTATACCAAACAAAAATCGAGTCGTTCATTCCAACAAGAGGATCGGCCTCCAATATCATCTTCTCAACGTGTCTCTATGGTTTAATGCAACCCATTAGCCGCCAAAGATCTCCTAATTCCCATGACCCAATCGTAGCTCTTTGAGATGATCAGATACCTCCACAGCGAAGAACGTCTCGCACTCCATCATCGGCCAGAGAATCATCAGGCTCGGTCACCACCTGCCTTGGGAAAATGCGCTCAAACATCCAGAGAACGGCCTCGATTTCTACCTCAGATCGACGACCATAGTTGCGATCCACCGTTGGATCTGGCCGTGTTCGGCGAGCACTACATCTTTCTAGTTGAAGATTCCGCTTAAAAATCAATGGATCAAGTGGAAATTGAAGGGAATTGAAAACAAACGTCGGCCAAAGAAAAGAAGGAGAACAGCGGCTGAACGTTTTTGCTATGGTTTGAAGAAAAATGAGTGGATATAATCTTATTTAATATTATTTTAATATCGTTCTCCAATTTTTTAACAACTTATGCAAACGAACTCCAAATCACACGTGCCAACAGCCGTTTCTAGGATTTTACCTACGTTCCGAACAAAATGGAATGTGTTCTGCAAGCTAATTTGATCATATGCGCGAGTTACAGAAATAAACGATCAATTTTAAATTAAATCGATTAAACCAATTTCTATGCGTTTTGAGCTGCCTCATCCAAACGACAACTCCGATTGCTACGAAAATTGAAATCCGATAATAACTAACTATTACGGATCCAATGGAACAAGTTTCGTCGAATTCCAAGACTGTGCCCCGGAAAGCTATTTTATCTGGTCGATTAAATCGGGCGATTTCTGAAATTGTCGAAAACATTTAAATTTCACCTTTAAAATTTTACTAACTTAATAATAAATCATATAAAATTTATAATCACATTAAAAATCATTTTTGACCCATTCCGGACCAAAATCTGATTAATTGCAATATTATAATATTAAATTCCATTATTTAATTAATATAAAATTCCAAACATTAACTTATTGACTTTTAATTCCATCTAAAAATCCAACATTATTATTTAAATCCAAATATACTTAAAAATAAATTTTAAAACCGTTTTTATAACTATTTACATCCAAATTCCCAAATTATTCTCAGTCCAAATATTTAATTATTATTCAAATTTCAATTGAATTACCATATTTAAAACTATAACTCATTTTATTGATTGAACCTGATTCTTTTTATTTCAAAATTAATTCAAACTCCACATTAAACATTTAAACTGAATTAAATGTTCAAATCTTAGCGCTCAAAATTCTGGGTTGTTTCCTCCCCCCATATAGAAATTTCGTCCCTGAAATTTGCTAAGGTAGAAAATACTACCAAACCCATTTACTTACCCATACTTACTTTGTTAAAAACTTATATTCACTTTACCAAAACCTTTTTAGCTTAATCCAAAACCATTAGCTTTTATTTCTATCCAAAAGCCTTGTTTTTCCATTATTCAAAAGAAACTTTTCAAGTTAACAAAAAAAATTCAAAATTCCCAAAAAAAATTCTAACTCCCAAAATTTCGAAATTCTTTTGCAGAGTCACCCCTGTACGGAAGAGCTTCCACAATATCACAATAGACAAACATATATACACATCACATGGTCGGAAACCAAAATATATCACAATATATATATATATATATATATATATATATATATATATATATATATATATATATAATTTCCCAATTATATTTGCGTATGCGTACCTTTTTAGCAATTTTTAAAAGCAAGCGGCTAATATATAATGCATATACGTGCTCCAACTCTATCGATTGCCTTCTGCACCTGTACTTACTCAACAAACATATGAGTTTTCAATAATATGAACATTTTTAACAACCTTTCCAATATAAATTTAAGCCAAACATATCAACTTCATAACCCATTCAACAGCTTGCAAAATTTCACAAGCAAATCATATTTTATAAGAAATCACACATTTCTTTACAAATTCCAAGCTTCATTTTATTTCACACAATTGGTTTACATGTAGGTTTTTTTATTTTCAATTCATATTCACTTCAATATGAGTGACATATGCTTTAACTATCTCAATTTGGTTCATTTACATTTCTTTTATGATTAAATTGCATTTACATACAACCTTCTGAATTAGATTTCAATCCATTTCAATTTATTCAAACCAATTCCATTCGCTTCTTTAATTCACTTCAATTCTGTTTACAACAAACACCCAATTTCCATACAAATTTTAAAGGTATCCATGCAAGTAACTATCACTTAAACTTATAATCCATTTAAAGTTAATCCCAACTTAGATTTATATCAATTTATTCCATTCGGAATTGATTCCTAGCTCAAATATTCTATTTCCATTGCAATCTTGAATCAAATGCTTATTCTTTATACTTCAAGTTCATTACCCAACTTGAATTTATATTAATGTCATTCCATTCTTATTTACAACTCATACATTCTTACTTCCTCACAATAATTAATTAAAATTCATTCACTTGCATTTCAATTCGATCATCTAAACAAATTTCATTCAAAACTATTTCATAATCTTAACAATAACCACCTCACTCTTTCCCTAAATGATTTCAATTCCATAGTATCTCAATTCTTTCTTCCATTAAAATTTAGTTTCATTTAATTTGATTTTATTCAATCAAATTCCAATCCTTTTAAATTTAATCAGTATATTCATCTAATTCTAATTCTCATTCAATAAGTTATTTCGAATTTATTTTTATTAATAATAATCCACTTTACATTATTTCAGCCACTCGAATTTATTTACAACTTAAACCATCACTATTATAATCCAATCCCATATCCATTCACACTTTCAACTTTTTATTATCCTTCATTTAACTTGGCTTACACTAAATTTAGATTTCAACAATTTCTAAGGATTTAGTTGATTGAGCCATTCACTTCATTCAATTCCTTTGAAATTTTTTGAGCAAGAATTGAATTATCCAATATAATTTCAACTAAATTAAGTTTTCTCCCAATTTAATTCTTTCATATTTTGATTCAAATTCGATTAAATTTTATTTAGCAAACTTAATTTCATTCCATTTCCTTATTGTTTTAAACAAGAATATAATTCCATTCAAGATTATTTATTAACACACAAAAATTTCGATTTAAATACAATCTAAATCCATCTCAAATTCATTTAATTTTTATTACATCCAATTTGATTTAATTTAAAGTTCTCCATACATAAGTTCAAGACTTATTTATTATCTTCAGTCTATTCACCTTTTAATATTCTACTTTGTATTTCGTTTTGCACTCACAATTTCAAATTATAACACTTAATGGTTTAAAGATATGAATTCCCATTATATACTTATAACTCACAATTATAACCACTTACATTTCAACTCCATCCAAATCAATTCAATTCATTCATTTAAATGTAATTCAATTCCAAATCCCCAATTTTATTTAACTTATCTTAAGTTAAATTCAAATATATTTTATTCTCTTTCATACACACAAATTAATTTACATTCCAGGATAAAATTTCATTTCCCTTCCTTATTAATATCAACCTCTGTTCTTATTTAAATCAACTTCATTTTATAAGTTATATAGTTGCTTCATTTCAACTTTCACATTTTAAATAGAATTTCCAGAATTTCAATTGCCGGTTTCATTTCAAAACCATTTTGAAATAATAAACAACACATACCCACTTGGTGTACCAAATCAAATCCCAGATTCTAAACAGTCCGCTTTTTCCCGAAACAATTTTTCCCTTTGAAATTTTTAAAACAACTTGTATATCAAACAAGTCCAAAGAAATATCATACCCAGTCACCACGGAAGCAATCCATCACTTTAGAGACTCGAAAATGAATTCTGATGATGTGACCGTCATCATCAGGATTATTTTCCAACGACTGAAGTGAGTTCAGTGCTTCCTACTTCCACAGATTCCTTTCAAAACAATTCCCATTCAAAAATATTTTCCCAAATTAATACTCCATTGCTGCCTTCAAAGGCTTTGGAAAACATTTTAAACCTGTCCAAGATTTTAAATTTCCAAATCTTTGTTTAAATTCATTTAAAACGCTTTTCAAAATTTCTGGGTTTTGAATTCTGGTTTAAATCAAAGTTAAATTATACATCTTCTTATTTAAAACATATTTAGTTAATTCTACTTGGTTATACCCATTTTAATATTTCAAATTCTTATTTCTTATATATCATTTCAAATTTTATATCAAATTTTAGATTCTTATTTGATTACTATATTAACAACCAACAAACATCCAATATATATAATAATTTAGAAAACCATTTCTTTTATATCAAAATATAAATTTTGGGTAAATTATTCCATTTACCCACTTTAAAAACAATACTATGTCGGTTTAGCTTGTTTAAGAGTTTAGAATCAATATGGTTGTACTTCCCGTACCGACCAGAGTTCATAAACACTCAACCGATAAGTCAACACAGTATAAAAACAATTTTATATCCACTAGCAAGTACGCTCTCATAGCTATTATTACACTCTACTCATTATAGAATACTTCTGACTTTATTTCAAATGAGTAATTTCCCCCATCAAAGCCTAGGTTGTCGCCAACCTAAGCTCTGATACCAAATGTGATGATCCGCCCTTCTCGACCCTCGAAAATCAATACAAAATACTCCACAGTATTGTATGCCGACGATCGAGTGCCGGAAAAGACAGATTGTTGAGGAAAAAGAAAGAAGATAGAAGAAGAAGGAATTAAACAATATCAGAATCTCACAATCGCAGCGGACAAAATATAATAGTCAATAACAGATCTTTACATAAAATGAAAACTATATTTGTTTATATACAATACATCATCAGAGTATATCACCACAAATAACAAATACTAGCCTGACAACTTCAAACAAACACAGTAGCGGAATATAAGCAAGTCGAGTAATATGTCTCTGACTCCAGCTCTCTCCTGAGCTCCAAAACATCATATCCTGTATATATATAATACTCGGTCTGACCCGAGCATTATAATGAAATAACACCCGAGTCGGTCTGGAATACTAGCGTGACATAAATACACCCAATTGATTATTAAAGTTTCAAAAGTCCCTTGTAAATAAAAGCATCTCGTAAGACCACGCCACAAATAAACATGTCGGGTTTTTACCTTACGATAGCGAAAACATATTTTTATAAAAATCCTCTGATATTATAATAGTGTCTATTTACAAATACAAATTAAAATAGCTGAAATTGTTACACCTATTAAATTCTAGCATACTAGCCACAAAGTGGGTAATACAAACAAAACCCGTACAAGGCACGTAGGGGGAATGGATTTCCAACGAATGACTAGGCACTGGGGTACCACCTGTCACAGTACCTTGTCTAGATCAGTGTACCGAGGAGTACGCCCGCTCCCATGCAACAAAAGACCGGAATCATCCCTTACTGGATAATTCCAAGTAAAATCACCCCACGGTTCTGATCAGAAACCGCACCACTGAGCCAAAATCAAAACGGGCATCTAGACAGGGATGACCATACTCTCAAGTGGGGGCAACCCACGAAGCCTTGCTGCATATCCCCTGATTTTCAGTCATTCCCGGTTGATGAGGCTTGAGGCTAAGCGTTTCCTTTTTAGATCGTTTCACTTAGAATGCCCATCGTCCACCAGACGATGTTCCGCAAGCATTCGTCCATACAATTCCGTCCCGGTTTCGAACGGAACCGAAGGCACTACTCATACTACATCCATTTTTGGAAATATCCTCATGATTAGTAGTGACTAGCACTTGCACTTCACAGCTCCATCTTCGACTCCGAACACGTTTCACGAAATGTAAAAACTGGATCGAAGTGGTTTTCGAAAAATAAATCACGATCCCGGTCTCTTAAAAACGATCAACGCATCTGTCTAATATTGATAGTCGGTGATATAACTATCAATTTACATTCACAAGCATCCATCAATCAATAATTAGTTTCACACATTATTTATTTGCCTCAAATATCTTTACGAGATATATTTTTATTTTCAAACTCCTTTTGAAAACATTTTTCGTAACGTCTTCCTCAACAGAGTAAATTTCCCAACATTTATTTCCACTCAAACAACCCAGAGCATTTTTTTTATAAATCCAACTCAATTCATTACAACTCAAATTTATGTCTAAATAACATAAATTTCCTTTCCATGCTTAAAAATGAACTTCTTTTCATATTTAAAACATATTTCCCATTTTTTGGAAAATCAATCTCAAGGTATATGCTTAAAATATTTTTAAATAAGGCTATTAGGAATTTATTAAATGAAAATCATACTTAAGAAATCACTTAAATAAATACTTACTTAAATCCCAAAGGTTTAAGATAGTATTTCTAAAATATTCTAATATACATTTAAACTGTTAATTTATATTTGAAAAGCTTCTTGAAAACATATTTAATTTCCAGGAAAACACATTTCATTATCAAAATAACCCCATCGTTATTTTAAAACAATTTATAACTTCTTATAGAATTTCTCACTAGAAATCTATATCCAAAATTTATCCACTGATAATTATCTCGTTTTATTTATAAACCCAGTTTATAAATTTTAATTCTCATTTCCTTTTCAAATCACAGTATCAAAGACATTTACAAATTCCAATCCAATTTCCTCTATTTAATTCCTTTAAAAAATCCTTTACTTTAAAATTCCTTTTATTTCTTTTTAAAACCAATATATTTTATTTATTATTTAAATTTCCAGATTATATTTATCAAACCATAACACAACATAACAAAAATCCCAAATCTATCCACCACAGGATATTAATGAAATACATCACATATTATGAATATAGTTTCTATTTGTGAGGAATCCAGTTAGAACCCTCCAACCTGTTTTCTCCTACAAATGTTAGCACAATGGATAAATATAAATCTAGACTGATATAAATATAAATTTTCAACCAATCACACAATTATTTAAATTTAACTACTTAAATCAGCTGTGATTTCAGATGTGAGTGAGATTAACTCACCTTGAGTTTCGACGGGCGTTTCAAATTTTAAATTAAATGGAACCACGTTCGATTTAACCTAAAATTTTCGCTATTTTCGATTGTCTCCAAACTTGCGCTATAGCGTAGAGCGCGTCGCTGCGATACCGGCGCTTTTTGTTTCGTCGAAATCTGTTCATGTATTCATGAGATGTTAAATTTACAGGTTGTATATGTATTTGAAACAGATTTTATTTTTATTTTTTTATACCGAACAAAAATCGAGTCGTTCATTCCAACAAGTGGATCGGCCGCCAATATCATCTTCTCAGCGCGTCTCTAGGGTTTAACGCAACCCATCAGCCGCCAAAGATCTCCTAATTCCCATGACCCAATCGTAGCTCTTTGAGATGATCAGATACCTCCACAGCGAAGAACGTCTCGCACTCCATCATCGGCCAGAGAATCATCAGGCTCGGTCACCACCTGCCTTGGGAAAATGCACTCAAACTTCCAGAGAATGGCCTTGATTTCTACCTCAGATCGACGACCATAGTTGCGATCCACCGTTGGATCTGGTCGAGTTCAGCGAGCACTACATCTTTCTAGTTGAAGATTCCCCGTAAAAATCAATGGATCAAGTGGAAACTGAAGGGAATCGAAAATAAACATCGGCCATAGAAAAGAAGGAGAATGGCGGCTGAACATTTTTGCTTGGGTTTGAAGAAAAATGAGTGGATATAATCTTATTTAGTATTATTTTAATATCGTTCTCCAATTTTTAACAACTTATGCAAATGAACTCCAAATCACACGTGCCAACGGGCATTTCTAGGGTTTTACCCGCGTTCCGAACACAATGGAATGTGTTTCAAAAGCTAATTTGATCATATGCGCGAGATACGGAAATAAGCGATCAATTTTAATTAAATCGATTAAACTAATTTCTATGCGTTTTGAGCTGCCACGGCCAAACAACAACTCCGATTGCTATAAAAATTGAAATCCGATAATAACTAACTATTATGGATCCAATGGAACAAGTTTCGTCCAATTCTGAGACTGTGCCCCGGAAAGCTATTTTGACTGGTCAATTAAATCGAGTGATTTCTGAAATTGTCGAAAACATTTAAATTTTACCTTTAAAATTTTAATAACTTAATAATAAATCATATAAAATTTATAATCACATTAAAAATCATTTTCGACCCATTTCGGACCAAACTCTGATTAATTGCAATATTATAATATTAAATTCCATTATTTAATTAATATAAAATTCCAACATTAACTTATTGACTTTTAATTCCATCTAAAAATCCAACATTATTATTTAAATCCAAATAGACTTTAAAATAAATTTTAAAACCATTTTTATAACTATTGACATCCAAATTCCCAAATTATTCTCAGTCCAAATATTTAATTATTATTCAAATTTCAATTGAATTACCATATTGAAAACTATAACTCATTTTATTGATTGAACCCGATTCTTTTTATTTCAAAATTAATTCAAACTCCACATTAAACATTTAAATGAATTAAATGATCAAATCTTAGCGCTCAAAATTCCGGGTTGTTACACTTCAAGTCTTCAAATACTGCTCTTGGCTCTCAATGAAAGCACCAAAACATCAACCCAAAAAATGGATCAACATCCAAAAATCAGATGAAAGCAGTAATTCAAATAAAAGTAAAAGAATAAGCTACATAATAGACAAGAACACAAAGAAGTTTTTTACAGTGGTTCAGCAAGGTCTCCGGCCTGCGTCCACTTTAATCAAGTTTTATTATTGGTTGCTAGTTGTTATCTCTTCGGATTACAACTTGTTTTTCCCTAAATCTAAGTTACAATAAATTTGAATAAATTTGAAAGAGATAAGAAGTGAAGAAGGTGTTAGTGAAGCTCAAAGTCCAAGAGTGTTAATGGAGATTCAACAGTGAGAAGATCCATTTCTGGTAGCATGTAGGTTGGTATTTATAGAGGAATCTGGTGCATCGGTCCAATCCTTAACTCAGGATGAGTTAAGGTGCATCGGTCCAATCATGGTGAAACTTTTTCAATTCCTTTTTTTGCCTTTTCTAAGTGCTTTCGCCAAATTTCAAGTCAGTCCATCTCCCTCTCGATGTTCCCCTTAACTCAAGACGAATTAAGGACTTAGTCAATTTTCCAACCAGTTGACCTAAGGCCTTAACTCGAGACGAGTTAAGGGCTTAGTCAATTTTTCAACCAGTCGACCTAAGGCCTTAACTTGAGACGAGTTAAGGACTTAGCCCATTTTCCAACCAGTTGACTTAAGGCCTTAACTCGAGAGGACTTGGCCAATTTTCCGACCATACTTCCAAAGCTCAATTCTCCAGTCCCTCTAAGTGTGCCATCCAATTCTCAAGTCGTTTTGTGGTTTATTGAATCTTCTAAATCCTGTTGAAATTTGCTTTGCTGAGAAGCCAGTGGACATTATTTAAAATCAATGATTTTTTAAGCGAAAATTTAAAATGCAAAGCAGGACAAATTTTTAGCAAGCAATTACTGCGCTGTCACTTTCCTTCTATTTCCAACATGAAAAGATGTTTAAAATGGGGTGTGTGTGTGTGTGTATTTGTTATTTTTTCAAAGGCCATTGATAATTTTTTTAAAAGGATAAAACAAAAACAAAGAAAGACGAAAGAAAATTTGTATATTTTTTGTTTTCTAAAGAAATTTTTAAAGAAGAGAAGAATGGAAGTTTAAACAAAGGAGAACCTAAAAATAAACTCAACCCGAGGTACCCAAGTGAAAACAAAAACAATTTTCTTCTAGTAAAACAAATGAAGAGAAGAAAGAAAATAATGAAAAACAGAAAATTTACACTAAAAAACATTAATTGAATCCAATATGCATAACCCAACACACAAGCCCAATATCCAAATTATTATGCTACCCCTTTTCTTCCTTAAAAAACGTAAAACTAAAAATCAAAAAGAAAATGTGATCTTATAAAAAAGAAGAGAAGAAACGTGAAATCGATAGAAAAATAAATGATAGGTTGTTAGAATTCGGATTTTGGGGTTTTGAAGGTGATTGTGGACGTAGAAGAGGTGGTTGATGGTCACGGGCTATCTGGTAAAATAAGGTGGTTGAGTGCATGGAAAATGACAGGTTGTGCATGCTATTTTTTTTATGTTGTAGGAAGATGATGAGGAAGTCGATAGGAGCAGAGGTGGTTGTTGACAATAATTAGGCTGTAGCAAGTTGCGAAACGGGTTTAGTTGTGTTTGCTATGGATGTTGATAGGTTGAGGACAAATTGTTGTGTTTTTTGGGTGGCAGTATGTGGGTTTGGAAGGTTTTAAGTAGTGGATTTGTTTGATTTGGGTAGCAATTGGTGTTAGCGATGGACGTTAATGGGTGATTGACGATTGAATGGTATAGGTGATTAGTTATAGGTGGAGGTTGCGATTTTGGGTTCGCGGTCATAGCTATTTCGAATTAGGAGCTGGAAGCAGTGGTTGATTGGGTTGAGCGTTGGAATTAGTTGTGGTGGTTTTTGATTAGATAGTGGTGCATATAGTCTTTGATTTTTACTCGGATTGGCAGTATTGTGGATTTGGGAGATTGATTTGGTTTTGTGGATTAGAGACGATGGAGATGATTTGGATTCAGGCGATTTTCATTTGCTGATGGTGACGTGGAGGATACTGGTTGTCGGGTTCGATGATTGTCTGAGTTCGAATGGTGAAAAGTTTTGAATGGTGAGGTTGTTGTAGGAGTGAGGTATGTAGAATACAATCGCCTATGATTTTTGTTTGATGATGATAAACATATATATATATATTCTTTTAAATGTATTTATTGTTGTACTATTTTATTTTTCACATAATTAAATAAATATTTGTTGAATAAACTAAATAACTCAGAATTCATATTCAAACAAATATTTTTTTGAAACAAATATTTTATTGCAAATTCGAGTAGTACAAATTTAAGCTCTCACTACATTTACACATTTTCAATTACAATACAATTTCAATTACAACACAATTTTCAATTTACAATTCTTACGTCATTACATATCCACTCTCACTTGTATTTGATCTTTAACTCTATGCCAGCCTGAATCCAGCATCTATGCTATCTGCAAAATAAACACTAGTGCGGTAAAATTAAAAAAGAAATTATTTTGCAGTGTACAATAAAATGTGTGTTGTGAAAATATTGTTTGCCTCAGTTATTTAGGTTGTTCGTCATCATTTATTTTTTTAATTCATCTTACACGAACAACTTGTGACATGCACAGTGTATCACTGTACATGCCGCAAGGCCGTGCACACCGGTATACACTTGCTTGATAAAATTACAGGGACGGGTAAGCACAACGTCAAACCCAAGCCAAAGGATGGATTCAACTCAAGTGCATATAGTCTCGACCAAGTCAACTTAACCAAACTCGAAGAAAATTCAGATCAAAAGTCAACACTAACATGAATGCAAAGTTTCAGCACAGAATACATATATACATGCATGTTCACACATGTATACATGTATATACATATACTGGCAAAACAATCAACAGTGGTGACTTCAGAACAAAACAGAACACACTTGAACAGTTCACAAGCCGGTACGACATGAAGACCAACAAATGAACAGTACAGACTTCAAGTCTGACAAGCAGTGGTGACCATATGACCCGAATGCAAACACAAAATCAACAATATGCACAAGACTGTAACAACTCGAAATGGTACAAGAAATGTACAAGTTCATATGCATAAACTCGAAATAATATGCACAAATGGACAAGGCATGCAACCAGACTCAACACAAGGGCTACACCAACATGGATGGTCAAGAGCAACACCTGCAGACCACATGACCAAATGACAGTGTATATAAACATAGTAAGGAGACTACAAGCACAATTTTAACAATGCTCATGTACATATGAAACCAGAACAAAGGCAACAATGCATCACTAAAATGTAGACTACCTAAAGTACCAGACCTCAACTGACCAAAGCAAAGCACACAATGTAATTAGACCAAACCAGTACCAACCAGAACCCTAACTAGATATCAAGTGGAACAAAATGCAATGCGAATGGAACTTGATGCGACAAGCTAGTGCAATCAGAGTGCAGACTCAGAGCACCAGAAACAGACCAGACCAAATTAGAAGTTCAGAGGCATGAACTCACAGACTCAAGTAGAACCAACATACAAGTAAATGCAACTCTGAGGAAACATGAAATGCAAGTATGAGCAAGCAGTTCTGTAACGATCCCGAGTTTTAATTTATTTTAAATTGATAATTAAATTTAATTTTGATTTAAATTAGTGAAATTTATTGATAAATTGATTTGAAATTTCAAAATGAAAGCCTGGAAAAGAGAAAAAAATTAAAATAAAATCAAAGCTACAACCTGAAGAAACTACAACTCAGAGATTAAAAGAAGATCTCCAGTTAGCTAAAATTCAAGCCTGTCACAACACAAAAGAACTCTGTCCATTTCTTAATCAGGCGAGTAAACTTTACCTTGTTCTGATTGAATTTGGATGCAAAGAATTGAGAATCTTGATAAAAATTTGTTGCATGCTGTTGAACTGAGTATATTGGAATGTAAATCTGGATGCTTGTGTTGATACATAAGTATTCATCTCTGTAAAAAAATTACAGAGCATAAACTTGAATAAAATTTTAATTCCTCTCATCTTAATCTTTGTTAGGCTAGGGTATTTAAACAAAAGATGTTTGTTTAAGATTAAACTAAGAGTTAAAAATATATTTAAGTTTAATAAATAGAAATTTTGTCTGGAAACTAGACAAATTAGACTATGTTCTTGTTACAGGCATTGAAACCTGTTAGAAAATTTGAAATCTTCCTATCTAAGTAATTTCAGATTTTGATTTCTAAATGAAAAATAGTTATAACTATGAAATACAAATTTTAAAAATATATTTTCATGAAAATATGAAGGATTGTTGTCTAGAAAGAGAAAAAAAACAGTGCAAATTTAAAATTTATCAAATTTTCAACCTGCTTGAATCCAAGTTTCATTAACATCATCCAAACCCATTTCGACAATGATGATTTTTAAAAAAAAAATTAGGATTTTTAATTTCAAATTTAGGTCGTATTCGCTAGATGAACGAGATATGGGTTTTTGTGAAAATCTGGTGATCGACACATGTTTGGGGGTCGGGTTTTGCTTCCAGAGGTCCTGGAACGATAGTTGAATTCGAGAAAAATGCTAGATGATTTTTTATTTCATCATGGGTGAAGAATGTAATTGATTTAGGGTTTCAACCCAGTATTTTGCAAATTGTATTCGCGAGGCTATACTGTCATCGTCGTAGCGTCGAGTGCGGCCGGGTTTGGAGAGGAGGTGTATGGGTCGTAGGTGAAGATGCTGCCGGAGTTTGGTGGTGAACGGTGGTCGGAGGAGCGAGAAGTTGCCGTTGACAGGGTCGAAAGGGGAGGAGATGTTGAGTTCCAGGTTTCGAGTTTTAAACTCGAATTCAATTTCGAGTTGCTGTTGGATTTTTGGTGGTCGCGATTGGATCTGGAGATGGTCGCCGATGTGTTGAAGCCTTCGTGGATAGCCGGAGTTCGCCAGCGCCATGGTGCACGTGCACCGTGCACTAGTATCAGGGATCTGGAAAAGTTATGTAGTTGGGAAGATGAAGATAACTCGAAGGAAGTATCGAGTAATATTGGGTTTGGCTCGAGTCTTAACTCGAGTGCCTTTGGTTGTGCGCCGGGTTAGATCAACACTTAAACAAAATTTTGAAAAAAATACTCACACGAGTTGGTTTGGGGGAAAACTCGAAGCACTCAGGCATTTTTCTCGGGTGTGACTCGAAGTGGGTCTCAGGTTTGATATAAAAACAGATTTTGACTTTAAAACCAGATTTAAATTTTAAATATTTTTAACCCATGTTTTAGGATAATTGTTTTGGCTTAAAATTGGATTAATAAGCGTTAATTAATTATTAATAAAAGGTTAGTTAATTAATTAATTAAGATAATTAATTAAGAAGCAATCAATTAATGAGAAGTGATAAAAAGATAATTTTTAAGTTTATTTAAACTTAAAATTCATATGTTGAAAATTTTGGTTTATCTTAAATTAATTAAGGATAATTTATTAATGATTTAAAGATTGATAAATCAAATGATTAAAGAATAATTAATTAAAGGTTAATTAATAAATGAAATTTATCGAGGGATAATTAATTAATTAAAGGTTAATTAACTAATGAAAGTTATTAAGGGATGATTTATTAATTAAGGGTTAATTAATTAACATAATTAATTAGGAATAATTAATTATTGATTAAAAGATAATTAATTAAAATGGTTTACAATTAATTTATTATTAATTAACTAAGATTTGTAGTTTATTCATAAGTAATTAACCTGGTATAAATTAATTATAATCAGATATTAATTTATCTTAATTATGAATATTTGGATTCTATTGGATGATTTGATTGTTTGATATCCGTGATATATGATGCTTTGTGATACATCCTGATATATGTTGTGATCTGTAATTTACTTATCTGTGATATATATCTGTGATCTGTGAATGAACGATAAGCGTGATAGTTAATATCGCTTATCAACTATATTTCTGTGTTTTAATCTGTGATGATTGAAATGATGTTGCACTAGTGTGTTAAACCCCTGGACCACACTTATACACACACAAATATGGATTTCACGAGGAAATCGATTAAGTCATAGATTTTTTTGAAAATAGTTTTGATTTTGAATTTTAAATTCAAATGGTTTGAAAATAAGATTGGGTTTTAAGTGAAAAGCTTTTGAAATGGAATTTCAAAGATGAAGCTATTTTGAATAACTTGATAAAGTTTGAAATTTAAATAATTTGATTTAAATTTAAATTCCAAATTGTGAAACTGAATTCTATAATTTGAAACTAGGGATTAAAAATGTTATACCAGTTATATATGGGTTAAACTATTTTAAAATGTATTAATTTGGGAATATGAATATAAATTAAGAATTTTAACTCGTATAAATATAATTGGATTTTTCTGAAACGAAAACTGTTTGTTTTCAATTAATTAAAGCTTTCACAGAAGTAATGAACTTCCAATTTGTGATTTCTAGTTTAAAATGAAAATGATTTCCAAGTTATAGAAACGTTTTGAAAGTGTTAACCCCGTTCTTGCTCACGAGTCAAAGAAATCAACGAGTTAAGGCCTGGGGTGAGCCACGACTTAAGGTGTTTAACGGCTCAGGAAGGATCTACGACTCAGGAAGCCTCACGACTCATCGAGTCACCGACTCACTAAGTTAATGACCTAAAGCTCAAAGCGACTTAAAGGGTTACGGCTCAAGGGAGTTAACACCGACTCAACTGATTACCGACCTAACATATGAACCGAATCAACGACCTATCTAGTTACGACTCAACAGGCAAACGACTTAGTAACCTTAGCAGCTTAAGAGAATAGTCCGACTCAACGTCCTTAAGGAGTTACCGACTCAACGACCTTGAAGGGTTACGACTCAACGATCTTGAAGGGTTACGACTCAGCGACTCAGGAGGGACAGCGACTCACCGGGTTATAGCCTTAGCGACTTAAAAGTAACGGCCGACTCAACGGGTTAACGACTCATGGAATTAACAACTCATGTGGCAGACTGACCTAAGTTTTCAAATGACTTAAGTGACTTAAGATGTCTAATGACCTATTATAAGTCGCTGGCGACCTAAGCAACAAGGAGCAAACTCAATGCCGCTTCCCTTATGTCACTGCCTGTTGACTCGTGATATTTAAGTCGGTCACGACTTACGACTCATACTGAGTCGGTCACGACTCATGACTTAAACAATTCCAGCCCAGAAATTTGCCTATAAATACATGGCCACCTCCAACATTCAAAGGACTTTTGGCTCATTCTCTTCAAGCGCCGTTACTCTGCTGCATTCCAAACCAATCCAACACTTAAAGCTCTCAAGACACGAAGAACGCTACAAACAACTTCGAGAAAAAGATCACACACATCCAACATGGATTTTAAGACTCTAATCTCCATTGAAGTTTAGGCTACTTGTTCTAAGTGACTTGTAATCCAAAGTGTATTGTACTTGGAAAGAATTGTATCAGCTTGTAACGAGATCATCAATAAAAGTACTTAAAGTGGACGTAGGCTATACCCTTAAGCCGAACCACTATAAAATTGTCATTGTTTACTGCTTTTCCGCTATTATCTGCTTGTAATCTGTTCCCGAGTTATCGGGTGGTGCTTTCACAACTATAACTCATACACCGGGGTGTTAGCGTTCAAATTTTAGCGTTAACATTTTTGGTGCTTTCACTGAGAATTGAACTCAGGAGAGTTATCATCATTGCTCCAAAAAGGTTTGTAGAGAGAATTTCCTCGAAAACCAGAAGTCTATCCGAGATTATGGCTCCTGGAAGGAAAAGTAGATCTGTCAGATCTGGGAATATTCAAGAGGGAACCTCCGCTTCCCCTATATCGAATCAAGTCACTCCAGCTGTCAGAGTTACAAAAGCAGAGCTGGATGCCGCAATCTTAGGGCTGAACCAACAGATCAATGCCCAAAATGCACAACTCGAGGCTCAAAATGTCCAGAATGCCCTAATTCTAAATAGGTTGAACGATTTGCTTGGGGCAAACCGTCAACCAGCAGGTAATGAGAGGAATTCTGCTGGCAACCTTCATGATGCTGAAGAAAGAAATGCTCCTGAAAGGGCTGCTAGCCCCTTTGAACAAACACTTCCAGAGGTTGGTGGATCTAGAACTCGACATGATGAGGAGTATCTTTCTGGAATGGTCCGACAAATCTTGAAAGAGAGTATGCAGAGGGTTGAAGACGAGAAAGAGTGGGGTTTCGCCCCAAGTAAAACTCCTTTTACTGAGAAAATCTTAGAGGCTGAATTCCCAAGGAAGTTTGTCCCACCAACCATTCCAGCTTACAGGGGGACGAGTGATCCGAACGAATTCTTATACAAGTATGATTGGCACATGACAGGTGCCAGAGCCTCTGATGAAATAAAGTGCCGATATTTTCCTGTGTATCTCGAAGGTGTAGCTCTACTTTGGTTCACCAAACTTCCAATCCGATCTATCGATCAGTTTTCTGACTTAACCCGGAAATTCAAGGAGCAGTTCAGACTATACGCCTCAAAAGCCAAGGATATCATGTCACTGTCAAGTTTGGAGCAGAATCCAGGGGAGACTATCAGATCTTTCTTAAACCGCTTTAATATAGCGCTAGCTGAGGTGGACAATGCAGAACCGCGAATGATATTGACTTATCTGATGAAGGGTATTGACAAGTCGAGCGAGTTTGGGAAATGACTAAACATGAAAGAACCAAATTCCCTTGAAAAGTTCTATAAAAAAGCAGATGAATTCATACGCTTAGAAAGTCGTCCCGTACCGGCAAAGGCAGTGTTGGAAAAAGCCGAAGATAACACTGTTGTTCCACGCAAGAATGAATCTGTAGGGCAAAAAAGGGAAAATAACAATGGGAAGAAGCAGAGTAATCTGAAGAAGCCCCGATCCTTCAAGCCATCAGAGTATACTCCTTTATCAGATACGCCGGAGCGTATCTACCTTGCCATTAAAGATTCTGTTGACTTTCCTAAACCTCCTCCTCTAAGGACCGGGAAAAAAGCTATACAGAGTGGGAAGTTCTGTCGCTTCCATAATCAACCCGGTCACGAAACCGACGAATGCCGCCAGTTGAAAAATCTGATTGAAGAGTTGCTAAGGGAAAACAAATTGCAGCAATTTGTGAAAAAGAATAGCAACAATCCTGCTTCATCTAGTCAGGGGCAACAGGCTCCTACTCAACAGCCTAGGACGATTGAGAAGGCTGCAGGGCATGAATCTGGGAGGCCCATTATTAATGTCATTACAGGAGGACCTCACCCAGCAGGCAGAAGCTGGGGCGAGATGGAAAGGTATACCCGAGCTTTAAAGTATGTACCGACCGAGGAAGATGTATTTGTTTTGGAAGGTGCTACGCCCTTGAAGCAACAAAGAACTTTCGATGATGATATTGTGTTCAGAGCTAGGGATTCCGCAGGTATTGAAGCTCCTACTTTAGATCCTCTAGTCATCTCGGCTGGTATCGGACCAGCTATTGTCAGAAGAGTTCTCATTGATTGTGGCGCATCCTGCAATATTCTCTTTAAGAAAACATTCGACCAAATGAAGATCCCTATGGCTGATGTGCAAGCCTCATCGTAGAAAATTGCTGGTTTCACTGGGGAGCCAAAGCAGCCGGTAGGGACCATTGATTTGTTTGTGGAACTTGGAGAAGGAGAGAGAAAAGTGGTCCGCAAGCAAACTTTTGTGATTGTCGACGAATTTTCTGCTTACAATGCTTTCCTTGGTCGTCCAACTCTGGCAGCGTTTAAAGCTGTTCTTGCCCCGTGGTGCCTCACTATTAAATTCCCTACAGACAATGGAGCAGGAGTTATAAAATGTGATCAAAATGCTGGGCGAGAGTGCTATCTAACAGAGCTACGAGAAACCAGAAAAAGAGAAATGGGAAAGAATGCGGCAGCCCCAGTCCGCATCAAAGAACCAGCCTTGTAGCAATTACAGGGCGGACCCTGCACTGGTGAGCACAGCGGAGCAAGGAAAGAGATGGACCCTAGAAAAGTCAGTGCAGGGGAAAATAGAGTGGTACCGGTGGAAACGACAATACCAATACCTGTTGACCCAAAGGACCCAAACAAAGTGTTGAATGTGGGTTCACAACTTAATGCGTCAATTCAAAATATCTTAATATCTTTTTTAAAGGCAAATCTGGATGTTTTTGCTTGGACTCATGCCGATATGTGCGGAATATCCCCAGAAGTTGCAGTGCATGCTCTAAATATTGATCCAAAATTTACGCCTGTGAAGCAGAAAAGGAGAACTCAAGGTCCAGAAAGGTCGGCGGCATTAAAAGAAGAGGTTGATCGGCTCATGGAGAATAATTTTATCAAAGAATCTACTTATCCGAATTGGGTTTCAAATCCAGTGCTGGTTAAGAAAGCCAACGGAAAATGGAGAGTATGCATCGATTTTTCAGATCTAAACAAGGCCTGCCCCAAAGACTGCTTCCCATTACCCAGAATCGACCAACTGGTAGATGGAACAGCGGGACACGAATTGTTATCTTTTATGGATGCTTACTCCGAATATAACCAGATCATGATGCATGAGCCAGATCAGGAGGACACGAGCTTTATCACCGACACTGGTCTTTACTGCTACAGAGTTATGCCCTTCGGGTTGAAGAATGCAGGGGCAACATACCAAAGACTCGTTAATGCTATGTTCAAACCGCAACTGGGCCAGACTATGGAAGTCTACGTCGATGACATGTTAGTAAAGTCTAAGAAAGCAGTGGATCACATAGAATACTTAGCAGACATGTTCGCAGTCCTCCGAAAATACGGAATGAAGCTCAATCCTTTAAAATGTTCATTTGGAGTGGAATCCGGCAAGTTTTTAGGTTTCATCGTGAGCGCTAGGGGCATTGAGGCCAGTCCAGCTCAAATTACTGCATTGAAAGAAGTCAAAGCCCCTAGAACAAAGAAGGAATTGCAAAGTCTCAATGGAAAAGTCGCCGCCTTGAGTCGGTTCATTTCCAAAGCCACAGATAAATGCATCCCATTTTTTGACGCCCTAAAGAAAGGAAAGAAAAACTTCGATTGGACTCCCGAATGCCAAAAAGCCTTCGATGAATTGATTCGCCATATGGAGACGCCTCCAATACTTTCTAGGCCTGGCGATGGCGAGGATCTTCTTATATACTTGGCAGTATCATCTCATGCTTTAAGTGCAGCGCTGATACGGGAAGACAAAAGGATTCAACATCCAGTTTACTATATCAGCAAAAGACTCACTGGGGCAGAGATGAATTACTCTAAGTTGGAAAAACTCGCCTATTGCTTACTAATTGCGTCTAGGAAGTTGAGGCAATATTTTCAAGCTCATCCTATCAAAGTCCTCACTGATCAACCTTTAAAGCAAGTCCTGTTTCGCCCTGAAACTTCGGGTCGTCTTCTAAAATGGAATATTGAACTCAGTCAGTATGACATCACTTATCACCCCCGAAAAGCAATCAATGGACAAGCTTTAGCAGATTTCATTGCAGAATTCACAGATAAGGGTAACAGTGAGGAGGAAACAGTCGACGATTCCCCAATCCAATGGAAGTTATATGTTGATGGTACGAAAAACGACTACTGTTCTGGAGCCGGAGTTGTACTTGAGACCCCTGAAGGTCGATCATTATGCTATGCACTAAGATTGGAATTTCCTTCAACAAACAATGAAGCAGAATACGAAGCCCTTATCGCTGGCTTAAGGATTGCTAAAGAATTAAACATCCGAGCGTTACAGATATTCAGTGATTCTCAGCTCATTGTATGCCAAGTCAAAAAGGAATTCCAAGCAAAAGGGGGGAATCTGCCCGCCTACTTGTCAAAGGCTTGGGAACTCCTGGGTGATTTCGATCATTACATGATAAGTCACATTCCTCGAGAAGAAAACATGAAAGCAAATTCTCTCGCAAAGTATTCGAGCACAGGCGAAGCTCAATTTCTGGGGCTAACTCCAGTGGAGGTCCTGTCGACTCCTAGCATTGATGAGATGGACATTGATTGGATCATGAGCATGTCTCAAGAGCAAGAATCATGGATGACTCCGATAATAGAATATCTGCTCAATGGATCCTTACCAGGGAACTTAAAAGAACGACAAAAGCTACTGAGAAAAGCCTCTCGATACATAATCCAAGATGGCCAGTTATACAGACAGGGATTCTCAATGCCATTACTTCGATGTGTATCCAGGGAAGAGTCTAAAGCAATCCTAGCAGAGGTACACGGAGGAGAATGTGGTGATCATTCAGGTGGCCAAACATTAGCAAAGAAAATTCTCCGATACGGATATTTTTGGCCAGAAATTAATCGAGATGCAGCAGAGTATTCCCGAAAATGTGACAGATGTCAAAGATTCACCAAAATTCCCAGAGCTCCTTCCACTGAACTCACACAGATGGTCAGTCCATGGCCGTTTGCAATATGGGGGATAGACCTTGTAGGACCGTTACCAACTGCCAAATCTGGAATTAAATATGCCATTGTTGCTGTAGATTATTTTACTAAGTGGGCAGAAGCTGAACCACTGGCTACTATCACCTCAAAGAAGATAATAAGTTTTGTGACTAAAAACATCATTTGCAGATACGGTGTGCCTCAAAAAATAATTACAGACAATGGAACTCAGTTTGAAAGTAAAGAATTCCAAGATTTTTGCAAGCGATTCAAAATCCGGAAAAGCTTCTCAGCAGTAGCTCATCCGCAGGCAAACGGGCAAGTGGAAGCCGTGAACAAAATTATTAAGTCAACCATCAAGAAGCAACTTGAAAGAGCAAAAGGTGGTTGGGTCGATAAGCTACCACTGGCACTATGGGCATACAGAACCACTCACAAAACTGCGACTGGGCACACCCCGTTTTCATTGGCATACGGGTCAGAGGCAATGATTCCGGTAGAAATAGAAGTCCCTTCACACAGAAGAATCCATTTCAATCAAGCAGAAAACGAAAAGCTACAGCTCGAAGCGCTAGATCTCCTTGATGAAAAAAGAGATGAAGCTAATCTCAGAATTGCAGCTCATCAGCAAAGAATAGCCAGACATTTCAATTCCAAAGTTCGCCAACGCAGCTTTGAGATTGGAGACCTAGTCCTGAAGAGAATTATGACAGCGATAGGTGTGTTTGGGCCAAATTGGGAAGGACCATATGTCATAGGTCAGAAGCTTCTTGACGGCACATTTAAACTCACCACTGTTGAAGGAGATCAAATTCCAAGGGCATGGAACAGCAACCATTTGCGTCCATACTTTACTTGAAAATTTTGTTGAAATATTGTAAAAGGAATTATGAATGTATGATTCTTGTAATTAAAGGCAATTGTAAAATTGATGCAAGTAAATAATGAAAGAATATAAAGTGGATGTAGGCCCAATTTCCTGGCCGAACCACTATAAATCTTGTGTTCCTTATTATTATTACATGTTTGCTTTATTTTCGATATAAAAAGTACATAGAATGTATTACTGAAATGTCGATTTAAATTTTTGCAGACAATGGAAGTGAAACTTGCACATAAAAAGACCAAGTGATCCTCGCCAAATTTCAAAAAAGCCCCGAATTCAAATCCTAGATAGGAAGTACTTCAATTGAACGGCCTATGATTTCAACTGAAACGGGTCTTTGCTAATAAATTGAGATCGTTTGAACAAACAAACATCCAATTAAGAAGCTAATGCTCGTTCTCACGAAATTGCCTGACAATGAAGCACACTTCCTTGGATTAAACAAGTTACTTGCGAGAAAAGGGAATGAAAGCTAAAAAAAAGAAAAAAGAAAAAAGAGGAAGCAGAGGATCATTGAAAAAGGCATAAGCAAGTGGACAGAGGAACAACCAGAGCCATCATCGGCAGCACAAGTCCTCTTCGGAGGCACAACTCTTCGGAGGATAAAGACCTCTAATGGGTCATACGCCACAAAAAAAGAAAGTTCTCTACTCAACAAAAAAGATTGGAGGAGTCATGACCCTCCAACCATGAGAGAGTAACTTCCAGGCTATGAAAACCCTCTCTGAGGCACATTTCACCAGGAGTTGAAGTGTTACGACCGCTCTTCGGAATTTCACTTCACCAGAGTTGAAATGCAAACAAAATAAAGACCTCTTCGGAGGCACATTTCACCAGGAGTTGAAGTGTAACAACCGCTCTTCGGAATTTCACTTCACCAAAGTTGAAATGCAAAACAAAATATAGACCTTCCTGGAAGCCCACGTTTCACCGAGATCGAAATAAAACTTCCAAGTGTTGAAACGTGAAAAGGCTTTCTTCGAAGGCACAACTCTTTGGAGGTACACGTTTCACCGAGATTGAAATAAAACTTCCAAGTGTTGAAACGTGAAAAATCCCTCCTCAGAGGTACAACCCCCTCCCGGGGACACAATTAAAGAGAAAGACCTCTTCAGAAGCCCACATTTCACCGAGATCGAAATAAAACTTCCAAGTGTTGAAACGTGAAAAGGCTTTCTTCAAAGGCACAACTCTTTGGAGGTACACGTTTCACCAAGATTGAAATAAAACTTCCAAGTGTTGAAACGTGAAAAAATCCCTCCTCAGAGGTACAAATTTCTATTTAAAAGAAAAATCCTCATCAAGAAGCATACTTTAACTTTCAAAGGAAGAGTAATTTACCTATTCTAAAAAAAAAAAGAGGGAAGAAAGTTAAAGTACATTCAGAGGTCCGCTTTACCACATAGAAGAATTCACTTGGCAAAATGTGTACATACGCAAAAGGGAAAAGTGATTTCTTCGAAGGACAAAGCGTAAAAACTTATATGAAAGGATTTGTACTCTATGAAAAATTTCTTCACGAATGAAATAGTCATTCTACAGAAAATAAGAGTGCAAGTCTCCTCAAAGTATAAAATATTGCAGCAAGCTTATGGTATGGGGGCAACACGGTATAGTTACATACAAAATACCACAAGCTCACTGCAATGTCATATAAATAAACTTGTGCAAAAATGAATAATAAATGCATTCTCAAATTCAAACAGGAGTTTATACAAAGAAAGAGGAATCATTTTATTCAACATTACTTTATATACAGGTACAAGTTTCAACAAAAGAAAAGCGGGGGGCCGATACCCGCACAATTCTCGACCATTACACAAAAAAGGAGTCAAAAAGCCCGAAGTCCGACTCTTCACTTCTTCTTGCCACCTTTGGACCCTTTGCCTGGCCAAATGATTAATTTTTCAGGTCTACCTATAGGCATAAGAGAAGAAGGAGAGGGAGGTGCAACCGGTGCAACTTCCGGTTCCTCTTCAGTAGTGATGATTTTCTTCCCCCTCCTCTTCGATGTTCCGTGCTTCTTTCTTCTCTTCGAAGAAGACTCACTCCCTGGAGTAACAAGAGCAGACAAAACTACGTCATCAGAGGGAGTCCGCTACGGAGAGATCTCGCCTCCTTCAAGTCCCTCGTCCTTCTACTCTTGCGAAGCAATAGGGTCATCCAAGCCATGAAGAGCCTCAATCTGTTCCTCTTGTGACCCGGGTTGTGAAGCAGAAGGAGGAGTCACCTGAAGAGACGGAGGAGGGATAACCGGAGGAAGTGAAGTCTGCACAACACTTGGCGTTTCAACTGCAGAAGAAGAGAAATTAAAAATATTAGTATCTCCCCGAAAGAAGGGAGATACGGGTTCGTCGAGATTCAAGAAGTAATCGAGAAGCTCATCAAACTTTTGAAGAGTAAGCAAGCGGTCCACCTGAATCGGACCAATATCAAAATTACGTGAAGATGTTTGCTTCGTAAGTTCAATCTCATAATTCTGAGCCCCGATATCCTCCAAAGCCTCATCATCAGTAGGGGTGATTATCCCGGTTCTTATAGGAGGCGGCGAATGAGCACTAGAGCCTGTAATGTCCACTTGGGGAGAAACTAAAGGGCGTTCAGAAGAGGTAGGCGGTATTTCTTTCTCAGAACGTTCCCCTTCCGCCATTCCGGCCCGTACCTTGGCGAGTTGCTCTTTTCCCTTGGCAAGAGCGGCGCGGGCATCATCATCGAGATAATGCTCTTCAAGAGCTGTCTCAGCGTAGCAAGCACCTTTACCACCTAGCATATCAAGTGCTGCCCCCCAGACTTCAGCTAATGTAATTTCATATTTAGGGCCTAGAAAGGCAAGGCTGCCACGCCCCAAAATGCTATGCAGATAGAAATCAAATAATGTGGAGCTAATATCAGCTTTGGTTGCTTGATGGGCCTCTTCGGCCGCGAGTTTACTAGCAACAGCCTCATCACGCTCCGTTTCGGCTATAGCAAGTCGAGCTTTTAGCATCTCTATCTCCAAGCTTTGAGAACCGGCCTGTTCTCGCAGCTGTAAAGTTTCAGCACGATATTCTTCTATGACCTTCTCTTGGTGTGTAAGCTTATCTTCGACTGCCCTTTGACTGGCATGCGCATCTCGTACTTGTTGCTGAAGCATGCTCTCCTTTTGAGAATGGAAAGTAGATGAAGTAGCTAATTCTTCCTTAAGCTTTTCTACTTCCGCTTCCAGCTTTTCATTATAGGAAGCAATACTTCTCATTTCGGCGTCATGCTGTTCGAGAGTCTTCTGCCACTCAGCCTTATCGTTCTCCATTGTGAGCATGGCCTCGAGATTGGCTCGGTTAACCCTCTGAAGTTCGTCGACAAGTTTTTGCCAGTTCGACATTCTTTCAATATCGGTCCTGACAGTATCAAGATTTCGCAGCATAGCCGGTTTGTCGAGAGGAACCAAGTCGAGATCAAATCGAACCCCTCTCAAGCACCACTGAGGAAATCGACTTTGAAGAGTGGGAGGACCTTGCTCGACTTGGTATGCGGGCCGGTTGATGATTGCTTGAATGTCGGAGCGAACGGGAGCAGGAGATTGAGCAGGAACATGTTCAGAAGCTGTCGGCATTGTTTCTTCGGTAAGTCTAGCCCGCTTGCTAGAAGAATCGTCTATGTGACCTTTACCTCTCTCATCGTGAGCTTTTCTCTTTTGAGTATCATCATCTCTGTGGGGAGGGTCATGTCTTTCTTGTTCCCTTCGGTGACGTTCTTCATATGCTCGTCTCTCGTCGGCTTTCCTGATGGCCCTCTCTTCATCCGATTCTCTGTAAGAAGGGAGATAACGCCTGTAATCATACTGGCTACGCCTCCCGTAGCGCTGGAAATCATCATAGTACGAGCCGCTGCGCCCCATAGGAGAATCTGGAATAAAAATAATAAGCTTTAGAAATCTTTAAAGTACAAGAAGATAAACGCGTAGAAGTGATGAAAAATCCTAAGTGTTGTGTAACGTGTAAACTACACGCATCAAGTTACAGACCACTCTGTGGAATAGATGTAGTGATAACTTGAGTAGGAGGAGTTGACATTTGTTGAAGAGAATATGTCGCCTCAATTACAGAAGAGACAGTTTTGGAAACATCATCTTTGAAAAGTTCTTGAGAAGTCACAATTAAATCGCTCAACCCCTCGAAAACATCATCGCCATCATGTTTTTTGGGACTGGCTTTTTCAACTCCTTCGTTGGCAGATCTTCCGGAAGATCGTGGAGTTTCTTCCTCTTCGATAACTGGGGCAAGTGCAGACTTATCAGACGGCCCCGCAACGTCCTTCGGAATTGAACATCTCACTAGTGGAGTTTCCATAGAGGTTCCTCCCTGCATGTGCTCTTTAATAGAGACCAGGGCATCAGGAGTTTCCGCCGAAGAATCGGGAATTTCAGTTGGAACTTCACGAAGTTGAGTAAAGCGAGAAGAATGAAGAAGCCCGTATTGATGTAGAAATTCATCATTTAACAAAAACTTGATACTCTCTCTTCTGCCGTCACGGCGTTCAATCTCTCGAAAGTTTGTTTATAGCACGGATCTCTAGAGGGAGGAGGAAGCGCTAAAACAGGAAAAAATAAAGAAGCCAAGTTAGCAGTTAGCAACTCAGATTTCGTAAAGCCCAAGAATGGAGAAATAAAAACAGGAAAATCTTACTTCCTACTCTCCAGATGGCATAAAACCCAGGAGGGCAACGAACAAAGAAATACTGGTTTAGGAATCCATGAACACTTTCAGGAAGGTCGGTGATGAGCTTGCGGTTTCGAGCACTCCTTATAACTACGATAGAGGGATGGTCTTTAATTTTTGTGAATGAGCAAAAGTAGCAGACTTCCTCGAAGCTCGGTAATCGGCCCAGAACTCTATTAAATAGTACACATAACCCCATCAGAATGGCATGACCATTGGGGTGCAATTGGAATGGAGAGATAGATAATCGAAGAAAGAACTGCTGAAGGAAGTCATTGAAAGGTGGTATGGCACCGCTCAAGCACATTTGGCGGTTGACAGCAATAAAGCCAGAAGGGGGCCTATCTGCAGTATCATTTGGCCCCGGCAGTAAGGCATCAGCTTCAGCAATGCCAAATTGGGTGAGCAATTGATTAAACACCCGCTGATTCAGAGTGGTGGGAGTTCTCTCCGGAGGATTATCCAACAAGTTGGCTACTGGGAAGACATCTTCAGCCTGGCCCATCGGTGCTTCTTGTTGAGATGTCATTCTACACAAGCAACTGGGTGTTCAAATGCGAAGGTGCACCTTTCCTAAAAGTGTGAAGTGTTGTGCAGAACTAATGAAAATAACAAGTAAATATAACTGGAATTAAACTGGTTGACAATTGATCGACTATGGTAATTTCAAAACTTGCTAATTTAGAGTTCAAGCATAATATTAGTGCAGGCTGGTCAGTTTCAATTGATTGTTTCAGTATTGCTTTAATATTCTACTTGAAATCAATAGCACTTCATTCACGCGATTTGTTTAAATTAATTATCTGTTATTAACTAATCTGTCATTTGATATGGGCAATCGATGACAGTATATTCGCCCCAGTTTTCTGTGAATGTTGTATTTAACAGGTTGTTAGCCTGCAAGTCAAAATAACCTGTGAATGAATGCAATAAAATTCAACAGTTCAAAATTAATGCAATGGTCCAAAGTTCAAACAGAATTCGCGCAAGTCATGACTCGTCAGCGGTTCATAAATTCTGAGTCGGCATTGCCCTAAGTCATGAGTCGTAGAAATAAGGAGATTATCTCCAAGTCTTATCTTGGCCACGACTCAAGGTTTAGGTCGTGAAGTATGTTAAAGAACTCTGGTTCAAAATAATAAGAAAATCTCCAAGTCTTATCTCGGCCACGACTCAAGGGTTTTATCTCGGCCACGACTCAAGGGTTTTATCTCGGCCACGACTCAAGGCTTAGGTCATGGAGCATGTTGAGTCGTATCATGGATAAATCGCAAAGGTCGCTGGATCGTACAAAAATAGCCGAGTCAAACCTACGGCAATATTCGAATCAATCTGACCCATTAACCATCTAACTCCTGACCCATTAACCATCTAACTCCTAACCCATTAACCATCTGATCCATAACCCGATAACCTCACAATGGTTAACCCCAGTTCCATCACACCACTAGGTCGCCTCAAATCTCGAATCGTTACAAGTAAGATCAAACCGCCTGCCTTTAATCCATCAATGTCCGATGTAATAATATTCGCAAGGATCAAGGGGGAAAAACAGAGGCGGAGATCGGCAATCATCAGCAATTGAAAAAAGATGCAAAATCTCTTACACGGTGTGATGCTAAAGATGATCGAAGAAAAATCAGGTTGGAATCGCCTTTGAGAGCTCGAAGATGCGTTAATGGCAGACACGGTTCAAAGGATAAGAAATAAAAAGTGGGAGATAGGAGGAACGAGTCAAGCGCTTTATACCTGGAAGAGCTGGAACTTGAATCGGCTCGCCCGAGTTATGATAAGTCGAAGCACACGACTTACGACTTAAGCGTGCGCTTCGAGGGGCAAATGTTAACCCCGTTCTTGCTCACGATTCAAAGAAATCAACGAGTTAAGGCCTGGGGTGAGCCACGACTTAAGGTGTTTAACGGCTCAGGAAGGATCTACGACTCAGGAAGCCTCACGACTCATCGAGTCACCGACTCACTAAGTTAATGACCTAAAGCTCAAAGCGACTTAAAGGGTTACGGCTCAAGGGAGTTAACACCGACTCAACTGATTACCGACCTAACATATGAACCGAATCAACGACCTATCTAGTTACGACTCAACAGGCAAATGACTTAGTAACCTTAGCAGCTTAAGAGAATAGTCCGACTCAACGTCCTTAAGGAGTTACCGACTCAACGACCTTGAAGGGTTACGACTCAACGATCTTGAAGGGTTACGACTCAGCGACTCAGGAGGGACAGCGACTCACCGGGTTATAGCCTTAGCGACTTAAAAGTAACGGCCGACTCAACGGGTTAACGACTCATGGAATTAACAACTCATGTGGCAGACTGACCTAAGTTTTCAAACGACTTAAGTGACTTAAGATGTCTAATGACCTATTATAAGTCGCTGGAGACCTAAGCAACAAGGAGCAAACTCAATGCCGCTTCCCTTATGTCACTGCCTGTTGACTCGTGATATTTAAGTCGGTCACGACTTACGACTCATACTGAGTCGGTCACGACTCATGACTTAAACAATTCCAACCCAGAAATTTGCCTATAAATACATGGCCACCTCCAACATTCAAAGGACTTTTGGCTCATTCTCTTCAAGCGCCGTTACTCTGCTGCATTCCAAACCAATCCAACACTTAAAGCTCTCAAGACACGAAGAGCGCTACAAACAACTTCGAGAAAAAGATCACACACATCCAACATGGATTTGAAGACTCTAATATCCATTGAAGTTTAGGCTACTTGTTCTAAGTGACTTGTAATCCAAAGTGTATTGTACTTGGAAAGAATTGTATCAGCTTGTAACGAGATCATCAATAAAAGTACTTAAAGTGGACGTAGGCTATACCCTTAAGCCGAACCACTATAAAATTGTCATTGTTTACTGCTTTTCCGCTATTATCTGCTTGTAATCTGTTCTCGTGTTATCGGGTGGTGCTTTCACAACTATAACTCATACACCGGGGTGTTAGCGTTCAAATTTTAGCGTTAACAGAAAGCTATAAGTTAAATCTTTGATTTAAGATTTAACAAGTTAATCCTATCGAAATGAAATTGTTTTGGAAATCTATGAATTGATCTTTGTGAAATAAATCTTTTTGTCTAAAGATTTGAAATGGTAATTTGTTTAAACCATCTGAAAGAAATGTTTGAATAATTAAGTTGTGACTTAATTGAAATCCCAATATCCATATGTTTTTGAAATACTGCGCTCACTATTCGGTTTAGCCGGGAGAGGACCTTTGTGTCATATATCCCATTCCGAATATGTGATACGTCGTTATGGATAGCATTTGAATACCGGTGATGAAGACCGGATATTTTCGAAAACGGAAGGACAACTCGTCGAATGTCTTTGCATCGACTGGTCCCCGGTATAGAGACTCCATATGTGATGGGAAGTCCGAACGTGATTAGTGAATATCCGGATTTCAAGGGCTTCTTTGGAAATGCCTTCGGTTCTGTTCGAACCCGGAACAGACTTGTATGGATTGTGTGTCCGACATTACACTTTGAGATATAAAGCAGATTCCTTTCAAATACATTTCTGTTGGTGGCGGAGAATTTATTCTCTTAGCTTAACACCCTTCTCTGAGACGTACGAGCTCAGAGGTTATGTAGTTGAAGGTTATCAGCGATATATTCCCAATTTGGTAATGTGACATGCTAAGTGTTGCTGTGAAATGATCATTGTTTGATCATTTGTGATATGATCATTTGTTTGATCATTTATCTTTGTGATCATTACTTTGATCATTTGTTGACCCAAAGCATGGCTTTGTACCAAAGCGTGGCTTTGTGGACGAGACTTTCTTGTCTTAGTGAAATGTGATGGGGGATTCTTGGTTCGCGGTTTGGTGGCGAACGGGAGACTCTTACCCCCACACGGCCTCTTTACGGGGTTGGTTAGGCGTAAGCCGTGACAGTCGAGAGGCTGCCCGTAAAAGAAAGTTTCGGGTGCCAGTGTGAGCCACGGTGGGTCTGGGATGGTTGCAAAGCCTACCGGTCGCCGCTGTATGCATATCGTTACATTTGGTATCAGAGCTAAGGTTGAACTTTAGCTCAGGAGTATAACACATTAAGTAGCTCATTAGAGATAGGGTGAAGTATCCCTAGAATGAGTATATCCCTAAGATATCCTTTTGAATGCCTCAGTAAATTCTCTTACTATCCACTGATAGTGAGTATGAGTGCGAGAAGAGAACGAGATAGGGGACAGGTAAATACGACTATAAATGGTCAATAACCTGCAACAGTGGAAACAACTTTCTTATCAATTTCCTTTGATTCGTTTCCAAATTCTTTTGATTTCTTCGTGATAGCTCCAGAAAGAAGTTCAGTCTGATGGTGGCTCTACGAATCGTTGGAGGAAATTTTTACTTCGTATCTTCATTGGTTTCTTATCGGCTTTTCGATTTAAACTCTAATGAATAAATTGGAAATTTAGAATTATGAATTGGAAATTTGACATTGAATTTTTTTTAAAAATAAATTGGAAATTTAAATTGAGTTAAATTGATTTATAGAATATGAAGAATAAATTGAATTGAATCGATAAAACGACATCGTTTAAAACCGAATTTGGAATTCTATTGTAATTTCTTGTATCTATTGTTGATATTCTGATTTGGTAAGCCAAATGCAGAATAGATATCTAGTTTGACATGGAGAATTGTTCTTCTATCTTTCGTCTATCTTTGTTATCTCTCTTTGGCGAATTTCGAGGACGAAATTCTTTTTAAGGGGGAAAGTCTGTAACGATCCCGAGTTTTAATTTATTTTAAATTGATAATTAAATTTAATTTTGATTTAAATTAGTGAAATTTATTGATAAATTGATTTGAAATTTCAAAATGAAAGCCTGGAAAAGAGAAAAAATTAAAATAAAATCAAAGCTACAACCTGAAGCAACTACAACTCAGAGATTAAAAGAAGATCTCCAGTTAGCTAAAATTCAAGCCTGTCACAACACAAAAGAACTCTGTCCATTTCTTAATCAGGTGAGTAAACTTTACCTTGTTCTGATTGAATTTCGATGCAAAGAATTGAGAATCTTGATAAAAATTTGTTGCATGCTGTTGAACTGAGTATATTGGAATGTAAATCTGGATTCTTGTGTTGATACATAAGTATTCATCTCTGTAAAAAAATTACAGAGCATAAACTTGAATAAAATTTTAATTCCTCTCATCTTAATCTTTGTTAGGCTAGGGTATTTAAACAAAAGATGTTTGTTTAAGATTAAACTAAGAGTTAAAAATATATTTAAGTTTAATAAATAGAAATTTTGTCTGGAAACTAGACAAATTAGACTATGTTCTTGTTACAGGCATTGAAACCTGTTAGAAAATTTGAAATCTTCCTATCCAAGTAATTTCAGATTTTGATTTCTAAATGAAAAATAGTTATAACTATGAAATACAAATTTTAAAAATATATTTTCATGAAAATATGAAGGATTGTTGTCTGGAAAGAGGAAAAAAAAACAGTGCAAATTCAAAATTTATCAAATTTTCAACCTGCTTGAATCCAAGTTTCATTAACATCATCCAAACCCATTTCGACAATGATGATTTTTAAAACAAAAATTAGGATTTTTAATTTCAAATTTAGGTCGTATTCACTAGATGAACGAGATATGGGTTTTTGTGAAAATCTGGTGATCGACACATGTTTGGGGGTCGGGTTTTGCATCCAGAGGTCCTGGAACGATGGTTGAATTCGAGAAAAATGCTAGATGATTTTTTATTTCATCATGGGTGAAGAATGTAATTGATTTAGGGTTTCAACCCAGTATTTTGCAAATTGTATTCGCGAGGCTATACTGTCATCGTCGTAGCGTCGAGTGCGGCCGGGTTTGGAGAGGAGGTGTATGGGTCGTAGGTGAAGATGCTGCCGGAGTTTGGTGGCGAACGGTGGTCGGAGGAGCGGGAAGTTGCCGTTGACAGGGTCGAAAGGGGAGGAGATGTTGAGTTCCAGGTTTCGAGTTTTAAACTTGAATTCAATTTCGAGTTGCTGTTGGATTTTTGGTGGTCGCGATTGGATCTGGAGATGGTCGCCGATGTGTTGAAGCCTTCGTGGATAGCCGGAGTTCGCCAGCGCCATGGTGCACGTGCACCGTGCACTAGTATCAGGGATCTAGAAAAGTTATGTAGTTGGGAAGATGAAGATAACTCGAAGGAAGTATCGAGTAATATTGGGTTTGGCTCGAGTCTTAACTCGAGTGCCTTTGGTTGTGCGCCGGGTTAGATCAACACTTAAACAAAATTTTGAAAAAAATACTCACACGAGTTGGTTTGGGGGAAAACTCGAAGCACTCAGGCATTTTTCTCGGGTGTGACTCGAAGTGGGTCTCATGTTTGATATAAAAACAGATTTTGACTTTAAAACCAGATTTAAATTTTAAATATTTTTAACCCATCTTTTAGGATAATTGTTTTGGCTTAAAATTGGATTAATAAGTGTTAATTAATTATAAATAAAAGGTTAGTTAATTAATTAATTAAGATAATTAATTAAGAAGCAATCAATTAATGAGAAGTGATAAAAAGATAATTTTTAAGTTTATTTAAACTTAAAATTCATATGTTGAAAATTTTGGTTTATCTTAAATTAATTAAGGATAATTTATTAATGATTTAAAGATTGATAAATCAAATGATTAAAGAATAATTAATTAAAGGTTAATTAATAAATGAAAGTTATCGAGGGATAATTAATTAATTAAAGGTTAATTAACTAATGAAAGTTATTAAGGGATGATTTATTAATTAAGGGTTAATTAATTAACATAATTAATTTGGAATAATTAATTATTGATTAAAAGATAATTAATTAAAATGGTTTACAATTAATTTATTATTAATTAACTAAGATTTGTAGTTTATTCGTAAGAAATTAACCTGGTATAAATTAATTATAATCAGATATTAATTTATCTTAATTATGAATATTTGGATTCTATTGGATGATTTGATTGTTTGATATCCGTGATATATGATGCTTTGTGATACATCCTGATATATGTTGTGATCTGTAATTTACTTATCTGTGATATATATCTGTGATCTGTGAATGAACGATAAGCGTGATAGTTAATATCGCTTATCAACTATATTTCTGTGTTTTAATCTGTGATGATTGAAATGATGTTGCACCAGTGTGTTAAACCCCTGTACCACACTTATACACACACAAATATGGATTTCACGAGGAAATCGATTGAGTCACAGATTTTTTTGAAAATAGTTTTGATTTTGAATTTTAAATTCAAATGGTTTGAAAATAAGATTGGGTTTTAAGTGAAAAGCTTTTGAAATGGAATTTCAAAGATGAAGCTATTTTGAATAACTTGATAAAGTTTGAAATTTAAATAATTTGATTTAAATTTAAATTCCAAATTGTGAAACTGAATTCTATAATTTGAAACTAGGGATTAAAAATGTTATACCAGTTATATATGGGTTAAACTATTTTAAAATGTATTAATTTGGGAATATGAATATAAATTAAGAATTTTAACTCGTATAAATATAATTGGATTTTTCTGAAACGAAAACTGTTTGTTTTCAATTAATTAAAGCTTTCACAGAAGTAATGAACTTCCAATTTGTGATTTCTAGTTTAAAATGAAAATGATTTCCAAGTTATAGAAACGGTTTGAAAGCTATAAGTTAAATCTTTGATTTAAGATTTAACGAGATAATACTATCGAAATGAAATTGTTTTGGAAATCTATGAATTGATCTTTGTGAAATAAATCTTTTTGTTTAAAGATTTGAAATGGTAATTTGTTTAAACCATTTGAAAGAAATGTTTGAATAATTAAGTTGTGACTTAGTTGAAATCCCAATATCCATATGTTTTTGAAATACTACGCTCACTATTCGGTTTAGCCGGGAGAGGACCTTTGTGTCATATATCCCATTCCGAATATGTGATACGTCGTTATGGATAGCATTTGAAGACCAGTGATGAAGACCGGATATTTTCGAAAACGGAAGGACAACTCGTCGAATGTCTTTGCATCGACTGGTCCCCGGTATAGAGACTCCATATGTGATGGGAAGTCCGAACATGATTAGTGAATATCCGGATTTCAAGGGCTTCTTTGGAAGTGCCTTCGGTTCTGTTCGAACCCGGAACAGAATTGTATGGATTGTGTGTCCGACATTACACTTTGAGATATAAAGCAGATTCCTTTCAAATACATTTCTGTTGGCGGCGGAGAATTTATTCTCTTAGCTTAACACCCTTCTCTGAGACGTACGAGCCCAGAGGTTATGTAGTTGAAGGTTATCAGCGATATATTCCCAATTTGGTAATGTGACATGCTAAGTGTTGCTGTGAAATGATCATTGTTTGATCATTTGTGATATGATCATTTGTTTGATCATTTATCTTTGTGATCATTACTTTGATCATTTGTTGACCCAAAGCATGGCTTTGTACCAAAGCGTGGCTTTGTGGACGAGACTTCGTCGAGCCTCACACCCCGAAATGGTCAAAACAGGAAAGATGCGGCAAGGTTATTAGGGGCTAGCACCCCTTTAGGGTATGTTCATTTCCTTCTGGAAAGGGGTGGTATCATGGTATGGAGCCCAGATACTTACTCATGTGGAAAACACTCAATTTATTATGGTGTGATGTTGGTTATCGAACGCTCGGATAAAGGTCCTAAAGGACCGGGGGATGGCATACTCGTGTCAGTATTTACCCAGTTAGGGGTAACCCGGCCTTGTGTTGGCAGAGATCCGGTTAGGTTCTCGGGACGTCCTTCCAGAGGCGTTTCCATGTGGCAATGGGAAGTTCCTTGGCCTGACCATTTGTTGGAAATCCAAAGAAACAATACGAGCATTGTACGGTTTTAGTTGTAGAACCTGTCTCCTCAGGAGGTAGCTATAGCGGACATAATATAATGGTACCTATGCTGGCTAAGATTTATATTCTACTTTCGAAATATTTTCTACACCGTGCACTTATAATAATAATATCAAAGAAATTTTCTGCGTATTAAGCATGTTTGACTATCATAAGAAGAAATCTCCTCCAAGTCTGCGTTTGCATTGTGTGTGTGGCGGGAGGTCTTATGGTAGTTTCATTTTCAAAAAGCATTGCGAATTTACTTTAAAATCTTTTGTTGATTGTTTTAAAAGATAAACTGTTTTTGTTGCTCACACCAGTCCCATGACTGATCCGGAGTTTGTTGTTCCTTTCCTAAACTCTGGGTGCTCACTATTTCCCACACGAGCAGTCTAGAGTTGGGTTTTTCAGATAGTTAGGTTCAGTGAATTATCTGGAGTTAGTTCAGTCTTTGGTTCGCACCAGTCTTGCCTAGCTTGGTGCATTGTTATGGGGAGTTCGAGCTATTGCTGGATTGGTTCTTGGAGATGGAGTTTCAGATTTGGAGTTCTTCGTTGAAGACTATCTTAGAGTTATTTGTTCCGCTGCTAGCATTATCTATATTTCTTTTCCGCTGCTATTTTCTTGTATCTCTGATGTATATTGATACTTACTGTATCATCTGTTGTATCAGATATTGTATCAATGCTGTACATCAATGTATTATTCTTTTTATTCCGCTATGTTATTTACTTAATGTGGTTATAAGCTCCGGCGAATCGGATTTGAACGGTCGAATCTACGGCATTCGAATACGATTTGAAGTATGGATGTCGATTTTCGAGCGGGCAAAATCCGCATTCGTTACAAGTTCAACATGGACAGATATAAGTGCACTCGTCATAGCAATATCCAGTGACAACCAGTACAATGCAAACCAAAATGAAGTGCAACCAAGACATATCAAGCACAGTGACATGAACAGGTGAAATGTAATGAACAAATACAACATGACATCAGGTATAAGCAACATAAGGCTAACAAGACCAAATGAGTCGAAGCAACTTTCATTTGAGTATGAAGCAGTTTATAGTTCAACAAAACAGTGAAGTAGTAGTTCGATGAACAAGTCAAGGTAAAAAAGAACGAAGGTAATTTGAATTCATGGAGTAATTCAAACAAGTCAATCAAAATTTACCCTGAAAATTATCTAAAAATATTAAAATGCCAAAGTCATAGGAAAAAGAACAGAACCGACTTGATAAAATATATCAAGAAAATTCAACACGAACAAGTCAAGAATTCATCACAAGCACTCAAGAAAAGATCGGATGGACAAGTGCAAATCACAGAAGAATTCAAACAAAAATATACGAACTAAAATTTAGGGTTTTAATCCTTATAAATTACCCATTAACATCATCAGCAAAAAGTATTCGAGTTCAAGCAAAACCAGAGCAAGATACAAATTCAACCACAAATCAATAACTCGAATCGAGTTCGAATACAAGCTACTGCTACAGAGAAATTATATGGCAAAAATCACATACCAAATTCACAGTTTCGAACTCAACCCTGAAAGCGACCGCGAGCCAAACCGAAGAAGCATTGAAGCCACTTATGGAACGACCAGCAATCAATTTGAATTTTTGTTTCAAGCGACGTTAAATTTCAAAACCCTAAATTTTGAAGAGGAAGAAACGAGGCGACCACGAATACAAAAGGGGACCGCCATCATATACGAATGAAAGAGAAGACGTCTATTTTTCCGTAAGTGTTTTAGGCCGGCCTCTGTATAAATATTGGGCTTGAATTATTTTAAATTAGGATTTAAGTTTGTATTTTGTTTTTAGGTTTTATTTTGAATTTTCTTTTAAAATTGTGTAACTCTCTAGTCGTACGACTAGGTTACAAACTATGGTGGTGTAATTCGAGAATTCGCATGTCAGTGGCTGAGTTGTAGCAAGGTTTGGAGCATAGGGTTAGATTAGTCATTAGTGGATGTCGCAAGTTTACATGTGTAAGCGTCTGACTACTTAATTTCTAGTAGAAACCTTGGAGGCGGCACGTAAGTAGGGTTTTGCCGAAGCTGAGTAAATTTACGTGTGATCTCTACTGCATTATTGTCTATGATTGTTTTTATTTCCGCATTAATTTTTATTATTGTTAGTACTATTCACTCCTCCTCTAGGGTGAAAACGATCCCACAAGGTGGTGATATGGTTTTATGTTTTGTAGGAATTTGTTGCAGGCATTTGTGAGGAAGTGGGGGTTGGGTTGTGGGTTGCTGATAGCAGGGAGGAGGTAGTTCATATTGTGCCAATGTAGAATGGATGTTTGGTTGGCGTGATAGTCGGGGTTAAGGTGAGGTGGCAATGATGTTTTTGGTCATGGATGTGACAGTGGAGGAGGTATCTGTTGGAACTATGTAAGCCTGCAGCGGAAGAAATGGATGAATTTCAAATTTTTTTTACCGTTTTGGATCTTTAATTGGCCTATGAAGTCTAAATATACTTCGAATTTTTCTAAGTTTCTTTTAAATAAAATAAATATTTTATTTAACTTCACAAATAAAGTTTCACTTTTATTTAATGTGTATGTAAGTTAAAGTATATCAAATATACTCTTATATACGAATTTGTATGTAACATTTACTTTTCAAATTTATCCAGAGAAGAAAATATGTGATTTCCTTTCTCTTAGTAATTTAACTAATGTGGGGACATAAATTTATTTGGAGAAGAAAACTTTTTATTTCATTCTACTTAAATTATTCAATTAATGAGGGATCATAAATTTAGTTAGAGAATGAAACTTTTCATTTCCTTCTCTTAATTAAATTAAACAATTGATTAGTAAGATAACATTAAGGACTAATCTAAATATGACATGAATTGTAAATATATTCACGGTAAATATTGTGAAAGTGCAACGTATAGAGAGTGTGCATAGTTAGTGGTAATTGATATGTATACATAAAATAAACAAGAATAATTTGAATGGTTATTGCATAGGAATTGAAATGGAAATAAGTAAAGGATGACAAGAGTGATTGATACAGATTTCTAATTAGTAAATTTAATTAATGCAATACACTAATGACAATCAATAGCTACCATAATGTAAGAATAAAGAAGATAAACAATGAATTGTATGCAAACATTATTGTTTTAATTAAAAAGAGAAACAATTTCATATTATGGCAACATGTGTAAAGAAAAATAAATTTTACATGAACACATACAAGTAGGCACAAACAGTACAAAAATAAGGGCTTTTGATAGCGCCAACACATAGCATTTCTGCTTTTCCACCTCTCAACGCCATGGAATAAAGAGCATTCAACGCTATGCACTGATAACTAAGGAGCATTCAACGCTATGCAACAAAAGGGTGGGAAATAATTTTTTTGTGCAGGAAGAAAAAATCACATCTATCACAACCTCACCCCTTTCCTCTTTTCACCTTGTCACCTCCAGAAAACAACAGTGAACCAAAATCCCTAAATCGTGAAATCCTTAAACCACCACGATGAACAGGCACGCAGAACAGCATCCCTAAATCCTGAAATCCTAACCACCTTAATCAACAGTCGATCCCTGAAACACCCCACACCTCTTAGTATTCCCAAAAAAGACACACTAAAGGACGTGATGCGTTATGGGTATAGCTAAAGCATCACAAAGATTAAGACTCACAAGACAAATAAGTAAAAGAAGAGGAAAACATTTAAATAATAACTTATCATTCAGAATTAAACCTCATCTCAAAATAGGTCATAAAAACATAACATGTCTCAAAAACTAAAAATCTCTTATGTCTCATGAAAATATATCTCAGTCTCACATAATCAGAGTACAAAAATAACAATAATAATTTCTTTCACAAGTGCCAATCCATCATAAGCCAAATGAAAAAGATGAAAAACAGAGGAATGCATCTGAAATGAGAAAACTCCGAAAATGCATCAACTATCCTCAACTTTGCTGGCCTATTGGGGAAAAAGGAAAGATAGAGGAGTGGGTCAGATAATAAGTCTGGCGAGTGAAAGTAATTACTAGAAATCTAAGCAAGATACAGATAATATACTAAGCAATAGTTCTAGCATGAAAGGAAGATACAGAAAAGATAATTTGCATAAAATATTGTTTTTGATTCTGTTTGACTGTTTGATTTGATTGTTTGCACTTGTCTTAAACTGCTGTGATTAGGCTAAAACATTAATCCTATCTCAACTACTAACTTGATTAGGCTGAAATCCTAATCCTACCCATTGATCGGCCTTTCTTATCTCTGTTGTGTCACTGTGAGCCAATCATGTTGGTTCCACGGTAAAAGACACCTCTTAGCGCTTAAGACGCAGTAGCGAATTATTTACCCTAATCAACGTCACATGCTCCGTCACCACCGGTACACACTAATCGTCGTCTCATATTTGTCCCTTTATTTACCCTAATCAGCATAAGCACGCCCAGCCTCACCCACGTGTGAGACCATAAGTTCTCGGAATGCTGTCGGTACGGTCCACTACTGCTATATTTTCTTATTAACTTAATCCAAGATCTAAGTTTTAAAATAAGTCATATTCTATTATTTCTTTCCTTCTAATTATAAGCTGCGTGTTATAATTCTTCTTGCAACTGTTACTCTTCTATTTTCTCTTTTTAGTTATAACCTCTAGTTATAATCATGCTTGCAAATATCGCAAAATTTTCTATTTCAGTCCATCTCCATTTTATTTTAGTTTTTCTCATTTTACATTTTATTTTTATAAATCTAGTGTTTTTTCTATTTTAATCCATATTTGTGAATTCTTCTCTTTTTAATATTTTATTCGCGTCAAAAAGGATTAAATTTCTATATAAAGAAACTAACATTTATAGGCTAAATTCCAACTTAAAACAAAAGTAAATAACCGTAAATAACTGTAAATAATTGAATAAAATAGCTAAATAAAAATAGACTGAGAAGAATTTCTAAAATTTACTTAAAAACCGTCTCAAAATTGTAGAAAAACTACAACTATTGGAACCTTATTATTTTAAATTGCTTAGAAATCTAAAATAATTACAGAACACTCACATATGGTCCTTAGCACTAATCCTATACCTTTTTGATCCACATTAGGATGTAAAATATTTTTATTAAAAAGATTTTCTTTCCAGAAAATTTTTCTATTTAGGGTTCAGCCTAAGGCAGTGAACCCAATGGGAGAAAATCTGACTAAGAAAAATAGTTATGCCAAGAGTTCTATTTACAGTTTGGCTTAGGGATCTCAAGCCGTCGAATTTGAAGATTTAATTTGGTGTAACCACGTCATAAGCCCACTAGGAACCATTGGATGCAGCTACGAACGCGCGGATTTCACCAAAAATCAGATCTACAGTCTTCGGCTCGCACCTAGACGAAAAATTGTCTGGGGAAGAATGCGGGTCAGGTCGACCAATGGGTCGACCCGACTCAGTCGCAGGTCAAGCGAACGGGACTGCTTTTTTTTCTTTTTCTTTTTTCATTTTTGTTTAATTATATATATAATTTTGATTTTCTTTGTTTCTCTCGTATCTTCTCCATACTTACTTGGATTTCAACAAGTTATATATAAAAATTGCTCAAAAAATTACCATGGTCCCAATGGTGCAACTCCCGTGTCTCAATTCTGATAATTTCCCAATAATATTTTATTATTCACTTAATTTGTTAATTAATTATTATTACTCTAATTTTTCGGGTCGTTACAATCTCAATCCTATGTGTTGGTGGCGTAATCTCTCTGCTACACTCGATCATAGTCCCTAAACAGGTCGTCACCATTTCAACTGCCGAGAACGCTAAAACCATACCACTTCGATTTGAAATGTCATGAGAGGTACTGCAACGGTTATTATATATTTTTTTCACTTCTTATGATTCTTAATCTATTCATTACTATCTCCTGACACATGTTTATAGGTTATTACAACCCTTAATTATGCTGTGGTGATACTTTTATCCCTTTTTCAGCATAACTAAATAGTCATGATTATGAGGTAATTTATTTAACCCCATTTTGTTATGATGTAAAGAAAATGAGATGAAATTAGTTGAGTATTTGATAGAGGTGATGATATTTGAATAGTATAATTTTTTTTTTTGTAAATTGTGCTGCTGACATAAAACTACAGTCTGATCAATTTCGGATATATATTTTCTTGCCTTCAACCATAAATCTCTTATTAATAATTCAAAGCACAATGCAATTCATTTTGAACCAATTTTAGAAACTGTTTGTTGAATAAATGTCAAAAATTAATCCTTCAATGATTATCAAATCGATTACCAATGTACATTACCTAATAAAAAATACAGAGAGAAAGAAATAGAAACTTGGATGTTGTGTCTACTAGAAATGAAATGTTCTGTTCATTCATTGTTTTATACACACAAACTAATAAATTTTTATATATTACAGTAAAATTAGTTTGAAGGTTTAATGTTTTGATTTGGGTGTCAAATGTTTTTTCTGTTTGGTTGTTTGATATGTCATGTGCATACTGCTCAGCTGAAAAGCTTATTATACCTAAAAGCATTGATGCTTACGTCTCGCCTTTAAAACACAAAAATGCATTGTGTGCTTTTTTTAAAACACGCATTTAGTTGTTCGAACCCTCATCCATCAACCTATGCAACAATTGTCTTCTATAACCCCATCGTTGTATAAGCAATAGGTGCTTTCAACACAGGTGCAATATGTTTAAGCATAACCGTGCTTCTAGCAAAGTGGTGGACCTTTTGAGAAAGTGAACCATCTGGATAGCTTCATAAAGCAGTTGTTTTTAGAAGAAAAATTGAAAAGGTCAATTTTGAAAAAAAACAAATGAATTTTTTTTTAAATATTACTTTGACTATTTGAAAAACAAAACAACTAATCATAGTCATGGTAACATGATACGACGAATTGTTTTTCCAGTTAATATTTTTCCAGTTAATATATATTAACTCGTTGGATCACTTGCTCCATATTAATGTTAAAATAGTAAATTATTCAGTCCATTTTAATCTTCCATCTTCTCAAGGATCATCACAAGTTAGCAAATCGATTACGATTTTATAATAGATTCAATCTTCAGTTTTCATTTAGTTTTTAACTGGAGTCGGTGATTCTGTTTTACTAGCAGAAACTAATGTGATTTGGAAATCACAGGTGAAACTAAACTGTCACAGTTGCATAAAATGCCACAGTTTTTTATGTTGATTATATGTGTTATTTTAAAGAATTCATTATCATGTTCACGTACAGCTATGTTCACTGAAGTGTATATTCTAAATATTTATTTTCAATGTTGGAAGTTTATTATGGTTACAGGTTTATGCATATCGTTTAATATGAAAACAAATTTTCATGTGAATTTAGTGTCTTAATCTATAAGAGATGATCAGAGAAATTTAGGTAACCTAAATTTTTTTACAACTGCAAAAGTTATACATTTTTTTTGCTTTCCACTAGACCTTGATATTGTACATTTGTATAATTATCTTTCTCTATTAATTTCTCTACAAAATTATAGTTTATGTTAATTTTGATCAAGATTGTATTCAAACTTAATCTTTCAAAATCTAAATATTCCATTTTCATTATCTTAATAGTTAGCATCATTTTATCATGGTTCTCAAACCTTTTAGGGGAAAAATCTTGTTGCTACTAAAAAGACTAAAATATTTTACTGGTTTGCCAAGACCGTTTGAGAAAATATTCATGAATCGAAAATTAGTTCACAAGTACAAGTTACCTGGGTGTTGCTAAAATCAATATCCAATCACTATATTGGCCACCACCACATAAGTTATTGGGTAGTGGTATATGCATTACAGTTGTGTAGCCAATTGTAATTATATTGCCGCACTATTGGTGTTGAAAATTTCAAAATATCATTATCGGATATAATATAAAGAACAAACAGCCTAACATTATAAGCCAGCAAACAAGATTAGCTTCCTCCGTGAAAGAAAATTTTGGTATTAGAACTGAAATTGGGAAAAAAGTTATTGTGATATATAAAATGATTACTTTATCAATGTATAAGTTTTGAGTTGGGTTTCTTTTCTATTAATGTGAAAAAATATATGGTAAATCAGTATCTGAGCTTCATGATACTGAGGGGGTGGTTATGGAAGAGGGAAATACTGGAGTTGCTGATAAAATAGCTGCTCATGAAGATATGTGCAAGTAATATAAGTTTATCTGATGTTATATCCTCTTCTGTAACACTTTAGGGGATCATTTTAACGCAGCGGATTAATTAAACAAAACTTCAATCGATGAAATGAAGCAATCGGTGAGTTGAAGATACCAACATGCCCAAGTTCGTTGATCCAAAGATACCGAACTCTAGCTATCTCAAACACGTTGATAGCGCACTATACCGTGTTCTAAGATCTACGATTCTTCGCACGTTGATCTAGCGCACTAGATTCCGTGAATCGGCTTCTACGATCGTTGAATCGAGCGCACTCGATTAACCGAAAGAGGAGATAGGAGATTACACTCAACTACCAATTGGAGAAGAAAGCACAAAGCAATCGACAAGAAATTTTATTTCAAAATCAACTAACTCAAAATGTACAACACACGCGTATTTATAGGGTTTTCACAACTGGCCCTTAGGTCGTGACCGACTCATATCTCACGACTCATCTAAGTCGTTGCCGACTCATCTAAGTCGCTGCCGACTCAACAGACGCTACATACTGCCATTACAACACTTCATACGCAACCGACTCAAGCAGGGCACGACTCACGACTTACTACCTCAACCCCAACTCACCCGACTCAACACGTTACGACTCACAGACAATACAAACGACTCAAACACGACCGACTCATATAGTACATACATGACCCAACTTATGTCGTAAACGACTCACGACTCATCAAACACACAAGGTACACGACTCAACAAGCCAAGCGACTCAGCCGACTCAACTCCTTGCCGTCCTAACTCCCTCCGACTCAAGGCCTTCACTAGCTGGGGCTTTCCCTTGCTTCATGCTAAGTCGTAGACGACTCATGTAGATATCATTAGGTCGGTACATCTTCTCCTGAGCTTGGTTAAGTCGCAAACGACTTATGGATAGACCGTTGAGTCGTGGATGATTCAACTCCGATGCCTTGTTATCTCGGCCTGATTTCTCCCGTGGTTTGTTAGGTCGTGGACCTCCTTCCCTAGCTCGGAAACGACTCAAACCTTCATTGAGTCGTGGACGAGTCATCACACTACACCACAAACTCGTGTTTTCAGGAATTAAAGTTTGCACAACTTCTTCTCTGGCCTTAGCTGCATCATCCTCCCCTGGTTGAGAAAAATTCGACCTCGAATTTGTAAATTCTTCCTCAACAATCCCACCTCCATGATATGGAATTAAATGTTTGATGTTAAAAACATCAGAAGTATAAACATCATCCGGTAACTTTAATCGATAAGCATTCTCATTAATTTTCTTCAAAACTTCAACTGGACCAATTTTTCGCGCCTTCAACTTGTTATAAGCACCCACTGGAAAACGATCCTTTGTCAATACAGCATAAACCAAATCACCTTCCTTAAATTCAACATTTCGTCGTTTCAAATCTGCAAACTTCTTATACTTCTCATTCGATTTCTCCAATCGTTTCTGAACGACTTTATGACATTCAGTCAACTCATCAACAAAATCAACAGCTCGTTTAACTGTTCCCTTCGACTGTGGTACTACTGCTAAATCCAACGGTCCCCTTGGTAAGTTTGAATAAACCATCTGAAACGGGCTGAATCCTGTGCTACGATTCACTGCATGATTATGAGCAAATTCTGCCTGGCATAGCTTCATGTCCCAACTTCTCAAATTATCCTGTACAAGACAACGCAACAAATTTCCCAATGACCTGTTAACAACTTCTGTCTGCCCATCAGTTTGCGGATGATAAGCACTACTAAATTTCAGTTTCGTTCCCATCATCTTCCACAAACTCAGACAAAAGTGACTCAGAAAACGAGTATCTCGATCAGAAACAATAGATTCTGGTAAGCCATGAAGTCGATAAATCTCCTTGAAAAATAACTGTGCCACTCGAACTGCATCTGCTGTCTTCTTGCAAGCAACAAAATGTGCCATCTTCGAAAACCTGTCCACTACAACAAATATCGAATCATTTCCCCTTTGAGTTCTGGGCAAACCCAAAACGAAATCCATGCTAATATCAATCCATGGCTTAGATGGTACTGGTAATGGCATATACAACCCTGCATTCGTTGCCGTTCCCTTTGACACCTGGCAAATATGGCATCTCTCCACGAATCTTTCAACCTCTTTTCTCATCGACGGCCAAAAATAAGACTGTGAAATCAACTGCAAAGTACGATCACGGCCCACATGCCCTTCCTCGTGCAACTCTTTGACAATTTTCAACCTCAAGCTACAGTCTGGAATACACAAACGATTCCCTTTAAACAGAAAACCATCAACCAACGTAAATTCATCGGTACTCTCACCCTTCACTTTTTCAACATATTTCACAAAGTAAGGATCTTCATTAATCATCTCTGGCAACATTTCAAACCCTGTCACTTCAACTTTCATTGTCGTTAATAAATGACTCCTCCTACTCAAAGCATCAGCTACCCGATTTGTCACCCCTGATTTATGTTTAACGACAAAAGTAAACTGCTGTAAATATGCAATCCATGATGCATGTCTCGCTGAAATTTTATCCTGCCCCTGTAAGTGCTTCAATGCCTCATGATCAGTGTACAGAACAAATTCTTTCTGAAATAGATAATGTCTCCAATGTTTAATCGTTTGCACCACAGCATAGAATTCAACGTCATATGTGTTGTATCTCATCTTCGCCCCTGACAACTTTTCACTGAAATATGCAATAGGTCTCCCCAGCTGACTCAACACTCCTCCAATTCCCACCTTTGATGCATCAGTGTGTAGCTCAAACAACAGCTGAAAATTAGGTAGAACAAGAATTGGTGCAGACGTCAACAATTCCTTGATCTTCTCAAAAGCAACTCCCGCTTCTTCTGACCATACAAACTGTTTTCCTTTCATGCAATCGGTAACTGGTGCCATCACACTACTGAAGTGTGGAATGAACCTTCGGTAGAATGATGCCAATCCATGAAAACTTCTAACTTCAGTGATAGTTCTCGGCTGTGGCCAATTTCTAATAGCTTCAACTTTACTCTGGTCAACTTGAATACCTTCTCTTGAAACAACATAACCCAGAAATAGAACTCTATGCGTCATAAACACACATTTCTTCGTAGCAGCATAAAATTGTTCCTCACGAAGAATAATCAATACTTCCCTCAAATGTTGAACATGCTCCTCCGTACTCCTGCTGTATATCAGAATATCATCGAAATAAACCACGACGAACTTCCCAATGAATGGTCTAAAGATTTGATTCATCACCCGCATGAATGTACTAGGTGCATTTGACAAACCAAATGGCATAACCAACCATTCGTACAACCCCTCTCTCGTCTTGAAAGCTGTCTTCCATTCGTCTCCAGGTCTGATTCGAATTTGATGATAACCACTCTTCAGATCAATCTTCGAAAATATAGTTGCCCCACTCAATTGATCTAACAAATCATCCAACCTTGGCATAGGAAATCTATATCGGACAGTGATCTTATTCAAAGCTCTACTATCTGTGCACATCCTCCATGTTCCGTCCTTCTTTGGTACTAATAATGCTGGCACGACACAAGGACTCAAGCTTTCCTGAACACGTCCCTGTTCCAACAACTCTTCCACCTGCCTTCGTAACTCCTCATGTTCCTTCGGACTCATTCGGTAGTGTGGTCGATGTGGTAACACTGCTCCCGGCACAAGATCAATCTGATGTTGAATGTCTCTAAGTGGCGGTAACTTCTTAGGCAACTCCTCTGGAAAGACATCTTCAAATTCTTTCAAAACTGGCTTTGCTTCTTCAGGAATTTCAACTTCTTCACTACTCTCTCTCCCAATCAACAAAAACACTTCAGGTTCTTCTTCGACTTCCTTGACAAACTCCTTCAAAGTCAACAGAGTTTTCAATTCCTCAATCTCTTCTAGCTTGCTCTCCTTCTGCTGTTGCTTCTTAGGAACCAAAGTGATTTTCGTACCCTCGAACATGAAACTGTAACTATTGGCACGACCATCATGCTGTACTGCTCTATCAAACTGCCACGGTCTGCCCAACAACAGATGACACACGTCCATGTTTACTACATCACACCAAATTTCATCTTTGTATTTCTTCCCAATAGAAAAATTAACACAAGCTCTTCGACACACTTTCACTTCACCACCCTTCCTTAACCATGCTAGCTTGTACGGTTTAGGATGCTTCTCAGTTTTCAAGTTCAATTTCCTCACAGCCTCTGTAGAAATAATATTATCGCAACTTCCAGCATCAATAACGAACTTGCAAACTTTCCCCAGAATAGTGCATGTCGATTGAAAAATATTGCTTCTCAACCAACTACAATCCTCCTCTTGCTTTGGTGTAAGACATGACCTCCTCATCATAAGATTACAACCTTCATCTCCAAACAATTCTTCTTCCTCCTCAACATAAGGTGTATTTGAACATTCTGCCTCCTCACCATTATCCTCCTCAACTTCTGCAACCATGGTTCTCTTCTTCGGCTTCGGACATTCGTTGCTTTTGTGACCCAACTCCTGACAATTATAACACTTGAACCCACTGCTAACCTTCGCCTTCTCAGCCTCCTTCACCACTGGCTTTGAAACAGGTTTAGGAACATTAGAACTTCCACCAACACCCCTTGCTTGATTATTGGAATTAGTAAACACACCACCTCCACGCCTTCCTTGCTTCTCCCAAGCCAACGCTTTCTGATGTGCCTATGCAACTGATCTAGGATCAAACATATTAACCATATCCTGGATCTGCATTCTCAATCCCCCAATGAATCTAGCAGTTAGCTGTTCCTCCGTTTCCATAATATCATTTCTGGCAATGAGTTGGTAAAATTCATCAGCATAATCACTAACAGACTTCGTCCCTTGCCTCAGATTCTGCAACCTCTGGTACATAAGTGATTGATAGTTGTAAGGTAAGAAAGTAGATCTCATCAACTTCTTCATCTTATCCCACGATTCTATCTTTGACTTCCCCATTCTCTCCCTTGTAAGTTTAGTTTGCTGCCACCACGCCAAAGCTCTCCCCCTCAACCTAGTAGCAACCAACTTCACCCTTCTATGCTCAGGAACTTCCTTGAAATCAAAGATCTCTTCAACATTTGAAACCCAATCTAAGAACTCTTCAGCAACCATCCCGCCTTTAAACTCCGGAATCTCCATTTTCATACCCGATTCCCATCGACGATCATCTTCAACATCCCGATAAGAATTTCGAACTTGGTCTCGATCTCGATAATGAATACTAGTTCTATCACCTTCTTCAACAAAATCAAAAGTACGTCTACATCGATCTCGACCATTATCATCCCTTCGTTCATGCATACTTCTTTGACTATGTCTCTCTTCATCTCTATATACTTCATGTTCAAATTCACGTTGACTTCTTCTCTCTTCATGTGCATAGTCATGATGATCCCTTCGTGATGAAATTGACGTTTCTCTTCTATCTCTACAAGAATGTGGTGATACCCTCCTCGCTTCCGTAACCGATGGCGAAACTCGGTTTCCTCCATGGTTCGAGTTTGGTGATCTCCTCCTTTGATTCAAATCATTCATCAATCTCTCCAATTTTCCAATGCCTTCATCAAACTTTTCATTAATACGTTATTCCATAAGTTCGGCTTCTTCTCTACGATACAAAGCTTCAACGTTTTGATGTCGATTAGCTCTCCTTGGTGGCATGGTTGAAAACTTCACAAACACTTCAACAATTTGAACACAAAACTTCAAAAGCTTTCACAAACAACAAGGCACGGCTCAACAGTGCACGGCTTCCCTTGTCTCGGTTTGCTTTGCACGACTCAAAGTAACTCGGTCCAATACTTCAAACCTTGGCGCGCAAAACCCAAGACCAAATTCAAACAATGTCCGACACTTCGATCCAAAATGAAATGAATCAAACACTCTAATGTTGTTACAAATTCAACAAGAACACAATGAACTCCTTCAAACTTCAAAAACTTCAAAAACTTCAAAAACTTGGTTCCAAGAATCAACTTAGCTATGATTGGCTAAGTATGGCTCTGATACCAATAAATGACGCAGCGGATTAATCAAACAAAACTTCAATCGATGAAATGAAGCAATCGGTGAGTTGAAGATACCAACATGCCCAAGTTCGTTGATCCAAAGATACCGAACTCTAGCTATCTCAAACACGTTGATAGCGCATTATACCGTGTTCTAAGATCTACGATTCTTCGCACGTTGATCTAGCGCACTAGATTCCGTGAATCGGCTTCTACGATCGTTGAATCGAGCGCACTCGATTAACCGAAAGAGGAGATAGGAGATTACACTCAACTACCAATTGGAGAAGAAAGCACAAAGCAATCAACAAGAAATTTTATCTCAAAATCAACTAACTCAAAATGTACAACACACGCATATTTATAGGGTTTTCACAACTGGCCCTTAGGTCGTGACCGACTCATATCTCACGACTCATCTAAGTCGTTGCCGACTCATCTAAGTCGCTGCCGACTCAACAGACGCTACATACTGCCATTACAACACTTCATACGCAACCGACTCAAGCAGGGCACGACTCACGACTTACTACCTCAACCCCAACTCACCCGACTCAACACGTTACGACTCACAGACAATACAAACGACTCAAACACGACCGACTCATATAGTACATACATGACCCAACTTATGTCGTAAACGACTCACGACTCATCAAACACACAAGGTACACGACTCAACAAGCCAAGCGACTCAGCCGACTCAACTCCTTGCCGTCCTAACTCCCTCCGACTCAAGGCCTTCACTAGCTGGGGCTTTCCCTTGCTTCATGCTAAGTCGTAGACGACTCATGTAGATATCATTAGGTCGGTACATCTTCTCCTGAGCTTGGTTAAGTCGCAAACGACTTATGGATAGACCGTTGAGTCGTGGACGACTCAACTCCGATGCCTTGTTATCTCGGCCTGATTTCTCCCGTGGTTTGTTAGGTCGTGGACCTCCTTCCCTAGCTCGGAAACGACTCAAACCTTCATTGAGTCGTGGACGAGTCATCACACTACACCACAAACTCGTGTTTTCAGGAATTAAAGTTTGCACAACTTCTTCTCTGGCCTTAGCTGCATCAACAGTTCATATTTAATGATGACCCCTTTGAAACTGTACCCTAAAGAATATACTTCCAGTACTAATGCTTTCAACTGAATGGTGATATGATGGAAACTTTAAGTGTGATGAAAATTCTATGTATAAGTGGTAAAGGGAAATAATGTATATAGTCGCATCCTAAATAATAAATTAGGTAATTATGAGCTATCAAATTGGAAGTTTTCAAGAATTTGGATCTTTATATTGTTTGAAATTGGAGATTATTGACGGAAGTGCCCCCATTCTACTATTCAGCAGCAATTGTTTTTTATCTCTTAAAAACTTATTATGGTAGACAATAGTGAAAATTGTTGGATCAGATGCCGATCAGTTTATCACTTTTTTGATGATTGTTCGTTTTCATCGAATAATTGTTCGTTGGTTGTTACTCTTTGATAATTGCTGGCTTTTGATTGGTAAACTTAGATTTACATCAGTTGAGTTAATTTTGAGTAACAGAACTTACCTGTTAATTTAGTTACAGTGGATAGGATAAAACAAAAAAACAAAAAATCCTACATGAAAAATCTCATGAAGTCATATTGGGCATTTATTAGTGGTTCTCCATCCTCCTACCATGAATTTCATTACAGAGATAAGATGAATATTCCATCGTTGAGCTTTCTCTCTACGGAACTATGGCCACATGCCTAACATCTCCTATCTTATTAAAAATATCCACTGAAAAATCTCTGGAAAACAATTGCAAAGGTATCGGTCTAAACGCAAGGAGAAGAAGACCTCATCTTGTTCTATGTTCTGCCAGCACCACAAATTACAAAGATGAAGTGGGCATATGAGGTGAAAGACGAGGGCAAAATAGGTATTTGGTCTCAAGATTCAGATGGGGAGTTAGAAGAATGATTGATGTTGGGAAAGAGATGAAGAGTGTTGCCTATGTACACGTTGAGGCTTTCCATGAACACGTTGCACTTTTCAATGACTTCTTCCTTGATTCCTTTAAGGCAAGTTATTCTATTTTCTTCTCTCTATTCATCTGATTGTGGCATGTACTTATTATGTTTGAATGTACGGGCTGAGGTTCTTGTAGCTGTGATATACAAACTTAAAAATTCAACATCAGACAGGTATGCTTGTTTGGTGGCAGAGTCACTTAGGACTGCAGATGAAGCAACTTCACATAGTGAGCATAACAATATTGTGGGAGTAGTAGATATTACTGTGCAAAGAGATGAAGATGTTGTTCCACATATTAACAGAGCATACGGGTACGTTTAGGTGTCCGGCATTGCTATGCTCATTAATTACAGGCAACCAATGCATGTAATTGATACATATGTATCAGAATAATAAAGAATATGAACGATATAAACTGCAATACCACCATTACAAAAAAATTAAATATGACAGGAAGAAAAAGGTGAATACTGTTGAATTTATGTGATTCAAATATTTTCAAAGAAGAAAAGAAAATAATTAATTGATTCATTCAAATAATTAATTAGGCTATATATGGAAAAATAAAAAAAAAGATATGTGTGTTATCTTTTTAAGAAAGAAACTAATTAATTGCTAATCAATTAATTAGTCAGATATGTTATATGAAGATAAACAAGTTTATACATGGATATTGATTTAAACAATGAAAATTTATGAAAACATAGATTTTTTATCATTTATGTGCATTGGAATCAAATAAAGTAACTTGTCAAGGTTGTCACATAATATGAAAATTAATTTTCTTCATCTTCAAGCATCCTTCATTTTCATGCCTATTTAAATGAAGGAAGTTCATGTTGAATGTGAGAAAGCATCCACCACTATTCTGTTTTTTAGTAAACCCTAATTTCTGCAGTCAAACAATTAGGGGTTTAGAGCGTAAATAAGTCTTTGGATAAATTGATTATTCAATTTGTAAATATAGATTAGTCTCTCTACTACTACCTATAATTTTGCAATCTCTCTCTTTTGTACTCAATTTATTCAGTGAAATAAAGAATGGTTTTTTGATCCGTGGATGTAGGCAACCTAGCCGAACCACGTTAAATCTTTGTATTCTCCGCTCTTCTATTTCTCTTTTTTTAGTGATTATTTTTCATTGAATTTGTGCTTGATAATTGGTCGACAAGCTAGATCCTTCTCTTGGTTGTTTCTACGCTTTAGCATTCCGCTGCAGTTTTGGAGTTAGTGCAAATTAATTGAAATTCCGCACAACAGTTTGGTATCAGAGCTAGCTGTCTTGTTCTACATTAGTTGTAAATGACAAATTCTTTCAGTAGTAATATGAAAAATTATGGTATCACCAAATTTGTTAGAAAAGGAGTTTTTGGTACATGGAAGATGAAGACTAATGATGGTGTTCTTCAGCAACAACTTCATTCGTTTAGAGAAAGTGATAAAAGTCAGAAGCACCTTGGAGGTAGAAGACATATGCGTAGGTCTTATTTCATGGATCCTGGAAGGGGTTATTGCTATTATTGTACGAAGAAGGAGTATTTCATACGGGATTATCCAGCTCTTAGAAAAAAAAGAGAAGAAAAAAGCTTCAGTTTTGCCAGCAGTTAGACCAGATGCGTATAGACGTGATAGTAATGCATCATTATTTTCAGTCAGTATTTCACCTTTAGAGCATAATAGTTGGGTGACTGATTCTGGAGCCTCTTGTTATATGACGCCGGATAGGAGCTGTTTTTCAGTTACAAGAAGATTTATGGCAGAGCAGTTCATATGGGGAATGACACATCTTGTCATGTTGTGGGCGTTGGAAGTGTGAGATTTAGGATTTATGATGGTGTTATTAGGACTATCGTGGATGTTAGACATGTTCCGATGCTACGTTGAAGTTTTTTATTAGATAGAGCTTTGAGACTTGGTATGAGGATAATAATAGATGGAGAAAATTTGAGAGTGGCGAAGGGTTCCTTGGTTGTGATGAAAGGGTGTGAGTTAATGATATTTATGTGCTTCAGGGAGAGACGGTCTTAGAAGAGTCGGTAGTTTCTACTGATTCTATTATTCAAGATTCTACTCAGTTATGGCATCTTCGTTTCGGTTATATTGATGAGGAGAGTCTTGAAGTATTAAAGAAGCGTGGGTTGATTGATGGTGTTTGTCAGTCAAAACCTAGCTCTTGTGGAGATTGTTCTTTTGGAAAGAAGACGCATGTCACATTTGATGTTGGAAGACCTAGAGCTACAGAGTTTCTAGAGTATGTTCATTCTTATGTGCGGGGACCAACCCCAGTTGAATCTTTTGGTGGAGCCAGTTATTTCATCTTATTTGTGGATGATTTCTCACGTAAGGTCTGGGTCTATTTCTTAAAGGCCAAAGACAAAATATTTGCCTAATTTTGTACGTGTAAGACCTTGGTAGAGAAGCAGTCGAGGAAGCGTTTGAAGGTTCTCAAAGTTGAAAATAGTATCGAATTTATGTCCCAAGAATTCACTAACAATTGTACATCCGATCATTTTATTAGAGATTTCTCTATTTCTATTGAGTCACATTGTTATGGAGCGGCGGAGAGCATGTGTCGGATATTATGGAAGAGAGCTATGAGCTTGAGAATCACCGCTGGCCTAGAAGAGGGATTTTGGGAAGAAGCGATATCTATGGCAGTATTTCTCATCAATCGCACACCTTCTATTGCCATAGATATGAAGATCCCAGAGGAGATATGAAAAATAAATCCTATTGATTATTCCTTCCTTAAAGTGTTTGGTTGTTCAGCTTATTTAGAAGATGAGAGACATGATAAGTTGAAGCCTAGAGAAAGCAAGAACATTTTGTTAGGCTATAGAGAAGGAGTGAAGAGGTATATGTTGTGGTGTAAAACAACTAAGAGAATTGTGACTAGCAGACATGCGATATTCAATGAGAGGTCTTTGTTCAAGGTGGAGTGTTTATCAAGTGATGACATTAGAAGAACAAAAAATTGCGAAACACATTTGGAGTCATCAGATTATTTCCATATTCGGAGAGATATTAGTATTTACGATGATACCTTGGTTGATGAGAATATTACAAAGGTTCATATTCTAGTTGGAGCTCACTTGCTGGAAAGGCCTTTTGGTTCAGTTGGCTCTGTCGGTAAGCATATTAGTAGCGATGATTCTTCATCTTATGCTTTGGATGTTGTGAAGCTTGTTGGTGAGTCTGTTGATGTTGACTTAGGAAAGTCTAGCAAAATTCTTATGGAGGAAATTAGAGTAGATAATGTTGAGTTTGTCCTCACTCAATTTGGAATGGAGAATGTGAAGCGCGCTGTAAAATCTCCAATGGCCTCTCAAAACTTAGCATCTACAGTTTCATCTCCTACATCGGATATGTTGAAGAATTTTGGTACTTTCTCATATGCATTTTGTTTGTTGATGTTCATACTATCTTTCTTGTGTTTGGAAAGATTTGGAAGCTCTATTTGGGCAGTATTGCCCAAACTAGTTCACATTAAGCTTGTTGATATAGACCTAACAATTTGTCAAGATATGGTGATGCAGAGAGATTGTTATATTTGAATCAAGGTGGAGTGTTGTATTTATGTGATTCAAATATTTTCAAAGAAGGCAAGAAAATAATTAATTGATTGATTCAATCAATTAATTATACTATATATGGAAAAATAAAAAGGAAGGATATACGTGATATCTTTTCGAGAAAGGAAACTAATTAATTGCTAATCAATTAATTATTCAGATATGTTATATGAAGATAAACAAGTTTATATATGGAGATTGATTTAAGTAATGGAAATTTATGGAAACACGGATTTTTTTTCGTTTAAGTGCATTAGAATCAAATCAAAGAACTTGGAAAGGTTGTCACATAATCTGAAAATTAATTTTCTTTATCTCCAAGCATCCTTCATTTTCATGCCTATTTAAATGAAGGAAGTTCATCTTTATGAGTGTGAGAAAGCATCCACCATTATCCTCTTCTTCAGTAAACCCTAATTTCTGCAGTCAATCAATTATGGGCTTTGAGCGTAAATAAGTCTTTGGATAAATTGATTATTCAATTTATAATTATAGGTTAGTCTCTCCACTACTACCTATAATTTTGTAATCTCTCTTTTGTACTCTCTTTCTTCAGTGAAATAAAGAATAGTTGTTGGATCTGTGGATGTAGGCAACCTAGCCGAACCACATTAAATATTTGTGTTCACCGCTCTTCTATTTCTCTTTGTTTAGTGATTATTTTTCATTGAATTTGTGCTTGATAATTAGTCGACAAGCTAGATTCTTCTCTTGATTGTTTCTGTTCTTTAGCATTCTGCTGCAGTTTTGGAGTTAGTGCAAATTAATTGAAATTCCGCACAACAGGCACTATATTGCTTGAGGCATGCGATACAATGTCAAGAAAATGGGGTCACGAGTATCTGGCCCTACGAGTTATGAAGATGATAGTGCAGCTCAGAGGTTGTACATCAATGCAAGCTATACGATTATGTCCACAGATCATTTTTGTGTTACCTTCATTGTAAAGAGAAGGCTGGTTTTGATGATCAAACATTCTGCACTGAGCTAGAGTAGATAGCTTATGATTTCATCTTCACTGTTGATTTCACCATGGATATTTTTGTCTTGTTTTTTTTTACATTTTAGTGTGTGGCTACAAAAATAAAAAAATATCGCGAGCTGGGGATTTCGAACATATGTTTGCTATGGTAGGTGCATGCTAAAACTTGCAACAAATTATGGTTTTAGTGATGATAGTCGTCTTTGGTTACTATAAGTTTAATCAAACTAGAACACAAGCACTCATCCGAAAACACTATGTTGACGGATTTCATATAAACATATCATGGTATAAACAAGCATAAGTGGATTTCAGTAAAATATAGTTTTAAAATCTAACTCTGAGTGTCAGTTTAAGAAGTTTACAGCAATATAAGGTGATGAAAACGCTTTAGGTGATCTATTTCTTTTTCGTTTGGTTTAATGAGTGCTATAGAAAATTATATTTTACTCATCTGGATTATGTTATTACTTAGGTGACAAATTAGAATGAAAGAAGCAAGAAACTGGCATTAACTTACAACAAGTTGACACTTGTGACACCTTAAGGGCTTAAAAACTTGGTAAGTTGTACATAAATATTTGTTTATCCGAAAACGACATGCTTTGTTTCCATGTGGTGCATTAAGCAAACAACTTTCTCTGTCACTTCATAATACATGAGTTGGTAACATACAGTGTTCAGTTTGTCATAGGTTGGCATATGCTTTCTACATGCCATGTTGTTTCTCCACTCTAGTATTTTCATTTTTTAGGAAATGGTGAACATTTGAGCACATAACTGCACGATATTGAAATTACTGTTTAAACTTCAACCATAGAAAGGCGAGATGTCCACATAGAAACATGATTTGAAGCATTATTTTTGAAGAACTATGAAAAAAATGCATCATTGATATGAGTTTGTTATTATTATTGTGCATTAGAAACATGATGGTAAAAGTAATTATATTAATATTACTGAGCTAAAAAAAATCAAATAGGAAAGGTTAAATCTTTTGAAAAAATATTATGTGTTTTTCATTTTGTTGGTTGAATCATTAGAAGATTGTTTCATTTTATTCTTTGATTGAATTTGTAGTGGTTCGGCCTGCTTGTGTGATTACTCTACTCTTCAATCGTTAAGTTTGGATCTTGATCGAAATAGATAAAATTTAGCTAGTGTTTTTCGGTGTAGTACGTGATACCATTGCCTCTTATCATGTTAAATTGAATTATTTATTGCTAGTAAAGTTGTAAACTGTAATAGAAATCCTGCATCTTTTGTATAAAATCAAACTTAAATATGGATGAATGATGTAACTTATATATACAAATCTGCTAAATTAGTAAACGTATATTGTGTTTAGGTGTGATCTAAAAATGAAAAATCAGAGAAGATTGCATCTGGATTACTGAATCCTTTTCTAGCTCGTTTAAAGACTGCTCAACATCAAACTGTAAAAGGAGGTTATTCGATCACCTTACCACCTGATCTTTCCTTCGATGCATTTTGGTCTAGAAAAGCGATTGTTGAAAGGTATGTAGTCATAAGCTTTTGTTTGACATTATGTGCATTTCATAATTTGATCATTTATAAAAATGATTGCATTCTTTTATTAGGTTTGTTCAGTTTATAAGCAGACTGGAATTTTGGAACGAGTGGCTACAATCGAGTCTGAGATTTTGCAGATTGATGAAGCAATTATTGGTTCAAGGCAATGAAAATCTTGGTTCAAGCTCAGTAAGTGTATAGCAGTATAGCACTACGTTGTTTCTTGCACTTTGAAATTTACAACATGTCCATGATAAAACTTTGATGTTTGCAATTTGAAAGTTGGAAGATCATAATACTAAATCACCAGAAAGCAGTGAGAGTATGTTTGAATTTTTTGGTTTGTATGTGTATTAGGTGATTAAAGATGGATACTTCCATTTTGTTTGTCAAAATTATAGGTATTATTTTTTTGCTCACACATGTGAAATTTTTTGTTTTTTAATAATGGTAGGTATCAAACCTGCCTGATGCCGATTCAAACAAGGCAATAGTTCTTTAGAAGGTATGAAAGTTTTGCATTGGTTCCAATTCAAGGCTAATGCTGCTTCATTAGAGAATTCTATGAAATTTACTATTTTAAATTGATGATAGTCGGGATCAAACTCAAATGCACTAGTTATACTACTGATTTTTTTACGAGCACCATAGGACATTGCTCTACTACACATGATGGCCAAGTTCATGCAAATCTGTTAAATTTGGTGATACAAAATCACAAATAGAAGGAAATAAATATGAAAAAGAAAGAAAGAGAAGATTTTGTTTCCCCTAATTAATAAACATATTTGATTATGTGTATTTCTCTTTCTAATTGGCTAATCAATATTTTTTTACCATTTAATATTAACTTGGGCATTAAGTAATTAATGTTATAAATAAAGACTAGAAGAGAGAGTGTAAAAAGTGGTGGAAATCTATTTGCTAATTCTCTCTTCTCCATCTTTGTTCTTCTCCTACAACAATTTTAGCCATAGAGATCAAGACTCTCTTTCTCAATTTGGTTATTGGTTCAATTTGTATTTTGTTTACTTTTGTTTTGTTTGGTTAATTGTACACAAATTTTGGTGAATCAATTTCTAAAGACGGTGGCTGGGTGGAATCTCTTGTGTATTGATTTCTGATTTCATGTCCATTTATTTTCTATCCAAATTTATCTCTTTATGATTTGGATGGTAAAATATCTATGGTGAAAAGCTTCCACAAAGCAAAGTTTTCACTGCAGGTTGGTATCAGAGCTAGATTATCACAAAGCTTAAGGTAATTGTAAATTTGAAAAAATTATTGAGATGTCAGATGTGATTTCTTTTTCAAAGATGGCTATTTTGGATGAAAAAACTGGGGTATTTGGAAAACTAGTATGGGAGATGTTTCATACCTTAATGATCTTCATGATCCAATTGATGGAGATGGGAAGAAGCCCTCCGATGTATAGGAGGGAAAATAAAAGAAGATTGATTAGAAGGCAATTGCATTGATTCGTCGGTATCTTGATGATTCAGTCTTCCATCATGTGTTTAGTTTTGAATCCACGAAGGCTTTGTGGGACAAGTTGTTATCTTTGTATGAATTGAAGAGTGCTATAAATAAGGCTTTTCTTATTCAAAAGTTGGTTCAAATAAGATTGGATGGAGAGAAGTCTGTTGCAGTGCATTTGAACGATTTTCAAGATGTAATAAATCAATTGGCAAATATGAATGTCAAATTTGATGATCAATTACAGGCTCTTTTATTGATGGGTTTGCTTTCAAAAAGTTGGGAAACTTTGGTTATTTCATTGAGTAATTCCAATGCTAATGCAACTATCTCACTGGAAACTGTTCGAAGTAGTATTTTGAATGATGAACTTAGAAGAAAATGGTCATGTGTGAAATTAGTTCAATATGAGACTATGGTAGTAGAGGACTCGAAGAAGGATACAAGTCCGAATAAGAAAGTTGCTATTGGTAAAGGTATGTCAAAAAGTACCATTTGTTATTATTGTCATAAAAGGGTCATATGCGCAATAGGTGTGAAGCATATAAAAAGGATCAAAAGAAGGCTATAAATAGTGACAGTGATAGTGATACACGGATGGAAATAACTGAAGGTAGCGACAATGATACTCCTTCCGATGTCTTTATTAGTGAAGAGAAGCTTTGGAAGATGGTTTCGGGAACCCTTTTTCACATTTGTAGAGATGTGAATTGTTTCTCTTCTTATGAGAAGAGTGTCGGCATGATTAGGACCACCAGTGGAGTAGAGCTATCGATTTGTGGTATTGATCTATCCGGTTTCATATGCATGATGATGTGATTAGAGAAGTCTCGGGCGTAAGGCATGTTCCTTCTACTTCACATAATCTTATTTCTCTCGGTCGGTTAGATCGCCGTGGTTGCACTTATGAGACTCGACGTGGAGTTTTGAGAGTAAAGAAGGATGGCCTTGTAGGGATGAGAGAAGTATTGGAAGAAGGAAACCTTTATAGTTTGGTTGGTCATGTAGTCGACTATGGGAAGTGAGTGACAGTTGGAGACCCTAGTCCATAGGCAGGGGAAGAGGCTAACGTGTTCGTTGCTTATGATGATCGTGTTGACGATCATATTTTAGACAGGGTCCTCATGTTGATGATGCTCTAGGGATCCACAATGATCATATAATGAGCTCAGATCGAGTGGTAGACATGTGTCAAGTAGGAAAATCCACGAAGACTATATGGAGGTCTTTGTGATGTTGTAAACGCTTTTAAGACCGATTGTTGTGGTGCACCTCATGGGGAGAGATACACCACTTGTAAGATGTAGCAGAGGTTTGTAATTTGGTATGATTGAGACATAGGGAGTTGTGATAAATCTAGAGATTGCATGCTTGATATGTTGAAAATATGTGATTTTGCAACAAGGTGGAGTGCTAAATTTTGGTAATACAAAATCACAAATAGAAGGAAATAAATATGAAAAAAAATTATTTTTTCTAATTAATAGACATATTTGATTATGTTTATTTCTCTCTTTAATTGGCTAATCAATTTATTTTTTGCCATTTAATATTAACTTGGCCATTAAGTAATTGATGTTATAAATAGAAACGAGAAGAGAGAGTGTAAAAAGTGATGGAAATCTATTTGCTAATTCTCTCTTCTCAATCTTTGTTCTTCTCCTCTAACAATTTTAGCTATAGAGATCAATTTGGTTATTGGTTCAATCTGTTTTTTCTTTACTTTTATTTTGTTTGGTTAATTGTAAACAAATTCTGATGAATCAATAAAGAGAGTGGTTGGATGGAATCTCCTGTGTATTGATTTCTGATTTCATGTTCTTTTATTTTCTATCCAAATTTTTCTTTTTGTGATTTGGATGATAAAAGATCTATGGAAAAAAGCTTCCGCAAAGAAAAGTTACAAAATCTGCAAACGTATGTTCTCTTGATGAAAGTCCTGTTATTAATTTCCATTCACCAATAACTCATGTAGTCATTGTTAAGTATCATGTTCAGTTTCAACTGTGAAGTCTAATAATACACACTCACTAATTTACCTCTAATAAGAAAATAATGTTTTCAAACACCAAATACTATGTGGTCACCATCTTCACTCCTGTCGTCACAAATGCTTAAGAGGACGAAAGAACAGTTAATAGTTGGAACTAATTATCTACTTCATTTCCAGGACAACGGCGCAATGGACATCATTTATGGAACACTGGGGCTCAGTCTGATTTGCAGCAAACGATTATCACGAATTTGATAGGCCTCTTCACAATGAAAGATTGATTACGAGCATACGCCCATCCATGTCTATCAGCAACAAAAAGGTTACCGCACCATATGGTGCACTCAACTTGCATAGAGAAGAAGATAATGATCTACTATACGGAAGATGAAATATGCCATCTAATTCTGGTTCAACTAGGTTTGCATTACCATCGTCCTCCACTAAAGGAGATCGATCATCTATACTTACTAGCTTATGTGCTCAATTTCCATCAATGAATCAGTCTCAGAATCATATGGCTCGACCTTTACCTAAAAAAGTTCACGCAATTCACACAATAGCAATGATGCATCAGTAGAAGAACACAGTGGAAGATCAAGACTTGATGCCAAAACACGAGCACAGTAACTTTGCGGTACTAGGATCAGGGATCAAGAATTGCAGAAGATATCTGTAGAGTATCCTTGCAATATTAGCATACCGTAACTTGATATTGAAATGTTGTGTAGAAGTTTGGATCATTTTGACCTTCGGATGCAAACCAGAGAGACGAAGTCATAGGTCGGCTCCGACCTAACTTGTTTTTAAGACGAGCATGACCTAAGAAATCACAAGGTGAAGAGTTCCGACCTAACGAGCCTCGATCTAATGAGCTCCGACCTAAGAGGTTGCAGGAGGAAGACACACGAGTTAGTAAAGAAAGATTGAGTCGTTTTCGACCTAACGAAGAGGCAACACGAGTTAACGAAGTTTCGGTTTTTGGTCGTTCTGATGTTTTAGGTCGGCAACGACCTAAGGAAGAAGACTTAGGTCGGCCACGACCTAATGATAATGTTGAAGAACGCTCACGACCTATGGAAGGAATGTTAGGTGGTCTACGACCTAAAGAAACATGTGGAAAGAAGCTACGAGCTAACAGACCCTTAGGTCGTATGGAGGAAGCCGCGTTTTTAGGTCGCGTACGACCTAACTCCTTTAGGTCACGGAATGATTTCTGAAGCCGCTCCTTTAGGTCGCGAACGACCTAAATCATAAGCCGTTGATGTGCTAGGTCGCAGACAAGTGTGAGCCGTTGGTCTTTAGGTCGTTATGTGTGAAGCGCCTACTGTTTTGTAATCTGTTAGGTCGGCAACGACCTAGTAAGGTCGTAGGTTGTAGGAGGGTTGAGTTACCGTTGTTTTAGGTCGCTGGAAGGGTGCTGTGTGTCTGTTAAGTCGGCAACGACCTAATATAGGTCGTGAGATGGGTTGTTTGTAAGTGTGTGTTGTAATAAGTCGTGCACGACCTAAGTGTTGTCCAATGTTGAGTTGTGTGTGTGTTGTAAACTCTATAAATAGCAGGGTTGAGTCATTTGTAAGGAGGTTGATTTTTGAATAAAATTCTCTTTTGTTAGCTTTGTGCTTTCATACAAATTGGTAGTTGAGTGTGATCTCCTATCTCCTCTTTCGGTTAATCGAGTGCGCTCGATTCAACGATCGTAGAAGCCGATTCACGGTATCTAGTGCGCTAGATCAACGTGCGAAGAATCGTAGATCTTCTTTCTCGGCATCGTGCGCGATCAACGAGACGAAGATAGCTAGAATCCGGTATCTTCGGATCAACGGATTTGGGCCTTGCAGTATTCTCAACTCACCAATTGCTACTTTCACCGATTGAAGTTTATTTTGATTAATCCGCTGCGTCAGTTTGGTGTCGGAGCCATACTTAGCCAATCATAGCTAAGTTGATTCTTGGAGCCAAGTATTTGAGGTTTGAAGTTGTTCGTCGTGTTCATCTTGAAGTTGCAACAAATTTGAAGATTTTGATCCATAGCATTTTGGATCAAAGTGTTGGTGAGTGTTTGAATTTGGACTTGTTGGAAGTTTGCGCGCCAAGTATTGAAGTTAGAGGTCGAGCCAAGTTCAAGACCAAGCCGAGCAAGTTAAGTCGTGAGGATTTGTGGCCGAGCTAAGGAGTTGTGCCGAGCGACGTAAGCCTTAAGTCGTTCACCTTGTGTAAATTTGAAGCCGTGACTTGTTGTTTGAGAAGCTTTGAAGTATTTGTGAAGAGTTTTCAATCATGCCAACAAGGAGAGCTAATCGTCATCAAAACATTGAAGCTTTGTATCGAAGAGAAGAAGCCAAGCTTATGGAACAACGTATTAATGAGAAATTTGATGAAGGCATTGAAAAGTTAGAGAAGCTGATGAATGATTTGAATAAAACTCAAAGGAGGAGATCACCAAACTCGAACCATGGAGGAAACAGAGCTTCGCCATTGGTTACGGAAGCGAGGAGGGTATCACCGCATTCTTTTAGAGAGAGAAGAGAGACATCAATTTCATCACGAAGAGATCACCATGAGAATAGACATGAAGAGAGAAGAAGTCCACGAGAATTTGAGAATGAGCCATATAGAGATGAAGAGAGACATAGTAGAAGAAGCATGCGTGATCAAAGGGATGTTGATGGTCGAGATCGATATAGACGAACTTTTGATTTTGAAGAAGAGGGAGATAGAGCTAGTATTCATTATCAAGATCGAGACCAAGTTCGAAATTCTTATCGGGATGTTGAAGATGATCGTCGTTGGGAATCGGATATGAAGATGGAAATTCCAGAGTTTAAGGGTGGAATGGTAGATGAAGAATTTCTTGATTGGGTGTCAAATGTTGAAGAGATCTTTGATTTCAAGGAGGTTCCTGAGCATAGGAGAGTGAAGTTGGTTGCTACTAGGTTGAGGGGGAGAGCTTTGGCATGGTGGCAGCATACTAAACTTACTCGTGAGCTAATGGGAAAGTCAAAGATAGAATCTTGGGAGAAGATGAAGAAGTTGATGAGAGCTACATTTTTACCTTACAACTATCAATCACTCATGTACCAGAGGTTGCAGAATCTGAGGCAAGGGACGAAGTCTGTTAGTGATTATGCTGATGAATTTTACCAACTCATTGCCAAAAATGATATCATGGAAACGGAAGAACAGCTAACTGCTAGATTCATTGGGGGATTGAGAATGCAGATCCAGGATATGGTTAATATGTTTGATCCTAGATCTGTAGCGGAGGCACATCAGAAAGCGTTGGCTTGGGAGAAGCAAGGAAGGCGTGGAGGTGGTGTGTTTACTAATTCCAATAATCAAGCGAGGGGTGTTAGTGGAAGTTCTAATGTTCCTAAATCTGTCAATAAGCCAGTGGTGAAGGAGGGTGAGAAGGCGAAGGTTGGCAGTGGATTCAAATGTTATAATTGTCAGGAGTTGGGTCACAAAAGCAATGAATGTCCGAAGCCGAAGAAGAGAGCAATGGTTGCTGAGATTGAGGATGATGGTGAGGAGGCAGAGTGTTCAAATGCACCTTATGATGAGGAGGAAGAAGAATTATCTGGGGATGAAGGTTGTAATCTTATGATGAGGAGGTCATGTCTAACACCAAAGCAAGAGGAGGATAGTAGTTGGTTGAGAAGCAATATTTTTCAGTCGACATGCACTATTCTGGGAAAAGTTTGCAAGTTCGTTATTGATGCTGGAAGTTGCGATAATATTATTTCTACAGAGGCTGTGAAGAAGTTGAACTTGAAGACTGAGAAGCATCCTAAACCGTACAAGCTAGCATGGTTAAGGAAGGGAGGTGAAGTGAAGGTATGTCGAAGGTCTTGTGTGAATTTTTCTATTGGGAAGAAGTACAAAGACGAAATTTGGTGTGACGTTGTAGACATGGATGTGTGTCACTTGTTGTTGGGCAGGCCATGGCAGTTTGATAGAGCGGTACAACATGATGGTCGAGCTAATAGCTACAGTTTCATGTTCGAGGGTACTAAAATCATTTTGGTTCCTAAGAAGCAACAACAGAAGGAGAGCAAGTTGGAGGAGATCGAAGAACTGAAAACTTTGTTGACTTTGAAGGAGTTTGTTAAGGAAGTTGAAGATGAGCCTGAAGTCTATTTGTTGATTGGACGAGAGAGTCATGAAGAGGTTGAGATTCCAGAAGAAGCAAAGCCAGTTTTGAAAGAATTCGAAGATGTATTTCCAGAGGAATTGCCAAAGGAGTTACCGCCACTGAGAGACATTCAACATCAAATCGATCTTGTTCCGGGATCAGTGTTACCACATCGACCACATTATCGAATGAGTCCGAAGGAACATGAAGAGTTACGAAGGCAAGTGGAAGAGTTGTTAGAGCAGGGACGTGTTCAGGAAAGCTTGAGTCCTTGTGCTGTGCCAGCTTTGTTGGTGCCGAAGAAGGATGGAACATGGAGGATGTGCACAGATAGTAGAGCTTTGAACAAGATTACTGTTCGCTATAGATTTCCTATGCCGAGGTTGGATGACTTGCTGGATCAGTTGAGTGGAGCTACTATCTTTTCGAAGATTGATTTGAAAAGAGGATATCATCAAATTCGGATTAGACCTGGAGACGAATGGAAAACAGCCTTCAAGACGAGAGAGGGGTTATAAGAATGGTTGGTTATGCCATTTGGTTTGTCAAATGCACCTAGTACATTCATGCGGGTGATGAATCAAATCTTTAGACCATTCATTGGGAAGTTCGTGGTGGTTTATTTCGGTGATATTCTGATATATAGCAGGGGCACAGAGGAGCATGTAGAGCATTTGAGAAAGGTGTTAATTATTCTTCGTGAGGAACAATTTTATGCAGCTACGAAGAAATGTGTGTTCATGACGAGAAGTGTATTATTTTTGGGATATGTTGTATCTAAGAAGGGAATCCAGGTGGATCAGAGTAAAGTCGAAGCTATTAAAAATTGGCCACAGCCGAGAACTATCACTGAAGTTAGAAGTTTTCAAGGGCTAGCATCATTCTACCGAAGATTCATTCCGCACTTCAGTAGCGTGATGACTCCAGTTACTGATTGCATGAAGGGGAAACAATTTGTATGGTCAGAGGAAGCGGGGGTTGCTTTTGAGAAGATCAAGGAATTGTTGACGTCTGCACCAATTCTTGTTTTACCGAATTTTCAGTTATTGTTTGAATTGCATACTGATGCATCGTAGGTCGGTATTGGAGGAGTTCTGAGTCAGAATGGGAAGCCAGTTGCTTATTTCAGTGAAAAGTTATCAGGAGCAAAGATGAGATACAGTACATATGACGTTGAATTCTATGATGTGGTACAAGCTGTTAAGCACTGGAGGCACTATCTATTTCAGAAAGAATTTGTTCTGTACACTGATCGTGAGGCATTGAAGCATTTACAGGGGCAAGACAAGATTTCAGCGAGACATGCATCATGGATTGCTTATTTACAACAGTTTACTTTTGTCGTGAAACATAAGTCAGGGGTGACGAATCGTGTAGCAGATGCATTAAGCAGGAGGAGTCATTTATTAACGACATTGAAGGTTGAGGTGACAGGGTTTGAAATGTTGCCAGAGCTGATTGAAGAAGATCCTTACTTTGTGAAATGTGTAGAGAAAGTTAAGGAAGGAAATACCGATGAATTTGTGATGGTTGATGGATTCTTGTTCAAGGGGAATCAATTATGTATTCCAGATTGTAGTTTGAGATTGAAAATTATCAAGGAGTTACACGAGGAAGGGCATGTGGGCCATGATCGTACTTTGCAATTGATTTCACAGTCTTACTTTTGGCCGTCGATGAGGAAAGAAGTGGGAAGGTTTGTAGAGTGATGCCATATTTGCCAAGTTTCGAAAGGAACCGCGACTACTGCTGGGTTGTATATGCCGTTGCCTGTACCGGCTAAACCATGGGTTGATGTGAGTATGGACTTTGTATTGGGATTGCCGAGAACGCAGCGTGGTAATGATTCTATATATGTAGTGGTTGACAGATTTTCTAAAATGGCACATTTTATTGCTTGCAAGAAGACGGCGGACGCTGTTCGTGTTGCTCAGTAATTTTTCAAGGAGATCTATCGACTTCATGGATTGCCAGAGTCTATTGTGTCGGATAGAGATACTCGTTTTCTGAGTCACTTTTGGTTAAGTTTGTGGAAGATGGTGGGAATGAAGTTGAATTTTAGCAGTGCTTATCATCCACAAACAGACGGACAGACCGAAGTTGTTAACAGATCGTTGGGAAATTTGTTGCGATGCCTTGTGAAGGACAATCTGAAGAGTTGGGACATGAAGTTATGCCAAGCTGAGTTTGCACATAATCATGCAGTGAATCGTAGCATGGGATTCAGTCCATTTCAGATTGTATATTCAAATTTACCCAGGGGACCGTTGGACTTAGCGGTGGTACCACAACCGAAGGGGACGGTTAAACGAGCTGCTGATTTTGTTGAAGGATTGACGGAATGTCATAGAATCGTTCAAGAACGATTGGAAAAGTCAAATGAGAAGTATAAGCGGGCTGCTGATTTGAAACGACGGAGTGTTGAATTTAAGGAAGGTGATTTGGTTTACGCTGTATTGACGAAGGATCGTTTTCCGGTGGGTGCTTATAACAAGTTGAAAGCTAGAAAAATTGGTCCTGTGGAAGTTGTGAAACGGATTAATGAAAACTCTTATAAGTTGAAGCTGCCGGAGGATGTGTACACTTCTGACGTGTTCAATGTTAAATATCTTGTGCCATATTATGAAGATGAACAATCAGATGTAGGAAAATTTGCAAATTCAAGGACGAATTTTTCTCAACCCGGGAAGGATGATGCAAACCAGAGAGACGAAGTCATAGGTCGGCTCCGACCTAACTTGTTTTTAAGACGAGCACGACCTAAGAAATCACAAGGTGAAGAGTTCCGACCTAACGAGCCTCGATCTAATGAGCTCCGACCTAGGAGGTTACAGGAGGAAGACACACGAGTTAGTAAAGAAAGATTGAGTCGTTTTCGACCTAACGAAGAGGCAACACGAGTTAACAAAGTTTCGGTTTTTGGTCGTTCTGATGTTTTAGGTCGGCAACGACCTAAGGAAGAAGACTTAGGTCGGCCACGACCTAATGATAATGTTGAAGAACGCTCACGACCTATGGAAGGAATGTTAGGTGGTCTACGACCTAAAGAAACATGTGGAAAGAAGCTACGAGCTAACAGACCCTTAGGTCGTATGGAGGAAGCCGCGTTTTTAGGTCGCGTACGACCTAACTCCTTTAGGTCACGGAATGATTTCTGAAGCCGCTCCTTTAGGTCGCGAACGACCTAAATCATAAGCCGTTGATGTGCTAGGTCGCAGACAAGTGTGAGCCGTTGGTCTTTAGGTCGTTATGTGTGAAGCGCCTACTGTTTTGTAATCTGTTAGGTTGGCAACGACCTAGTAAGGTCGTAGGTTGTAGGAGGGTTGAGTTACCGTTGTTTTAGGTCGCTGGAAGGGTGCTCTGTGTCTGTTAAGTCGGCAACGACCTAATATAGGTCGTGAGATGGGTTGTTTGTAAGTGTGTGTTGTAATAAGTCGTGCACGACCTAAGTGTTGTCCAATGTTGAGTTGTGTGTGTGTTGTAAACTCTATAAATAGCAGGGTTGAGTCATTTGTAAGGAGGTTGATTTTTGAATAAAATTCTCTTTTGTTAGCTTTGTGCTTTCATACAAATTGGTAGTTGAGTGTGATCTCCTATCTCCTCTTTCGGTTAATCGAGTGCGCTCGATTCAACGATCGTAGAAGCCGATTCACGGTATCTAGTGCGCTAGATCAACGTGCGAAGAATCGTAGATCTTCTTTCTCGGCATCGTGCGCGATCAACGAGACGAAGATAGCTAGAATCTGGTATCTTTGGATCAACGGATTTGGGCCTTGCAGTATTCTCAACTCACCAATTGCTACTTTCACCGATTGAAGTTTATTTTGATTAATCCGCTGCGTCACCTTCTTATGCTAATTTGAATTGGTTTTTCCTTAACTATAATTTAGCACTAATTCTATTATCACCCCTTATTTGAAATGATGCTGAGTGCTAGTGATGCTGGTTGGATTAGACGATTGGTCTTACCAAAAAAGTGTGCTGAGGTGAGAGCACGGTATCCATTTTTCAAAAATATATTATATATCTCTGTTTAATATATATGAATATGGACGCCTTTGGTTAACATTTTTTTTGTTTAGTTTCTTAATCTTTGAGTTAATCCTTAGAAATTGTATAAATGTAGACAGTAAGTGTACCAGGCATCAAATTGAAGCAATATGCTAAAAGTATAATTAATATATATTGGTTCTGATTTTACATACGAAACACGTTTTGATTTAGTAGTCCAATTATATGGTTTTTCATAAACAATATTATTTGCATTTTGACAAGTTTTGTAAACATAAATTTATTAACTTAACGCATATTATTTCAACTTAATGCTTTCATAGACAAACCTTTTTGTGTGTTCTTAGAATTTGTGGATGCCACATTGGATGGTTACAAAGTTGTTATTAAACGTTGTCACAGTTTGAGGTGTGTATAACAAAATTTGTTATTGTCATACAAATAAAAGCACTTTTACGATGATGTATTCAACCATGTTGCATAATTTTGATCAAAAATGATAATTTATACATAATCTGTTCTATAAATATCTTCTTTTTAATGCGATTTAGTTTTTAGATATGTTATTTATCGTTACTCTTTCCATCATAGTAAGTCACAATTTAATGCGTTTGCATTTGCATGTGCACGCACACACACGCACATAAAGTCCATAATAGGTAGTAAGATATGGTGTCTGAAATGAATTTTCATCACTATCCAAAATAGGCATACTTCCCGCGATATTTCATCCAGAAAACGTTCCTCTTAAAGTTCAAGATGCTAGTGGTAATGAGTGGGGGTATTCCAGTTCTGTTTCTGGCCAAATAATAATAGCACGATGTACGTTTTAGAGAGTGTCAATCGTTATATTCAGTCTATGCATTTACAGGCTGGTGATACAGGTATGTAAAGGATAATTCTTGTGTTCTCTTGAGCTTTTGCAGTATTATACTTTGTTTCACATAATAATGGAACATACTTTTGAAGTTTTGGATGGAATTGCTTTTGTAACATCCCCATATTTCGTGTCAATCGCATCTGCACATGTCGGACTTGAATTGCTCAAAATATCAGATTGTTAATTTTTATTTGGCAAACTCAGCATATACAGTAAATTAATCAATCACAGAATCACAGACATAGAGTAATATAACAATAAGCCGTGGAAACAAACGAATAGTAGTTCATGAAGCTACTATATATATAACAGAGTTAAAACAAGATAAACAAATCTCGAATATGTAGAAGTCTCAATACATAGTCAAATAACAAAATTTGAATATATCACTGGAGTCAACTGAATAACTGAAAGCTGAATAGATATAAATGGATCTCCAAGTGAAGCTCCAACTCCAAAGGCGAGTCTCAAATGTTGTGACACTTAGTCTGACCCGAGCATAAAGCAAAACACAGAACACTCGAGTCAGGATTAACATTCTTATGTCGATAAATCTAACTCAAGTGAAATATCAACTGAAATACAAGTAACTCAAAGGATGTTTAGGATACCCATCCTCTAAGGATCTATGGAACTATCTACTATGTAGTACAATACGCTATTATAATATGCCTATAGTAAAGTAAAAGTATTAAAATAGCATTAAGGCGTCACCCATATCCCCCTTAACATATGTTAACGCTAAAATTGGATGCTAACACTCCGGTGTAAGTAGAAATAAAGTGAAAGCACCACCCGTTGGTACGGGAACTAGAGATAAGTAGGAAATAATAGAAAGCAGTAAATAGATAACAGTTTTTATAGTGGTTCGGCTTAAAGTCAAGCCTATGTCCACTTTAATCTTCTTTATTGCTGATTCGATTACAACTCTTTACAATGATATTTGATTACAACACACTTAAGACGAGTAGCTTGAACTTCGATGGAGGAGAGCTCTTCGAATTCAAGTTGAATGTGTTAGATCTCTTTCCAAAGTTCGTTGAAGAGTCTTTGGTGTTTGAAGTGTTTGAAGTTTTGAATGAGTTGAGAAAACAGCAAAGTATCAGCGTTCCATAAATGATCCAAAAGTCCCTTTTCAGTTGGAGCAGGCGGGGTATTTATAGAGAAAATTTGGATGCAGGTCCTAGGTCGTGAACGACCTAGGGGTAGGTCGTAGGTCGCGAGCGACCTAGGGGTCACGAGCTATGGCTCATCATGGTTGCACTTGATCACTTGAACAGGCTGGTAGGTCATAGGTCATGAGCGACCTAGGGGAGAATGGTTGGTGACTTAATGATGTCGAGGTACTCAATGGAGCGACCTAGGCTGGTCGTAGGATTAGCAGCGATCTAGTGCTGGTTCGACCTATAACCAAGCGACATAACGATATGAAGCTTTTGGCTCGCTAGGTCGTTAACTCGCTAGGTCGTTAACTCGCTAGGTCGCTGAGCTCCTCTGTCGTGATATACTGTTGTCTTGCATTGATTGCTAAGACGCTAGGTCGTCATATGTTTAGGTCGCTAGGTCCTGCTGTGGATCTGCTTAGGTTGTTAGGTCGCGTATGCTTTAAGTCATTAACTCGCTGAAATGCTTAGCTCGCTGGAGCACTTTCCTTTGAACTGGTAAGGTCGTTTTTCCTACGAGTACTTGAGTCGCCATTCAGAGTGGTGCTAACACTTGCCCCTCGAAGTATACGCCTATGTTATAGGTCGTATGCTTCGATCTAACTACTCTAGGTCATAGGCGACTTAACAATCTCGCTAACTCGCGTGCCGATACGCCTTCTTCTCTTTCCCCTATATAATCCATTAGCTCGTTTCTTTCTCCTCATTCCACTGCTTGTACTCTGCCGCCATTTCCATTCTTGAGCTCAAGAATCCTCAAAGCGAAACCACTTGTTGCTTCGATCATCACTCCTAACAACAATCCTAGCTAAATTGATCACCTCTCCATTGTATCTGCCACCAATTTCCTCGTAATCACTTCCACATGGTTTTTATTACCTTGCCGTAAGATTTCTTCCTGATTCGCCCTCCAATCGCCATTGAGCTGTTTGCAATTGCTTTAAAAATGGAACGGCCTATGATTTCTCAAAGTTATGTGGTGTGTTTTCGAATTTTTGGAGTTGGATGATGTTTTCTGGAGATTCATAGGAAAAGATGAGGCCTTAAGTGATTGGAGGAGATGAAGGGATTTGTGGTTAACGGGTTAGTGGGTTTTAGGTTAAGCCATGATGCATTGAGCGACGCAATGGTGGTGGACGCGTGGCAAAATATGATTGGAGAATAGGACATAGGTTTTTGATGGGAGATAGCTCGATATTGCCGAGCTACTTCAGGAGCGACCTAGTGAATTCGACCGACCTAACGAATTCGACCGACCTAACAACCCTTGCAACATAAAGGAAGCCGACCGACCTAACAACCCTTGCGACATAACTCTTTGCGACTTAAACACTTTGCGACTTAAGCTTTAGGCCGCGGCCACACCTGAACGAGCTAATACTTAGACAAAAATGCACTGTCTTGACTTGAAGTCTCATGCCTTGAACTCTTGAACATTTTTTAACTTGTAGGAACATGACATTACTGAACAATCCGACTTGAACAATGTGAATTAAGAAAGCTTTGACCTAAGCTAAGCCGCTTGAGCTTGACTACTTGTAAAAATGTGACTGCACTTAACTTGAATTCTCAACTTGAACTGCCGAGATAACCTGCCCGAACTTGTTGCACTTCTTTACAAATTGTATTAACTTTAATGCTAACAACTTGTTAAACATAACATTTGCTGAAAAATGGGACGAATATACTCATCATCGGCCGCCCACATCGAGTGATGGATTAGATTAAAGAAACAATATTTTATAAAATAGTATGAATCTGATTAAAGATGAAGTGTTGTGAATCAACTGACTAAATGAAGCATCAACGCAAAATTCATATAGTTACAACTGCTTATTGCTAAATATCATCTGCATTGATACTACACTGAACTTCGATTTAATAACAAGCCACAAAACTTCGTGAATTGACGTGCATCAATTAGTACTATTCCAAGTTTTGTTTTATTTACTTGTTATTTCAGTAGCTTTGCACAACACTTCACACGCTTTGGGAAAACGTGCACCTTCATATTTGAATATCCAGTTCCTTGTGTAGAATGACTTCTCAATAAGAAGAGATAGTAGGGCAAGCTGGAGAGGTCTTCCCAACAGCTAACCCGTTGGATAATCCCCCGAAAAGAACTTCAACCACTCTGAATCAAAGAGTTTTCAGTCAATTATGCACCCAGTTCGGTATTGCCGAAGCATATGTCTTGCTTCCTGAGGTAAACGATACTGCTGACAGGCCACCTTCTGGTTTCATCGCAGTTAACCGTCAGATGTGCCTGAGTGGAGCCATTCCTCCCTTCAACGATTTTCTTCAAATGCTCCTTCTTCAATTAACCATCTCTCCTTTCCAGTTACACCCTAATGGCTATGCCATCTTGATGGGATTGTGTGTACTATTCAGGAGGACGCTCGACCGTCTTCCGAGCTTTGAAGAGATTTTCTATTTGTGCACATTTGCTAAGAACAAAGATCATCCTTCTATCACACTTGTGAGAAGCGCAAGAAACCGTAAACTAATCACTGATCTTCCTGAAAGAGTCCATGGGTTTTTGAACCAATTTTTCTTCGTTCGTTTCCCCTTGGGATTCTATGCCATTTGGAGAGTAGGAAGTAAGATTGCTTATCTCCGTTCTATCCATTTCTGAGCTTTTCGAAATCCGAGTTGTCAAGTGCTAATTTCATTCTTTACTTTTACAGTACTTCCTTCTCTTTCTAAAGATTCCAGCCACAAGACGACTTTGGAAAGACTAAGTGCTGTGGAGGTTGAGGAGAGAAGCGTTAAATTTTTGCTGAAGGATGAGTTTCTGCATCAATTCGGACTTTTACATCCTTCTCGATCTACTCAGCTCCACGATGCCCCCGGTTCTCGAGCAGAAACATCATATGCCCCGGTTTCTGCAGAAGAAATCGCATCCAAGGAACCTGCTGTAGAAGCTTCGTTAGTGAAATGTTCCACCCCTGCTGACGTCGCGGGGTCATCTGGCAAGTTTATGCTTCCCCCGGTTATCGAAGAAGAGGAACTTCCTCCACACTCCGGGAAGGATGCTGATGAAGGGGCTAGAAAAGAAAGTTCCGCTGGGCGTGACGGTGAAGACATTTTCGAAGGGTCGAGCAACTTAGTGGTGACTTCACCGGAGCTTTTTAAAGATGACGCCTCTAAAGTTATTTCTCCAGCAGTTGAGGCGACATCCGCCCTGCAACAAATTTCGATGCCCGTTGCAAAAGTCGTCATTACTCCCCAACCGAAGAGTGGTTTGTAGTTTGGCGCGCGTAGTTTGCACATCATACACACTTAGGATTTTTGGCACTTATATTCACTTAGCTTCTTCACTTCAAAGATTTTTAATTTTTGTCTCTTCTTCATTTTCAGATTCTCCAATGGGACGCAGTGGCTCATACTATGAAGATTTCCAGCGCTATGGAAGGCGTGACTACTATGATCCCAGGCGCTATCTCCTTGCCCCTAGGGAGACCGACGAAGAAAGAGCTGCAAGGAAAGCTCATGAGAGGTGGTCCTACGAGGAGCGCTATGGGAGAAGGGATGAACGACATGATTCTTCCCAAAGAGATGATGATTCTCACAAAAGAAAGTCTCACGATGATAGAGGAAAGAGTCATGTCGCTGAAGATCCGAGCAAGCGGGCCAAGCTTAGTGAAAGGCCTACGTCTGCAATTTTTGAAAAGCCCGCTGCTCCCATCTCTTTGGAAATCTCCTCCAGCTCTTCTGCCCTCGAAAGAGATGATATTCAAACGATCATTAGCAGGCCTTCGTATCAAGTTGAAAAGGGTCCGACTACTCTTCAAAGTCGATTTCCACACTGGTGCTTAAAAGGAGTGCGTTTTGATCTTGATTTGGTCCCCATCGACAAACAAGCTATGTTGAGAAATCTTGATGCCGTTAAACTTGATATTGAGAGAATGTCTGGATGGCAAAAACTTGTCGATGAGCTTCAAAGGGTGAACCGTGCCAATCTCGAGGGCATGCTGACTATGGAAAATGATAAATCCGAGTGGAAAAAAATTCTCGACCAGCATGACACAGAGATGAAGAATATCACCGCTTACAATGAAAAGCTTGAAGCGGAAATTGAAAAACTCAAAAATGAGCTTGTTACCTCCTCCACTTCCTATACTCAAAAGGAAGAGGTGCTTCAGAAACAAGTATAGGGTGCCCACGCCGCTCAATGGTACGCCGAGGCTCAACATGATGCCGAGTAGAAGATGGTAGAAACATACCGCACCGACATCGCCCAGCTGCTGGAGAAGGCTAGCTACCAAGACTTGGAAATTACGAGGTTGCAGGCTCAGTTATCAAAGACTTTAAAAGAGCGTGACGAGGCCATTGCTGGAAAAGCAGCAGCTGAACAATCGCACGAGGCGACCAAGGCCAATGTTAGCTCTACTTTATTTGAGTTTTACATTCACAACGTCTTGGGGCGCGACAGCCTTTCATTTTTGGGGCCCAAATACGAAATCACTTTGGCCGAAGTATGGGAAGCAACTATGGAGACATTTAAAGATGCTGGCTATACCGAGGCGGATCTTGAGGCATTTTACTTGGACAACGAGGGTCGTGCTGCTCTCGCCAGGGGAAAGGAGCAACTTACTAAAGAGCGAGCCGGAGCAACGGAAGTGGAGCATTCAGGGAAGGAGGTACCTTTGACCGCCCATATCCGTCCTTCGGTTTCGGCCGAGATTGACATTATTGGCTCCAGTTCCCATTCTTCGCCTCCTGCTAAAGTCGAAACTGAGATTATACTGCACAGGGCGGAGACGAAGGCCAAGAAAGCGCCAAAGCACAAGCCTATGAGGTTGAAATTATAAAGCCAACTTCTCCAGGTAACTTCAACGTTGATCCAGGTCAAGCGGATTACTCGTTTACTTCAACTGACCTTTATGAACTTCTTGCCTATTACTTAAGTCTCGACGAGCCATTGTCTCCTGTCTTTATGAGGAATAATGATTTTAACTTTTCTTCTTCTATAGTGAGAACACCTAGTGCTGCGCAAACTTCTCCTCCTCCAGTTGTTGCTCCTCCTTCTCAAGTTACTCCTCCTTCTGCTTCTCAACCAGGGTCGCAAGAAGAAAAATTAGTAGCTCTTCAAGGCTTGGATGACCCAGCTGCTTTGCAAGAGCAAAAGGCGAAAGAACTTGAGGAGGGTGAGAGGACCTCGAAGAAATTTTTTGCTGACGACACAAAGCTATCTGAATTAATTACTCCGGGCAGCGAGTCTTCTTCAAAGAAGAGGGGGAAGCGTACAATTTCAAAGAAGAAGAAGAAAAGCACTTATGCCGGTGAAGAGAGAGCGGAAATAGAACCAGTTGCGCCTCTTTCTCCTTCCTCCCCGACTCTTCCAAGCCGGCTTCCGAAGTTAACAATTAGGCTGGGCAAAGGCTCCAAAGGTGGCGGGAAGAAGGAGTAATGAGTTTGGCTTTACACTTCTCATTTTGCTTTTTTTTTCTTTTTGCTTGTATATAAAAGCTTGTATTGACCGGAGATTGTGCGGGTACCGGCCCCCGCTTTTTGAAACCTGCACATGTACAAATTTTTTATAGTATGGGATAAAATGATTCTTTTTACTTGTACAAACTTCTGTCTTTATTTGAGAATGCATTTATTCTTCATTTTCATATAAGTTTCTTTATTTACTTTGCATGATATTGCAGTGAGCTTGTGGTATGTTGCTTGAGTACTGTTTTATTGATGTAGCTATATTGCCCCCATACCACAGCTCATTATAATATTCTCCATTTTGAGGAGACTTGTACTCTTATTTTGGAGAATAATTATTCCATTTTTGAGGAAACATTATTCGGCTCTAGTAGAGTGTGCCTCATTTTGGAGAATTTTTCATGCTTCAACCTTCGGAGATGGTCACTTTTTATTTTTGAGAAGTGAATTCCCCTACGCGGTAAAGCGGGCCTCTGAAGAGGGCTTTATTTAGCACTTCAACTTTTGGGGAAGAATATTTTCAAGATGAAGAAATTGATCTTCCCTTGAGAGCTGCAGTGTGCCTCCAAAGAGGGCTTTCTTCTTTTTTATATTTGTTGTGCCTCGTTGGAGGGCTTTTTTGTTTTGTTCGCTTGAAAGTGCTTTCCCACAGTTAAATGGATCCACGGGGCGGACGCAAGTTACTTGATTGGATGTTCATTTCCACAAACGATCACAGCCAGTTAACAAGGGCCCTGTTCCTTCTATCTTGGGAAGGTGCCCCATCAGTGGTTCCATCAACCTTGTTGGTCGAGAAAAGCATTTCTTCTTGAGACGTGCCTCCGAGGAGGGCTTGTGCCTCCGGAGAGGTCTTGTGGTGCCTCGGGAGAGGTCTTGTGGTGCCTCGGGAGAGAGCTTCTGCCTCCGAAAAGGGCTTTGTGTGCCTTTGGAGAAGGCTTGTGCCTCTGAACAGGGCTTGTGGTGCCTCGGAAGAGGGCTTGTGCCTCCGGAGAGGGCTTGTGCCTCCGAAGAGGGCTTTATCTTCCAAAGAGTTGTGGCTCCGAAGAGGGCTTGTGCCTCCAGAGAGGGCTTGTGCCTCCTAAGAGGGCTTGTGGCTTCGAAGAGGGCTTTATCCTCCGAAGAGTTGTGCCTTCGAAGAGGGCTTGTGCCTCCGGAGAGGGCTTGTGCCTCCGGAGAGGGCTTATGCCTCGGAAGAGGTCTTTATCCTCCGAAGAGTTGTGCCTCCGAAGAGGGCTTGTGCCTCCGGAGAGGGCTTGTGGTGATTGGCTCGCCAGGAAGTTGCATCTCACGGTTAAGTGGATCCACGGGGTAGACGCAAGCTATCCAACTAGATGTTCATTTGCACAAACGATCGCAATTAGTTAGCAAGGGCCCGGTGCCTTCGCTTTGGGAAGGTGCCCCTCCGGTGGTTCCACCAACATTTTTGTTGAGAGGCAAGACTCCCTTTTTGGCTATTTTTGTCTGCTCGCCTATGCCTTTTCGTCATTTGCCCATCAACGATTCCCTGTTATCATTTCTAGGCACATGTTCGACTATCTTTTGCCAGTAGTTTGTTTTATCCAAAGAAGTGTAATTCATTGTTAGGTGAATCCATGGGGCAGACGCAAGCTATCTGACCAGATGTCCGTTTGCACAAATGATCACAATCATTTAGCAAGGGCCTGGAACCTCCACGTTAGGGAGGTGCCCCTCCGGCGGAATTACTAACTGTTTTTGTGAAGCACCTCTTATGTAGGATTTGAATCTGGAATTTTTGTGGCTTGACATTTGTTTATTGAGTGATTTATGGGGACCGCTTGGCCTTGTGATAGGTAAGATTTGTTTTAATGGCCTGCAATATTAAATCGACATTTTAGCAATACATTTAAGGTATTTACACGTCGAAATGAAATAGGCACTTTATAATTGTAGAGAACACAAGATTTATAGTGGTTCGGCCAAGAATTGGGCCTACATCCACTTTATAGATCTTTTATTGATTTGCACTGATTTTACAATGGCTTACAACACAATGATACATCCACAATTATTTTACAATTCTAAGCAAAGCCTTTTTAGTAAAATATGGATGCAAGTGGTTGCTGTTCCAGGCTCTGGGGATTGGATCTCCTTCGACAGTTGTGAGTTTGAAAGTGCCATCAAGAAGTTTATTGCCTATGACATATGGCTCTTCCCATTTTGGCCCAAACACTCCAGTTGCTGTCATGATCCTTTTCAAGACTAAGTCTCCGATCTCAAAGCGGCGTTAGCGAACTTTAGAGTTGAAGTGCCTGGCTATCCTTTGCTGATGGGCCGCACCTCTGAGCTTAGCTTCTTCCCTTCTTTCATCAAGAAAGTCAAGTGCTTCGAGTTGCAGCTTTTCATTTTCAACTTGGTTGGAATGAATTCTCCTGTGTGAGGGGACTTCTATTTCCACTAGAATCATTGTTTCCGATCCATATGCCAATGAGAATGGAGTGTGCCCAGTCGCAGTTTTGTGGGTAGTTCTGTATGCCCATAGTGCTAGTGACAGCTTATCGACCCAACCACCTTTTGCTTTTTCTAGCTGTTTTTTGATGGTTGACTTGATAATTTTGTTCACTGCTTCCACTTACCCGTTTGCCTGCGGATAAGCCACTGCTGAGAAGCTTTTTTTGGATTTTGAATAGCTTGCAAAAGTCTTGGAATTCTTCGCTTTCAAATTGAGTACCATTGTCTGTGATTATCTTCTGCGGCACACCATACCTGCAAATGATATTTTTAGTCACAAAATTTATCATATTTTTAGAGGTAATAGTAGCCAAAGGTTCAGCTTCAGCCCATTTTGTGAAATAATCAACAACAACAATAGCATATTTGATTCCAGACTTGGCAATCGGCAAAGGCCCGATTAGATCTATCCCTCAAATGGCTAATGGCCATGGACTGACCATCTGTGTTAGCCTGGTGGAAGGTGCTCTTGGGATTTTTGCAAATCTCTGGCACTTGTCACACTTTTGGGAGTAGATAGCGGCATCTCGATTAATATCTGGCCAGAAATACCCATATTCGAGAATTTTGTTTGCTATAGTTTGGCCACCTGAATGATCCACACACTCTCCTCCGTGCACCTCAGCTAAAATTGTCTTAGCTTCTTCCTTGGTTACACATCGAAGTAATGGCATTGAGAATCCCCGTTTGTATAACTGGTCGTCTTGAATTACATATCTCGATGCTTTTCCTAACAACTTCCGGCGCTCTTTTGAATTTTCTGGCAGGGAACCGTTGAGCAGATATTCTTTGATCGGGGTCATCCACGACTCCTGCTCTTGAGATATAGCTATGATCCAATTGATATCCATCTCATCAGTGCTTGGAGCTGAAAAGACTTCCACAGGGACCAATCCCAATAATTGAGCTTCACTAGAACTTGAATACTTTTCGAGAGAATCTGCCTTCATGTTTTCTTCTCGAGGTATGTGGCTTATCGAATAATGACCAAAATCATCGAGAAGCTCATAGGCCTTTGACAAGTAAGCAGGCATATTTCCTCCTTTAGCTTGAAACTCTTTCTTGACTTGGCATACAATAAGCTGGGAGTCACTTAAGATCTGTAATACTTTGATGTTCGGTTCTTTAGCTATCTTCAAGCCGGCAATAAGAGCTTCATATTCTGCTTCATTGTTTGTCGAAGGAAATTCCAATCTCAATGCATAGCACAACGATCGCCCTTCGGGGGTTTCAAGCACAACCCCAGCTCCGAAAAAATAGTCATTTCTTGCGCCATCAACATATAATTTCCATCGGATTGGGATATCATCAATAACCTCTTCCTCACTGTCACCTTTATCTGTGTATTCTGCAATAAAATCTACTAAAGCTTGTCCATTGATTGCTCTTCGGGGATGGTAAGTGATACCATATTGGCTGAGTTCAATATTCCACTTCAGAAGACGACCCGAAGTTCAGGGCGAAATAGGACTTGCTTTAGAGGCCGATCAGTGTGGAATTTGATAAGATGAGCTTGAAAATATGGCCTCAACTTTTTGGAAGAAATTAGCAGACAGTAGGCGAGTTTTTCTAGCTTTGAATAATTCATCTCTGCCCCAGTGAATCTTTTGCTGATGTAATAGACCGGGCGCTGAACCTTTGCATCTTCCCGTACTAATGCTGCACTGAGAGCGTGAGACGAAACTGCTAAATATATGAAAAGATCTTCACCATTGCTGGGCTTAGAAAGTACTAGAGGCGCTTCCATGTGACGAATCAGTTCATCGAAAGATTTCTGACATTTAGGAGTCCGGTCGAAGTTTTCTTTCCTTTCTTTAGAGCGTCAAAGAAGGGAATGCATTTATCTGTGGACTTGGAAATGAACCGACTCAATGCGGTGACTTTCCCATTGAGGCTCTGCAATTCTTTCTTTGTCCTAGGGGCTTTGACTTCTCTCAGAGCAGTAATTTGAGCAGGATTAGCTTCGATGCCCCTAGCGCTCATATGAAACCTAAGAAATTCCCGGACTCTACCCCAAACGAACATTTCAAAGGATTAAGCTTCATTCCATACTTTCGGAGGACTGTGAACATTTTTGCCAAGTGATCCATATGGTCCACTGCATTCTTTGATTTCACCAACATATCATCGACATAAACTTCCATCGTCTTTCCAATCTGTGGTTTGAACATGGCATTAACAAGTCTTTGGTACGTTGCCCCCGCATTCTGCAGTCCAAAGGGCATGACTTTATAGCAGTAAAGACCAACATCAGTGATGAAGCTCATGTCCTCCTGATCCAGCTCATGCATCATGATTTGGTTATATCCGGAGTAAGCATCCATAAAGGACAACAATTCTTGTCCGGTTGTTCCATCCACCAACTGATCGATCCTGGGTAACGGGAAGCAGTCTTTGGGGTAGGCTTTATTTAAGTCTGAAAAGTCGATGCATACTCTCCACTTTCCATTTGCTTTCTTAACCAGCACCGGTTTTGAAACCTAATTTGGATAATTGGACTCTCTGATGAAGCCATTCTCCATGAGCCGATCTACTTCTTCTTTTAATGCTGCTGACCTTTCAGGACCCTGGGTTCTTCTTTTCTGCTTCACTGGTGTGAATTTCGGATCAATATTCAAAGTATGTACTGCAATTTCTGGATATATTCCACACATATCAGCGTGACTCCAAGCGAATACATCCAGATTTGCTTTCAAGAATGATATCAACAAATTTTGAACCGCCACACTAAGTTGCGAACCCACATTCAGCACCTTGTTTGGAAACTTCAGGTCAACAGGTACTAGCACCGTCACTTCCACCGGCACCACTCTATTCTCCCCTCCACTGTCTTTTCTGAGATCCATTTCTTTTCGTGCATGGCTATGCTCGCCAGTGTAGGGTCCATCCTGTAATTGCTACAAGATTGGTTCTTTGATGCGGAGCGGGGCTGCCGCATCCTTTCCCATCTCTCTCTTCCTTGCCTCCAGCGGCTCTATAAGATAACATTCTCGCCCAGCATTTTGATCCCCTTTAATAACACCGACATCATTATCCGTGGGAAACTTCATTGTCAGGAACCACGGGGCTAGAATGGCCTTGAATGTAGCAAGAGCTGGCCGGCCCAGGAAGGCATTGTAAGCAAAAAATCCGTCAACAATCACAAAAGTCTGCTTTCGAACCACCTTTTTCTGCCCTTCTCCAAGCTCCAAAAATAAATCAATAGTTCCGATTGGCTGCTTTGGTTCCCCAGTAAACCCAACAATCCTCTTCGATGAAGCTTGAATATCAGCCATAGGAATCGTCATTTGATCGAATATCTTTTTGAAGAGGATATTGCAAGAGGCGCCGCAATCAACAAGCACCCGTCCCACAATAGCCGGCCTGATACCTTCAGAAATGACCAAGGGATCCATGGTGGGAGCCTCAACACCAATAGAGTCCCTAGCTCTGAATACAATGTCATCATTAAAAGTTCTTTGCTGCTTCAAAGGTGCAGCATCTTCCAAAACGAAAACACTCTTTTCAACCGGGGCATATTTCAGAGCACGAGCATATCTTTCCATCTCACCCCAGCTTCTGCCTGCTGGGTGAGGCCCTCCTGTGATTACATTAATAACAGATCTTTCTGATTCATGCGTCGCAGTTCTTTCACCTGAGCCCGATTGATGTGAAGGAACTAGTTGCCCCTGAGTGGATGAGGTTGGGTCACCTCTGTTTCTCTTTACATACTATTGCAATTTGTTCCGTCTCAGCAATTCTTCAATCAAACTCTTCAAATAGCGACATTCGTTAGTATCATGGCCGGGTTGATTATGGAATCGGCGGAATTTCCCATTTCGCATAGCATTCTTCCCAGGCTTTATCGTAGGCGGTTTAGGATATTCAACGACATCTTTGGTGGCGAAGAAGATATTCTCCGGAGTATCGGTTAAGGGGGTAAAATATGAAGGTTTAAAGAAACGAGGTTTCTTCACATCCTTCTGCTTCTTCCCACCATTATTCTCCCTCTTCTGCCCTCCAGATTCCTTCTTGGTAGAAGCAGCAGTGTTATTCTCAACCTCTGTCAACACCACTTTCGCCGGCGCGGGAAGGCTTTCCAAGCGCATGAACTCATCAGCTTTCTTGTAAAAAAATTCAAGCAAATTTGGCTCCTTCATCTTCAGCCATTTCCCAAATTCACTCGATTTGTCAATATCCCGCATTAAGTAGGTCAAAATCATCTGTGGCTCTGCGTTGTCGACCTCAGCCAAGGCTATGTTGAAGCGATTTAAGAAAGATCTGATAGATTCTCCAGGATTCTGTTCAAGGCTGGACAGAGACATTATGTCCTTGGCTTTTGAAGCATACAGCCTGAATTGCTCTTTAAATTTCCGAGTTAAATCAGAAAACTGGTCTACATATCGGACTGGTAGTTTTGTAAACCAGAGTAGAGCCACTCCCTCCAAATATACCGGAAAGTACTGGCATTTGATCTCATTTGTCGTCCTGGCACCTGTCATGTGCCAGTCGTACTTGTACAAGAATTGATTAAGGTCGCTTGTCCCCCGATAAGCTGGAATGGTAGGGGAACAAACTTCTTTGGAAATTCCGCTTTCAGAATCCTTTCGGTAAACGGAGCCTTGCTTGGAGCAAACCCCCATTCATTCTCTTCTTCATTCCTCTGCATGCTCTCTTTCATGATTTGTCGAATCATGCCCGAGAGGTATTCCTCATTGTTTAGAGTCTCCGTGAGACAGACGTCAGCCATTTTCTCGAAAGTTTGTCTAGACAAACGTTCGCGGAGAGTTGGCTGCGACCTTGATCCTCCAGCTTGGGGAGGTGCCCCTTCGGCGGCGCCAGCTGCCCTTTGAGGAATATTCCTCCCTTCAGAATTATGAACAGCATCAGCAAAGTTTTCTTCATTATTCACTGGTGGATGGTTAGGTCCAAGCAAAGCATTCAACCTGTCTAGCATTAAAATGTTATAGGCTTCCATTTGCTGATGTAGCCCAGACACTGCAGCATCTAGCTCCGCTCATGTGATCCCAACACTTGGAGCTGCTTGACTTGATGAGGGAGAAGTGGCGGTATTATCATGAGCATCACTGGATCTAGTAGATCTGCACTTTCTTCCAGGAGCCATAATCTCTGATAGACTTCTGGTTTTGAGAGAGATTCTTTCAACAAACTTTTACGAAGCAATGGTGAAAGTAACCTGAGTTCAATTCTCAGTGAAAGCACCAAAAATGTTAACGCTAAAATTGGACGCTAACACCCCGGTATAAGTAGAAATAAAGTGAAAGCACCACCCGTTGGTAAGGGAACTAGAGATAGGCAGAAAATAACAGAAAGCAGTAAAGAGACAACGTTTTTTATAGCGGTTCGGCTTAAAGTCAAGCCTACGTCCACTTTAATCTTCTTTATTGCTGATTCGATTACAACTCTTTAATTACAACACACTTAAGACGAGTAGCTAGAACTTCGATGGAGGAGAGCTCTTCGAATTCATGTTGAATGTGTTAGATCTCTTTCCAAAGTTCGTTGAAGCGTCTTTGGTGTTTGAAGTGTTTGAAGTGTTGAATGAGTCGAGAAAACAGCAAAGTATCAGCGTTCCAGAAATGATCCAAAAGTCCCTTTCCAGTTGGAGCAGGCAGGGTATTTATAGCGAAAATCTGGATGCAGGTCCTAGGTCGTGAACGACCTAGAGGTAGGTCGTAGGTCGCGAGCGACCTAGGGGTCATGAGCTACGGCTCATCATGGTTGCACTTGATCACTTGAACAGGCTGGTAGGTCATAGGTCGTGAGCGACCTAGGGGAGAATGGTTGGCGACTTAATCATGTCGAGGTACTCAGTGGAACGACCTAGGCTGGTCGTAGGAGCAGCAGCGATCTAGTGCTGGTTCGACCTATAACCAAGCGACATAACGATATGAAGCTTGCGGCTCGCTAGGTCGTTAACCCGCTAGGTCGTTAACTCGCTAGGTCGCTTAGGTTATTTAGTTGCTAGGTCGCTAGGTTGCTGAGCTCCTCTGTCGCGATATACTACTGTCTTGCATTGATTTCTAAGTCACTAGGTCGTCATATGTTTAGGTCGCTAGGTCGTGCTGTGGATCTGCTTAGGTCGTTAGGTCGCTTATGCTTTAAGTCGTTAACTCGCTGAAATGCTTAGCTCGCTGGAGCGCTTGCCTTTGAACTGGTTAGGTCATTTTCCCTTCGAGTACTTGAGTCGCCGTTCAGAGTGGTGCTAACAACATATTTTTATATACTCCCATAGTCTATACAGTACCGTAATCTCCCCTGCACTCGAGGTCGTCAGAGGGCACTCCATAGGTACGGTACAAAACAAACTCGTAGTGGGCTCGATATTATAGGTGACACGGCACAACTAGGCAGTGCTAGGGTAGATATACCAATTACACTTCCGGGCTATTGGTAACGCGTAGCCGCAGCTACCTTCCAAATCGATCCACACTCTAAAAATCTAAGGGTGCACCCAATCAATCACAAAGTAATAGAATGGTATCAAAGAAGTGTGTCCGATCGTAGGAGCTACCTCACTTGGCCGGTCAGTTGCTCCTGTTTTAGCCACCTTAAGCTAACTCACGAGAGTTAGGTCCATGTATATACCTCATATAGGTACATCGCCAACCATCCTACTTTATTGTGGAATCTCCACCGTGTACACAGTTGTTAAAGTGGTTTTCGATATTGAAAAAGAGTATGAAAATGGCCGATCCCGGTCTCTTTAACAACCAAAGGTTATTATAACACCGTGGTCATTTCTTTTCAGATGATTCATATTTCAAAACTAAAATATCATATCTATTTCAAACCATGTCAATGCCATATTATTTTCCCTTAAAATATATCGATTTTCAAAATCATTGCACTTTCAAAGTTATAACACTTTGGGAATCATAACACTTTGAAAACATAATACTTTGGAAATCATGACACTTTGAAAATATAATACTTTGGAAATCATAACATTTTGAAAACATAATACTTTGGAAATCATAACACTTTGAAAACATAATACTTTGAAATCATAATACTTCCCACTTAAAAAGTTTAGATATAGAAAATAGTATATATAATAAAATAGTTTATAAAATTAAATAGTTAGTATATTAAAAATAGTTATAAGTTAAGACAGTTTATATTAAAATAATTAGTATATTAAAGTAGTTTATATTAAAAATAATTTATATTAAAATAATTTATACTAAAAATAGTTTATACTAAAATAATTTTTATATATATATATATATATTTATATATATTAAAATATTTTTGTTTTAAAAATAGTATATATATTAAAATAATTTGTAAAGTAAATTTATTTCAACATCTCAATAAACCATTAATTTACGTCTATTTCAAAAATAGATTTGAACAACAAATCAAACCATTTCGATTTCAATAGATTTCAAAACATTAAGTATTCAAACATTTTCAAAACTAAATTTGATAATTTCCATTATATCTCAATTTAAATTTAATCATTATTTAACATTGAAATATTCCTTTAATCAATCCAATAATCATTTAAATAAAATCTTAAATTACAATTTAAATAAACTAAATATTCCTTTTAATTTATTTACTTGAAATATTCATTTAAATAACTTTAAATCAAAATCAAGTTATAAAATCATATCTTAAAACCCTAAATTTAATAAGTTCCAAATTGATTTTAATTAAATATACATCTTAAAAGAATACGATTTCAAATCAACTTAAATTCATTTTCTCCCAAGTTAATTTATTAAAATTATTATACGAATCTGTTTTTAAAAATATAATTTTAAATAAATATTTAAAACATAATACATACTAATTAAATTAACTTTATTAAATTAAATCTTATTATTAAATTTATTATATAAATTAAATATATATATTAAAATTATAAGTAAAAGTTTAAAATTTATAATTTCAAAACTAACTTATAAATTTAAAATATCTAAACATACGATTTTAAAAAAAAATCTAAAATTTAAACCTTTATAAAATAACATTTATATATAATATCTACAAATCACTATCTATTAAAACCATTTATATATTTCTTTTCAAAACCTTGGAAATCATTTATAAAATATATATAGACCAACGGTGTTTGTATATAATTTTCTATTTCATGGTCAAGTGATACAGATATTTATCATTTCAATCCGTAATTGAAATATTTACGGGTATATTCTTTTCAACCCACAATTCCAAATTCAATGTCAATGAAAATCGCTTGGGTTTATCATTTCAACCCATAACGATTTTCTCCTATTCTACAAGATCGTTCGAGTATGTATCATTTCAACCCGTAGGGAATTCTATACTAACAAGGAACTTGCAGAGTGAGAACAAATACGATAATAATATAACATATCAATAACATGCATATATCATCTATAACAGATAAAATATTGATAACCTATCATGGTGTCAGATGTCACAGGTGAATAGTTACAGAAAATGGCATATCATTTATATATAGCAATTAAATAACTAGCAACAGCATATTCCAATTATCGTTTCAAGTGAAATCAAATTTAATAAATGTAAGAACGTTAATCGTGAGTGATTCTCACCTTTTTCGAGGCTAGAGAACACTAGAACAAGATAAGTTATGAACCAAGCACGAATTCCAAAGCAAAGCAAGATTTACCACGAATTTGACGAGCAAAGTTGATAGCTCAGAATTGACGAAATTAAATCGAACTGGATTGATGAAGATCAATGGTATAAGTGAACATATATATATATATATATAACTATATATAACTATTTATATAAAATCATATTATAAATTTCAAACACATATTAAATTACATATATATATATATATATATATATATTTCAAAAGTCGTCGTTTTAAATTAAAACACATATATTGAAATCAACATATATATAATATATATTTTGAAATAAATACCAAAAAATGCAAAAAACTTACATATATAATGTTTGTTCATTTGAAAATATCTATATATGAGACAGGCTATATATAAGCTAATATGTATATTATGCATATTTGTCAAAACCAGGTAAATATACAATACAGTTTACTTATTATACATATAAACAAAACAATCATTTGTTATAATCAAGTAAACTAGTTTTATAGAAATTTATACATAAATTTATCATACTACAGACCATATATATATATAGACTAAAATTACAACTTATACGACCAGGTTAAATATAATACTAACATAGGCCTATACAACAGACGCTATATATATATATGTATGTATGTATATATATGTATATATGCGTACACTTTAGAAATCAATCTTCCAAAATATTTAAATAAGAAATTAAACATACTATGCACATATGATATAGCATATACACACTACAAAAATCTACAGGCTATCTAATATATACACCTTTATATACAATAAACAGTTGATAAATGTATAAACTTTCATACATTTATGTATACATTATATGAAATGTTACTTACATATTAATATATAACCAATATGAAACATACAAAGCAACACATATAATTTTTATAGCATATAACCCATAGAGACCGACATATATAAAGACAATATCCACAGTAAAATCAATATAACTTGCTTTAAAAAAATGAAAATGACTTATAAATATGCTAACCTATAAACTTAAAATAGTATTATATTCGAAACAATATATAAAGCAATAGGTATACCTTTATATTATAACCATATAATATATAGTAAACATATATATATAAAAACACATATATACAGGAAGACAATAGCTTGGTCTAGGGAAAAGATGGTGGAGTACGGCATGACAGAAGCACAAAAAGCTGGAAACATGCAATATATATACATACATACGAGCTATATATAAAATTTACCTTGAACCCTTTTTTTGTAGACGAGAAGGAGGGAAGCTCGGCATGGGAAGGTTGAAGTATGGTGCTTGGCTTTGTGCTCAGGTAGGAGGCTGATGTGGGGGGGGGGAGATGTGGCAGGTGGCAAGGTTGGTGAGGCCAAGGCTTGCACATGAGCTTAGGGGATGGTGAGTGGAAGGCCATGCGGGTGTTGGAGGGGATGGCTCACGGGCAGGAGGAAGGTGAACGTGAAGGCCTGGGTGGATCGTTGGGTCAGGGAAAGGCGACACTAAGGGAAATGAGTGGGCGAAGCGGAGAGAGAGGAGGGAAGAGGGTGTGCGTGAGGAGCTCGGTGAGGCAAAAATATAGGAGCAAGTTCACAAGGAATTGAGGATGATAAGATCAACCAAGATAAAGTAAACTTATGAGTCTGATATATTTCATTATTATTATACTTTCTCTTTTCAAAAGAAGTCTAACAGTTCAAACAAAAGATAAGAACGAAATGAACCAGAGATATAATTGGAAACTAGAATAAATATCAACAGGTGGGAATAACAAAAGTTAATAATAAATTTTTAGGAATATAAAACAGGTGGCCATTCGATTCCACCAGGTGGATATACGAATGGACTTAGGAAGGTGAAAAGGCTCAAAATGCAGAACTGATACGATGGATCGTTTTATCGATTTCATCGTGTACCGGATTCCAAAAGGTACAAATGAATATACTACGAAGATCAGCTCGACAAGACGATCAAAATGGTATACAAATATCAGTGATAGGACCATCCTCTCAAAAGTCTACATTTGGTACCGAAAAAGCTGCTAATTTGCCAAAAATAAGATAAACGGAGCAAAAGCAGCCCAAATTTGGCGAAACGAAATATGACGTCTCACTCAGAAGATGATTTACAAATTTATTATATAAAATATTAAGGTATGGAAAACATTTTATTATCATCTGATACTAACTGATTTAAATTTAAATAAAATTACACAATAAAATAAACTTTCATGTTATTAGATGAAAATTTACCATTTGCTATGTTTATATAGACGTATTCCAAATATTAAATTTTTATTTACAAATTTAATTGTTTAAAGTTTCACAAAATTTCAATTAATTACGTTATTAAAAATCATTAAAATTTACTGGTCGTTACACTCTCCCCCACTCAAAACTTTTCGTCCCCGAAAAGGAACGAGGTAGGAGAATAGAAACAACAAGAAAGAAAAATAGATTTGAAATATAAAATAAAACAATTAATTTAAAACCATATAAATTACATTTATTTTTAAATTGGTTTTATATTCAACTAACTGATTTCAATTCAATATATTTCATTCAGTTGATCTAATTTAAATTATTAACCTTTATTACAAAGTTTCTTTAAAAAAAATTTATTTTATTTTCACTTATTTATTATTCATTTAACTTTACTTAAGTTATACATTGGAATGCAATTGGGTATTACATAAGTGAAATTTTCCTAATTCAATTATTTCAAGTTTAAATATTTATTCAAAATTCAAGAGTTAAATTTTCAATTTCATTTCAAACTATTTAGAGATAAATGTATACATACATATATTCTATATTAAATCAAATCTATGAACAGATACCAATATTTATTACATCAAGTCATACTTAATAAATTTAAATCAAATTCATTTTTCAAAACAAAAGTGTAACAAAGCTACTAAGTGGTCTCTTCACTCTGAAACTCGAAAATGAATGTCGATGATGCTGCAGCCATCACCGAAATTATTTCCCAGCGACAAAAGAGGAGTGTACTGATTAAGACTTTTAAAATTCTTTTGAAATGATTTCTATTCGAAAATAATCTTAAATAATATACCCTTAAATTTAAAACCAAATTTTCTAAAATACCGAAAATTGAGTTCTCAAATTCTTAAATTAAATTTATTTCATTGGAAGATCAATAAATGATAATCTAGTATTATCATTTCTGACAACCAATTCAATTAACTATTTAATTTCAGGAAAATTAAACTTATATATAATGCAACTATACAAATTTTATTTCATTTACCAATTAGAAAATAATATGGTGTCAGTTTGCTCTGTTCAAGTGTTTTGGAATTCCTATCGATAGCGTTGATCAGACGAATCGATTGAAACCCCAAATCAACCTTAACAACTCAAACAACACACTATAAAACATTTTAATATTAATTACAAATACACTCCCTTACTCGATGATTCAAAACTGGATTAAAACAAGTATAGAGATTCAAATTAGAGGAACCCTAATCAAAATAATTCTAACTAGAAGATTGGCTCGAAACGAAGATAAGATGATTAAATAGCAAAAGAGAAAAGATGGATAGACTTATATAAATCACGAGCGACCTTAACCAGGTCAACCGTGGTTTCAAAAATAAGATCGATGCGGAATTCTATGGAAAATCGACATTCGGTCGCAAGGGATAGAATTTGAGCACAACAAGAGATCGGAGCATCTAAACCAAGGATACAAAAATGTTCAATGAATCAATGCCTGTTGTAAAGGAGTTTCACCCTTTACAAATCATTCTAAGCTTAGCAAGACCGTCGATTCATTATAGATATCAACCGAAGCAGAGTTATGGGATGCTCCAGACTCAAGAAGAACACGAACAGGGAGAGACAAGAATGGACTTCAGAACGAAGGGGAAGTCCGGGAAATTCAAAGGAGATACTAATTAAAGAGGGAGAGATTCAAGCACGAACGAAGTTGATTCTGTAATTAAATTTACTGCATATGCTAAGTTTTGCCTAAAACCAGAGCTCTGATACCACATGTAACATCTCGATATTTCGTGTCGTTCGCATCCGCACATGTCGTACTTGAATTGCTCAAAATATCAGATTGTTAATTTATATTTAGCAAACTCATCATATATAGTAAATAAATCAATGATAGAATCACAGACACAGAGTAGTATAACAATAAGCTACGTAAACAAATGAATAGTAGTTCATGAAGCTACTATATATATATATATAACAGAGTTAAAACAAGATATAATAGAAGTCTCGAATACTTAGACAGACATAAGAAATTTTAGAAGTTGTGAGTGGGTTAAAACACTCACCTTTTAATTTAAAATGAACTTAAATCCAATTTAAGCCCAAAATTCTAAAGTCTCAGAATTCATCCAAACCATCGTCAAAATGTCCGGAATTCCAATACGATCTTAGGGGATCAAATCGAGCGTAAATTGGACTTTGTATGTAAAAGTTACGACATTTAAAACATTTGAAGTCACAAATTAAATTAAATAAAATAATAAAAAGGGAAGAACTTAACTCCATGCCATGTCATCTCGAAGTCTCCTCTCTAGAAATTCCGATCGAACCCTACAGGCGCATCCCTACCGCTTGCATACGAACGCCGCACACCACGTTCGTCGCCCAGTCTCGCTCGCGACTCCAAGCCCACGCCGCCATCGCCTCAACCTCCCCTCGACCACATTGTGTCGCCGAAACCGCCTCCGACCGAGGTCAGATATGCACAGCCTCCGTTTCACTTAACCCAAGATCGAATTTCATGCTCAATCCCACCGTTGAAAAACGAAACCAATAGCTTCGATGAACTATGAAGAGCACTCTCCACAACCCGGTACAATCGAATCAACGATCAGTCCCCTTTGATCATCTCCCAAACAAACGACCGAGAGTTAAGCATCCAATTCCGGCCATACAGCAACCCAGATCGAATATGAATCACATATTTGACTTGCGCTCGTCGAGAGCTTCAAATCGATATATAATTCGATATAGTTTAAGGAGTTTGAATTTTTGAAGTTGAATTTGAAATTGAATTTGAAATTTAGGAATTAGGTTTTGTCTGCCATTGGAACAAGGAGCTGAGAAGGAGATGTACATACAGACAAATGAGAATAAGGAGTGGCTAGGGTTTATAACGAACTATTTATAGGCAAAGCTGAAACACAAAGAATGGACCAGATTGATTGAACGATAAATGCCCGGAAAAGCACGTCCTTCCTCCGGAACGAAAATGGGTCATCCCATATATCAAAATAGATGTTCTCAAACATTTAAAAAGTCAATGAAATAGGTTTCAAGCCCTAATTCCATCGTATGAAGAAGTTATGCTAAAATCAACTTATTTCAAATTGATTTCAATTGATTTCAATTAAATTGATTTCTAGGCATTTCGAGTCCATACGATCAAACGACAAGTCCGATCCCTACGAATGTTGAAATCCTACAATAAATCACTGTTACGGATCCGATGAAACTGGTTTCATCGAAATCCGAGACAGTTGCCAAAATGGCTATATTTCAGTAAATTAAATAAATTAATATTAAATTAGTTAAATCACTCTCAATTCAAATTTTAATTATTTACAACTCTTATCATTTTGACTACTTAGTAATTTATAATTCGTTATAACAAATTTCCATATAAATTTAATGTTGCATATTTCACCAATTTCAAAGTTTTAAATTTCATTTTCAATATATTTAGAGATTATTAATTAAATTTCCAATAATTCAATTTTAATTTGCTTTCCATGTACTATTCAATCAATTTCATCTTATGGTATAATTATGATGGTTTATATCCTAGTGCATTAATAATTTCCAATTTCATCAAATTTCAATCAATGTAGCATTTAGTTTTATTTACTTACAATAAATCCATTTATTATAAATTGAATTTAAATTAATTATAATTAATTCCAATAAGTTGATTTGATTCAATTCCAATTTTTCTATTAAGTCCATTATTACTCTATAAACCTAGTTAACCTTTGTTTTACCTTTCATTATCTTAATATACCCCAATTTCCATATTTACTTTGTACCAACTATCATATTTCCATTTTATTGTACTTTTGTCGAATATATACATTAATTATGATTAAAAATCTTAATTAATTCATTTAACTCAGTTTCATTCTTTTATTAACTCAGGTATTACCTTATAATAAATTTACATTTCTATTTATTTTACCACAACCACACTTTCAGTTATTGTATTAAATCACATAAGTGTAATATTTATTTGCATTTAATTTCAATTGATTAAATATATTGGTAACAACAACAATCGCCATCGTTACTACATTTTAACACATGTAAGTTAATTCTTTACAAACAATTATAACAACAATTCTCATTACACTACACTTATTCCACTTCCATCCATTACACATTATTTTATTAATAATTAACCTTTAAATTATTAATTACCTTTTGTATCCCACTATAAATCAATGCACACATTTATTAAAACTTATACTCCCAATTTATTTGTTCATCTTGATTTCATTCTTTTTATTAAATCCCCTATTACTCTATGAATAAAATTTACATTATTACCAAATATTAACTAAATTTACATTAACATAATACTTAATTACATTTATTTCAATTGGTTTCAAATTTAATATAACAGGCTAATTAAGTAGGTAACAAATATTAATTGTTACCATTAACTTTAAATTACACTTATGAATTCATTATTCACAAAAATATGTTACAATTCTTATATAATATCGATTTCATTTAATTACTATTAGCTATCTATTTTATACAATAATTAAATATTTACATTTGTTTCTTATATTCAATTTTATAACCAAGTATTACATTTTCATTATTTCCATTATTGGAATTTCATTTCAATTGTTAATAATTAGCTTTAGTTACCATTGTTACATTTCATTTTAGCATTATTTCATTATTAAATTACAAAGTTTTTTATTTCTTTCCATATTAAATTACCAAAACTTATTAATTTAACAATTTAAATAGTCGAAAATTTACGGGTCGTTACACTAACTAATGCTTAGATAATAATAAATCTTTAACAATCATTTTAAAGTAACAAATTAATAATTTAATATGTTTTAACAAATTTAAAATAGCTAATAGCTAGTTTCCAGAATATTTTAACATTTTTAAAACTTTCATGCTAATAATTAAAAATTCTTCATTTTAAAACAAGCCAAAGTTCTCGATTCTACTTTCACTCCGTAAATTTGGAAATCTTACTTGAGTCCAGTATAACCAATTTATACTTATTTCCAAATTCACTTCTATCTTCAAAAATATTTAAAACCTCGATTTTTAAATCCTTTTATATTTTAAAAGGTACTACTTATGGATTTATTATTTAAAATCATTTTATATATTTTTATCCCGAAATCACTGCTCACAATATCCCGAAATAGTGAAACCCAATTTCAAAACCCTTTTACTTTATCCAATTAATTTATCCAAAACTCTATATAAATATTTCACTTCAAAATCCCTATTTGCACTTCTTTACCAATTCAAAAACCATATTTTAATGGCATTTAAAAATAACAAAACCCAACTAAAACTACCATATCGTTCAATCTATTTAAATCACATAATAACCTGTCACAGATTATTCAAACAAAATGTATATCACTATATATGAAATTAAATTCAACACTTTTGAGGAATCCAGTTAGATCCCTCCAACCTATTTACTTACATCAACAGATGTTAACACAGCATAAAAAATACCAATTCTACCTCGAGGCAGAATATCGTGGTATATTGGGTCATCTGTTATTATGCGGGACGCATAGGGTCTCATCCTCTATATATATGTGGGAATATCAATCACTCCAATATATATACTACTATATATAATATCACATTCAACTGATTAAAATGCATCAATTCAATCAACCAATCATTTATTAATTTTAACTATTTAAAATTAAGCCAGCAGCCCAAATTTAAGTGAGATTAACTCACCTTGTTTTTTAATTCGCCAAGCAAATTAAATCGAACACGTTCAATTTAAGCTAAAATTTTCGCCATCTCCGATCGTCTCCAGATCTGTTCCACTAGTATTGTTCGTCGCTGCGATTCAGACACTGCTCGTTTCATTTGATTCCGACCTCGTATGACAAAGATACGAAATTTAAAGATTTGAATATAATTTATAATAATAATGTAACATTCCCGTTTTTAAATCAAATTTAAATTGGAAATTAATTTAATTTTAGAAGTTAAATTATGAATTCATTTGTGAGTTAATTAGAAAATTTCTAGAATAAATATATGGTGTGACGATAATGGGCCAGGATGAATATTTAGAACCAAATTGAGAAAATGGAGAAAAACCGTCCGTACATAATCCTAATCTAACATTTCGACTCTCCGCTGCAAAATTTGGATACGTTTTATCGAAATGCTTCCATGCTTCTCCATCGGCCGGATGTGTCAACGTACCATCTTCCTCCGTTCTCATGCTATGCCACCCCATATTAGACGCAGTTACAGAAGATGCATATAATCTTTGAAGTCTTGGAGTTATGGGTAAGTAGTGCATACGCTTGTACGGAACTTCCTTACCCTTCTTTTTTCTTGGTTTGTATCTCTCCTGGTTACAAACTTTACAATTTCTAAGGTTTGCGTCTTCTTTCCAAAACAACATGCATCCTTTTAAACATGTATCTATTTTCTGATACGGTAAACCAAAAGCCGACATAAGTTTTTTAACTTCGTAGTGATTTTCACACATTAGATTATCGGGCGGCATATGTCTTTTTGCAGCTTGTACAACAGCCGTAAACCCAGCTTCAGTGATGTTGTATTTTGACTTCATCGCAATGTATTCTGCGATTACTGACAGCTGCGTGCCGCTTTTACAACCATCCCAAATAGGTTTCTTAGCTGCATCTAGTAAATCATAAATTTTCTTAGCTTCAATATTTGGTTCTTCAACATTTACATCATCGTCGTCAACTTCAACCATAGGAAACATTGATCGTGCTGCATCTTCGACCATATTTTCTATACGGGTCGTTGAAACTATTTCGTTAACGACACTTTCAGACTCTACAGAAGTATTTGCTACAACTTCTCCATGCCGATCCCAAACATAATATTCGGGTGTGAAACCGTGTTGGCACAAATGAACTTTCACAATATCTGGTAACAAAAACTTCAAATGTCTACACCTACTACACGGACAACGAATTTCTGGATCGTTTCCGTTATTACTTAAGGCGAATTCAACAAACACGTTTATACCATTATAAAAATCTTCTTTTATTGAGCCCCTCAGTCCTTTTCTTTGGTACATCCATCTCCTTCGATCAACAAAATAATCAATCATTTTTCCTATTTGACAAAATGAGAAGTTCAAAATTTAATATTTATTTTGAAGAATACATATTCGAAAAAGATTATTTTCATGTTCGTATAATATTTTGAATTTAAAGAACAACTTCACAAATTTAAAAATATTTTCAAATAGGGCACATTTCATTTTTTAACGTACGTAACGATTAAAAATATATATAATTTTTTTTCATTGGTCAGACATCCTACTTCCCATTACAAACACAGTAAGCATTTACATTTCGTATATTACTTCGTCTCAAATGATTCAATAAAATTTCGGCAGCATTTCCCTTTTGTTCCCTGCATTGTACACAAATGCGTGTACGCAGGAAACAAAAAAGAAAAGTTAGGGCGAAATTTTATGAACCGTTTGAGACGAAGTAGTATACAAAATGTAAATTCTTACTGTGTTCATAACTTGTCCAATACATGGACAAATCCGACAAACATTGTACCAGATGAATATAAATGGTCGTTTTTCGAAAAAAACGACTATTTATACAACGATCATGTACAACACTCGTCAGACGGGGCCAAAAACTCTCTAAGGGACATTTGTCGGTTAACATGCGCGCATTTTACTCAAAAATACAGTTTTACTCACTGTTCACATTTATATATTAATTTCACACATTTATTCGACGTATTACGCATCAACTTAGGGATGGTTTAACATTTTGTCATTTTTCAATACACACAATTATAATTTAGAGTAATGCATTTTTTTGTGTCATAAGTAAATACGTGCACAATATAATACTCCTAGTTCATTCAATCATTTTATCTTATTCCAAATAACGTATACAATCATCGAATCAAGGCATACACAACAAAATACATATACATGAACAAGCACAAATTATACGTGTTTATCACAATTTCACGATAAAAGATGAAATCGGTATACCATGTGATGCTATAAACCGTTATTACGCTAGTGGAAACAATTGCAATCATTAATTCGCCATAATTTATCAATTTATGCAAATCTATAATTAGGGTAAAAACTGAATTTTTCATAAAAATAAGAGATTATACCTGAGATTAAGAGTAATGAAGCTTGATTAGAGAGCCTTGGAAGATCCGGAAGCTAGAAATTAGGGATTGGAAGCTTGGGGGTTGAATTTGGGGGGTTTTTTGATTTATTTTCGTATGGAATGAAGGAGGAAGAAAGGGCTCGGCTGGCAGGTATAATCGCAAATTTCCGACGGCTTCCGACGGCCGCCGACGGCCCGTCGAAAGCCGTCGGAAAATGGCCGTCGGAAGCCGTCGGTCTTAGCTGTCGGTATTCTGCCTTTTTCTTGTAGTGTTAGTTATTTACATTGCTATATATTTTGTTGTTTGCAAATGTGTTCACCTGTGGGATATGACACCATATCCCATTGTTATATTATACTATTATTGATGATATATGTCTGTTATTTTATTATTTGTTATCACTCTGCAAGTTCCCCGTAGTTTAGAATTCAATATGGGTTGAAATGATACATACCCAAACGGACTTTAGAATAGGAGAACTTCGTTATGGGTTGAAATTATAAACCCAAGCTTGTACAACAGCCGTAAACCCAGCTTCAGTGATGTTGTATTTTGACTTCATCGCAATGTATTCTGCGATTACTGACAGCTGCGTGCCGCTTTTACAACCATCCCAAATAGGTTTCTTAGCTGCATCTAGTAAATCATAAATTTTCTTAGCTTCAATATTTGGTTCTTCAACATTTACATCATCGTCGTCAACTTCAACCATAGGAAACATTGATCGTGCTGCATCTTCGACCATATTTTCTATACGGGTCGTTGAAACTATTTCGTTAACGACACTTTCAGACTCTACAGAAGTATTTGCTACAACTTCTCCATGCCGATCCCAAACATAATATTCGGGTGTGAAACCGTGTTGGCACAAATGAACTTTCACAATATCTGGTAACAAAAACTTCAAATGTCTACACCTACTACACGGACAACGAATTTCTGGATCGTTTCCGTTATTACTTAAGGCGAATTCAACAAACACGTTTATACCATTATAAAAATCTTCTTTTATTGAGCCCCTCAGTCCTTTTCTTTGGTACATCCATCTCCTTCGATCAACAAAATAATCAATCATTTTTCCTACTTGACAAAATGAGAAGTTCAAAATTTAATATTTATTTTGAAGAATACATATTCGAAAAAGATTATTTTCATGTTCGTATAATATTTTGAATTTAAAGAACAACTTCACAAATTTAAAAATATTTTCAAATAGGGCACATTTCATTTTTTAACGTACGTAACGATTAAAAATATATATAATTTTTTTTCATTGGTCAAACATCCTACTTCCCATTACAAACACAGTAAGCATTTACATTTCGTATATTACTTCGTCTCAAATGATTCAATAAAATTTCGGCAGCATTTCCCTTTTGTTCCCTGCATTGTACACAAATGCGTGTACGCAGGAAACAAAAAAGAAAAGTTAGGGCGAAATTTTATGAACCGTTTGAGACGAAGTAGTATACAAAATGTAAATTCTTACTGTGTTCATAACTTGTCCAATACATGGACAAATCCGACAAACATTGTACCAGATGAATATAAATGGTCGTTTTTCGAAAAAAACGACTATTTATACAACGATCATGTACAACACTCGTCAGACGGGGCCAAAAACTCTCTAAGGGACATTTGTCGGTTAACATGCGCGCATTTTACTCAAAAATACAGTTTTACTCACTGTTCACATTTATATATTAATTTCACACATTTATTCGACGTATTACGCATCAACTTAGGGATGGTTTAACATTTTGTCATTTTTCAATACACACAATTATAATTTAGAGTAATGCATTTTTTTGTGTCATAAGTAAATACGTGCACAATATAATACTCCTAGTTCATTCAATCATTTTATCTTATTCCAAATAACGTATACAATCATCGAATCAAGGCATACACAACAAAATACATATACATGAACAAGCACAAATTATACGTGTTTATCACAATTTCACGATAAAAGATGAAATCGGTATACCATGTGATGCTATAAACCGTTATTACGCTAGTGGAAACAATTGCAATCATTAATTCGCCATAATTTATCAATTTATGCAAATCTATAATTAGGGTAAAAACTGAATTTTTCATAAAAATAAGAGATTATACCTGAGATTAAGAGTAATGAAGCTTGATTAGAGAGCCTTGGAAGATCCGGAAGCTAGAAATTAGGGATTGGAAGCTTGGGGGTTGAATTTGGGGGGTTTTTTGATTTATTTTCGTATGGAATGAAGGAGGAAGAAAGGGCTCGGCTGGCAGGTATAATCGTAAATTTCCGACGGCTTCCGACGGCCGCCGACGGCCCGTCGAAAGCCGTCGGAAAATGGCCGTCGGAAGCCGTCGGTCTTGGCTGTCGGTATTCTGCCTTTTTCTTGTAGTGTTAGTTATTTACATTGCTATATATTTTGTTGTTTGCAAATGTGTTCACCTGTGGGATATGACACCATATCCCATTGTTATATTATACTATTATTGATGATATATGTCTGTTATTTTATTATTTGTTATCACTCTGCAAGTTCCCCGTAGTTTAGAATTCAATATGGGTTGAAATGATACATACCCGAACGGACTTTAGAATAGGAGAACTTCGTTATGGGTTGAAATGATAAACCCAAGCGATTTTCAATAAAAATTGAATTTGGGATTACGGGTCGAAGTGATGTCTACCCGTATATTTAAATTTCGGATTGAAATCCGTATCCCTTCACCAACGGTGTCTGTATATAATTTCATACCCTATGGTCAAGGGATACGGATTTCAATCCGAAATTTAAATATACGGGTAGACATCACTTCGACCCGTAATCCCAAATTCAATTTTTATTGAAAATCGCTTGGGTTTATCATTTCAACCCATAACGAAGTTCTCCTATTCTAAAGTCCGTTCGGGTATATAAATATACGGTTTTAATAAATATTAATTCTTAAAATATTATATGAAAATAGAAATTATATATATATATTTAATAGTAATATTTTGGAGATCGATTTAATCCATATAATATGTTTAAGTATTTATTTAAATTTATATTTCAAAAATTGATTGTTGTAATAATTTGGATAAGTTAAGGTTGAGAAGATAAAGTTGAGTTAATTGAAATTGTATTTAGTTAAGTATTTTACTTAATTGGATTATTTGAACCAAAGAATTTGAAATTTAAGATTCGATTTATAACTTGATTTTGATTTAAATGATTAAATGGAGGTTTCAATTTTAAACAAATCGAAAGGAATATTTAGTTTAAAGGTAAATTGGGTTATTAAATAAATATTGAATTTATTTAGTGAACATTTCAAGACTAAATAACAAGGTTAAATCGAGATCTATATGAAACTGTTAAATCAAACTTTGAGTTGTTGAATATTGAAGCGTTGAAATATAGTAGAATTTAAACGGTAAAATTTTGATTTAGTTCTGTATTTGAAATGAATAAAATTTGAATTTGTTTGATCAAAAAACTGAATTGTATAAAAATTTATAAATTGAGATTGAATTAAATTTGAATGGGATGGTCGGGTTGATTTTGAAAACGATTTGTTAAGTTGAGGAAACTACAAATATTGTACTCTAAATATTTATGTGTATATATATATATATATATATATATAATGAAAAGATATTTTTGTTGTGAAGTATAAATTAATTTGAAATGACTTCGGTATTATAGTGTATATTTCTACCTTATAGATAGTTCCATGGACCCTTAGAGGATGGTTATCCCAAACGTCCTTTAAGTTAATTATATTTCAGTTGATATTTCACTTGAGTTAGATTTATAGATATAAGAATGTTAATCCTGACTCGAGTGTTTTGTGTTGTTGCTTTACGCTCAGGTCAGACTGAGAGATACAGCATTTGAGACTCACCTTCGAAGTTGGAGCTTTGCTTGAAGATCCAGCTATCTATCCCTTCAGTCATCCAGTTGATTGGTTCAGAGAAGCCATCTGTTGCATTGGAGACTTCATGGCATTTGAACAATTCGGTTGTATTTTATTTCTAACTCTGAGGTATATAGTAGCTTCATGAACTACTATTCTTTATCTATTCCGCTGCATTGTATTACTCTGTGTAAGTGATCTATGATTGATTTATTTACTGTATATTTTAAGTTTTGCCAAATTTTATTAACAATTCGGTATTTTGAATTATTCAAGTCGGACATATACGGTTTTATTGTCGATTTGAATGGTCCAAAATAGCGGGCTGTAACAGTTGGTCCAAAATAGCGGGCTGTTACAATATCTTTTGAAAAATAATAAGTACATTAATTAGAATTGGGTTGTAAAATATAAACAAGATTTAATAAAATAGTTAGTTTTATATGTAAATAAATATTCAAGCTTTAGCATGAATTTATCTTTTAGATATAGATAATGTAAATATTTTGCACAAGCAAAAATTGAAATAAGGACTATGAAGCATATGTATAAATAAATTGAAGAAAAGGATTTAAAATAAAATTAAGCTAAGGTTATAAACACAAAATGCATAAATTTATACAAGTGTCTAATAAGTAACAACGTATGGTAACAAGTGTAAGAATTTTTAACTATGTGTTTTCAAGTGTAAATATACAAAATACAAATGGCATTATGATTTTCTTTTTTTGATTTATTTTCAAAACATATACAAAACAAAGTTTAGATCAGTTTTAAAACTTCTTAAATCTGTAAATAATACTGCGGTTCAAAAGAAAATAAAATTACCTCAAATTCAAAGTAAAACTCAAAATCAGGTTGCCTGAAAAACAAATCAAAACAAAGAACAATCTTCTTCAAATAGATTCAAATTTCTTCAAGCCTGGAAAAAAAACTCAACCATGCAATAGCCTGGCAAATAAATCAAGCAGTAGAAGAAAAAAATCAAAGCAAGGATTCAGCACAAATAGTAAGCAGGGTTTCAAATCATGGAAACAAAAGCAGTTCCAGGTTTTAAAAGCTAGAAATCTGTTCTCTGTTCCAAGCCATGACAAGTGAGAAAACTCAAAAATTTATAAACATACCTTGGATTGAATGAGATCAAAAATGATTGTGTGAGATATGGATGGTTTAGCTATGGTTATGTCTGGGTAAATATGATTGTATATACACATATGTCTGTTACAAAGATATACACTTTCTTCTTCCTCTGTTTAACCTTTTAACAGACCAAATCCATAAAGAAGTTCAAATACTTCTTCCTCGATGTATTTTAGGTGTTAATCTTTGAATAAAAGTTGATCCAAACAACATAATACTAATTTTAAAAATAATTGAAACTATATTTGTTAGAGGTTTATTTCTAAAAATTAACTATTACAGTAAACTTCATGGAAATGATAAAAACAAATGATTTTAATTTCGAGTCTGGAATGCATAAACTAATTTGTATTACAGAATGATGAATTTAGAAAATAAAATCATGATCTTTTGTTTGTTAAATTTTAAGAGATTACGAGTTGAACGGAAATGACATTTTGGTCAAATTCCATCGCACGACGAAATGAAGCTCATTGTGTTTAGGTCATATGAAGGTTCGAGTATCAAGGATCAATGGAAAAATACAATTTGAGTTTATAAATGATCGAGGCATGGAAACGATGATGTTTTAGGGTTTTAAAAGCTAGTTTGCTTGTCGGTGTTTGGAGTGGAACTGCATCGCCGTTAGGATGATTTAGACGATCGGACAAGGGAGGTTGGATTTGTGGATGGTCGGAGCGTCGTCAGTCAGAACGACATGGTTTCTGATCGCCGTGAGCGCCGTGGCAAACGCAATTTGTCGATGAGGGTTGGGTTCTGGGTTGAACTTAAGGGATCGATTTTGATTTGTACCGCAATGGACGAATTTGAGTGGTTGTGTGTATCAATGTGGTGATCGTCGACTTGCCGAGAATCGTGATGGTGACCAGAGATGATCGACGCGATCGTGTACGTGCACGACATGTTCATTGTGTCAGGATATAAAAGCAGGGAGAGGGGAAGATGGGTTCTCATGTTCGAGCCTGGGGAAGTGATGATTTGGCCCAAAGTTTTGTGAAATAGGAATAGCTCGAAGGAAATTCAAAGGTGAGTTGCTTGGCGACAAGCTCATGGAAACAAGAGTCGGTCTCGGGTAAAAATGAATTTGGCTCGGGTTTATAAATTGAGCATGAAAGCTTTCTTCAAAACTTTTTCAACAAATCAAGTTATTTTAAAATAAATTCTTTTGTGAATGTTAAATTCAAGTTTTGAATTTGGTTAAAAGAATAAATTACTTTATAAGGATTTTGAAAGGATTATTTAATTAAGATTTAAATGATAAATTAGTAAATAAAAAAAATGAAATGTTTTATCTTTTAATTAATTAAGTAATTAATGATTGGGTTAATATAAGTAATCAAAGGTAGATTAATTGCTAATTAAAGAAAAAATAATAATTTAAATGGTTAAAAGTCAATTACTAAATGAATAATTTCTTAATTAAAGACTTATTAGGTAATTAAAGGATAACTACTTAATAATTAAATGTTGATGTAATTAATATAATTAATTAAGGATTGATTAATTATATAATTAACTTAAAGGTAAATTTAATTAATGTGATAAATTAAGGAATAATTAATTTATTAAGGATAATAAATTAAGATGGGTAATTACAGTTGATTAATTTATTTCATTAATTGATATCAAATGATTTGTAATTAATTAATCAGAATTTGGCAATTAATTCATAAGTAATTAATTTAATTAGAAATTAAATTGAATTAGTTAAGGATTAAATCCTTAAGTAATCCTACTTAGGGAAGATTTTTGAATGCTTGGATTGTTTATGAATGTTTGTATTGTATGAAATGCTTTGAATTGATTATCATCTCTGATTTGTAATATTCTGAAATGTGAATTGATCGGTGATGTAATTTATTATCTGGGATGTAACTTATTTATCTGTGATAAATGTACCTGTGAATCTGTGAATGAAGATAAGCGTTATAGTTTATACCGCTTATCAAATATTTGTCTATGTTCGAATCTGTAATGATTGATGATGTTATTGCACTGATCTGTAATGAATCTGTGAATGATGTTGTTGCACCCTTGGACCACACTTATACACACACAAATATGGATTTCACGTGGAAATTGGTTAAGTCATAGATTTTAGAAAGAAAAAAAAAATTGAATTCAAATGGTTTTGGGTATGGATTGGGTTTAAAATAAAAAGCTTTTGAAAGGGGATTTTCAAATAAAAAGTTATTTTCAAATTAATTGATTAAGTTTTGAAGTTTTAATAATTTGATTTAAATTTAGGTTCAAAAATTTGAAATTGAACTCCATTTGAACTTTAAATTTAACCCAAAGATTCAACTTTTATAAATGATATCGGATTTTTCCAAAACAAAAACTATTTGTTTTTATAATAATAAAAGCTTTCATATAAGATGTGAATCTCCAATTTGTGTTAAAGGGATTTTTCTCAAGTTTGAAAGTGAAAATGATTTTCCCAGTTATAGACAAATCTTTGGAAACGGGTTTTGAAAACTATGAGTTAAATTCTTAACTTGAAGTTAATCCTAATTAAAAATGGAAATTGTTTGGAAGCTATAAATAAATCTTTGTAAAAGTTGGTTGGGCTTTGTTTTGAAATTAATAAGAATTTTAAAATGGTGTATCTTTTATATTATAAAAGATTGAATTATGAATTGTTTTGAAAGCTATCAATTAAATCCTTGATTTAAAGATTAAAGGGGTTAATTCAATTTAAAATTGAATTGTTTTGAAAAGCATGTCTTTTGTATAAAAGATTTTCAAGTTTAAATAGTTTTGAGAACTATGAATTAATCTTTATGAAAAGTAGATGAACTTTGTGAAGTAAATCTTTTGTTTAAAAAGATTTGAAATGGTAATTTGTTTTAAACCATTTAAAAATAAAGTTTTGGGTAATAAGTTGTGACTTAACTGAAATCCCATTATCCATATTTTTCAAAATATTGCGCTCATTATTCGGTTTAGCCGGGAGAGGACCTTGTGCCATATAACCCATTCCGAATAATGATATGACGTTATGAATAGCATTTGAAGACCGTGTTGAAGACCGGGTAATTGCGAGAACGATAGGATAACCGATCGATTGTCTCTGCACCGAGTAGCTATGGTATAGAGATTCCCTAAGTGATGGGAAGTCCGATCGGGATTGTGCATATCCGGATTTGCAAGGGCTTCTTTCGAAGTGCCTTCGGTTCTGTTCGAACCCGGAACAGACTTGTATGGATGTGTGTCTGACATTACACTTTGAGAACTAAAGCCAATTTCTTTCAAATACATTTCTGTTTGGTGGCGGAGAATTTATTCTCTTAGCTTTAACACCCTTCTCCAAGACGTACGAGCTCAGAGGTTATGTAGTTGAAGGTTATCAGCGATATACTCCCAATTTGGTAATGTGTCATGCCAAGTGCTGCTGTGTGCTGATCATTTTGTTGATCATTTGTTGATCAAAGCATGGCTTTGTGAAAAAACGTAGCTTTGTGGTCGAGACCTCATCAGGACCTCACACTCCGGAAATGGTCGAAACAGGAAAGATGCGGCAAGGTTATGAGGGTGGTGCCCTTTAGGGTATAACATTTCCTTCTAGAAAAGGGTGGTATCAGGTATGGAGCCCTGATGCTTAATGACGCAGCGGATACTAACTGACGCAGCTCTGATACTTGACGCAACCTATCCAGGATCTTTCTCACGAAATGATGATTTCGTGTCAAACAAAACAATAAAATGATAAATGCTCAATTTCGTTGATAGTGATTATACCGAAATCTAGCTATCTCCAACCCATTGATCTCGTAAGATGCCGTGTTGAAATATCTACAATTCGATCGTTGATCACTCGTAAGTGATACCGAGAATTGGCTTCAACTTCGTTGATTCGCGCACGAATAACCCGAAGATGGAAAGTAGAAGGAGATCACACTCAACTTCCAACAATGGTGGTAAAAGATCACACACAAATTTTATTCAAAAATCAACAACCTTTTACAAATGACAACACACCCCTATTTATAGGAAATTACAACACACAGGCGACTCACACAGGCGACTCACGACCTAACATGTACGAGTTACACATCACACGACTTAACAACATCACATGACATAAGAACATACAACATACGACTTAACATATACAAGTTACACATCTTATACGTCTTAACAAGATACTACATAACAACAGACGAGTTACAATTATCATGTGACATAAAAAAGTTACAATATAACAACAATGCAACTTAAGAAACATGCGACTCAACAAGGTAGCACAGCTTCAGGCGACTTATAGGATGCGACATAAGAGAGCGACTTATAGAAAGCGGCATCAGTGAACGACTTATAGAGAGCGACTTATAGTGAGCGACTTAAGGTAGGCGAAATGCGGGCTTGATTTCTTGAGTCTCGATCTTATAAGGCGAGCGACCTAAGGCAGTTGGCATACGATTGTCATAACTCGCAGGCGACTTAAGGCTGGCATAACTCGCTGGCGACTTAAGGCACGGTTTGTTAACTCGCTTAGCTCGCTTATCGGGGTGCGCTGCATCATCCTCCCCTGGTTGAAAAGAACTCGTCCCCGAATCTACACTTTCCTCTTCTTCAACATTCTTATTCTCATGATATGGAATCAAGTATTTGACGTTGAAAACGTCAGCAGTATGGATGTGATCTGGCAATCTTAACTGATAAGCATTCTCATTAATCTTCTTTACGATTTCCAAAGGACCAATCTTTCTAGCAGCTAGTTTGTTGTAAGTACCAATAGGAAATCGATCCTTAGTCAATACTGCATATACAAAATCTCCTTCTTTGAATTTAACATTTCGTCGTTTAATATCTGCGGATTGCTTATATTTCTCATTCGCCTTAAGCAGTCGTTCCTGCACAACCTTGTGGCACTCTTGCGATTGATTCACAAAATCACTAGCTCGTTTGATCACTCCTTTCTGTTATGATACTATAGATAAATCTAGTGGTCCCTTAGGCATTGTTGAGTAAACGACCTGGAATGGACTGAACCCAGTGCTACGATTAACTGCATGGTTGTGTGCAAACTCTGATTGACACATCTTGGAATCCCAACTCTTCAAATTGTCATTCACGAGGCATCTCAATAGATTACCTAGGGATCTATTCACAACTTTTGTATGTCCATCCGTCTGTGGATGATAAGCACTACTAAATTTCAGCTTTGTCCCGACCATTCTCCATAGACACATCCAAAAATGGCTCGGAAAACGAGTGTCTCTATCCGATACAATATATTCAGGCAACCCATGAAGACGATAGATCTCTCTGAAGTATAACCGTGTGATATTAACTGCATCTACAGTCTTCTTGCATGCGATAAAATGTACCATTTTTGAAAACCGATCAACCACCACATAGATAGAATCATTGCCACATTACGTTCTCGGCAATCCCAATACAAAGTCCATACTAATATCCACCCATGGTTTAGTAGGTATAGGCAACGGCATATATAAACCTGCATTTGCCGCGGTCCCCTTTGAAACTTGACAAATATGGCACCTCTGAACGTATTTTTCAACCTCCTTCCTCATTGACGGCCAAAAAAAGACTTTGAGATCAACTGCATAGTACGGTCGCGGCCCACATGTCCTTCTTCATGTAATTCTTTGATAATCTTCATTCGTAAACTGCAATCTGGAATACACAACTGATTTCCTTTGAATAGAACCCCATCAACCAGCATATATCCATCCTTGTTTCCCTGCTTGACTTTGTCTAGGATCCTGAAAAAATAAGAATCTGAAGTAAGCAAATCTGGAAGTAAATCAATACCCATCACCTCTACTCGCATGGTTAGTAAATTCTTCCTCCGACTCAATGCATCAGCGACGCGATTAGTTACTCTAGACTTATGCTTTACAACGAATGTAAATTGCTGCAAATAAGCTATCCACGATGCATGCCTAGCTGCAATTTTATTCTGCCCATGCAAATTTTCAATGCTTCATGATCCGTATACAGAACAAATTATTTGTGGAATAAGCAATGTCTCCAATGCTTCATAGCCTGCACAATAGCACAAAATTCCACATCATAAGTATTGTATCTCATCTTTGCCCCAGAAAATTTTTCACTGAAATAGGCAACTGGACGACCTTTCTAACTCAACACTCCTCCAATTCCAATTTTGGACACATCTGTATGTAACTCAAATAGTAATTGAAATTCTGGCAACACTAGAATCGGTACTGAGGTTAAAATTTCCTTGATCTGTTCAAAAGCAGATCCTGCCGCTTTCGTCCATGAAAACTGCTTTCCTTTCATACAATCAGTAACAGGGGTCATCACAGTACTAAAGTGTTGTATGAATCTTCGATAAAATGAGGCTAACCCATGAAAACTTCTGACTTCTTTTATAGTTTTGGGTTGTGGCCAATTTCTGATTGCGGCTATTTTACTCTTGTCCACTTGTATTCCCTCCTTGGGCACGACATAACCCAGAAATAAAACACTTGGCGTCATGAACACGCATTTCTTTGTTGTTGCATAGAACAGTTCTTGACGAAGAATACTTAACACCTTTTGCAAGTGTTGAATGTGCCCCTCTATGCCAACACTATATATCAAGATATCATCAAAGTAGACTACAACAAACTTCCCGATGTAAGGTTTGAAAATTTGATTCATCACCCTCATAAATGTACTTGGAGCATTAGATAGACCAAATGGCATGACCAGCCATTCATATAATCCTTCCCGAGTCTTGAATGCTATCTTCCATTCATCATCTGGTCTTATGCGAATCTGATGATAACCACTCTTAAGATCGATCTTAGAAAAGATTACAGACCCACTCGGTTGATCCAATAGATCATCAAGTCTTGGCATAGGAAACCTGTATCTGACAGTTATTTTGTTGATGCCCTGCTGTCTGTACACATTCTCCATGAACCATCTTTCTTTGGTACCAACAGAGCTGGTACAGCATAAGGACCGAGACTCTCTCGAACAATCCCTTGCTTAAGCAACTCCTTAACCTGTCTCCTCAACTCTTCATGCTTTTTTGGACTTATACGATAATGCGGCCTATGCGGTAAAATAGCACCTGGCACTAGATCAATTTGATGTTGTATGTTCCTTAGTGGTGGTAATTCCTTGGGTAATTGCGCAGGAAAGACATCTTCAAATTCATTTAACACCGGTTTAACCTCCACAGGAATTTCAAGATCTTAACTTGTTTCATACCCAATCAACATAAACAATTCAGCACTATCTTTCACTTCTTTAACAAATTCTCTCGTAGATAACAGACTAGTTGATTCCACTTTCTTCTCTGACTTGCTTTCACTTTATTCACGCTTCTAAGGAACTAAGGTAATTTGAGTTCCTTCGAACATGAAACTGTAGCTGTTGGTGCGACCATTATGTTGTACAGCTCTATCATATTGCCATGGTCTTCCCAATAATAGATAACACACATCCATATCGACAACATCACACCATATATCATCTTTGTACTTCTTCCCAATAGAAAATGTAAATAATGCTCGTCTTCCTACTGTCACTTCTCCACCTTTCTTTAGCCATGCTAGTTTATAAGGTCTAGGATGTTTTTCAGTCTTCAACCCTAACTTCGGGATGGCTTCTTCATAAATAATGTTATCGCAGCTTCTCGCATCAATAACAAATCGACAAACCTTTCCCAACATAGTACATGTAGACTGAAAGATATTGCTTCTCAGCCAACTAGAATCATTCTCATACTTTGGCACTAAACAAGACCTCCTCATTATCAAATTACACCCTTCGTCTCCTTACATAACTTCTTCATCTTCATCAAACTTCGGTGGTTGAGAATAGTCAACTTCAGCTTCCACATCCTCATACTCACATTCCTCTACAACTAATGCTCTCTTCTTTGGCTTTTTACATTGATTACTTTTATGGCCAAACTCCTGACAATTATAGCACCTGATATTGTTATTGACCTTTGCTTTAGTGGCTTCATTGACAATTGGTTTATTGACTGCCTTGGAAACATTAGCACTGCTACTAGCACCCCTATTCTGGTTGTTAGAACCCATAAACACACCAATTCCTCGTCTCCCTTGTTTCTCCCAAGCTAGAGCTTTCTGATGTGCTTCAGCAACAGACATTGGATTAAACATATTAACCATGTCTTGAATTTGCATTCTTAACCCTCCAACATATCTAGCTGTTAGTTGTTCCTCAGTTTCCATAATATAATTCCTTGCAATTAATTGATAGAATTCATCTGCATAGTCATTCACAGTCTACGTCCCTTGTCTCAAATTCTGCAAACATTGATACATAAGGGATTGATAATTGTACGGCAAGAAAGTCGCTTTCATCATCTTTCTCATCTTCTCCCAAGTGACAACTTTTGATTTTCCCATTCTCTCTCGAGTTAGTTTAGTTTGCTGCCACCAAGCCATAGCTCTTCCCCTTAGTCTTGTAACAACTAATTGGACTCGGTGATTCTCAGGCACATCCTTAAATTCCAAAATTTCTTCAACAGTCGACAACCAATCAAGAAATTCTTCTACTTGCATACCACCATTGAATTCTGGAATTTCCATCCTCATACCTGGCTCCCATTTTTGATCATTTTCCGAATCCAGATATTGATTTCGCACTTGGCCTCGATTTCGATAATGAATACTACCTCTATCACCATCTTCCTCAAAATCAGATGTATTTCGATATCGAACCTTACCATTTACGTCTCTACCACTACGCATGTCCCTTCTACCCTGTCTTTCAGCATCTCAATATGGTTCATTTTCGAACCTATGTTGAGTTCTTCCCTCTTCATTGCGGTATCCATGGTTTATTGAAACTGATGATTCTCTCCTATCTTGATAAGACTGTGGTGACACCCTCCTTTCTTCCGAAACCGATGGTGAAACCCTGTTTCCACCCTGGTTCCAAACTGGTGACGTTCTCCTTTGATTTTGATTCATGTCGTTCATCAACTTCTCCAATTTTTCAATACCTTCATTGAACTTTTCATTGATATGCTGCTCCATTTGCTCAGCTTCTTGTCTTCTATATAAATCTTCAACATTATGATAGCGATAAGCACGTCAAGGAGGCATGATCATTAAAAAATCTCGTTTCCGTCTCTGATATAGCTCTGATACCAAATGACGCAACAGATACTAACTGATGGAACTCTGATACTTGATGCAACCTATACAGGATCTTTCTCACGAAATGATGATTTCGTGTCAAACAAAATGATAAAACGATAAATGCTCAATTCCGTTGATCGTGATGATACCGGAATCTAGCTATCTCCAACACATTGATCTCGTAAGATGCCGTGTTGAAAGATCTACTATTCGATCTTTGATCACTCGTAAGTGATACCGAGAATTGGCTTCAACTCCGTTGATTCGCGCATGAATAACCCGAAGATGGAAAGTAGAAGGAGATCACACTCAACTTCCAACAATGGTGGCAAAAGCTCACACACAAATTTTATTTAAAAATCAACAACCTTTTACAAATGACAACACACCCCTATTTATAGGAAATTACAACACACAGGCGACTGACGACCTAACACGTATGAGTTACACATCATACGACTTAACAACATCACACGACATAAGAACATATGACATACGACTTAACATATACAATTTACACATCATATATGTCTTAACAAGATACGACATAACAACAGACGAGTTACAATCATCATACGACATAAAAAAGTTACAATATAACAACAATGCGACTTAAGAAACATGCGACCCAACAAGGTAGCACAGCTTCAGGCGACTTATAGGATGCGACATAAGAGAGCGACTTATAGAAAGCGGCATCAGTGAATGACTTACAGAGAGCGACTTATAGTGAGCGACTTAAGGTAGGCGAAATGCGGGCTTGATTTCTTGAGCCTCTATCTTAGAAGATGAGCGACCTAAGGTAGTTGGCATACGATTGTCATAACTCGCAGGCGACTTAAGGCTGGCATAACTCGCTGGCGACTCAAGGCAGGGTTTGTTAACTTGCTTATCGGGGTGCGCTGCATCACTTAACCTATATGGTAGCTCCAATCTCATTTCTCTGTGTGATTGTTGCTTTGTTGAGGCGCCTCGGATAAAGGTCCCAAAGGACCAGGGAATGGCATATCCGTGTAGTGGTTACCTAGTAAGAGGTAGCCGGCCTTGTGTTAGCAGAGAGCGGGCTACGCTCTCGGGACGTCTTGCTAGAGGCGTACCCATGTGGCAGTAGGAAGTTCCTTAGCATGACCATTTGTTGGAAATCCATCTTTAAATATGAGCTTTGTACGGTTTTAGTTGTAGAACCTGCCATTTACTTATGGTGGTCACCGCTGTTTAGATGGTAGTTATAGTAGGCATAGTTCGGAATGTCTATGCTGGCTAGGATTAATATTATACTTTTGAAATATTTTCCCACTATGCACTAGTAATAATATCAAAAAAATGATTTGCGTGGTAAGCATTTTTGACTGTCATAAGGTGAAATCTCCTCCAAGTCTGCGTTTGCATTGTGTGTGTGGCGGGAGGCCTTATGGCAGTTTCATTTTCCAAAAGCATTGCGGATTTCATTTTACTTTGTTTTCAAACCAAAATATTTTTGTTTGCTCATACCAGTCCCACGACTGACCTGGAGTTTATCGTTCCTTTCCTAAACTCTGGGTGCCCACTATTTTCTACACGGGCAGTCTAGAGTTGGGTTTTTCAGATCGTCGGGTAATTAGTAGATTTCTGGAGTTGATTCAGTTTTTGGATTACGACTACACTTGCTTATCTTTGTGAAACACTTGATGGTGGTACTCGCTTATGGATTGAGCTTGGTGATCGAGTTTCTATTGTTATTTGGAATTCTCTTTTGAAGACTACTTTCTCTATTGGAGATATTGTTCCGCTGCTGTTATCCTTCCTTTTCCGCAGCTATTGTCTTGTATCATATATCCGATGCATATTGATGTTCATTGTATCATCATTGTATCTTATTATTGTATCAAATGTTGTATATCAAATGTATTATTCTGTTTCTTCCGCTGTGTTGTTTTTACTTGTTGGGCGAATTTTCACCCAGAAGATCTCAAGACCAAGAAGCCGCAGTTTCACTCGGGCTCGCAAGCAACCTCTACTTCGTTCGACAGCCAAGAAGCTCAATACTAACCTAGAGGGCCTTCCAATATTCTCCATGAAGAAGCTCGTTCGGCCCAAGCCCCTCACTCGGCCTTGACCCATTCGGCCTCCACTTCATTCGGCTCCACCTCATTCGGCTCCTTTATACCACCACTCCAACTCCACTGCCGGACCAACCTTGCCACCGAACCAAGCCTCGCCTCCACTGCCGGACCAACCTTGCCACCGAACCAAGCCTCGCCTCCACTGCCGGACCAACCTTGCCACCGAACCACCTACATAACCGGACCAAACGACCACCGGTCCACATTCATCGCCGGACCACGCCTACTACCGGACCAAGCTCCGTGCCGAATGAGCCCCGCCGAACCACACAGTTGCCAGTCCAGATCGCTTCGGCCCGGGCCCACCAGCAGTTATATACTTCCAAGACCCCTGCCCCCTACCTCATTCTATAAATAGAGGGGCAGGGGTACAACAATGGCAGACAAGTTTGGGAGCTCAAGCAAGGAAGGAACTTTCAAACTACTTTCATACGCTTGTATACAAAGCATTGTACTTGTAACCTGAAAGAAAGAAGATAATAACATATAAAGTGGACGTAGGCACATTCTGGCCGAACCACTATAAATCTGTGTGTCTTTACATTTCAGCCCCTACTTCTTTTATATTTACATACTCATCTAAAATCATATAAAATCACATATAATCAACTAAATAATACGACTTGGAGGTGTTTGTCCATTTTTTGTGCAAACATTTTTGGTGCTTTCACTGAGAATTGAACTCAGGCTTCATCTTCTCCCACTCAACCTTCTTCCTAACAACATCACTCGTTGCTTAGAAATCATGCCTTCCAAACAGAGAAGGGATATTAACAAAGGAAAGAACATCGCAACTAGCAGCCTTCCAGATCCAGCAATCACAGATCAGCCCACTTCAACAGCAGTACCAGATGAAAATCAGGAAAATCCAACTGGTCCCGCAACGGAACAACCAATCACTAGGGCAGATCTGGACAGGGTTGTGGCTGAAGTAACTAACCGCTTCACATCCCAACAAGAAACTTTGGTGGACCAACTCATGTCACGCTTAAGGGATGCTGAAGAGTCCAACCGCAACACTGAATCATGGGGTGAGTCCCAATCCGAAGGATCCCGGAGGCAACAGAGGTCTTCACTCTTCGAAGAAGTTATCAACAGGAACAACAATGATAGGGGCCGCGCCCGGACTCAGCCCGAATTCCGACTCGAGGAAGCCCTTGGAACCGAACCCAGCGGGGGAGGCACCAGGCGAGGGTCGGATGTAGCTGAGCCAGTCATGCCACCTAATCATAGAAACCCCGCTGAACGGAGCCGAGCTAGAACCCAGCCCGAAGTTGACCCCATGGATGTGCTCGAGACAGAACCCCACAGGGGAAGATCAAGGCAGGGGGCAACTGTAGCTGGTCCTAGCATGCGTCCAGGCAGCCAAAGACAACCACTGGATAATACTAGAAATGATAGACTGTACCATCCCTACAGGTCATCTGGACGCGATAGATCCCGCAGGGAAGAGCCAAGCTCATTTTTGTCCGCTCCAAATTCTGACGAACGAATGGCACGATTATTCAGAGAATGTGTCCAACGGGAGCAAAGGGACCGGGGAATAGGCGCTAGGGTCACCAGTCCCTTTACCCGAAATATCGAAACTGCCATCACTCCTCGGGAATGGAAAATGCCAACCATGGAACCTTACAAAGGAACTTCCAACCCCATCGTACACTTGCAGAGATACACCCAGCATATGCTCATGAGTGGAGCAACAGAAGGAGTATTATGCAAATGCTTTCCGCTATTCCTAGCAGATCTAGCTACCTCCTGGTTCTGCCATCTACCCCAGGGATCCATCAGCTCATGGGTGATGTTGAAAGAAAGGTTTATTAGCCAGTTCCGCATCCATGTGGAACAACCCAAGGATGCTTATTCTCTATCCAATGTCAAACAGAAATCCGGAGAGACGCTGCAACAATATCTAACGCGGTTCAACGCCGCAGCGGCAGCAGTTCAAGATGCCGATGAAAAACTCACTCTAATGGCCCTCTGTAGTGGTGTACATCCAGACACCAAGTTTGCCAGAAGGTTAACTAAGGAAAAACCAGCTACCTTGCCTGATTTCTTCCATGAAGCTGGAAAGTATATGAGACTTGAAGACGCTGCTACAGAAAGGCAATCAGGACAACAAGGTAAGACAGTTCAGGACAAGGTTCCCGCTGCAGCTAAGGACGCTCGAAGAAATGAATCTAGAGATAATGCTGGGGGCAGAAAGGTTGAAAAGCGCCAATATCGACCAGGGCCAAGATTTGACTCCTACACTCCTTTGAATGAAACAATCGAAAACATCTACCTAGCCACTCAGGGCGAACTCGGATACAAGCGCCCCCCGCACAAGAAAGAATCAGATAACGCACTCAAGTCCGGAAAGTTCTGTCGCTTCCACGAATCCCACGGACATGACACCAATGAATGCCACCATCTTCGGGACTTGATCGAAGAACACATTAGAAGAAGAAGACTGGAACGTTATGTGAAAGGTCAGAACAGGACTCCAACTCCTGCCAATGAGAACTCAAAGCAACCCCTCCCAGAAGTAGGCGGAGGGAATCGCAACAATCACAACACCAGTGGCTCTAGTCAAGAGAAGATAGTGGTCCTTACCATCTCAGGAGGACCACACATCGCCGACAGAAGTTGGGCAGAGATGGAAAGGTACGGCAAGTCGCTTAGAAATGCCGAAGGATATGTTAACTCCATTACGGAGGAACGCCACCCGAAACGAAAAGAAAACGATGACATTGTATTCAGTAGGCGTGATTTGGAAGGAAGACAGTACCCACATATGGATCCCATGGTCATCTCTGCCTGGTTCGGTCCAGCTAAAGTTTTTCGGATTCTAATAGACACGGGAAGCTCCGTAAATATCCTGTTCAAACATGCTTTCGACAAAATGAAGTTATCAATGAAGGATGTATCCCCCTGTGACAAACCACTGCACGGTTTCACTGGAGATGCAAAAATGCCCCTCGGGCAACTTGACCTCTTCGTCGAAATAGGAAGTCATCCCCGCTCCGTTGTGCGAAAACAAACGTTCGTACTAATAGAAAACCACTCGGCTTACAACGCCTTCTTGGGAAGACCAGCCTTGTCTGACTTCCAGATTGTATTAGCCCCCTGGTGCCTGAAAATGAAATTTCCAACAGACAACGGAGTAGGAGAAGTAGAAGGAGATCAAGATGCTGCCCGAGACTGCTACGTAACTGAACTTCGCAATAACCGCAGAAAGAATAAAGGAAAAGATGCAGAGACTACTCTCTGCATGAAAAGCTTGGAGGCATAGCAACTAAAGAAAGCCCCTCCTCTTCGATACACAAGCGATCCCTTCAATGAACTAGACCCCAGGGATAAAGAGGAGGAGGCTACCGCCGAGCCTGCAGAGGCTATGGAATTCGTATCGGTAGATAAGCATGATTCGAGTAGACTATTAAAAATCGGATCTCAGCTGAAAACGGAATTGAAGGATCAACTCATTGACTTTCTCCGCCACAACTTAGATGTATTTGCGTGGACCCATGCCGATATGACAGGAATCTCCCCAGACATAGCATGCCACATGTTGAACATCGATCCCACCAAGGTACCAGTAAAGCAGAAAAAGAGGAGCATGGGGGCAGAGCGATCAGCAGCCCTTGATGAGGAAGTAAAGAATCTACTTGCTAATGGCTTCATACGGGAAGCCATCTACCCAGAATGGATCGCTAACCCAGTGCTAGTAAAAAAGGCCAATGGAAAGTGGCGAACATGTATTGACTTCTCCAATCTGAATGACGCTTGCCCGAAAGACTGCTTCCCACTTCCCCGAATTGACCAACTCGTAGACAGCACAGCTGGGCACGAACTCCTATCTTTTATGGATGCATACTCCGGATATAACCAGATCCCCATGCACGCTCCCGATCAGGACCACACTAGCTTCATCACCGACCGCGGATTATATTGTTACAAAGTCATGCCTTTTGGACTCAAAAATGCTGGAGCTACCTATCAACGCCTCGTCAACAAAATGTTCGCAGAACTGATAGGACGAACTATGGAAGTATATGTGGATGACATGTTGGTAAAGTCCAGGAAAGCCAATGACCATGTAAGCCATCTGGACGATATGTTTCGGGTACTTCGTCGATATGGAATGAAGCTGAATCCTCTAAAGTGCTCCTTCGGAGTATCATCGGGAAAATTCTTAGGATTCATCGTCCACGCCAGAGGAATCGAAGCAAACCCTGAACAAATCCGGGCTTTAAAAGAAATAAGGATACCTTCCACTCGAAAAGAAATGCAGAGCCTAAACGGAAAGGTGGCCGCCCTAAGCAGATTCATTTCCAAGGCAACTGACAAGTGTGTCCCTTTCTTCGAAGCACTCAAGAAAGACAAAGGGAGGTTCGAGTGGACCGACGAATGCTTAAAAGCCTTCCTCAACCTAATCGAACACCTTCAGAGACCACCAGTACTCTCAACTCCAAATGAAGGTGAAGTGTTATACCTATACCTCGCTGTATCAACTCATGCTCTAAGCGCCGCCTTGGTAAGAGAAGAAGACCGCACACAACGCCCGGTTTACTTTGTAAGTAAGAGATTTACAGGGGCAGAAGCCAGATATCCTAAACTTGAGAAATTAGCATATTGTTTATTGATCGCGTCACGAAAACTGCGACACTACTTCCAGTCTCACTCCATCAGGGTTCTAACCGATCAACCACTAAGACAAGTGCTCCATCGTCCTGACACTTCTGGGCGACTCCTCAAATGGTGCATCGAACTAAGTCAGTATGATATCACCTACCATCCTCGCGCCGCTATCAAAGGACAAGCCATGGCTGATTTCATTGCCGAATTCACTATCAACGAAGGCAAGGAACAATCCGAAGTAGCAAAAAACATCAAGTGGAACCTCTTTGTAGACGGAGCATCGAACGAACAAGGCTCGGGGGCAGGTATTGTGATCATCACCCCCAGGGGAAGAAAGTTGTACTATGCATTAAGATTGGAGTTCACGGCCACTAACAACGATGCTGAATATGAAGCAGTAATAGCAGGATTGGAACTGGCCCTAGAAATTGGAATCAATTCCTTATGTATTCATAGTGATTCTCAGCTTATCGTAAACCAGGTACTAGGAGAATTCCAGACTCGAGGAGAACGACTCACAGCATACCTAAAGAAAACCAAACTGCTGCTCGATCAATTGGACCATTATCTAATCAAACACATTCCTCGAGAAGAAAACCAAGAGGCAGATGAACTTGCAAAGCAAGCTAGTATGAAGAACAGCACCATTTCCGGAGCACTAGCAATCTCAAGGCAGCTAGCCCCAAGTTTCGAACAAGTGAATCTGATAACTGCAATCGAAGAAGGAACCTGGATGACTCCTATCTGGAAATATTTGCAAGATGGCATACTACCCGACAGGCGTGACGAAGCCAAGAAGATCTTGAGGAAAGTTCCCCAATACACAATACAAGAAGGCATCCTCTACCGGCGTGGCTTCTCTAGCCCCTTATTAAGATGTGTCGCCGGAAGGGAAGCCAAGGAGATATTAACAAACATCCATCAGGGAGGATGCGGAGATCACACTGGAGGACAGACTTTGGCAAGAAAGATACTCCGATATGGATATTACTGGCCCACACTAAACAAAGATGCCCTAGACTTCGTTAAGAAATGCGACAGATGTCAGAAGTTCGCCAAGATTCCTCGACTGCCCACAAACGAAATTACTCAAATGACTAGCCCTTGGCCCTTTGCTGTATGGGGAATTGACTTAATTGGCGAACTGCCAACGGGCCGAGGCGGAGCCAAATATGCTATAGTGGCAGTCGATTATTTCACCAAATGGGTGGAAGCGGAACCTTTAAATAAAATATCTTCAGCAAAAGTTATCAACTTCTTGATCAAAAAAATTCTGTGCAGGTATGGAGTCCCACTCAAGATCGTATCCGACAACGGACTCCAGTTTGACAGCGAAGAATTTGCCGACTGGTGCCAAGAACATGGAATTCATAAAAGCTTCTCATCAGTAGCTTACCCTCAGGCAAACGGACAAGTTGAAGCTGTCAACAAAATTCTCAAAACCCTAATCAAGAAGAAACTTGAAAAGTCAAAAGGCGCTTGGGTGGACGAACTTCCTACGGCACTATGGGCATACCGCACATCTTTCAGAACATCAACGGGACATACTCCTTTCTCTTTGGCATATGGATCGGAGGCAATGCTCCCAGTTGAGACTATTGTGCCTTCCCACCGTAGGATCCACTACAACCCAGAAGAAAACGAAGAACTCCTCCTCATGTCTTTGGATCTGATCGAGGAAAGGAGAAACGATGCAGCACTCAAAGCAGCAGCTCACAAACAAAAAGTGGCAGCACAATACAATTCCAAAGTCAAGCATCGCAGCTTACAAGAAGGAGATCTTGTCCTCAGGCGAATCTTTCCGCGCCCCGGGGCACTGGACCCCATCTGGGACGGACCATATGTAATTCATAAAGATCTCCACAACGGAGCTTACATTTTGTCAACAGTGGACGGAGAGGTGTTCCAGAGGGCATGGAACATCCGACACCTCCGTCGATACTTTTCTTAACTTGTACTGCCTATATGAAGTGAATTAACAAAGAGAATCAGTGGACGTAGGCATTTCCGTGCCGAACCACTTTAAAAAATCTTGTCTCTTTTTAACTTGTTCCTTTATGTCTTGGCTGCTCGTTAAGTTTTATCCCTTTCTGTTGAACAAAATCCTATGGCATCTCCACTCAAGACGCACCACGGCCTCATCTGGACTAGGCCTAACAGGTACGCTACGATTCTATGCACTCGCCAATGAGACACTTTTGCTCCAGCATCCCTCTGCTACGGGTTAACTCATTGCGCGCCTGCCCTCAAAGCCAACTGTAATGAGCCGATTATAAGTCATCATAAAGGCCGACTATAGCCGATGGCAGCTCATTACGGCGTTCGGCTCGCCGGCAACTGTGAACCTACTTTAAGCCCCAACATAAGGTGTGGCCAGCCAGGGGTAGTTCACGGCCAACGGCACCCACGCTAGCCGGCCACGGTAAATCGAATAATACCCACGATTACGGACCATAATGGTTCGGGTAGTTACCGTGCGCGATCTCGGCTCCGATGTGTCTTAAGTGCGGCTGTGGTAAAAAAGAAAACTCCCCGCGGAGGCGTAAGATGGGTGACAAATGTCTCCAAGACCCACAGCTAGGGAAAGTGACTACAAAACCCGTTTGCCACGAACTTAAGCACATCGACGGCCTTCCGTGACTGGAAGTTTTACTTTTACTATATTTCCATTCCATTTAAATATTTTTCTCCTATCCCGTATAACAAACTCTAAAGTACAGGAAACCGAATAGGAAGCATTCACTCATGAGGCTCTAAGCCTGCGTACTGGGTGGCAGGGCGCTCAGCTATACCCGTGAACAGTTACACAAGACACTCAAAGCTACCGCCTGCGAATAAAACATAAAGGGCGGTACTCTCTTCTCTTGTACATAAATGCGTAACTATAGCTTATTCATACACTGACATTGCAAAACGTGAAATTATATTTCAAGCAAAAACTTAACATCAAACACAACTAGAATCACAGGCATATACATAATTATACTTCTCACACGGCACATAAAGATAGCAACAACATTTAAACATGACAAAATCAGCTTATATTATAAGATCACACGAAGTTATTCTTTGCAAATAATTTTATTACAGTTGCATATCAAAGACTAACATAAACAGTGATAAAAAAGAAACAAAAAGATGGCAGATGCATCCACACTCCATCACCAACTCCCCCAGTCTACTTAGCCGCAGGATCAGAGCCCTCAGCATGTGGATCAGAAGTCCCGCCTGTCCAATTCGGAAGAGGAATTCATTAAACGAACAACTAAGTTATGGAAACACGGGAAGAAAAGAAAGGGAAGAAGAATAACTCACCAGCATCCACCGCTTGATCCTCATCATCCAACTGCACGCCCTCTTCCTCTGCAGCAAGCAGCCGCATACCCTCTTTCACCGCCGCTTGCTCCTCCTTTGAGAACTGAGCAGTAACCGCATTCAAGTTGAAAGCCTCTCCGCCTTCCTTACCCGCGTTCACCCTGGCCTCCTCTAAAGCCTGGAGATACACCTTGGCCATGACCCGAGGGTAATCGTCCATCCAAGACAAGCCGCCCTCCTTCCAAGTGTGGAAGTACATATCCTGCAGCATCTCATCCATCATCCCCTCGTTTTCCTCAAACTCCCTCACCCGGGCCTCGGAAGCTTGCAACTTGGCGACGGCGACGTCCCTCTCTGATTGGTATCTCAAGCAGTCAGCCTGGAGTGACCTCCTCATTTCCTCCTCCTTCAACTTGAGGGACCTCCTCATCTCCTCCATCTCCTCCTTCAACTCGGCCTGAGCCATCTCCGCAGCCTCGAGCCTCCCTGACAACTCCTCTACCCGCTCGAGATCCGCATTTCGAACCTCATCCACCGTTGTGATAGCTATGTTAATCCGTTCCCTACAAGCGACCTCCATCTTCCGTAATTCCGCCCTACTGGCCTTCTCCATGGTCTCTTTCAGCCGCTTGGAGGCTTCCTCATGCTGGGAAATCTGGATGGCTTGGTCGGCGAGCTGCTTGGCCTGATCGGCAACCCTTAACCTCAACCGAATGTTAGCACTCCCGATCTCTTCCCCGGCCTTGACCAACTTAGCATGATGCTCCATTAACTTCTTGGTCTCTGCGGCCACCCGGTCGATATTAGCCTTGGCCTCATCCCCCATGGTGACTACCCGTGTAGTAAGTAAATCAAGATCTAAAGATTTGGCCTCGTCCAGCACTCTTACCATGGGGTTGCGGGGAAGGAGGTGCTCGCCCGTGGTCTCATCGAATGAAATGTCCCGAAAGCTTGGGTCTAAATCAGGATGACCGGCAAAAGGGTCACGAGGCACGGGGCGAGGCACATCGGGACGCCTTATACGAATGACAGTAGGACTCTTGGAAGGAGGAGGAGGGGGGCCGGGCTCCGTGCTCTCCTCCGTAGTATCACGAGGAGGCTGAGTAGGAGGCTGCGAACCAGGGGACGACTCAAATAAGGAACGGCTCCGCTTCCTTTTCTGAATGCCCTCTTCGATGACCCCAAGAAGAGGGCGGTAACTGACTACATCCCCAGTGCGATCAGTAGAAGGTTTCGCGGAAGCTCTCCTCGACTTAAATTGTTCAAGGCGGTGTCGAACATCCGACGTTTTAACTGCCTGGCCTGCCCCTAGAATAAAGAACAAGTGTTATGAACATACAATAATCCACAGTTCAAAAAATGTGCTAAGTTAAAAAGAAAGAAAAGTGGGAAGACACATCTATTATACAAACCCGGCGGAGGAGTGGGATACTGCAATAAGTCCTGGATCTCACCCCAGGACGGAAGTGAACCGTAAAAAATTTCTAAGTCCCTATCGAAAATGGAATCGGCAGAAGACAAAAGTTCACCTTGCATCGCCGGAATCACCCTAGCTGAGGAACCCTTAGAGGATGGGTCAGTGCCAGCCACAGCTTTGCCGGTTTCCTTTGCCTTCTCCGTTCCCTTCTCCGTTTCCGACTCTCCCTCCGACTCCCCGAAGGCCCGACGGAGAGCCTCATCCAGTTCGAGGTCTTGTTCAGAGGTTAGAGCAGCAACACCACTACCACCTTGACCGTCGCCATCTCCTCCACCCTCCGACCCTTCTCCAACTTCGCCTCCTTCCTCCTCTTCTACACCTTCCTCCTCCGAGACAGTCGGGCAAGTACTTGGAGAAGGGCCATCAGACTTCTTCAGTTTCTTCCCCCCGACCACGGGACGCTCTGCGAAAGGCTCCCTCTTACCGCTCTTTACCGTAGCCCCCTCCTTAGCTTTAGCAGCCCTCTCCTCAGCCGTATCCCTTTGCTTAACCACGGACTGGCGCGGTAAGATCAAATTATACTCCAAGAGGGTTGCGTTCCTGATCAAGAAAGAGGCCGACCGGTCCCGTGCCGGAATAGCCTTTAGTTCAGCAGCCATTCGCACTAAGGAATCGTCCTCCACGACTGCAATACCACCTGTCGCTAGCCAGAAATAGAAGCATGTCAGAAAAAACACTACAGTCAAAACACATGAAAAATATAAATGAAATCAATCTTACAGCCGGAAGTGAAAAGGCGGAAAGAAACAGCATCGTCCTTGACGAAGAACCACTCTTTCCTGAACATGGTGAACTTGGAATACAAGTCCAGGACTGGTTTGAAGGGCACGGCCGCTTCCAGGCTAATATACGGAGACCCCTTCTTATAGCCTCTCAGGTTGTACAAATATCGAATTTCTCGGTTAGAAGGAGGACGCCCGTACCTCCTCTGGAAGATAACAAAGAGGCTCACCAGGATGGCGTAAGAGTTAGGCTGAAGCTGGAAGGGAGCCACCTTCAAATATGTGGTGAAGCTTACTATCCAAGCGTTGATAGGGGGGATAGCGCCGCACATGCAATGGTATCTGCTAAAAGCGAAGTAGCCCTCGGGAGGATTATATGGCATCACTCCATCTCCCGGCAGCAGCATAAGGGCCCTATCTATCCCGAAGGAACGGGATATGACGTCAAGTTGCTCCTCCTTTAGGGAGCTAGGAAAGCAATCCGGGGGAGAGATCAAAAGTTCCTGTGGACCATATCCGTCCACTAGAGACCTCGGAATAGGTCGGTGTTGCCCGGATCCTGGTTGGACTGGGGGCAAGGAAGAAGAAGGCTCTCCTGTGCCTCTAGACTTCTTTCTGTCCGATCGTGTTTCCGCTTTGCGAGACATTTTCTACAGCACAAGAAAGACTTGAGGTTAGAATAAGAAGTATAGAAACATAAACAAGCAAATATATAAGGTTCATTCGGCATAAGAAGCATATGGTCATTCGGCACTATGCTCATTCGGCATGGGGCGTGAAGTTCATTCGGCACTATGCTCATTCGGCATGGGGCGTGAAGTTCATTCGGCACTAAGACCATAAGTTCATTCGGCAAACAAGACCATCCGGTGACAAGAGTTCATTCGGCAGAAAGTATTTATACCTGATTCGGTATAAGCTGGTTCGGCGAAGAACTTGGTTCGGCAGGACAGCTGATTCGGCTCTCTGGTTCGGTAAGGGAAAGCCAAGGGGGTACGGCCTCTATATATAAGCGAGCTCAGGGCCGCCGAACCAGATGGTTCGGCCTACCGGATGGTAGTACCGGACCAATAACTAATATACCGGACCATAGATACCGAATGAAACCAACAACAACTGAGTGAACTCTCTCCCTCTCTACCAACAACCACACGTGGACTAGAGGCACGCAGGCTCCTCACTCAGATAAGTACCGAACTCCAGAACTAGCTAATAAAATAAGGATTATGATAACAATGAATAAGTCATAAAACTCTCACTAACATGGATTAATCGTTTACACGCGGGCATGACCACAAATGGTCCATAGGCACGCTCTGAATGGTTATTAACCCTATCGTCACGGGAATTTACACTTTGACACGCCTTTTTAAACTCATATGTGAAACGGATACTTGATTCTGATAGTTATGAAATGGCTAGGCTACTTACACATGTACGGGGTTGCGAACGATCCCTAGGCATGCTCTGAGCTGGCAATAAACCATCTTCACAAACGATCCAGGGACCCACTCTGACATAAACCGGGCATCGACGATGCCAAGCCCCTTCGGGGCTCACTCTCTCGTCCTGAACGGCACAGTTCACTTCATCTCGAATATTTCGATCATGAACGATCGTTATTTGAAATCACGCTAAAACTGTAAATTACTTTGCAGGACATTAACAGAATACGAACGTCCAATCGCCGGCGTTACAAAGCCAATCTTCCTGCCACAGGGAAAACAAAGCGCGACACATGCAAGCACGTGCCCCACTTTGGGGGGCAAATGTTGGGCGAATTTTCACCCAGAAGATCTCAAGACCAAGAAGCCGCAGTTTCACTCGGGCTCGCAAGCAACCTCTACTTCGTTCGACAGCCAAGAAGCTCAATACTAACTTAGAGGGCCTTCCAATATTCTCCATGAAGAAGCTCGTTCGGCCCAAGCCCCTCACTCGGCCTTGACCCATTCGGCCTCCACTTCATTCGGCTCCACCTCATTCGGCTCCTTTATACCACCACTCCAACTCCACTGCCGGACCAACCTTGCCACCGAACCAAGCCTCGCCTCCACTGCTGGACCAACCTTGCCACCGAACCACCTACATAACCGGACCAAACGACCACCGGTCCACATTCATCGCCGGACCACGCCTACTACCGGACCAAGCTCCGTGCCGAATGAGCCCCGCCGAACCACACAGTTGCCAGTCCAGATCGCTTCGGCCCGGGCCCACCAGCAGTTATATACTTCCAAGACCCCTGCCCCCTACCTCATTCTATAAATAGAGGGGCAGGGGTACAACAATGGCAGACAAGTTTGGGAGCTCAAGCAAGGAAGGAACTTTCAAACTACTTTCATACGCTTGTATACAAAGCATTGTACTTGTAACCTGAAAGAAAGAAGATAATAACATATAAAGTGGACGTAGGCACATTCTGGCCGAACCACTATAAATCTGTGTGTCTTTACATTTCAGCCCCTACTTCTTTTATATTTACATACTCATCTAAAATCATATAAAATCACATATAATCAACTAAATAATACGACTTGGAGGTGTTTGTCCATTTTTTGTGCAAACATTACTTAATTGTGTTATAAGCTCCGGCGAGCCAGATTCGACGTTTGGATCTGCGGCATTCGAACACGAGTGACGTTTTCGGTGCTGATTTCTGAAGGCCGAGTCAGGGTCGTTACAAATAAATAATTTCTTTTTTTAAACAACCTAGATCGGCTGTTCAATTTTTGTTTTAGGAATCAAGGCCACTCATCTACTCTTCTTCCAGATTCGTGCTCTAGGCCAAAATCACGAACCAAGGAACCCACTCGTCGCCGCGATTCCTTGATCATCGCTACTACCACATCGCCTAGAGGCCGATCAACCACCAGTAAAAGAAAGCCGTAGCTTTGCTCCACCCTGACCAAAATCTGGTCCCCTACGCTGTCGCCGCCGTCGATTTTTGCCCTATAACCGAAGACGAATGCGGCCATCATGACGTCGACTCACAATCCCAAATTCGATCGCGGCCATTCACAATATAGAGTTCGACGAGCTCTTCGATCTTTAAGTTGGTGATTTTTGCTAATTGTTTACAGATTTGAAGAAAATTTGAGGAGAAGATGGTGTAGTAATTTACATGCTTTTTCAAACGAACTCCAAACGAGACATGCCGTCTGGCGTTTATAATGATTTACACCTATTTCAAACACAATGCAAAAGGTTTCATAGCCTAATTCGATTGTATGTGGAAGATTGCTTTTCGAATTGAATTAAAATATTAAATTTTCGATATTTATTTCAATGCGTTTCTACCTCGTACGACCGAACGATAAATCCAAACGCTACAAAATTTAAAATCCGATAATATTAAATTATTATGGATCCAGTGGAACTGGTTACATCGAATTCCAAGACTTGTGCCCTGTAAGGCTATTTTAACTCGTCGATTAAATCTAGCGATTTTCAAAATCGTTGAAATCATTTAATATTTCAAATTTAAAATTTTACTAACTTCGTTATAAATCACATAGAATTTATATTCATATTAGAAATCATTCTAATTCATTTTTAGTCAAAGTTCCGTTATTTACACTATTACCATATATTAAATTTCATTATTAAATTAATATATAAACTTCCAACTTTAACTTATCGACTTTTAATCCCATTCAAGATTCCATTATAATTCTAACCCAAATAGACTTTAAATAAAATTTTAGAAACCATTTCCATGTCCATTTATTCCCAAATTCCCATATTATCCCAATTTTCAATTATTAATTTATATTTAACCAAATCCAATTTATGACTATATTTGAAATGTTAAACTATTTCACTGATTCTTCCATATTCAAAATCAATTAATAATTCAAGCTCAACATTTAAGAATAAATTAAATGTTCAAAATTAACGACCAAAATTCCGGGTTGTCATAGTTTGTTGAGTTCTTTTATAGCAACAACATTTGCATTTATATTATCTGAGTTTGTGCATACTTCCATGTTTTCACCAATTATCTCATTATCTTCTTCAAGAGGGGAGTTCTTTGATTGTTGAGCACTAGGAACCTTTTGAGGCTGTTGCATTGATTTTGTTACTTCATTATCATTCTGCCGAACTTGATTCATGTTTACAATTGTTTTCTCTAGCATATTAATATATGATGCAACCTATTTTTGGGTGATTTCTAGTTGCACGACTTCTTCAATTATGCACACTTATATTTAAGTCTTTTGCACTTTCATTATTTCTCATATTCTCAAAGAATTTAATTTTCTCTGTAAATGAATGAGCTCTGATTCATTAATGTTTTCCTTGTTTTGCCCAGAATTTCGAATAAAACTGATAACTTCACTTGTGTTAATCTCTAGATTTTGTATTAAAACTTTTTATTTTTCTTTATTGCCCAAGTTATCATTCGATTTTTATTTCCAAACCTTCTTTGTTGAGCAGATTTCAGTGGAATGCCCAAAACATGCTTATATCATACATTTTGGTGGTATCCACTCATATTCAATTTTCTAAACAATTTTTCACCATCATGCATAGTAATATAAGCTTCATCTGGAAGATCTACATTTGCTTTTAATTCAACAAGAATTCTTACAAAATTTAATCTTGTTTCTTTCGTTGTTGGTTCATCTAAGTTTAGTGGGACACCCACAACACTTACAATAGCCTTAAAAGCCTATCTATCCCATAGTATTAAACTTATTTCTGGAAGTCGAATCAATATAGGAATAGTATTTAATAAATCTCTATCAAATGCTATTTTATTACTCCACTTTTTTAAGATAATAAACTTTCTATTAATAAATTAAGGGCCTTCATTGATACAAATCTAATTATGAAAAAAACATTATGTCTTATGAAAATTTCAAAGTTGTCGGTAGGATTCTATGTTGCAAAAATGCTTTAAAGTGATGATAATAAGGCCTATTACCGAACACATAAGCTATCACCGAACTGCTCCATTTGGAATCTGTCCTCCTACCAACTCCCTCCTTCATTATATCCCTTTTTTGTTGCTAATGGTTATAGATGCGTGATATTCCAGATCAAAGTTACGGTTGAACCCTCTATTTATGATCATATCATCCCAAGAAGATGCCTTATATGGAAAAGATCCATTACTCTTTTGATTAGACAAATTCTGATTTGAATCTACACAATTTAAATTCTAAACGTTCTGTTTTGTAGATGCAAATCCAAGTGTACTCCGAGAGCTCTATTTCTAATTGTAATTGTATTTATTTTCTTGAGTTTCTTGAATCTCAGAGTCCATTTTAGTTGAGCTAATTTTGGTTCATGATGAAGTTTTGGGCATGATTAGATTAGAGATGTATCTTTACCCTATTCTGGTGGTTCCAAACAATTTGGAACCTCTCGTTGTCGATATCAGGCGGCTTCTCCTTTGGGTCAGAAGAAGAGGGAGGATGGGTGAAAGTGGACCAAAATTGATAGAGAGAACGGCCTTAGATTTCTAATTAGAGTTGTCTGCCATTATTTCTTCACTTTTTGCTGGTATTATCATATCTTATTTTTTAGTGTCAGTACCACATATATGGTACAGGTGTAAAGTGGTATATAGGTAAGCAAATTCATTCAGGTGATATCTCTCCGTCATACAAATGACCTAGATATTATGCAATTTATGGATCTTGTCTGCCGACCCATATGCATATTGGTTGAAGTTTTTGGATATTTCAAGATAGAATAATATTCTTCCATCAAACTTAAACTTGCTAGCTTGAATTGGGTCATGTGTATTGAATTAAGATCTCCAGTTGTTTAAATTCCTTGTCCTATTTATTATTATGAATCCTTTAACATAATCAAAAAAAATATCATCATTTCTTGATCCTCTAAATTTCTTAAAGTCTGTATATAAACTCTTATCCATTTCACCTGCATCAAAAAAAAATTCACTAAGCTTATATGTACAAAATGATAATGTTGTAAAGCGATTTAGTGTTCCAGCTCTATAATGTTATGTACTGTCAACCTATTCTTCATTTTTTTCTATAGCGGTAACATTCATGCTAGTTTACCATGTAATTCTAGGTTTGGTAATGATCCCAAATTGTCCAGGTCCACCAAGAACACAATAAAAAAGGTTAGCATTATGCTTTTTTGAGAAATAAGTATCGCTCTATTTTCTGCATTAAATTTGCAATATAAGATTACATAAAATGATACCAAATTCACACAAATATTATATTACCAAATTCACACAAATATTATATTGCTTTCACTTAGTTTTTTAACACTGCCAAATTAACAGTACCCATCACACTTTCCAACTGGTGAACATTTGGTCCATGCCTAAAAGCTTGTCCACTGACCCCTGCATTCTATAACATGCCACCAATTGTTAGGTGTAGATAATCAGTCCATGATTTTGGCCCAAGTCAATATTTTAGACTCTCCTTTAATATGTTGACCATGGTTTACCACCTGATGCTTCGACACAAGGATTTTTCCTTTGAAAACCCACATCTTATATTCTTTAAGTGCTTCCATTTGGATTACTGTGCCTTCTAATGATTGAGATTGGCCTTGTAAAGAATGCTCATACCCTTAGCCATAATTTTGATATTTGAATCTGGGCCTATTTTGTATATGTGTGATATTGTGCTAGCTATGTTTGATACGACTAATGGATGTAGAACCGATAAAGGAGGGTGAAAATACTGATTTCCAAAATCTTTCGCAGTATGTGAGTTGTTGTCGAAACTGAAATGGCCACCAATATTCAGAGTGTTGAGAGAGGACTGAACTTCTATATTTACAGAGTTCATGGTTTCCCTACTTTAATAGAAGAAGCATGAATGAGATGAAGATATTTGTAGGTGATGTTTTCATAACAAAAATGTTTTATTCTTTTCCTTCAAAACTTGTTTCTTTCAATTCAAAGAAGGTGGGAGGGAGATGTAAAGAGGAGAGTGGCTTGGTCAAATAGTCAAATCGTGTAAAGACTGACTACTAGCACTTCACAGTAATATCAAAATTATGAATTCAGTATTCAAATTATAACTAGACATACATTTGGAGCAAGCTGTTGCGATAGCACCTGCAATGCGGACTTGCTCCTAATGGCTCCCATATATTTGGTCGATAATTATTAAATTTCTTCATTACAGGTGATTAAGGGTTTTTGGAGCAAAAGCAAGTAAGTTGTCACTTTATTCAAGTGTTTGAGGCTTTTTTGGCATGGTAAGCATTTTTTTTTGGTTATAGCGTATTTTGATGTGCTGTACTATTTAGTGTAACTTGACTTTTGATATTGTCTAATCTTGGGTTTTGAATGTTGTCTAAATTTGAATATTTTTAATTATATAAATTGTTTTGAATCATTTAAATGTGTTTATATGACTGTTATTTGATGTTGATTTAAACGTCTTAATGAAGTGTGTATTATGTTTATATGTAGATATTTTTCAATGGTAGTACAACATAAGATAAGTGCTATAAAAAATAACAGTAATAAAAGATATGGTTTTTAACTATGTTAAAATCATGTGATAAAATCAACAACGGAAAATAAGTGCTGTTAAAACCAACAATGGCATAAATATGCTGCTATAAACAACACATAGAAGAGTTAACACAACATAAAACAAACGTTGTTATTTGTTCAAATATAGATGATGAATAAAAATCCCACATCGGTTACTAATTGTTGTTAAAAGTTCTAGCGATAAATAATTGTTGTGCATACCTTGTTTTTACAGCGTTAGCATGTCGTTAGACAACCTTCTTGATAACGCTGTGAAAAGATATGACAGCATTTTTTCACCACTATTGAAAGTCTTTTTTCATGCAGTGAACTAATCTCCGGTCATGATAATCATCTCTTCGGGTTTTCTACCTTAATGATCATGAAATTTTTTTTTGCCAAATCCATGATATCATGGCCTTGCCAAAAGGCGGGGTAACAATTACGCTGCAAAACAAAGTTGTTTTATGTCCATAGCACTCCCATAATTTCCTTAAAGAATATCCAAACTATTTGGAAATATCATATTCGTATAACTATACATTGTAATCATGTAATCTGATTTTGAATATTATACTCTGAAATATCTTTATAATATTCAAACTGTTTGGAAATGTCATATTCATACAACTATACATCGTAATCATGTCAACTGATTGATAATATTATACCATAATATATTTTTAACCATGGCTGGAAATGAAACCTCAAAAGATTAGCTTTTTTACAAAACGGCTTCAAAGTATTCAAACTAAAATAGGACACCTAGCCCTAATACAAAAAGAAATTTTTTGGCTGCCATTTTCCATCATTAATAGCCGAATTTATCTACGTAAGTGCTCCAATAAATTCATCTCAAATCAATTTGAAAGCAACTAATATTTGGCAGTCAAGGTTTATGATTCAAGGATTAGCAGTCAGCGGAATCAAGAAAAGTTCAGAGGGGGAAGATTCATCATTAAAAGGTGTACTTTAAGGCATTGGTTTTGGTATGTGTTTAGAATACCATATGACTTATGATTAATGTATATCATTCAATAGTTTCTTTGTATATCATTGTTATATTATTAGTTTGGTGAGATTCTTATATGTATCAATGTTGTCAAATAATAAATTGATTACATATATGTATATTGTTAAATAAAAACCATTTTTTGTAGATCTTATATGTACATATCCGAACAAATTTATTTTAATTATTATTCTTTTTTTTTCTATTATGTATATATTAATATTTCATATAACATGAATTAAATGATTTATGATTAATAGTATTATCATATCGTGTAAATAATTAGTTTTATATTTTATATATTCATATTTACAATCATTATAATATTAGGTAACAGATAAATACCTCTCAATAATTATTACTATTATTTAACATTATTTAAACTAAAATACATGTTGAATGATTCATACATAATAGTACTTGTTTTGAAAATTATATTTTAAATTTTAAACTATTAGTTCATCATCATATTATCTCTCCATTAAAATCCAAGAATTTAAAAATTAGAATTTTTATTTTAAAAAATCATTGATATGTGCAACTAATATTAAATAATTAATAAAAAATATATTTTTTTGACTTAGAAAATTATGAAAATTTTCTTAGCCTTTAAATATCATTTTTGAATTTATGAAAAATTAAATTTATAAAGTATATTATGAAAATATTTTTAACAATATTTTGATGCTTTTCTCCTAATTAATAAATATATATAAATAATTTAATTATATAAAATTATAGTTAAAGATTTCATATGATGTGTATCCGATCTTTAATGCTATAAAAATTAATTATTTTTATATAGTTTTCATAAATGATATAATTATATATTTTCAAATACATATATTAATGAATGCTTTAGAAATTATAAATATAATCATATATAGATATATAAAATATACTTGTATATTATATTTAAAACGAAATATATATATTATATGTTTATGTATGTATATATTGGTATCCCGCATTTTGGTAAGGCCGTGACACCAAGGACTTGACTGGGAATCCAAGACAATCCGTCCCAAAGTTCGGTTATATAGAAGTCTACTGTGGATACTAGCCATTTTTGTCCGTGTCTGGATCAAGCTCAATAACCATAGTACGACAAGTAAAGCAATGAAAGCCAATGTTCCAAATTTCAGGTCAATCAGAGTTTGTATGCTTAAGGTGTGGATCGATCAAAATCAAGGAAGTCAACCTCATTCCAATCTACAGTGTTCGTATCCATCATAGGCTAACCACCTTCGTATCCATCAACCTATAAGCACCCATTTCGTATTCATTCCTCGGGTTACTTCAGTTCGTATCCATCAAGCAGAAGTAGCTTGGTTCGTATCGATCACTCGTTTGATCGATACAAAGGAGAGAGTCAATGATCGAAACGATAGAAGTGTGGTAGATTGATACGGAAAATATAATCAAGGATTGATATGAAGAAATAAGTGTGCATCGATACAAACTGGAATGAAGATCATTGATACGAAGCAGCTATGGATGATCGATAAGAATGGACCCTCCATTCATCGATATGAAGAATGATTCCTCAGAACGATACGAAGAAGACATGATAAAGTGAAGAAAGTGGTCATATGGCAAGAAAAGTGGATCGCTCCTAGACTATCACTCCATGTCACCCTGATCGGCATGCATAGCATCGATACGCACAACTATCGGTACGAATTGATCGATACGTACACTCTAGCATCAAACTTGGATTGATCATAACTCAAGATCTACATGTCCAAATGCCATCAAATTTTCACAGGAGCTTGCATGCCACTTCAAGAATGTCCTTGATCGATCTCAGGACAAATGAAAGTGTTTTTGATTGATACGAAATATACACGTATCGATCAGGGATCGATCCCAATCTACCTCGGATTGATCACGTGGGCGCACCTACGTGTGAGAAGGAGTATTCCCAGATCTAAGTCAGAGTTTTCCACCCTATACCTATAAATAGCATCCATATGCTTTTAGAAAAGGGGACCTTTTAGCTTCTCTACGCTGATACTCTACCAAAATCACTATTATACTTCAGTTGTACTGTTGTAATCTCCTGTAATCAGCAAGTCAAACTCAATAAACATCAATCATTTCATAGTAGACATAGGAAATACGCCGAACCACTCTAAATTTTTGTGTTTCTACATTTTTTCTTATCTGTTGATTGGTGTGTTTGTTATATTTGTCTTATTTTACGTTCACTTTCTTCATTTTATCTCTTCAAACACATCCGAAGTGTGTTGTGCCCAATTTTGGTACAAACACTTTGGTGCCTTTAGTGAGAAAACCCAGATTTTCGCCTACTCATTAGATCTACTGCCGATATTGGATTACAAGAATCTAAGGAGAAGATCCATATTTCAAGCCTAGAAATTCTTCATCCTATTCAGATTTGCACCAAGTCTAGGAGAGAACTTCGCTATTCACCATGATCGCTACTAAGACTACCTCAACCGTTGTAGATCAAGAAGGGCAGGATAGGCAGAACCCCGCACAACTTCCCTCTGTAGACCAGAACGCTGCTGGACCTTTGGATCCACATGGCCCTGTCGCCAGGGAGGAGTTCCAACTACTGATGCAGGAGTTGACTCAAAGCCGCCAGCAGCTTACCCAACAGCTCTGTGCCAACACGAAGTTAACCAATTGACTGAATCGGGAAAGATGAAGGAGATCCAAACAAGAACAGGCTTCCTACTCATCTACTAAAAGTTCAGCTTTCTTTATTACAATCATAGATGTAATAACCCGAATTTTTGAGTATCTGTTAATTGATAATTAACAGGGTTAATTTATAGAATACTGATAATAAAAGTTATGTTTTCAAATTATAATATATATGTTTATATATTGTGATTTGATGTTTTGTTTTAAAATTCCAATAATTACTGAAGTTAATACTTAAGATGTTCTATTTATAATGAATATTTATGTTTGTATATATTTATTGTAAATAGAAAATAATTGGTTAAACTTAAATAGAAAATATGTTTTCAAAAAAATTTAATATACATAAGTTTCTATAGTAATTTGGAAAGTTTTGATTTGGTTTAATAAAAATGTTTTTCAAAAGCAAAATAAAATTTAATTTCATTTATAAAACACTTAAAGGAAAAATCTATTTTTATTAAATGATTAATAACTTGAAATATAGTACATTATTATAAAGATTTAATTTGTTTTCCTTTAAATTGATTTTTGAAAACAAATCTAGATTTTATATATAATATCAATGTTAGCTATAGGAATTTATGACTAAACTTTTAAAATAAAATTTAACTAAATGTTTACTTTCTTTCTTTTAAACTTGTCTTTAGAAAATGGATTTGTAAATATAATAAATCAATCATAGGATGTAAATACATTGCATAGTTATATATAACATAAGTATTAGGATAATATTGTAATTAAGGTTTAATTCAATTGTAAATAAATAATTAATTTAATATTTACATCTTAAAAATCAATTACAAAACACACTTGTATACAAATTTATAAAGGGCTTGACATTTGTTAATACATGGTTCATTCATGAAACAAGTGGCATCCTTGTTTTAAAAAGAAAATTTTGTTTTTATTAAAATTTAGAAAGAAAAGATCTTTGTTTATTTTCTCCAGCTAAGATCATTCTGTAAATTTTCTTCAACCAAAATAATAAAAAAAAGAATCAAACGCAAGATCATTCAAGCTGAAATCGAAAGGAAAACAGAATTCAAATCTGAAGCTATGATCAACCCAGATCCAAATTGCTACTTGAAAATGGCTTTAAACTCAACTGGAAATCAACATGCAAATTCAATTTCAAAGTAGGATGTAAGGCAAATTCAAATTCAGGGAATCAAAATGCAGTACTGCAGTGTTCTCTGCTTTTTGACTCTGGTGAGTAAGTTTTTCTTAAAACTGAAAATTTAGTAACTAATAGGTGTTGCTCATGAAATTACTGTGTAGATGTTTGATCTGCATGAAAATTTTTGAGTGCTTGTCTGTTAATTTTTAAGAACCTCTGATCCTATATTTTAAACCCTGTTTGAATCTGTAACATGAACCCCTTTAAGATGTGATGCATTGACATATAGTTTAAATGAATCTGTGAAGTAAGTTTGAAAATTTGCTTGCATGATGATTTTGGGGAAGTTAGAACATATTTATATATAGGAAGATGTTGAGTATTGATTGAGTATGCCTGAATATATCAGACAAATGAAATTCTTCTCAAGCTTACAAACATCAAATATATTCATAAACCAATTCCTATTTCTATGATTCATTTTAGAAACTAGTTTCTAAACAAAAGCTGTGAATTTTAACAAGATTCAAATTTTAAAAATAGTTTAAAGTTAATTAAAGCAAAGTTTCACAGGGAAATTTGATTAATATATAAAATTTCAAATATGTGAAAAATTAAATCATCCTTGTTTGTTGTTTCAAGATTTAAATTTGAATGCATTTTGAAAATAAAGATTTTTAAGACGAAAATCCAATTTTATAATATCGTATTGGATGTGTATTTGGGGTTTTTACTGGAATCTTGTTTTGGGCGAATTCTGACAATCTATGTGTTTAGGAAGTTCGTGGTTCTTGCTGGAGCAAGAAGGAGGATCAGGAAGTGTGGGAAAAATGGTGGAAGCACCGAGTGATTGCTGTGGCCAAGGTGGCGAGGAGATTTGGGCTTTTAACCTAATTTGATCGAGATGGGAATATAGGGTCATTGCGTCGTCTATAAGTGATCGAGTGGCGCAAGGCTCGGTAGGAAGCAATGTGGAAGGTTCGAGAAGGCGTAGCCGGATTTTCTGTTGTTCCGGTGATGGGCGTTGGCTGGTCGAAGCAGTTCTAGGTGGGTTACTATAATCAAGGCTGCTGGAATTAGCTCGAATCTGTTCGAGTGCTTGTGACTGTATTTAGACGGTCGGAGTTGGGTACGATGGCGATAGGCATTGTGTCTGAGGGATTGTCGAAGGCCGGAGGCGATTCCGGCGCCGGTGCACTTGCACAGGCAAGAGTGGTGTCAGTGGGATTGTGATAGATGGGAAGATGAAATGATCTCGGGTTGCAACTCGAAGTTTTGTGTAGTTCACTCGAGTTTAAACTCGAGTAGGACCTGAGTGTATTTTAAACTTGCTAACATATTTCATTTGTTACAGGTTTTAAATTTATTTTACTTAAAACTAGTTAACTAAAATTTTATAAGGAAGGGAACTCGGGTCATGCCGAGGGGACTTTGGGTATTACCTGAAGCGAGTAAAAGAGCTTTATAAAACTTGTGTTTTGAAATTTAAAATGAAATTAATTCAAACTTCCTTTATAAATTGCTTATAAAATAAGTTGATTCTTTAACATTGTTTATGAAGTTTGAAACTTCATTAAATTTTAAAACTTCGACAAATTAAGTTAAGGTTAATTATACGTGTGTAGGAATGAATTTTAAGAATTTTAAAAGCTAGATTGCTAATTTAAATTAATAATGGATTTAAAACAATTACTTGATAATAGTTTAAAGCATGAAAAAATAAGTTGTGATTTGAAACTTTTAATATATTAAGTTGAATAGATATTTAAAACTTAATTAATAATTTAATTAAGTAAAGTTAATTTTAAAAGTAAATTGTTTTTAATAAGCATAATTAAGATAAGTTTTATCTTAAGATAATTATGGTTAAATAATTTAAGATTAATTAAGTTAGTTAAGAAGTTTAAGTGTAATTAAATAACTTAATTAAATATAAGAAGATTAATTTGGTTGAAGATTAATTAAAGGATAAATTACTCGGTTATGATTTATGAGGTGAATGTGATTAAGTTAAGTTAATTAATTTGTTAATTAATTAAAAATAGTCACATGGTAATTGATTAAGTATGCTTACTTAATGAGATTTATAAAGTGCGATTTCTAGTAAAGTAATTAGTAATGAAAATTACAGGGTGTAATTAATTGGAAATTTGAAGTGGTTTTGGATTAATTATCTGGTATAATCAATTTGAGGAATAATTACTTAGTATAAGTAATAATTAATTTCTTAGCATAATTAATTTAAGAATTGACTAATAAGAGTATGGGAAGTTAATTAAGTGATGTAGTTAATTATGAGAATTAATTACAGAATGAAATTAATCAAGGAGTTGATTTAGTTGATTGAGTAGTTTAGGAAGTAATTTCTGATGTTCATTAATCAAGATCGATTAATGAATGTAATTATGTTATGGATTAATTATTAAATGAAATTTAGAAATAATTAACTAATGAAAGCAATTAGAGGATCATTGATTTATGTAATTATTGGAAGTGATCAATCTTGCTTATTAATGATTGAATGATGATAAGTGCTTCGAATTGGTTGATATCTCTGTTATGAATTTCTTTGGGATATGATATGTCGGATAGACAGTGATAATGCGATTATCTATCAATATGAATTGCTGTGTAAAAGTGTTATCTGATAATTAAAATTGAAATGTACTTCACTTGAATAATTTAATTTGAGATGATATTGGTTTCGAAGAGACCGGAGTCGGGTATTAGTAAACACCCGAAACCACTTCGATCCTTTGTAGATTGATATATGAAATCAATAAGCTGGTTTGGAATGATTTAAGTAAATTGGACCATTTAATCTAAGTTTGGCACTTAGAAATTGATATGTGAAATTGATGATGTCTAGAATAACTTGTGAAGTGTAAATTGATATAAGTTACCCCGGTTCATATAAATGGTATGCTTTTGTATTCCAAGTTAGATGGGTTTACTCACGCTGGTTTCCAGCCTGACCTGGGTGTTACTTTGATGTAATGCTCGGGTCTGACCGAGTATTACAGATTTTCAGGTAAGGACGTTCTGGAGCTCAAGAGGCGAGCTAGATGGCAGGGACGTATGGAGAGCTTCTGATGTTAATATATTATAGTATCTGAAGCAGATAGATTTATCTGTTCTGTGATTGTAAATCTGTTATAACTTTGATATAATAAAGTGTAATTTGACAAGTACAGTTTCCTTTGTATAACTATTATCTATGTGATATTATATTTTGTACGCTGCGCATAGGAGACTTTGGATTTGGTTTTCTGTTCTTCTTCTTCTTCAATCACTTTCTTCTTTTCTCTAACTATCTGGAATTTTCAGGATCAAAAATTCTGGGTCATTACATTTGGTATCAGAGCTGAAGGTTAAGCGAGAACCTTGGCTCTGTTGGGATTACTCATTAAGGATAGCGCAAGTGGTACCCTAAAATAAGTTGAGTGTGTGTGTGTGTGTGTGTGTGTGTGTGTGTGTGTATATATGTGAGAAAGCGTATTTGTTATTTTCTTATATAAAGATTTTAAATGGTTTTATATAAGATTATATTTTGATATATATATAAAGCAATATTTCTTTCTAATGAATATTAAGGAAATTGGTTGATAAATTATTGAATTAAATTAAGAAGTAATAGAAATACAACCAAACTGAAATTAAATCTTGAATTTAGGAAAGGTTTCAGGATAAGGATAATTAATTAATTTATGTAATTAATTAAACTTTATTTAATGAGATTAATTAATGAATAATAATTGGAAATGATAAAATTAAGAGGAAGTTACTTAATGAAGTAACTAGAGGTAAATAATTTAAAGGACAATTACTTAATGAAGGTAATTAAGAAATAAGTTAATTACCGAATGTGATTAATTGGAATTGATTAATGATGCAATTAATTTAAGGAAATAATAAATAATATTATTTAATGCATTTGAACGAAATGGTCCTATTTCAAACAAGGGTTGTTTGAAAATTTGAAGGAATTTGTTTTGAATTAAAACCAAGGGTGGTTTAAAATTTTAAAGTGTAACTTGGTATGTAGAAGAAATTAATATGTATATAGGTGGATATAGATAGTATCAAAGGTAGTTTGGAATAAACTCTAAATATCGAGTTTTCAATTTGGAATGAGATATGATACCCAAAGTGAAAGTTTTTGAACTTAATAAGTGGGAAGATTATTTATGTGAAGTTTAAAATTTGAAAAGGAAGTTCAAATTGGGTAAGGTTGACTGGATTAAGTGAACTGAGTTTAACTTGGGAAAAAGTTAAATAAGTTGGAATGATCAACAAGATTTGGGAATTTCAAGATGGAATTGGAATTTAATTTGGGGAGTTAAATGGTTAATCTGAATTGGGAGTTTGTGTGATCTCAAAATGGGTTTGAAATCTGGAAATTGTAAATTGATGAATGTTTTAAAATAATTTGAAAGATATCATTCCATTGTTACAAATAATTTATGAAATGTGAATTGAATTTGTTTAAATGAATGAGAAATGGAGTATGGTAATCCATTGTTGAGATAAAAAGGTAAATTGATTTAAAGGAATTAAATCAACATTTGAAGTATTAACTCGAATTTATATAATTCGAGATGGTTTAAATTTGAAATTTGAAATTAGTTCAAATTGAATTTGATTGAAATTGTGATTGAAGATGCATGAGTATAAGATTCAAATGGAAAATTTGAATGGGATTGATTTGAATAATTGGGAATTGTAATTAAAGTTGAATAGTTTTAAATTCAAATGGAATTTGAATTAAATTTGGGAGGAAATCACGAATAATTCAACTTGATTTGGAAATGGAGTTTGAAAACTGGATTAATTCAAACCGGAATTGAGATGAATTGAAATTGGAACTAGTCCAAATGAAATTTTTGTGAATTAATAGAATTTGAGATCAAGATTGAATAAAGTTAAATTTGGAAAGAAAATTAGGTTAATTCAACTTTAATTGAGGTTAAATCAATTTCAATGGAAATTGAAGTTATTTAAATTGGAATTAGGTCAATTTAAATGGAAGTGGAATTTAAATTGAGTTGATTTGGAATGGAGATTGGGAATTTAACAGTTTTGACTCTGGACTATTTTTAATATAAATTGTTTTAATACAAACCTATTTTTCCAAGCTATTTATTATATATACAACCTTTCTTTTAAAATCCAAACTATCTTATCCTTGTTTTACAATTATTTTTGGAACTATTTAACAATTTTTCAACTGTTTTATAAACTAATTACTATCTTACTATTATTTTGCAATTATTTAAAATTTCTATAATTATTTTAACTATTTTCTAACTATTTTACACCTATTTTACAAACTAGTAATTATTTTCCAACTACTTATCTATTTTTAAATTTTTTTTCAAGCTTTTTTCTAAATAAACTGGTCGGAGTTCAAACTGTTATTGGTTAAATACCTAATCGAGATAAGAATAGAGGAGATAATCAAATGGATTGAAGCAATTGTGAGTAAGTGAATGAAAATCAAAGTGAATTTGAATAGAAATAGAATTGATTTGGATAATAACCAATAAAGGTAAATACGTAGGGTGCACGTATGGTATTCTATTCGCATAGTAATGTGATCCAGATTCGAGCACAGAATTTCGAGATAGTATGCCAATCTGAGTTGGAATCTTTCACTCGGTTTTCGACGGCGAACCTGGATATGGATTGTTGATTGGTTCTGGATACTCTCTATCATAGTTATGACTATGCAAGGAGAATGACGGTTTCTGATCAAGAAACCAAATCTGAGTCCGCACTAGGAAGTCGGGTGGACGATACTAGTTCGGAAGTGAAATTGTGTGGTCGAGTAAGCGATCAGATTGGTATAGCGTATGGATGAGATGTGTACATCGTATGGATTGGAATGAAAATGATATTGAAAAGATTAATCAAATTTGAATATCTGATTTTGAGTAAACAAAGTAAATATCTTTGTTTTATAAGATAAAACTTCCCTTGATGAATCTTTTGCCAGAAGAAAAGGGTTTTTGGAAATGTTTGAAGTATAAAAGGAATTTTATACAAGTTTGAAATGATCCAAGGTCTTAAAAAATTATATATATCTGTATGTATATATGTATATATAAAGGATCTTATGAGGATTTTGGAAAAAGGTTTTGGGAACCAATGGATTTGGAAAGGCTTTTGATTTTTGGGTAAAATCAATATTGAATTTGGAAAGCCTAGTTTGAGAATTATCGATTTTGGGATAATCGATTTTGTGTAAAGGAGCTTTGTATGAGATCATACTAGGTGTATGATTTAAAGATACTATATATGTGTAGTATAATGTTTTGATGATGGCTGTGGGAAAAATGACGCTTCCTTGAAATGAACTTCTCAGAAGTACCATCGGGTGGTGCTGCCTTGAGCCCCATGAGGGGGTTCTAAAGTTGATCCTGTGAGGAGTCCGGACAAAACTAGTTCCTGGGGATTAATAGTAGAGTATACCATAGCTAAAGTCGTGCGTGTCACAAAGAGCCAACAGTCAACATTTGATTTTATATCGGTAGACTGCGACCTATGGTATAACATAGCGAAAGTCGTGTGTGCCGCTGAGAGCCAACAGTCTGCGTTTGATTTTATATCGGCAGACTGCGTCCTATGTAGGAGTGGAGAGGTTTCATTTCGACAGCGAAAATCAGAGGCCGCTGAGAGCCTGCAGTTACATGGACTTTTCCTGCGACGGCAACGTAACCCTGGATGTAACTGTGATCTGTTGTGTAGGATCCATGGCGTAATCGAGAGGTCGCGGAGAGCCTGTAGTTACATGGACTTTTGCTACGACGGCAACGTAACCCTGGAATGTAACTGTGACCGTGGATGGGGGTGATGATTTCCAGAGCATTCTCACCAAAAGATATATCCTCTATTTTCAAAAACTGTTTTCTATATTTTCAATAAAATTATTTTCCAAGTATTTTCACTGGATGTTGGAAATGGGTCTGCTAAGCACTTATAGATTTTCAGTCGTCCGCCTGATCAACGTATGACCAAACTTCTGTAAGGACGAAGATGGACTTGTTGAAACATCAAGTTATAGAATGATATGTTTATAAAACTACTTTGATAGTACTATTTATAGATTTTTAAAAAAAGTATTTTAAAAAATGGTCAAAGAATATTTTAACTAGTTTTGAAATATTTAATGAAATCTATTTTTATTCCTTTTCGAGGACGAAAAGATTCAAAGGGGGGAGAAATGTAATAACCCGAATTTTTGAGTATCTGTTAATTGATAATTAACAGGGTTAATTTATAGAATACTGATAATAAAAGTTATGTTTTCAAATTATAATATATATGTTTATATGTTGTGATTTGGTGTTTTGTTTTAAAATTCCAATAATTACTGAAGTTAATACTTAAGATGTTCTATTTATAATGAATATTTATGTTTGCATATATTTATTGTAAATAGAAAATAATTGGTTCAACTTAAATAGAAAATATGTTTTCAAATTTTTTTAATATACATAAGTTTTTATAGTAATTTGGAAAGTTTTGATTTGGTTTAATAAAAATGTTTTTCAAAAGCAAAATAAAATTTAATTTCATTTATAAAACACTTAAAGGAAAAATCTATTTTTATTAAATGAATAATAACTTGAAAAATAGTACATTATTATAAAGATTTAGTTTGTTTTCCTTTAAATTGATTTTTGAAAACAAATCTAGATTTTATATATAATATCAATGTTAGCTATAGGAATTTGTGATTAAACTTTTAAAATTAAATTTAACTAAATGTTTACTTTCTTTCTTTTAAACTTGCCTTTAGAAAATGGATTTGTAAATATAATAAATAAAACATAGGATATAAATACATTGCATAGTTATATATAACATAAGTATTAGGATAATATTGTAATTAAGGTTTAATTCAATTGTAAATAAATAACTAATTTAATATTTACATCTTAAAAATAAATTATAAAACACACTTGTATACAAATTTATAAAGGGCTTGACATTTGTTGATACATGGTTCATTCATGAAACAAGTGGCATCCTTGTTTTAAAAAGAAAATTTTGTTTTTATTAAAATTTAGAAAGAAAAGATCTTTGTTTATTTTCTTCAGCTAAGATCATTCTGTAAATTTTCTTCAACCAAAATAATAAAAAAAGAATCAAATGCAAGATCATTCAAGCTGAAATCGGAAGGAAAACAGAATTCAAATCTGAAGCTATGAACAACCGAGATCCAAATTGCTACCTGAAAATGGCTTTAAACTCGACTGGAAATCTACTTGCAAATTCAATTTCACAGTAGGATGTAAAGCAAATTCAAATTCAGGGAATCAAAATGCATTACTGCAGTGTTCTCTGCTTTTTGACTCTGGTGAGTAAATTTTTCTTAAAACTGAAAATTTAGTAACTAATAGGTGTTGCTAATGAAATTACTGTGTAGATATTTGATCTGCATGAAAATTTCTGAGTGCTTTTCTGTTAATTTTTAGGAACCTCTGATCATGTATTTTAAACCCCTGTTGAATCTGTAAACATGAACCCCCTTTAAGGTGTGATGCATTGACATATAGTTTAAATGAATCTGTGATGTAAGTTTGAATATTTGCTTGCATGATGATTTTGGGGAAGTTAGAACATATTTATATATAGGAAGATGTTGAGTATTGATTGAGTATGCCTGAATATATCAGACAAATAAAATTCTTCTCAAGCTTACATACATCAAATATATTCATAAACCAATTCCTATTTCTATGATTCATTTTAGAAACTAGTTTCTAAACAAAAGCTGTGAATTTTAACAAGATTCAAATTTTAAAAATAGTTTAAAGTTAATTAAAGCAAAGTTTCACAGGGAAATTTGATTAATATATAAAATTTCAAATATGTGAAAAATTAAATCATTCTTGTTTGTTGTTTCAGGATTTAAATTCGAATGCATTTTGAAAATAAAGATTTTTAAGACAAAAATCCAATTTTATAATATCGTATTGGATGTGTATTTGGGGTTTTTACTGGAATCTGGTTTTGGGCGAATTCTGACAATCTATGTGTTTGGGAAGTTCGTGGTTCTTGCTGGAGCAAGAAGGAGGATCAGGAAGCGTGGGAAAATTGGTGGAAGCACTGAGTGATTGCCGTGGCCAAGGTAGTGAGGAGGTTTGGGCTTTTAACCTAATTTGATCGAGATGGGAATATAGGGTCATTGCGTCGTCTATAAGTGATCGAGTGGCGCAAGGCTCGGTAGGAAGCAATGTGGAAGGTTCGAGAAGGCGTAGCCGGATTTTCTGTTGTTCCGGTGATGGGCGTTGGCTGGTCGAAGCAGTTCTAGGTGGGTTACTATAATCAAGGCTGCTGGAATTAGCTCGAATCTGTTCGAGTGCTTGTGACTGTATTTAGACGGTCGGAGTTGGGTACGATGGCGATAGGCATTGTGTCTGAGGGATTGTCGAAGGCCGGAGGCGATTCCGGCGCCGGTGCACTTGCACAGGCAAGAGTGGTGTCAGTGGGATTGTGATAGATGGGAAGATGAAATGATCTCGGGTTGCAACTCGAAGTTTTGGGTAGTTCGCTCGAGTTCAAACTCGAGTAGGACCTAAGTGTATTTTAAACTTGCTAACAGATTTCATTTGTTACAGGTTTTAAATTTATTTTACTAAAACTAGTTAACTAAAATTTTATAAGGAAGGGAACTCGGGTCATGCCGAGGGGACTTTGGGTATTACCTGAAGCGAGTAAAAGAGGTGTATAAAACTTGTGTTTTGAAATTTAAAATGAAATTAATTCAAACTTCCTTTATAAATTGCTTATAAAATAAGTTGATTCTTTAACATTGTTTATGAAGTTTGAAACTTCATTAAATTTTAAAACTTCGACAAATTAAGTTAAGGTTAATTATACGTGTGTAGGAATGAATTTTAAGAATTTTAAAAGCTAGATTGCTAATTTAAATTGATAATGGATTTAAAACAATTACTTGATAATAGTTTAAAGCATGAAAAAATATGTTGTGATTTGTAACTTTTAATTTATTAGGTTGAATAGATATTTAAAGCTTAATTAATAATTTAATTAAGTAAAGTTAATTTTAAAAGTAAATTGTTTTTAATAAGCATAATTAAGATAAGTTTTATCTTAAGATAATTATGGTTAAATAATTTACGATTAATTAAGTTAGTTAAGAAGATTAAGTGTAATTAATTAACTTAATTAAATATAAGAAAATTAATTTGGTTTAAGATTAATTAAAGGATAAATTACTCAGTTATGATTTATGAGGTGAATGTGATTAAGTTAAGTTAATTAATTTGTTAATTAATTAAAAATAGTTACATGGTAATTGATTAAGTATGCTTGCTCAATGGGATTTATAAAGTGCGATTTCTAGTGAAGTAATTAGTAATGAAAATTACAGGGTGTAATTAATTGGAAATTTGAAGTGGTTTTGGATAATTATCTGGTATAATCAATTTGAGGAATAATTACTTAGTAGAAGTAATAATTAATTTCTTAGTATAATTAATTTAAGAATTGACTAATAAGAGTATGGGAAGTTAATTAAGTGATGTAGTCAATTATGAGAATTAATTACAGAATGAAATTAATCAAGGAGTTGATTTAGTTGATTGAGTAGTTTAGGAAGTAATTTCTGATGTTCATTAATCAAGATCGATTAATGAATGTAATTATGTTATGGATTAATTATTAAATGAAATTTAGAAATAATTAACTAATGAAAGCAATTAGAGGACCATTGATTTATGTAATTATTGGAAGTGATCAATCTTTCTTATTAATGATTGAATGATGATGAGTGCTTTGAATTGGTTGATATCTCTGTTATGAATTTCTTTGGGATATGATATGTCGGATAGACAGTGATAATGCGATTATCTATCAATATGAATTACTGTGTAAAAGTGTAATCGGGTAATTAAAACTGAAATGTACTTCACTTGAATAATTTAATTTGAGATGATATTGGTTTCGAAGATACGGGAGTCGGGTATTAGTAAACACCGAAACCACTCGATCCTTTGTAGATTCATATGTGAAATCAATAAGCTGGTTTGGAATGATTTAAGTAAATTGGACCATTTAATCTAAGTTTGGCACTTAGAAATTGATATGTGAAATGGATGATGTCTACAATAACTTGTGAAGTGTAAATTGATATAAGTTACCCCGGGTTCATATAAATGGTATGCTTTTGTATTCCAAGTTAGATGGGTTTACTCACGCTGGTTTCCAGCCCGACCCGGGTGTTACTTTGATGTAATGATCGGGTCAGACCGAGTATTACAGATTTTCAGGTAAGGACGTTCTGGAGCTCAGGAGACGAGCTGGATGGCAGGGACGTATGAAGAGCTTCTGATGTTAATATATTATAGTATCTGAAGCAGATAGATTTATCTGTTCTGTGATTGTAAATCTGTTATAACTCTGATATAATAAAGTGTAATTTGACAAGTACAGTTTCCTTTGTATAACTATTATCTATGTGATATTATATTTTATCTGTTGCGTATAGGAGACTTTGGATTTGGTTTTCTGTTCTTCTTCATCAATCACTTTCTTCTTTTCTCTAACTATCTGGAATTTTCGGGATCGAAAATTCCAGGTCGTTACAATAGATCCACGCGCCCACGGCTGGATGGAAACTATACACAGGCTACCGGACATCAGCACACTTTAACTATTGGGCAAGCAAGAGTTGGTCCGTCAACCAGTCGTTAGACCAGACCCTCCTCTCGAGGAGGGACGATTCCTTATCAAACTAATGATAACCGCGCTGCTCCCACTGCCGCCGAGTTAGAAGCTGACACTTGAAACCGAACAGATCCAAACCTTCGCCAACATGATTATAATCCTGAGCCTTATGTTCCCGAAGACCTAGAGTCAAGGAGGTGAGGTATGGATCGTTGACCGCGCCCGGCCCATTTTTGCGTTGTGGAACCCGACCACACCTTGGCTCGACATGCCCAGATGCCAAACATCCCGATAATGATCCGCCAGATGATCTGTGAGAGCCAAGGCCTCACCAATGACTACTAGGGAATCTCCCAGAGTCACACCCCGTTCACTGATGACATTCTCTATGCTGAACTGCCATGCTGATTTAGAATGCCAAACCTACATGTTTATGAAGGGAACTCTGACCCTAACTGGCACATTTTGAAGTATGAGTGGTCGATGAACGCCGCATAGGCTAATGATGTGGCCAAATGCCGAAATTTCCCAATTTCCCTATGGGACATCGCGATTATGTGGCTCACTCGCCTGCCACCTCGATCTATTTCATGTTTCGACCAGTTGGCTACGAAATTTGTCGAGCATTTTCGCATGCATGTCACAAGGCCCAAAGATGTTAATACCTTGTCCAGTGTTACTCAAGCTCCTGGAGAGACTCTCAGATGTTACCTGAAAAGGTTCCATGCCGCTTGCGTAGAGATTAGTAACCCTAATGACAATTCCATTCTGATGGCACTGACTAAGGAGATCGATCCCGATTTTGACTTTGGCAACTGGTTGGCTGGAAAACCCCCACGTCATTAGACCGTTTCTATTCCAAGGCAGCTTAGTTCTTGAAAAGAGAAGATGCGAAAAAGTCTTGGAAAAAAAAAATGATGCGGGGCCTAATGTGGAAGGAACCCAGAGCAATGTAGCTGTTGAAAGTGGGGGTGAGTATACTAATGCACGTACTAATATAGTACACACGGATCGTGTAATATGGACTATAATATAAATGCGGAAAATAGATGATAGTAGCAAAGCAAAAATAAAAATAGAAAAATCACACCAGAGATTTTTATACTGGTTCGGAGCACCGTCCTACGTCCAGTCCCAGACTCCTATCTGGATTTTCACTATTAACTACCTCGCTTCACCCGGAGGAACAGGTTTACAATACCCGAACAGCCGAACGGGATTTCACGCCTCTAATACACTGAGGACTTCAACACTTGCCTCTTACAACACCGAGGACTTCAACACTTGCCTCTTACAACACGAGGACTTCAACAAAAACAAATACAATTGTTGTTGACAACTTGTGTTCTTGAAAACACGGATTTGTCACTAGTAGTACACCCTTCCTATAATCTTATCCTCAAAGAATATGAATGATGTTTTGTAAAGATTAAAGAAGGTATTTACTTATTGAATCAAAAGATATGAAATAATTTCAATGATTCAATAAGCTAAATTAATTTTTAGAATGCAGGAGTGTTAAAGATTAGATTAGAGAGCATATATGATCGTGTAAAAACTTGTGTTTGAATCAATGATTTAGATGAGTATATATAGAGAAAAATAGTTGTAACTCTTTGTGAACAGTTGCCATTAAGAGTTATGATCATTGATGAAAGATAGGAGATGCAACCTTTGGAGAAGAGAAGTGTCTTTTGGAAAAGTTGCTTTCTGTTTAAAAACGGTCGACAGGTCAAAAATGGACCGGTAGACAGGAATTCAAATATATATACGTTATGTGCATGTGTGCATTCTGGGCAAAAACGGTCGACCACCTTATTTTCAACCGGTCGACCGGTTTAGTCCAATTTGCACAGTTAATGTAAATATGTATATATATTGAAAGATTGAAGTTATATGATTATTTGAGGATAGATTTTAACATAAATTACTAACATACCAAATAATCATCCTCTAATATATGGAGCTCTTTGTGTTTCTTAAATGAATAACTTCTTCTTGTCGATCACGGCTTATTCCTTTGTCAGAAATCAAAACTCTATAAAAATCTTGACTCAACATTCTCCCCCTTTTTGATTGATGACAACATATATCTGACGTTCTGAATCTCCCCCTGAATATGTGATCTCCCCCGAGATTTTGTCTTATATATATATATTCCTGCAAATAATTGTTAGCACTTTCTCCCCCTTTGTCATCGACAAAAAGGAATAATAGATAGTGGAATAATATAGGAGTATATCAGCCAGAATATCAATTTTCCTCTTTTCTTAAGTAGGACCTGCAAAAAATAGAATTAAGTCCATGGTACCCACTTTTTATAGGGTCCTAAGAGTTAGGTCTTAGGAGTCCAAACCCATATGGGTCCGGTATCCCCTTTATATATATAATTATTATTAAGATGCACAGTATTCATGAATTGCTGAATGTATTTGTTCCTAATCAAATTGTTATTTGTTTTAGGAACCCATATTTTGATAGTCTTGACATCTTTCTTTTGAAATTTCACAACTGGTTTTGGTTTGGAATATAATAAACAAAGATTTTTCTTAGCTTCGGTTTTTTGTACTTTCTTCTTCCTTTTATTTCTAAGATGTTTCTTAGTTTCATGTTTGTTATATCCCAAACCTTGTTTATCTGAAATAGATTGTGAACTTTCAATGATTTTAGTCAAATTTTCTCGACCTTTGTTAAAGTTAGAAACATTTTGAGTAATGTCATCAAACTTTGTTTGTAAACTAGCTTTTTCTAGGTCTAGAATTTTGACTTTTGCTTTAAGTTCATGATTTTCAGTAGTGAGAGCATTATTTTTCTCTTTTTGAGCTTCTATTTCTTGACTCAAAAGAGATATTTGAGAGTCAACATTAGATGATGATTCTTGAATATTTTCAAGTTCTTCTTCTAATATTTTCTTCTCATCTTTTAACATATCTCGTTCAAACTCTGCTCTACTTAAATCTGCTTTGACTACTTTTAATTGACGTTTTAAGTCTTTATATTTGACTATCAATTCAGCATTAATATCAAGTAATTCATCAAATGTAGGAATTTGTACCTCATCTTCTGTTGCCATAAAGCAAACATTAGCTTGTTCATTCTCCGAATCACTTTCACTTTCTGATGAAGATGACTCTGAATCATCCCATGTTACTGAGAAGGCTCGTTTCTTTGATTTGTCCTTCTTATATTTGAATTTGTCATTTGCTGACTTTTTCTTTTGTTCTGGACAATCCTTCTGCATGTGTCCCTTTTTATGGCAGTTGAAACATTCTATAGCAGATGAAGATGGTTTATTTGATCCAGGTTTCCTTTTATTGTAGCGACTGGCTTTTCGATATTTTAGGAATTTTTTGAAACCTTTAGCAATGAACGCCAAATCTTCATCTTCAGAATCTGATTCATTTTCATCTTTCTCAACATGAAATGCTACATTTTTCTTTTCTTCTTTCTGTTCTTTTCTAGCCTGCAAATTTGCTTCATAGGACATTAAATTTCCTATCAATTCATCTGGCTTCATGACGGAAAGGTCATTAGCTTCTTCAATTGCTAATACTTTTCCTTCCCATTCATTAGTCAGAGAGTGTAGGACTGTTGAAACAACATCAAAATCAGAATACTTTTGTCCTAACCCAATAAGTGCATGGTGAATAGTTTGAAACCGTGAATACATGTCATTGATTGTTTCATTTGGTTTCATTTTGAAATTTTGAAATTGACTTTTCAGCATGGCTATTTTGGCTTGTTTAACCTTGTTAGTACCTTCATGAGTAATTTTTAGCGTCTGCCAAATTTGATATGCAGTAGTGCAGATACTAACACGGTTATATTCATTTTGGTCTAATGCACAGAACAACATATTTATTGCTCTTGCATTTACGGCTGCTGCCGTTTTCTCAGCCACAGTCCATTCTGAATAATCAGTTGTTGGATTCACTATTTCTCTTTGAGTAGCATTCCAAGCATCATAGCTACTTGATTGCATAAAGAATGACATACGTGTTGCCCAATAACTATAGTTAAGACCATTGAAAAATGGAGGTCTTTGTGTCGATTGCCCTTCTGTGTAAGTGGTGTTTTGAGTGCTAGTACTTGCGTTATTTGCCATATTACAAGAATATATCAAATAACCGTGTTACGGTTATATGATGACCGTGCTCTGATACCAAATGAAAGTGGGGGTGAGTATACTAATGCACGTACTAATATAGTACACACGGATCGTGTAATATGGACTATAATATAAATGCGGAAAATAGATGATAGTAGCAAAGCAAAAATAAAAATAGAAAAATCACACCAGAGATTTTTATACTGGTTCGGAGCACCGTCCTACGTCCAGTCCCAGACTCCTATCTGGATTTTCACTATTAACTACCTCGCTTCACCCGGAGGAACAGGTTTACAATACCCGAACAGCCGAACGGGATTTCACGCCTCTAATACACTGAGGACTTCAACACTTGCCTCTTACAACACCGAGGACTTCAACACTTGCCTCTTACAACACGAGGACTTCAACAAAAACAAATACAATTGTTGTTGATAACTTGTGTTCTTGAAAACACGGATTTGTCACTAGTAGTACACCCTTCCTATAATCTTATCCTCAAAGAATATGAATGATGTTTTGTAAAGATTAAAGAAGGTATTTACTTATTGAATCAAAAGATATGAAATAATTTCAATGATTCAATAAGCTAAATTAATTTTTAGAATGCAGGAGTGTTAGAGATTAGATTAGAGAGCATATATGATCGTGTAAAAACTTGTGTTTGAATCAATGATTTAGATGAGTATATATAGAGAAAAATAGTTGTAACTCTTTGTGAACAGTTGCCATTAAGAGTTATGATCATTGATGAAAGATAGGAGATGCAACCTTTGGAGAAGAGAAGTGTCTTTTGGAAAAGTTGCTTTCTGTTTAAAAACGGTCGACAGGTCAAAAATGGACCGGTAGATAGGAATTCAAATATATATACGTTATGTGCATGTGTGCATGTTATCTGTGCATTCTGGGCAAAAACGGTCGACCACCTTATTTTCAACCGGTCGACCGGTTTAGTCCAATTTGCACAGTTAATGTAAATATGTATATATATTGAAAGATTGAAGTTATATGATTATTTGAGGATAGATTTTAACATAAATTACTAACATACCAAATAATCATCCTCTAATATATGGAGCTCTTTGTGTTTCTTAAATGAATAACTTCTTTTTGTCGATCACGGCTTATTCCTTTGTCAGAAATCAAAACTCTATAAAAATCTTGACTCAACAGCTGTGAAACAAACCGAAGAGAGTTCAAGGAAGGTGCAGTTAAATATACAGAATAAGCAGAATCAGCAGAAAGGCGATGGAAATCGGGGTAAGAAGCAGGATCAGAATCTCGGACCGCGACGATGAGCTCCCATGTTTGACACTTATACTCCTTTAAATACATCCCTGGAGAATGTGTACTTGCAAACTTGTAATACTATCCAGTATAAGAAACCTGCTCCAAAGCAATCGTCAGAGAGAAAGATACAAATTAGGAAGTTTTGTAGATTTCACAATAGTTGTGGCCACAACATGAATGAGTGTCGTCATCTATAGGATATTATCGAGAAGTTGATCTAAGGGAGAAAGTTGGAGTAGTTCGTTCGGGCGATGCAGGCTGGAGTTGTGGGAACGTCGAATCAAAATCAAGTACGGAATAAGGTTAAACCGGAGGAACTCGCATGTACTAGTGGGAGGTTAGTGATTAACACTATTAGTGGTGTTCGTCGTCTAGTGGATCAAAGCTGGAGGGAAATGGAGTCGTATTCCAGCTCCATTAGGCATGCGAGCTTCGAATGTTGTAGTAACTTGGAAGATGGGGCTCTGGCCAAACAACAAAAGGCGATGACAGACAATATCATTTTTCGAGATAGGGATGCCGACAAAATTGAATCCCCTACCATTGATCCACTAGTCATTTCAGCTCAGATAGATCCTGCTTGAATGAAGAGGATCTTTGTGGACAGTGGAAGTTCAGTGAATATGTTCTTTAAACGAGCTTACGATCAAATGAAGATGGATGCGATAGATTTGAAGCTTTGTCAGTCTCGTTTCCATGGCTTCAATTAAAGTGCGACCATACAAACTGTGATGGTGGAGCTACCGGTGGATTTGGGAGATTGAGAATGCCGAAGAGTCTGGATGTTGCAGTTCATTGTATTGGATATTGATTCATCGTACAACGCTCTCTTGGGCCGATCGACCCTAGCTAAGTTCAGGGCTGCTATCGCCCATTAGTGTCCGACGTTGAATTTCCCTACCAACAATGGAGTCAGAGTTGTTCAGGGAGACCAGGCTACTGGACGGGCCTGTTATGTTGCTGATCTGTGGAAGGTGCAGCGAAAAGAGAAAGGAAAGGGCGTAAAGGAATCTCTCTATGTCCACTTTGCAAATAATTGACAGTTAACGCCTGAGCCTAGGCCCGGGCACCATAACCAATTCCCAAGAGATCTTGACCCAAGAGATACTGAAAGCGAGGATGAAGTCAAAGACAGGCAGGATTCTCCGGCAGAGCTGAAGATCGATGTTTCGATTGATAATAATGATGATTTTAGAATGATAAAGATTGGATCTTAGCTAAGCCAATAGATGAAAGAGGAATTGGTTGAATTTCTTCGAGAAAACCTTAACGTGTTTGCCTAGACGCATTTTGACATGTGTGGGATCTCGCCAGACATCGCGAGCCACACCCTGAATATTGATGCGCGACATGTCCCGGTCAAGCAAAAAAGTGTGGTATGGATCCAGAGAGATCTGTTGTCCTAAAGGAAGAGGTAGATAAACTCAAGTCAAATGGGTTTATCCGAGATATGCTATATCTAGAATGGGTGTCCAACCCTGTAATTGTTAGGAAATCTAATAGGAAATGGAGAACTTTTGTTCACTACTCAGACTTGAATAAAGCTTCCACTAACGACAGTTATCCACTTCCTCAGACTGATCAGCATGTAGACTCAACGGGCGGGCATGAGCTCGTCTTTCATGGATGCATATTCTGGCTACAACCGGATTCCTATACACTTGTCCAATTAGGAGCACACCAACTTCATCGCCAATTTGGGACTTTACTACTACAAAGTCATGTCGTTTGGACTAAAAAATGCCGGATCAACTTACCAACGGCTATTTAATCGAATGTTTGCTAACCAGATTGAAAAGACAATGGAGGTATATGTGAATGACATGCTTGTAAAGTAATGATTCTCCACCAGTCTATCAAAGACCTGGAAACAATATTTGACATCCTTCGAGAGTATAAAATGAAGCTTAACCCGTGAAGTGTCACTTTGGGGTTGCGTCCGAAAAGTTCCTTGGATTCATCGTCTATGCCTGGGGAATCGACGCCAACCCCAAGAATGTCTGGGCAATTAGGAATCTTAAGACTCTGATAACCATAAAGCAAGTTCAAAGCCCCAACAGGAAGGTAGCCGTGCTAAGCAGGTTCATATCAAAATCCAACGACAAGTGCATTCCCTTCTTCGATCTAATCAAAAAAGGAAAAAAGAACTTTGAATGGACTACAGAATGTGAAGGCGCATTCCAAGAACTAGTTCTACACTTATCCACACCACCTATCCTATCAAAGCCTATTGATCATGGGAGACTGTATATCTACTTAGCCGTGTCAGAAAATGCAGTCGGTGCTGCTTTGATTCGGGAAGAGGATTGGATACAATAGCCAATCTATTACGTCACCAAACGACTGATCAGGGCAGAGAGAAATTATCCGAAGTTGGAGAAGTTAGCTTACTGTCTTATCATTGCCTCGAGGAAGCTCCGCTCGTATTTTCAGGCTCATCATATCACTATCTACACCGACCAACCGTTACGATAGGTCCTTACGTGGCCTTCGACATCACTTACACACGAGGCGAACTATTCAAGGACAAGTCCTAGCCGACTTCATCACCGAATTCACTACCTCGGAGGACTTGCTCGAAACCAATGAATCTCCTAAATATGTCTAAAAGCTACATATTGATGGTACATCAAATGACCACTGCCGAGGAACTGGGGCTGTGCTCAAAACTACTGAAGGCCGATCTATATGCTATGCTTTGAAGTTTGAATTCCGTGCGACAAACAACGAGGCCGAATATGAAGCCCTACTCGCCGAACTAAGGCTTTCCAGAGATTTAAGAATTCTTGCTGTGGAGATTTACTATGATTCACAATTGATCGTGTGCTAAGTTCGGGAGGAATACCAGGTCAAAGACCGAAGACTGGCTGCTTATCTTGCTCGGGTCTAGGAAATATTGAATCGGTTCAATTATTATGCCATCTATTGCATACCCCGAGAACACAATCAGAAAGCCAATTCCTTGGCAAAGTTATCTAGCATCGATGAGGCACAACAAAAGGGACTCGTTCCCGTTAAGACACTATCTTCCCCGAGTATTGATCAAATGGAGACCGATTGGGTTCTTGAAGCCGTACCCGAAAAGGAATAATGGATAACTCCGTTCTAGAAATATCTCGAGCATGGGACCCTACCATAGCATAGGAGTGAGAAAAGACAAGTTCTTCGAAAGGCTTCGAAGTTCACTATTCAAAATGGAGACAAGTATAGAGGAGGGTATTCTATTCCTTTACTCCGTTGTATCGCCCATGATGAAATCAAACGAGTATTACATGATGTGCATGAAGGAGAGTGTGGAGATCACAACAGAAGGCAAGCTCTTGCTAAGAAAGTACTCTAATACAGTTGTTATTGGCCGACTGTAAATCGCAACGCATCAGATTATGCTAGAAAATGTGACAGATGTCAGAAACTTGCTCGGATTCTAAGAGCTGCACCTACTGAAATAACTCAGATGGTCAGTCCATGGCCGTTTGAAATATAAGTCATCGACATTATTGGGTCTCTACCTTTATTTAAAGGTGGCGCGAAGTACGCCATCGTTGTAGTTGATTATTTTACCAAATGGGCAGAAGTCGAGTCCCTTACTACTATCACAATGAAGAAAGTGATCAACTTTGTCGTATGCAACATTATCTGTCGATTTGGTCTCTTACATACCATTATCACTGACAGCGGAGCCCAATTCGACAGTGTTGAGTTTAAGAATTTCTGTCAACGATTCCATATCCAAAAGAAGTTCTCTGTAGTTGCACACCCTCAAGCAAATAGACAGGTCGAAGCTGGTAATAATGTTATAAAGTCCATTCTAAAGAAACGATTGGAAAAAGCCGAGGGCTAATGGGTCAATGAACTTCTTATGCCCCTATGGGCTTATCAAACAACCCACAAGTCCGCGATCGGCCACATCCCATTTTCGCTTTCCTACATTTCAGAAGCCGTTATTCCAACCGAGTTGGAAGTGCCTTCTCATCGTGTGACATATTATGATCCGAAGCCAAATGCTATATTGCATGTCGAATCTCTGGACTTACTAGATGAGATATGTGAAGAGGCTGATTTGAGGGCAACTGCGCACCGAAATCGAGTCACCCGATTTTACAATGCTAAGGTTTGACCCCGAACCTTTGAACTTGTGATCTCGTGCTCAAGAGGATTTACCCGGTCTCTTCGCATATGAAACCTACATGGGAAGGACCGTATGTTATTGAACGAAGACTCAGAGATGGCACGTTTAAATTATCGACCGTTGATGATCTCACTTTTCCGAAAGCCTGGAACAATGAGAGTCTTCATTGCTACTACACATAACAGGCTTTATTTATTCATTCAGTCTGCTTTTCATCTGCAATTTGTTTGTGCATTTCAAAATTTGAACTTGTAAGAAGGCAATTAACTTTTCCATATTATCTTATTTCGGCAATAAAATGCAATCTCTTCGAACCAGAGTAGTGATTCTTAAAATGCGTCATACGACCATCACGATGCACCAAGAGCTAAGTTCCATTCTACGGCGGGACTTATTCAAATAGGGAGTGACTGTGAAATTTTTGATCACTTGCTAAGTGAAATCCAAGCTCGTGGGAAAGCCCTCACACTGAAGCCAAAATGGATTTATACACGACAATCTTCTAACTAACTCCGGCTCTCAGTGTGTGAACTGGAGCATAAACTTACAAATATGGGCTCGAAGAGGATTTCGCCCGTGTTTAATACAAGTCCGAGGAAGATGGATTCATCCGTCAATGACCTTACTTGTTAACTCAGGATGGATGTGACCCAACCATCCACGATCTTGACGAATCTATCGTTCCCAGAGTGTGAACGAAATCCTAAAAGTCAAAACAGATCTGATCGACCGTCTGTTGACCAACTCCAGGTTATCAGAGTGCGAACAGGAGTATAAACATCAAAATGGATGTAATCGACCACCCATCGACTAACTCTAAGTCCCCAGAGCGTGAACTAGAGTATAAACACAAGCTGAGTGTGAACCGACCGCCCATGAGACAACTCCCAGTCTCCGGAGTGTGGACCGGAGTATAAACACCAATTAGGTGTGATTGACCACCCACAAATCATTCTAAGTCCCCAGAGTGCGGATGAAATTCTAAATATCAAACGGGTGTGACCGACCGTCCGTAAAATAACTTAAGTCTCCAAAGCATGGGCGTATCGTGAAACACTAAACGACCATGACCAATCACCGACAAACAAGTGCAATCCCCAAAGTGTGGATGCGATTACCAATAGATGAGCAAGTGTGTTCCGACCACTCAAACTCGCCTTGTTTCAACTTCGTTTCAACTAACTTGAGCTCGATTTTATCGAAGGCGGAAAGCGACTGCCGATCGACCATTTCAATTTATCCCCAAGACTAGGGCAAAACTCAAGTACCAGCTACTGATCGAGACAGTGCAACATTGGGACTCGACTTGACGTTCGGTTTCTTCTTCTTCCTCGGTGTTGACCCACTAGAGCTACCGCTCGGATGCCTCTTCGAGCCTTTGCCTTTTGGTGGTTGGTCTCCAACCGAAGGAATTATGGTAATCTCTTCCTCCGAGCTCATGGAAATTGGAATACTTTCTGAATATGGAGCCAGAGAAATAGGAACACTCTCGACGTGGGAAAATGAGAGAGGCATGCCGGTATCGACAATGTACCACTGGAAGAAATCATTCGCAAAAGAGCTAGGACAGGACCCGCCATACCACCTCCAATATCACTAGCCTGTGCGGCTGCTTCTATCTTGATGTTAATCACGGCCATTATCTCTTCCTCATGAATTGTGTCAGCGTCCACGGGAATGCTGCTAGTTGGGCCCGAAGAGCTGGCTGTGAATGCGCCTTCGCACATAACGAATGGAAGGTCGGTAAGTGGGTCACTTTGATGACCTAGGAGCTCCTCCATCATTTGTTCATCAAAAATAAAAGTGCTCCATTGCACTCCTTCAGTTTGAACAGCGGCTGTTTGTTGTGGTTGCCTTCGTCATACGGGCCTCCCGCTCATGATACTGCATTTGGGTTATAGGGCGCACGGCCGGTGCCGCTCCTATCACTGGATGAAGATAAGAAAAAATATTAGTGACTTCTTCTGATAATACTTCAAACTTGGAATGAATTCATGAAGTGTTCAGAATACCTTCCTCAGATTGGCTCGTGGGTGGAGCCGGAGAAGCTTCAGGAACGTGCTCACGAGCTAGAGACAATTGCAGTTGATCAGGATTGTAAGAAGGCACTCATAGAGGATCAACTATAGGAGTAGATTCAGGCTGGGTTAGCATAGGAATCTTAGAGCTCGTATCATTATGCTCAATGCCAGAACCCTCTCCAGCCTCCGGATGCTGAGTGACGACTCTCCCTTTTTCAAATTTGATAGTGGCATCATGGAGAACTCTTCTCTCTTCCTCAGTCAACACCCGGTTCTCCAATTCGAACTCATCAATGGATTCAGTGTGATGCTCTACTTTTTCATCTTCAACCAAGCGGCACCAAACATTATATAGATGCGATGGGTAATCTTCGAGCCATCTCAGATTTCGATGCTTCAAAACATTGACATTATATGTAATAAGGAGATCTTCAATGTCACCCTTTAACCTGGCCTCCACCGCTCCCACTTCACCCCCATCCCTAACCTTGGCTTCCTGAATCTTTAGTGTTGCTGCATCCCTCTCATCCCTCAGCGCCACAGCCTGATCGCATGCTTCCTGAGCGGCTTTATTTGCATCGTCTTTTTTTTTGACGACTTCAGCAAATTTAGCTTTAAGCTCTTAACCCCTTTTTACGCCGCATCTCTTTCAGCCATGACTGTGGTGGTCTGGTGCCCTATTTCCTCTACTAAGGCTAAATGTGTTTGCCTCATCTCCTTCATCTTCCGGGTTGGCTCGTTGGCTCTTTTATTAGCCGCCATTTCTAAATTTCTTAAAGACTTATTTTCATCATTAAGCACCTGAATTATGCGGTCCTTCTGAACGAGATCGGTTCCTAGTTTCTCAATTGTCTTCGCCCGCTCAAAGGCCACCGCTGATACTTTCCCTATGGTCTTCATCCATTCTCGGTATTGGCCATAAACATCGTATATGTAGTCATGCATCGTCTGTTCTACCTCATTGGGAATTTGCTTTAAGTATGGGGGAAGCCATCAAAGTACATATTCAGAAAATCCTTTTTCAACTTAGCGATTCTAATCGCTCCTTCCCCGATGGGTTCTGTGACGGCTTGTTCAGTGGCGGGGGATTCAGTTTCAGTCCTCTGATGCTGTTGGTCAGGCCTTGAAGCTTGTGAAGGTGGTATTTGACGTGAAGATTCAAGGGGTTGTTTGCCAGAGCCAGAAGATTGTGTTGGATCTCTAGTGGCAGGGAGCGCGACCGAGAACAACGACTATAATGTCCCTCCTTTTCCCTTTCCCTATCCCTTTCCCTCTCGTAGCGCTCCCTCTCTTGATTGGAGTAGCCACAATCGCAGTCTCTGTCGGCCTCACGTCTACGAGACTCAGAATATGAGCTTAATGAATGGCGTGCAGAATGGAGACTGCTAAGCATAGATCCCCACCTTGACATCATATCTGTAAAATGAAAGGAGAAACAGAGTTGGTAATCTTCAAAGATGAATAGCTTGTGATTAGAAATTGTGTGGTGCCATGGAGTGTGTATTTGCATGTGCAAACCCCCCAACCAACTGGTTGTAATAGCTGTACTCGGAGGAGTTGGCTCTCCTATGTCTAAGGCGCTTTGGAGCCCTTCTAATCCGGTATCTTGGTGCAAAGGCAAGTCATCCGGAATGTGGATGTCCGCCAGTCTTGCAAAGGAGCTCTCCATCTACGAAGGAGGAATCTCTTGACTAATAGGAGGCAAAGAGACTATGACGGTTTTGAGCCTTATAGATTTTCGAGTAGTAGACTTGCCTCTTCTCTTTCACTTTAAGGATTGAGAACTTTACGAAGGCCCAGCTGTAGGCTCATCCCTAGAAGACATATTTTCATCACCGACTTGTTTAGTAATTACTATCCCAGGAGCTCTCCTTCGAGCTTGCCTTACCGGGGCCGTCCAAAGAACTCTTATGAGTCCAATGCTTTGGTCTTTGTTAATTATCCCAACGAAAACCATATTCTCGTCCGTAAGGACTTCATCAATCTCTCTATACTTGGCCGGCATCTCTTGAAGAACTCTTACTATCTCCTTAAACTGAGCACCTTCAGGTCGCGGAATTGAAGCTGTAAAAGATAGAAAATGTTAGACTCGACATCAACTGCTATTATCCAACTAATCAGCAAGGAGGTTAGGGATCTTACGTCTTACTACCCACCGTCTGGCGAACCCCGGTGGACACCGAACCTAGAACCATTCGGTCTTGAAATAGCTCAGCTTGCTCCATGCCCCGACCACTATCTGAAAATTCTTAACTGCCTCTAAGAAAGTGAAGGAAGGATTATCTCCGCGACTCTTTATATTAAACAAGTATCTGATCTCTTCTACCATCGAAGGATGAAAGAGGTGCTCCATGAAGATGACAAACAAACTATTGAGCAAGGCATATCCACTCAGGTGCAGCTACGACGGAGCGATCCTAAAAAAAGTAAAACTTCTTGGATGAACTGGTTGAAAGGAGGAAGTGTCCTGGCTACACGCATAAATGTATTGCAAGCCTTGTATCCCTTCGGGAAGGGTGTGAGCTCTATCTTTTGGCCTCGGTAATAAGAGGTCATTTAGTGTGCCTTAGGCAAATCCAGCCTAACATATCTTCGAAGATATTAGAGCGGATAGAATCTTCTAGGTTCATAATACAGACCGCTCCCAGAAATTCATACGGAGCGGGGCTAATTTCTTCAACTACGATAGCCGACATTTCAATTACGGGAGGAGGCGAACTCTAAACATCCTACGGCTAAGAACTTCCAGGTTCCATAGCCATTGAACTTAGTAAAAATCATTGTTAGATAACAATAAACCTGTGTTCCCCCAGTGTGAAGTGAATGATCATGTTGTGCAGTGCAGTGCTAAATAATGCTTTAAAATTTTGTAAGTTTAAGAGATCTTCAAACGACAAGACTTCGAGATTCAATTAGAGTGACCGTCATCGCTGACCGTCACAACCAAGCCATCCAAACTTCGAGGAATGATCCAAGTTAGAGTTCATCAAATTTATCAAGTTATAGTTCCATCGAAGAGCTCCGAAAGGTAGTCAGATATGCAGTTACATAGTTATGTCCAATTATGCAAAGATGAAGCTCGTCGGAGTCAAATGTTTCGATTATACAAGACTTCGTATCCATTAAAGTCTGAACATGGATCAATCACCAGAAGTGCAATTCGTATCGATGGTGGAAGGTAGCATCTCATATCGATCACAAGAAGGTCAATTCGTATCGACCTAGAACCCTCAACTTCGTATCGATCAAAAACAGCATCTTCATATCGATCGCCAAATCCAAGTTTTTGTATCGATCACTCTGGATTGATACGAACTCCCATCATCATTCGTTACGAAGCTACTTACTTCATCGGTACGAAGATCCATTATGCATGGGTCGATACGAACTCATTCTCCATCCACAATCGATGCGATTACGTCCTTCATCCATCATCGATACGAGTAATTCCTTCGTATCCCTCTACACTTCTTGTTATCCAAACAACATAAACGCTATTTCAACCTTCCTCGACCTTGCTCTGGTCTAACTCCGACCTCAATACCATCAGAATCGGCCACGAATGTAAATGGATTGGCTGTAAAAATCGAATCTCATCATTTTAATGTGGATTTATGGGTTGATTATCTAGTTAAAGTAGTTAGTTCGAAGGATTAAAGAATTAAATGGCTCGAAGATGAAGGCAATTTCTTTTTCTCTTTTGCTCTGATCGATAAGAAGACTGTGTAGGGGTGAAAGCAAGTGGAGATTTTTCTAAGTCCGAAATGCATTTATATGGACTTGAACTCAGAAGGAAACGATTCGTCTCCCAATGCTTAAAACCGGTAGGAATGGCCACCACATCATCGATACGAAGAGCCTTCTTCGTATCCTTCGACCCATATCGATCAAGGTATCAACTATTCGTAACCATCGATTCAGATCGAACCAGAGCATGCCTATTCATATCCATTCGTAACCCATCGATATGAGAGATGCAACAGAGACTTGTTTGAACTATTGAAATCCATCAATCTGAAATGAGTTTTCCAACTTCTCAAATCGATCCAGGAGAGGATCGATACAGAAGAAGACTTAAAACAACCATCAAACGTTGTTACAACTCGAATTTCATATTGGTTTAGGAGAGGATTGATACGA